>JAAGEH010000018.1:73161391-73342089 GCA_011751065.1 Lasiurus cinereus
GGTCTGTTGTCACAAGTCAACTTCATGTCTCCATCATTTCATGAGCTCATCACTACACTCTTCTGCTCGGATTCCAGAATTGACAGTAGCAGGTAATGCATTTTTATCTATCACGTGCTAGAGCCATAAGGCCTTTCAGATATTGACATTTCTGTGAACTTAGAAATTCCACCTTGCCCTAGCCAGTTTGCTCAGTGGATAGGGTGTTGGCCTGAGGACTGAAGGGTCCCAGGTCCAATTCCAGTCAAGGGCACATGCCCAGGTTGCGGACTTGATCCCCAGTAGGGGTTGTGCAGGAAGCAGCTAATCAATGATTCTCTCTCATTATTGATATTTTTATCTCTCCCTCTCCTTTCCTCTCTAAAATCAATAAAACCATTAAAAAAAATTCTACCTTCAAAAATGTTTCTTATGAATATTTCCTATTATGTCTATCCAGTTACGATTAAGTTTAAATTAATTTTTTTCCCACTAGTCAGTCTCTTCCCCTATGTGAGTACTTTTTAGTAAATATTCTGAATTTTTCCCTTTAGTGGTCTCTTTAAAACCATCATTTTCTTTTTTCCTTTTTCTTTAAGTCATGGCCAAGAATTATTTCCTGGTGGTTTATCGTGGAGCACTCCGCTCATCAGTGCATTTAATGTCACTTCACTTTACTGTTTGTGCCAGTTAACAAGGTTCAAAAAGAACATACTCTGGCAGTGACTGCCAGGCCAATTGGTTGCAAGCTCCTTCATAGCCTGATAGCACATGGGGGATTTAACATGCAGCAGCACTCTTCCCATCAATGAGGCATTTCAGTCCAAAAAGAAAAATTAGGACCCAACCAAACATAAAGCTGATATCTGAAAATCAATTATCAATACTTGTTTAAAAAAATAATCTGAAAAATTCCAAGGTGCTGCAGCCTGGGCTACAAAACCAGGCCACATTATCACACCCAGCTTCTCTTCATTTTCCCAGACATTGGCAGTTCCTCTACCACCTTTTAAAATTTCCTCTCAACCCAAGTATCTATGGAAGCTCCCAGGAGTGTGGCATAGCTCTCAAGAGTTTTCACTCTAATTTAGGCCATTGATCTTTCTCAGGCCATTGTCCACACCTAACCATCATGTAGGGCCAGCCCATTGCATGCTTTCTCATGGCTGCTCCATTTCAGACCACAGATGCTCTCTTAGGATGCTGCTGGCCCTACTGCCCTAATTGACGTTGACTCTGGTCAGAGCGACCAAGCACAGCCAGGAAGGTTGCATATGTAGAGTATAGTCTATGTGGAGGGCAATCCCTGAAACTACAGTGTACAATCTGCACAATCATCTATCCTAGCCCCAGTGCTAATCTAAACCTTCAATACTCATCTCTAATTGAATGAAAACAGCTTTCCACTTTCTGACTCCTTTGCAACTACATTCACGCAAAGTTTGTAAACCCAAGGATGGTAATTATTTTAGTTTGTATATATAGTATTTAAATAAAGGGACACAGGGGTGATTATGCTGTCAGAGAAGGTGTGACAAAGCACATTCAAAGAGCAATCATACACTACGCCCAGTTATGTTTCTGTCATCTCACTCTCCTCCACACTCTGTTGCTCAGTAGAGTTTGTTATGTGGTGTTTGCCTTCTATTATATCCTTTCAGTCTTTTCTTGGATGTCTATAGAGCTTTGGATTGAGGGTAAGGTCACCAGCCGCTTAGGGCCTATCTTTTTTTTAGACTCAGATGGGACACCTGTTATATGAATACAGAAACTCATTAGAATTATACAAATATTTTATGTCATGAACTAGGCACATGATCAAAAGCCAAGCTATTAGTACCTCACTCACAAAAGAGGAGTTTGATTTGTAGCAGCATGAGAACAAGACATAAGAAGAGTCCATGCCTGGCCAGCATAGCTCAGTGGTTTAGCATATTAACCTATGAACCAGGAGGTCATGGTTCAATTCCCAGTCCAGACACATACATGGGTTGTGGGCCTGATCTCCAGTGTGGAGCATTCAAGGAGGCAGCTGATCAATGATTCTCTCTCATCATTGATGTTTTTTCTCTATCTCCCGCCCTCTCTGAAATCAATAAAAATATTTTTATAAAAAAAAGAAAGAAAATGATCCATGTTTACCTCTCCTGTTTCAGCTCCCAGACAAGACTTCCAACTGGCTCCTGCCGGGGCTGCCCTGATTTTTGCCTTTTTTTCTGAGCTTAGTTCTCCAACTTTTTAGCAATTTTCTAAGCTACCAATGTCCTCTTAATAAATTCCTTCTGCTTATATTAACTAGATTTTGTTTTTGTTGCTAACAAGTAACACATCCTAATTGTATGAAGAAAACAAAATATTGCTGGAAAACAATAAAAAAAATTGAATTACTGGAAAGCCATATTTTCTTTCTTGGTGATTAGAAGCAGTAATAGAAAAATATTATTTCTCCTTTTAACTGTTATAGCCAATATGCCCCACATTAAAAATCCAAATGAGAATTATTTTTGAACCTTGACAAAATAATTCAAAAATTTCATCTAGAAAGACAAATATGTTATAATAGCCAATAAATTCAGGGAGGGTGAGGGAGGGAAGGGCACTTGTCCTGTCAGATGCTAAATTAATAAAAGCTATTTAACCACTGTATAGAAGAGTATGTTGGTAATACAGGAATAGCATAAAAACATCAAAATAAATAAAAATTCAGAAATATATCCAAAACCATGTAGAGATTTAGTACATTATAAAATGGGCATTTCTAATTCAGGGGTGAGAGAGAACTACTAGTAGAAATTGTAAGCAGTCTTTGGAAAATAGATTATATTTTGTGAAATACAAAGTTGTATTCCTATTTCACTTAATATTCCAAAATAAACTACAAATGGTTCAAAAAAGGATGAATATTGTATAATCAACCATAAGATTATTAAATACAATATAAATACTTAAAGGTTAACACTAAAATTTAAAAAATAAACCACCATCTGGCTGGACTGGCTCAACTGGTTGAGTATCATCCTGTGCACTGAAAGATTACTGATTCCATTCTCAGTAAGGGCATTTGCCTGGGTTTCAGGTTTGACCTCCAAGCAACCCATTGATGTTTCTCGCTCCTCTCCCTCTCCCCTCTCTCTTTCTCTCTCCTTTCCTATACTTAAGCATGTTCTCAGTGAGGAATAAAATAAATAGCTATAAAATTATTAGAATAAAACATTAAAAATGTACAAAGAAAGAAAAATGCAAGTAGTACTGTAATAAAAAATAAATATTTTTATAATCTTGGAGTAGGAAAGGTTCATCTTTCTCTAACCAGAAAGGGGAGTGGGGGAAACTAGAAACAAACTCACTAAATATTTAGTAATTATACTATGGTATCTACATTTGATTAAATATCATATTCTTTAAGATCTACATGAGGGTGTCCATGTTTGAGCTCTATTTTAAGCTTTGGTCTTCTTCTAGCTTTGTATCACCAGGCAGAAAGAGCTCTGGAAGGATCAAGGACTACATAGAATCTTCAGAAGCACTTTCACATGTAGATAAAGAGTACAATAAATAAATCAGGGTCATGACAAGTTACCATTTCTATTCTTTTCCATGACTTTATAAGAAGCCAAGGTCAGAAGTGGGCCTAGGACAAGCGGTCCAGGAGCCAGGCACTCTAGTGACTGGGAATGTAGAAGCTACAGAGACCAAAGGACTTATTTCTCAAGGCCAACCCTCTTTACCTGAATAAGAGAACAGACCAGTAAAACAGAAAGTATTAACCAGAATATTCTTGGAGAAACTAAAATGGCGGCATAGGTGAACACCTAAGCTGCTGCCTTACCCAACAATTTCAAACTACAACTAAAAGACAGAATGAACACCATCCAGAACCACAAGAAAGCTGGCTGAGTGAAAATTCTACAACTAGAAGTAAAGAGAGGAGCACACGGAGACTCAGAGGAGCTGTAAAAAGCTGAGGTACGGAGACACGCTCCTGGAGAGGACGGGCAGAAGAGGGTCTGGCTGGCTTCCTCTAGTGAGAGGGAGATGAAAAATCCCAACTCCACTGAACCCCAGCTCCAGGCGAGATTCATAGAGGAGTCTGGACTGTTGTGAAAAGGAAAGAGTGCACAGAAACTTGCCAGAAGAAGAGAGAGAGCAAGATACTGAAAACCTATTTGAAGAAATAATTATTGAAAACTTCCCCCACCTGGTGAAATAAATAGACTTACAAGTCCAGGAAGTGCACAGAACTCCAAATAAAAGGAATCCAAAGAGGACCACACCAAGACACATCAGAATTAAAATGCCAAGAGCAAAAGACAAAGAGAGAATATTAAAAGAAGCAAGAGAAAAACAGTTAATTACCTACAAGGGAGCACCCATACAATTGTCAGCTGATTTCTCAACAAAAACTATGCAGGCCAGATGGGAGTGGCAAGAAATATTCGAAGTGATGAATAGCAAGAACCTACCACCAAGATTACTCTACCCAGCAAAGCTATCATTCAGAATTGAAGATCAGATCAAGAGCTTCACAGAAAAGAAAAAGCTAAAGGAGTTCATCAACACCAAACCAGGATTATATGAAATGCTGAAAGGTACTCTTTAGGAAGAGGAAGAAGAAAAGATAAAGATAAAGATAAAAATTATGAACAACAAACACATATCTATCAACAAGTGAATCTAAAAATCAAGTGAATAAAAAAAATCTAATGAACAGAATAAACTGGTGAATATAATAGAATTAGGGGCATAGAAAGGAAGTGGACTGATAAGTCTCAGCACAAAAGAGGTGAGAGGGGTGCAGGGAGAGACTGGACAAAAATCATACACTATGGATGAAGATAATGGTGGGGGAGGTAAGGGCAGAGGGTTGGGTGGGAATCAGGTGGAGGGGAGATATGGGGAAAAAAAGAGGAACAATTGTAATAATCTGAACAATAAAGATTTATTGACATTTTAAAAATGATGTTGATAGCCATGAAAAAAATAAATAATGTTCTCTGGGTGGCTTGCACTTTTAGACTCAAGCATAATGGTCAGCAATATGAGGGAACTCACAGATTCCAAACACTAGGTATGTTTCCTTTTCTAGAGGTCTAGCAAAATGGCCAAAAGATCCTTGGCCTAATCTATTCTCTTATGAGCTATGCTTAATGGTAGAGAGTAGAGCCTCAATTACCAGCATTAATATTTCTAAATTCTACCAAATTACCATCAGTCTTGAAGCAAAGCTTCTTCATAGTTTGGATACCTACTGGGTATCTCTCTCAAATATCTAAACTACCTGCTCCTCAGGTTTAATGAAACCAAATTCTGATCATTGCAATGAGAGGTGACCTCTCTCCTCTCATCAACTTTCTAGTCCTTTCCTCCTTTACCCATTCTACTTAATTGTTTATAAATTCCTTAAGGCACTTTACATATTTATTTTGAACTGGAGATGAAATTTGCTTAAGTCTCCTAATGTAAATTCTTTCATAGAAATAATCATATGTTATCCACCAATTATCAATTTAGTAGAAAAAGTTCCTCCCTCAAGTCTTTCTTAAATGGTCATTTCTTAATGAAGTCTATTCATGTAAAAATGTAATATATAAAATAACATAGTGTTTAATTTACTTGTCTATCTTATTCATCATTCTCTCTGTCTCTCTGTCTCTCTGTCTCTCTGTCTCTCTCTCTCTCTCTCTCTCTCTCTCTCATACATACACACACACACACACACACACACACACACACACACACACACTCACAAGAATGGGGATTATGTCTATTTTACACTGTTGTTTCCTTAGAACCCAAATTAGCATCTGTCATATACTAGGCAACCAATGTAGTTACCGGAGTACATGGTGTCACCTTGAAAACTGAATCTGAGAAAGGACCAAAACTCTCTGGACCTCACCCAGCCAGTGTGGCTGGTGGTTGAGCACTGACCCACGAACCAGCACATGCCTGGGCTATGAGCTCAATCCCCAGTGTAGAACTTGCAGAAGGCAGACAATCAATGATTTTCTCTCATCATTGGTATTTCTCTCTCTCTCTCTCTCTCTCTCTCTCTGAAATCAATAAAAACATATTTTTTAAAAAGCAAAAAACACCCTGACCCTTGCCAGTTAGTCTGTTTATCTTAAATAATTGTCTGGCAGCTGTTGCAAGATCCTTCCTTCATCTGCAATTTAAGTAGTTTCTTGCTTACCTCTATGGTTCTGTAGCAGGACAGAAAAATGGTAGAAGATGGGCCATGGACATCCCTAACATTGTCACAAGTATGAATGGGGGGAAGATACTTTTCAGTACAATCCTCACTATCAAATGCTGAGTGGTACACAGAAAGAAGATTAAGAACATAGGAGGAACAGGAACACCTCGCCAGGGTGAAGAGCCAGTGGTGATGACCCTTGTATCGCTGGGCACACAAGAAGCCACTGCTGTGTATTAGTTGTTGTGGTATCTATCTCCCTTTAAAAACACAGAAAAGTCAATGGTTGGTCAGCTCTTCAAAGACATATAAATGAACTTCAGATATACATATTATTTGTGATAGCACTTTTAAGTTTATTTTTAAAAAAAAAACTTTCTACATTTGTTATCAGACATTAAACCCCATCAAGCTAGTGTCCAATGCCAATTTTAGCAGCATGCTAAAATGCAAGTAGCACTCCTGGAAAATATATGATGACTTTATTTTTTTAAATGTCTCCAAAATGTGAAAATATAATAAAGCTCCAAATTTGCCCTTCAATTTCCTTTTTCAACCAAAGAATCACCAGAGCTTCAGAGATAATCAAATAAGCAGAAGACAAAATAGAGACCCACACATGTAGAAAATTTATTCTAAAGAACAAGAAGAGGAATCTGAACCACCATGATACTGTTTTTCTATAGCACAAATATTTGATCAAGTCTGTTTTTTAAAAGCTCACTTTTCTAGATTTTACCTGGAAATCCCCAGGACCCTGCAAATTCATGGGAGGAGGTGGCTAATTCTCTCTCTCTCTCTCTTCCTCTCTCTCCCTTCCTCCCTCCCTCCCTCCCCCCCCCCCCCCCCTCCCTCATTGTGCATGCACCACCTATGTGAGACAAAAAAAAAACTCTGTAAATTACTCACTGTTTTTATTTTATCCCTGCTGGGCTCCTTGTGAGCCTTCCTGGGTTTGTTATACTCTGAAATATGGAGCATTAATGACCTTTTAGAAAGTGCCAACACATGTCAGGGGAGGCTACTTGCTCTGCTCATCATAAAAAAAGGGTGTTAATAGGCTCCAAAGGGGGCCCTCAGTAAGGAAAATAGTACTTCAAGCCTTTATTAACTGGCTGCTATCTTGTAGGGCGATCCAAAGTGGTGAGCCCTCAATTTGGAAAAAGACTGCATTCAAGAACAAGAGAAAGAAGGCACTAATGGGGTCCTTTTACAATTCGAATTAGACGTGTGACCTTGTAAAACCTGATTAAGTATTGTGTTTTCATCTCCCCCTGTTGACAATTGGTTTGTTAAGTGGCTTCTCTTAATAGCAAAATGAGTGTCACAGAGAGGGTGCTGCTGTATGCCAGCCTCTGCAATTTCCAAGATGTGGCAGATTCTTCCCAGCTGATTTTAGTTCATAGATAAAATTATTTGTAAACCAAAAACAGAAGGCATTTTTGGTTCTTAAAATAGCTCCATCTCTGTCATTCCTATGGCTATTATACAAAAAATTTTAGAGCTTCTTGATGACAATGGTAATAAAATGTTGGTCGTGTGTGTGTGTGTGTGTGTGTGTGTGTGTGTGTGTGTCTTTCTACCTCTCAGAATAGCATTGCAGATGATGTCTGGCTCGATTAACAATTAACTTGAAATGGCTAAGCCACCACATTAGTGCAGCAACAAGACAGCTGAGCTGGCCCTACCTCTGCACATAACTGTTTGCGAAATGGCATATCATATATTCAATAGAGCAGTGAGGCCTTTCCAACATGTGCCTTTACCCAGGGATAATTTAGAGGGAAAATATGCCCATACTCCTCCCTCTTATTCTCATCTCCCATTCTCCCAAGCTTCACCTATTGATACAATTAATACTGAACTAAACTTTTTCTCTAACATTCTGAATGTTTACTTGGAAGTTGTTTTATCACTTGATTCCAGTTAGGACCAGAACCTGAAGCACTAAAATACCCTGGGAAAAGCTAGTCTCTTGCTATATCTGGTTGAGACTGGAAGCCATAATGTTAGATATCTTGCCAGAGAGTCTGTTCTCATGACATTTGTAACCCAACTTTATAATGCCAAAGTCCAGAAGAGCTCTGGACCCAGTTACATAAAGCTACTCCCTGATTATCCCATGAGTGAATTATGACAAGAATAAGTTTCATGGGCATGTGGTTCCTCTCCTGGGTGCCCAACTTTGCACACAATTAAAGTGAGGATAAAATGGACATTAAGGCAGCCTTGAAGGGAAAAAAGAGTCACAAAAGGCATCATGAAGTCTCATAAGGAAAAGGAAGGCGTGCTACCTAAAATGACTTGATGATGAGAACAAGAAATAGAGACATTGTGTCTTACTGTTCTAAGCCATTGACATTTAATTACCTCACTTTGCTAGTGGTATAGGGAAAGAGTTAAGAAAATAGAGGTGGAGCAGGCTGGTGATCTAGAGCAGGTTACTTGGGCTCTCTGAACTTTAGTTTCCTGAAAAAAATATGAAATTTGTGTGAGGCTAAAATTAAATAAATAGTATCACTGCTGTAAGCAGAAAAATGGCTTCCTCAAAAGATACCTATGTTCTGATCTGTGACATGTGAACATCACCTTATTTGAAAAAAAAAATCTTTGCAGATGTGATTAAGGATTTTGAGATGGGGACATTATCTGATGGGCCCAAATGCAAGCACAAGTACCTTCCTAAGAAAGACACAGAGAAAAATTGACACAGACAAAAGAGAATAAGGGAGTAAAACAGAAGCAGATATGGGAGTGATATTACCATGAGTCAAGGAATGCAGGCAGCCACTGTCAGTTGGAAGAGACAAAAAAGGATTTTCCCCTAGAGCCTCCAGAGGGAATGTAACCTCTGATACCTGTATTTTGGCCTAGTGAAACTGATTTCAGACTTCTGGCTTCCAAAACTGAGTAAATAAACTTCTGAAGCTTTATGTCACTACGTTTGTGATCATCTGTTATATCAACCACAGGAAACATACAATTTATGCTGGAATATTTCAGTGTTCTTACCAATAAGATGGCCTAAGTAACAGAAGGTGAGTGGATATGTGAAGTTTTTAGCTCAACCAGATACCTAAGATTTAGATATATGGAGGTTATCTCCACAAAATAGTTTGATGAATTCCTGTCCAAGAGCCCCTGTCTATAGTTATTAACCTTCAAGTCCTGATATATTTGACTATTTTAATACCCTGCAAATTTCAAGTTACCTGATAATTTGAAAATGATTCAGTGAAGAATTGTAAGACTTTCTAGCTACTACTTTAGTTTTATGTATTAAAATATTCATCAAACATTTACTATTCATACTAAATACTGCAGACAAAAAGCAAAACAGAACCAAATATCTGAATCAAGGAATACTTAATCATTTGGAGAACACTGCTTAAACACTAAATAGCATATTGATATTTAGCTAGTATGGCAGAGACTATAAGTTGTTCCCTAATATGGGGATGGAGTCATAGCCATCCAGATAAAAAACTATACTCCTCGCTCCAGTACAGATAGGTGACAATGATATTCAATTAAGGCCAGTACACTTTGAGCAGAAGTGATGTGTGCAATCTCCACTTCATGCCCATGAGAGGAAGGAGATGTGGTCCTTTCATCTCTTTATTTTGTCCTCTGACTTTAATATGGACATATTGGAGAGAACTTAGCAAAGCAGGCAAGGGTGATGACCACATTATAGATGGAAGAAGTCTAGCTCTGCCACACTTTGGAGCATCTCTGGGCTATTTATGTTTAGATTTACATGAACTAAGGAAAAACAAACACAACTTTTTATCTTGTTTAAAATATCATTTTGGTCTTTTTACAATGTCCAAATATAGATCCAAACAAAGTTATAGAGTCTCCATTATTCAAATTAATATCAGTACATAAGGAGTATAACAAAAAGAAATGGGCCTACCAATGAATTAATACCAAAGTGGAAGCAAGTTTATTTTAATTACAATTGCTATGCCCATTATACTTTCTTAGACTGAATTGGTTGGAAGATGGAGAGAAGCATCAGTAAGAAAATGCTAGCCAGTCCTAAGAAGAACAGAAACTCAAATTTATGAAGTAAACAAACACATGGCTGTGACTTCCCAAAGGACATGTGGTTAGAATGGTCATAGTGGTGTCCTGAAATGTGCACAGGATTTGAGGTCAGAAACCTTGGATTCTGGATCCAGTTCCATTACATACTAGTATTGTGACCTTAAACAAGTCAACTAACTTCTCTGAGCCTTATCTATAAAATGGAGAAAGCTCTGTCTCTGCTACTTGGAACATAGGAAGAAGGAATGCAATAATGAAAGTGATGTGTGGCACATGGTGAAAAACTGCATAAGCTATGACTGAGAGCAGAGATCTAAGATTACTCAGGGCTTTGCAGCTGAACTTTTTGCTTAGATACATTTTGTTTGACCTACATAGTGTTTTAACATTTTTAATTTGTTACCAACATTTGAAACCAAGAGATTTCACATAAATGTAGATTCTTTGCGCTATCTTGAGAAATCTACGGGTTGGACATTGGGTCCTCATTGCTGCCTTGCAACAGTCAGCATACAATGAGCATTTATTTATCCATTCATTCCACCAATACTCCTCTACAAAGGACTAAAGAACTATCTGGGTACTGTTCTAAGTGCCCCATGGACATGAGTGAAAAAAGCAGAGGAGGCTATTGTTTCCTTAGAGCTGGCTTTCTGGGAGGACTCAAAATCTACTGTTATCCAGCCCATTCTACTCATTCATGCTCTCTGCCGAATTTGCAACCCACAGGTTGAGAACTGCTAGCAGGGTCACCTAAAAACATCATAAAATACAAGTATTTACATTACGATCCATTAACAGTAGCAAAATTACAGTTATGAAGTAGCAACGAAAATAATTTTATGGTTGGGGGTCACCACAACATGAGAAACTGTATTAAAGGGTTGCGGCATTAGAAAGGTTGAGAACCACTGCCCTAGACTGTTTCCAGGGAAATGCTCTCTACAGTAGAGAGGTTGTAGAATTTTGTGTCTTGTTTAGAGTCTCAATACCTGATAGAATGGGGTGAGTGGGCAAAGTAAAAAGCGAACGAAAGAAATTTCAGTTTGTAGCATAATAATGTGGTCTCAGCTAAGTCACCCTCAAATATAAACAAAACAGATAGCTTCTCTACTTGTTTGGCCACTCATTCAATAAATATTTGCCAACTGCTAGGTGTGTGCCAGACACTGTACCAAGAGGTAAGATATAAAGAAAGATAGATAAATGATAGATAGATAGATAGATAGATAGATGATAGATAGATAGGTAGGTAGATAGATAGATAGATAGATAGATAGATAGATAGATAGATGATAGATAGATAGATGTATTTGGGTAGACACCCTCCAAGGCTTAAGTAATACCACAATTAAACTTGTACCATTCTGATACAAAGAGACATACCTCTATAATCACTGACATGTGATTATAAGTCCTTTTATTCATTAGTGACAATGCCTGACTTACTTTTTTCCTATGTTTTCTAATTGCTTTACATATATGAAATCATTTTATTCTCATAACAACCCTATGGAGTAAGCATTGTTTTATTCCCATTTTACAGATGTCACCTACAAATATAATATTCAAACCTGGGAACACTTTTTTAAAATATATTTTATTGGAGAAACCAAGATGTCGGCATAGGTGAACACCTAAACTGCTGCCTTGTACAACAATTTCAAAACTACAACTACAAGACAGAACAGACATCATCCAGAACCACAGGAAAGCTGACTGAATGGAAATTCTACAACTAGAAGGAAAGAGCAGGGCTCACAGAGACTCCGAAGAGTTGCAAAAAGCTGAGGTACAGAGACGTGTGCGTGGAGAGAGCGGGGCGGGAAGTGCCTGGCTGGCATCCACTGGTGGGAGGGAGGTGGAGACTCCGGATTACACTGAACCTTTTATCCTACTGCACTGAACCCCAGTTCCAGGCGAGACTCATACAGGGGGAGTCTGGACTGTGAAAAGGGAGGAGTGCACAGAAATTTAGGGGAGCCACGAAAGGGCAGAAATCTGAGGGCACCCACACCAATGCACACGGAGAGGATGGACTGCTGATTGTGCTGCTGGCATTCTTTAGTGGGTGGGAGACAGAGCTTCCCAACCATGCCACTTCTGACTGCACTGAACCCTACTTTCAGGCAAGAACCTGGGGACCCAGACTCATATGGGTCCCGGATCGCAAGAGAACTGGAAAGGCAGATGTCTAGAGGCACACGCATGCATGCTCACAGAGAGAGTTGCACGGATTACAGAGAGACACTTGAGACCCAGGGGCCATGTAGGGCAGGGCTGACTAGAAGCCAAGGCTCTCTGCTCAGCCCTGAGACTCCACCCCAGCTAAGCTCAACAGAGAGGCTTTTGCAGTTTTGCATGTCTTGTATCATACAGCTGACTCCACCCCAGAAGTCTGACTCCTGGCATAGTGAAATTGTGGAGACAAAGGAACAAATCACAAAAGAAATGGAGGAAAACAAATGACTGGATATAAAGTTCAAAATCACGGTTATAAGGTTATAAGGGTTTTTAAGAATTTCCTAAAAAGATGGATAAATTTTGCGAGACTCAAGAGGAGATAAAAAAAGAACCAACTAGAAATTAAACATACACTGACTGAAATAAAAAATATTATACAGAGACCTAACAGCAGACTAGAGGAACGCAAGAATCAAGTCCAAGATTTGAAATACAAAGAAGCAGAAAACACTCAACTGGAAAAGAAAAAAGAATCCAAAAATTTGAAAATAGTGTAAGGAGCCTTTGGGACAACTTCAAGCATACCAACATCAGAATTATGGGTGTGCTAGAAGAAGAGAGAGAGCAAGATACTAAAAACCTATTTGAAGAAATAATGACTAAAAACTTCCCACATCTGGTGAAAGAAATAGACTTACAAGTCCAGGAAGCACACAGAATCTCAAATAAAAGAAATCCAAAGAGGACCACACCAAGACACATCATAATTAAAATGCCAAGAGCAAAAGACAAAGAGAGAATATTAAAAGCAGCAAGAGAAAAACAGTTAATTACCTACAAGGGAGCACCCATACAATTGTCAGCTGATTTCTCAACAAAAACTATGCAGGCCAGACAGGAGTGGCAAGAAATATTCAAAGTGATGAATAGCAAGAACCTACAACCAAGATCACTCTACCCAGCAAAGCTATCATTCAGAATTGAAGAGCAGATAAAGAGTTTCACAGATAAGAAAGAGCTAAAGAAGTTCATCAGTACCAAACCAGGATTATATGAAATGCTGAAAGGTACTTTTTAAGAAGAGGAAGAAGAAGAAAAAAGTAAAGATGAAAATCATGAACAACAAATACATGTCTATCAACAAGTGAATCTAAAAATCAATTGAATAAAAAATCTAATGAACAGAATAAACTGGTGAATATAATAGAATCAGGGGCATAGAAAGTGAATGGACTGACAATTCTCAGGGGGAAAGGGGTGAGGGGGTTGCAGGGAGAGATTGGACAAAAATCATACACATATGGATGAGGACAATCGGAGAGAGGTAAGGGTAGAGGGAGGGGTGGGAGCCAGATGGAGGGGAGCTATAGGGAGGAAAAAAGAGAAACAAATGTAATAATCTGATCAATAAAGATATATATATATATATATAATTGATTTCTTTACAGAGAGGAAGGGAGAGGGATAGAGTTAGAACATCAATCAGATAGAAACATTGACCAGCTGCCTCCTGCACACCTCCTACTAGGGATGTGCCTGTAACCAAGGTACATGCCCTTGACCAGAAACATACCTGGGACTCTTCAGTCTGCAGGCCAACACTATATCCACTGAGCCAAACCAGTTAGGGCCTTGGAACACATTTTACCTTTTCAAGATATGAGATTTCTTAGCCATGCTCTGGTTACTTGACCTTAGTACAATAATGTGTTCTGTTTGTTTAAATTTCGTATCTTTTACAAGCAGAACTTACAAAAGTTATTTTAATTTATTCTCCATCTGCCTTGAATGATTTATTATCAGGAGTACTAAATCTAGTTCAATAAAACAATAATAATATAAAAATAGCTATTATTTTTTGCAGGTATATTTGCTAGGAACCACATGGATTTTATCTTACTACCACATCCCTGATTAGACAAATGAGGAAACCAAGGTTCAGAGAGATGAGTAATATTCTCAACTCACACAGTTGATAAGGCCCAGAACTCAAATATAAACCAAGAATTCAGCCCAGTGCTTTTCATCTTCCACCTGACACATCTTGAAGGGACTATAAAGGAAATAATGCAGAAATCTCCAAACTTTTGGCAAGTTTGAAGATCTCCAGGCAGAGGACATGGCCTGGTCAGAAGGAAAGTGTGAGGTTTGGGGGTGGGGGACCCTGGAGAAGAAAATGGGTTTTCTGGGAGGCCCCACACCACTGGTTACAATTAGAGCCATCCCAAACAGGGACATAGCAAATCCACCAGCTAGTGATTTTGGCATGGCTCCAAGATCTACCAGTAGATAATAGTGAACTCTTGATCTGAAGATAATTTTTAAATGCCTTTAGTTTTAAGATTTTCACCTAATTAAATCATATTCACTTCAAAAATATGTGGAAACAGCTAAAAATACCTTGGGGATACAAGTCCTTCTGGAGGATGAAAAATCAAATTTGGCCATCAATAAACTCAATTCAATGAAGAATGGAAACAAGCCAGACTCCCTGATTACTGCATGTATGCTAATGTGCTATGAGTATTTGATGCATTCGTATAAGATATCTAGTATGTTTCTGATGTGAAACCATCTCTAAAAATAAATAGAATCAAATAATAAATGGCAAATGGTGACTGGTAATCTTTTGACCTGATTTTTAAAGCATGGCACTATTCAGAAGATCAAATAATGCACATAAGGTTAAAAAAATACTACAATAAAGTTGATTCATAGGTTTCTTTCACCTAGAGAGGTCCAATGATTTAAATATGTCTCTTTTACCACAACCCCTTAAAAAGAGAAGACACAAGGAAACAAAAAGAAAGAATAATAAGAAATTCGAAGAGAGAGACTGGGGAAGAAAACAGTCCATGGGGATATTTTTGCTCCCAGCTGTGGGCAAGTGCCACACTTCCTCCTAATAACCTTGACCTGCTTTTCCTGGCTCAACTGTAGCAGCTGTGTCACATCAGCTTAGCATCTGCTTATCAACCTAGCTGTGCAAACCTGACTCCTGCTTCCAGTGTCCTTAACACTCAGAATATCACAGTGACCGGGTTGACTGAACAGCCAGTAGAACATAGAAAACATTCAGTTCTAAGGGGAAGGAGGACTGGGGGAAGGAAGAGGAGATGGTCAGAGCATGGTTTCTTTATTGTCCAATGATCACACGTAGAAAGCATATTTGTTGAGCAGTGCATGAGGCAGGTTGTTCTAAAGTTGCAGAATTAATGGGTTGTTGAATCTTAAAAAGAAAAATATCATACCCCACATACTTCAATAAATATACAATGGCCTGTCAATCTCCTGCAGGTATTGCACTGATGTTGTGGCAGGATAGTCACATCTTCTAAAACAAAAATAGGGACCCAAAGAATAGTAGGAGACCATGACACAGAGCTTTGGTGGCCGAGTATGTGGCTGTCTTGTTAGACTTTTTGGGTTCAACTTTTGGCTGCACTACTGGCCATCCATGAGGCCTTGGGCAAGCTACTGAAGCTTAATAGTACCTCTGGGTTCTGGTGATGTTTGGATGAGGTAATGAGTAGAATGGTACAGAGCCTGGACTCTAGCAAGCACCAAATAATTATGTAATCCAAGAAATATAAATGTATTTGTGGAAACAAAGTAATGTTAACAGCTAAGGTAAGAAAGACTATTTGAAATTGGACCTGTCCCAAAAATGTTTAAATTGCATAATGTATGTAGTATATACCCTATCACAGTGAGGTTTAGTGTGGGATGACTCCTGGTCAGAGGATTTCTTTTGATCTGGGCACTTCTTATTTTCTAAATATGTTTTTATTGGTTTTAGAGAAAGAGGAAGGGAACAGGAGAGAGTGAGAAATAACAAGGTGAGAGAGAGAGAGCAACATCAATCAGCTGCCTCCTGCATGCCTCCTACTGGGGATCAAGCTTGCAACCCAAGCATGTGCCCTGACTGAGAATCAAAATGGTGACCACTAGGCCCAATGCTCAACCAAGTCACACTGAGCATGGCACAATGCTCAACCAAGTCACACTGAGCAGGGCTGATCTGGCACTTTTTTTTTTTCAATTGACAATCCTTTATTATGCAACTTGGGTAAGTCCAAAATCAATCTGTGTAGGTGGGTGAAAACTAAGCTAAAATAACAAAAGTAGAGTTTCACTTGGTAAAGGCCCACACATGCATAGAGAAACTCATTGGAAAGTAAGATCCGCTCAATATCATGGTAAGGAAATCAGCAGTGAGGACTTGACCAGCCTGGGTGCCTCACTTAGGGATCTGTTAGCAACACAGATAAAGACACCGCCCACCCTCTGATCTGCCAGCTCACTTATAAAAATTGACCATGAATTCTTCAATGAAAAAGTCAGTCAAATATTAGTTCTCTCTCACAAGCCATAAAATCACAAAATCAGCTAAGATTTGAAATTTAGGGTAACCTAGTATAATTCCTCTTTTGTTTTGTTTTTGTTGTTGTTGTTTGTTTGTTTTTTAATTTTTATTAATTTTTTATACATATCTCCCCATTGCCCCCCTCCCTCCCAGGCATACCCCAACCCCCCAGTGTCTATGTTCATTGGTTATGCTTATATGCATGCATACAAGTCCTTTGATTGATCTCTTATCTACCTCACCTAACTTTAATCTTCCTGCTGTAATTTTACAGTCTGTTTGAAGCTTTACTGTCTCTGTATCTATCCTTTTGTTCATCAGTTTATAATGTTCTTTATTATCTACCAATGAGTGAGATCATGTGATGCTTCTCCTTCATTGACTGGCTTATTTCACTAAGCATAAGGCTCTCCAGTTCCAACCAGGTTGCTGCAAATGGTAAGAATTCCTTCTTTTTAATGGCAGCATAGAATTCCATTGTGTAGATGTACCACAGTTTTCTGATCCACTCATCTGCTGACGGGCACCTAGGCTGTTTCCAAATTGTAGCTATTGTAAATTGTGCTGCTATGAACAGAGGGGTGCATAAATCCTTTCTGATTGGTGTTTCTAATTTCTTAGGATATATTCCTAAGAGTGGGAATGCTCGGTCAAATGGGAGATCCATTTTTAGTTTTTTTAGGAAACTCCATACTGTTCTCCACAGTGGTTGCACCAGTCTGCATTCCCACCAACAGTGCGCAAGGGTTCCTTTTTCTCCGCATCCTCGCCAACACTTGTCGTTTGTTGATTTGTTGATGATTGCCATTCTGACAGGTGTAAGATGGTATCACATTGTCATTTTGATTTGCATCTCTCGGATTGATTAATGACTTTGAACATGTTTTCATGTGTCTCTTGGCCTTCCTTCTGTCGTCTTTTGAAAAGGTTCTATTTAGGTCCGTTGCCCATTTTTTTATTGGATCATTCATCTTCCTTTTATTAAGTTGTATAAGTTGGCTGTAGATTTTGGAGATTAAACCTTTATCAGTGATAACATTTGCAAATATGTTCTCCCATACAGTGGGCTTTCTTGTTGTTTTGTTGATGGTTTCTTTTGCTGTGCAAAAGCTTTTTATTTTGATGTAGTCCCATTTGTTTATTTTTTTCTTTAGCTTCCATTGCCTTTAGAGCAGTATCAGTGAAGAAGTTCTTTCGGCATATATCTGAGATTGTGCTGCCTGTGGATTCCTCTAGTATTTTTATGGTTTCCCTTCTAATGTTTAAGTCCTGTATCCATTTTGAGTTTATTTTTTATTTGGTGTAAGTTGGTGGTCCAGTTTGATTTTTTTGCATGTATCTGTCCAATTTTCCCAACACCATTTATTGAAGAGGCTATGTTGGCTCCATTGAATGTTCATGCCTCCTTTGTCAAATATTAGTTGAGCATAGTGGTTTGGGTGGATATCTGGGTTCTCTATTCTATTCCATTGGTCTATATGTCTGTTCTTGTGCCAGTTCCAGGCTGTTTTGAGAACAGTTGCTTTGTAGTATAGCTTGAAATCTGGTATTGAGATCCCACCTACTTTATTCTTCTTTCTCAGAATTGCTGTAGCTATTCGTGGTCATTTTTTGTTCCAGATGAATCTATGAAGAATTCTTTCTAGGTCTGTGAAATATGTCGTTGGTATTTTAATGGGTAGTGCATTGAATCTGTAGATTGCTTTGGGTAGTATGGACTTTTTAATGATGAATTCCTGTTTTTAATGTGTACATATTTTAGATTTGGTAATCTTTTCTACATAGCGCCAGACAGGCTTACAGAAGAATTTCAAATATCAAATAAAAAAGCTGTTAATTCATGTGCTTCAGGACTTTGGAAAAATCTTCAATTGTTTAGATTTCGGAGCTGCTAATGACACTGAATTCAATGCCTCGTTTGTTGAGTCTGTCAATCAACTTAGTTCTGGAGAAAGCGGCTCTAGGTGTGAAGACCTTGTCCATGCTATGAAGATTAGAGACATCATTTAGAAGGGTCATGGCTGCCTGGACCATGGCTATAGGGGTAGTTATATAGCCAGCCTCTGGTCCTTTCACCTGAGTACAAATTCTGATATTGGGTTTGTTATTATCAGTAGAAAAGCCATGGCTGTATCCTTGACCCAAAAATATCATTGTAAATGAGGCAGCATCAATCTATTTTTGTGTTGGACATTGTTTTGAAAAATAAGCAAAGGAGAAGAGCCATGGAAATTTTATGAGAAGCTGCCTTCCAATGCCAAACTTCACGAAGAACAGAAAGAAAAGCCCAGCAAACATCAGCTTCATAACAGAGGTGATGCCTCTCACAGTGACATAAGCAGTATATTAAAAGGTAATTGATCTAAATTTTCATGCAAATAATGCTTAGTTCGCTTCACAGCAGACACATCCACCTCCAAAAAAGGAATGGAGTAACTGTTGATCTCTCTGCAGTAAGAGACTGGCCACCTTCTTTTTAATTTTGCACCAATTGGAACAGGCTTCAGATTTGACTGATTTCGTAGTTTTTTCAATTGATTCTGATTTCCAAAACCACAAACTGCTGACTTCCAGGTACCATCATGAATGCACAACCCCTCAGGTCCTGATTTTATAGTCAGGAAACTTTCCACCGGAGTCCAAGTACCATTAATTTTACTGTTGGTATACATTACTCCCATATTTGCTGGAATGGAGTCAAAGCCATTGCTTCCAATGATATATACCCCCCTTCTCACAAAGCTTACATGCAAGTAGGGGAAAGAAAAATAAATAAATATAAAAAGATGTTTAAAGTCAGGATGTAATAACTTCTGTGAAGAGAAGTAAAAAAAGGAAAGGGGATACTGAGGGTTAGAGCTATAGTTTCTAGTTCATGTGGTCAATTATCTCTGAGGAGGTGATATTTGAGCAAAGACATAAAGGAAGTAAAAGAGGAGGTGATGCAAATACCTTGAATTATCTTGAGATAATTCAAGCAGAGGAATCAACAATAGCAAAGATTGAAGCCAAGTGTGCTTGGCAACTTGTGGAAAAACAGTTCATTGTGGCCACAGAAGAGGGAAGAAAGGAGAGAAGGCAGGAGATGTGATTAGAGAGCTAGCCGACAGTCCATCCTGCACGTGATCAGGTTCATTATAGGGAGTTTGAAATCCCTAAAACTATGCTGAAAAACCATTAGAAAACTTTAAGCTTAGGAGTGGCATGGTCTGACATGTTTTAAAAGGATCTCTCTGGAAAACAAACTGTGTGGGAAACAAACTGAAGCAAGTCAGAGTGGGATCAGGGGAACCATTAGGTGCCTTCCAAAGCAGAACCAAAGAGATGACTGAGTTCTAATAAAATGACAGTGATGAGAAGTGGCCAGATTTGGGATATAGTTTAAAACACAATTAGCAGATAACTTGAATAATTGGTATAAAGGGAACATAAGTAAATATTGACTCCTAGCAAAATTGATTTCTAGTAAAAGCTAGCTGGGTGAGTGATATTGTCACATTGAGAAAAGCTCAGTTTGGGGATGGAGGAGAATTAAAAATTTTGACAAGCTAAGTTTTAGATGCCTATTAAAAGTCTTGATAGATGCCAAGTAAGATAAATGAAATCATAGTTCAGAGGAGAGTTCAGATCAAGAGATATTTAGGAGTCATAATATATAGATAGTTTTAAATGGAACTTTATTAGATCACCAAGAAAGTGACTACAGCTGGAGAGAATGTCTAGGCATTTTTTAAGGGCAGGGTAAAGCAGGATCCAAGACAGAAAAGATTGCTTCATTAGAACAAAAGGTGCAGTAGAAAGAGGTTGAAATTAGGCATTCAAAGACCCAAACCTTAAACACAGCTATATCACAGGCTGGCATGAAGATTACTTCATGTCTATTTCCTAAACCATTAAATGAGGTGTACTGTCCATGCCTGCCCCACTCTTATAGTTGATAAAAGACACAAGATGTTTCTTCAGTGAGAAGTCACAATGGGGTACTGCTAGCAGGCAAGGAGAAAAAAGGTGTGACCACCCCCCCCGCCCCCCGCAAGACATCCTCACACCCTACTGGGAAGAGAAGAGGCCAAAACTTCTCCTTTCCATTTCCTAAGTAATGTCTATACTAAGCTACATATGAGTACATTCAGAAGAGTATGAAAATGATGAGTCAGAGTAGCATCAAAGAAGAGAAAAAAAATTATTGGTAATACATAAAGAGCCAAGGAAATATTCTTAATTTGTCTTCCTTACTGATTAGGAAAATAAGAAGGAAAAGAAAATGCAATATTGGCTTCTTGACATTTCACAAGGGAGGCAGCATGCGGGGCCCTCTGAGGGAGATCACTGTTCAGGATCTTAGTGAACAAGAGGTTATGTAGTGGAAACCCTGAGTAGTAATTCAACTGGGATGGATTCAGAGGGTTGAAATACAGGTAATCAATCCTGTGAAGGAAGGAGTCTAATGTGTATTCCAAATGGCAGTGAAAGATTAATTTATTTTAGAAACTGGTTCTGAGCAGAGAAAATCTATGAGACAGTTGAAAAAAATAAATGATGAAAGCACACAGAATTCTAGCTTTTCTTCATTTTTTCAGGAACAATAAGCAGAAGAAAGGGTATGAACTAGTTGAAATATGTTTCAATGTATGAACATGACAATAAAAGCAAACATCAGTTAGCTATCTTTTTTTTCCCCCTTGCACTTTCCATTTGGGAACAAAGAGTTTTAAGTACTAGACAAAGAGAGAATAAATAGATAAATAGATAGATAGAGGATAGATAGATAGATGGATAGATAGATTATAGATAGATAAATAGATAGATAGAAACAATATATGTATATATAAACATATATCAATAAATAATTTAATAAAATGTCATGAACACATTTACACGTATTTTACAGATTTTGGAAGAGAGGGGTATCTTTAAAAATACCAAAAAAAATCAACCTGAAAATTGTATAACAAATATAATTATTAATATTTTATTAATTGCTTCATTTTTAAAAAGCATTCCATATCATTCTCAAGTCCCTTTTGTCCTCATGCCTATTATTAATCCTCTGGCAATGATAAGTATTATTCTGTGTTTATTTAAAATTTATAGAAATGTTATCATGCTGTAACTCCCATTCTTCATCTTGCTTTTTTTCACTGAGCATTGTTCTTAAAGTGTGTACATGTGTATACAGAGATTTATTTCATACCTTAAGTTCTTTCTCAGTTATTCATGGATTTTGCACTATCTCATACAATTATCCTCAGCAAGCTGAACAGAAATCAGCAATCTTAGTTTACAGATGACAGTACTCAAGATTGCCCAGCTGGTAAGCACAGAACCTTCTGTCTCCATGGCCAATGCTCCTTCACTGTTATCAACCATTTTAAAATTATATTAATAGCAGTAAAATAATTTTGTTTCAAATGTAAACCTTACATAGAATCCCAATACATAAAAGGAATTCACACTGGTGCCATAGGCAGAGGTCCTGGGCCATGGCCTTACTTCCACCCTATGCCCTACAGTGAATGGCTCTCCAGACAACCTCATGTACCTCTAGGCCTCACAGCACCTGGTCTGTGAGCCCGTGCAGGAGAGCAGCTGCCTTTTTGCGAACTCTGTGCAGTCTGGACAGGTTTATAAACAGACCAAGAAGCCCATAGCAATTTTGTCAATGAGAACACATTTATTGTGATGCCACCTGTACATGATGGGGTCATGGACAAAGGGAGGCTGGCAAAGCTGGGCCAGTATTGAGGACCCAGAGTGAACACTGTTTAATACTCTCCTGGGATTAAAACTCAGCAAGAGAAGATCTCAAGAAGATGGGATCCTCACACTGTGATGGAAAATAAAAATGTTGGAGATGGATGAGAGGAGTAGTAAGCAAGCATCAAGAAAAGGGTGCCAAGGAAAACAAACCGTTCAAAGGAGACATTTCAGCTCTTGGTAGAAAAAGGAAAAAAGCATCCATAGAAATTTATAGACAAAAAATAAAACAGAAAATATAGGGTGTCCAGAAAAGTGTATACACACACTTTGAATAATTATAAAGGTAGTGTTTATTAAAATACATTTCATTTTCAAAATTGATCCACAAGTATATATATATTGGGGACACCTTATATATATGAATCCAAAGAAGGGAAAAATGAGAAAGAAGATATGCTTTTGTTTTCTAACTAGAATGACAAAAGAAGAAATGCCTCAAAATAAATTTTTAAAAATATAGAGATAAACACAAAAGGGGAACATGTAATAAAAATATCACAAAGTCAAAAGGCCTACAGACAGTATATAACACTGAATGGAAGACCAATTTAATCTGAGATCAAGAAGTAAGATTACAAATCAAAAGTGACACATTGCATACAAATAAATATGGCATAAATCCTGGAGACAAGAAGGATGCTGTTAAAAAGTGGTATCAATTGAATCTCAGGGCTGGATAGTTAAAGACTGGAAGAATAAAAAAACAATAAGAAAGACAATCTTGCTGTTGTATGTCAAAAATACCCTTTGAGACAGCATAGAGGGACCTGGATATTATTAGGCTAAGCAAAATAAGACAATTAGAGAAAGACAACTAAATATCACATGATCTCATTTATATGTAGAACCTAGTGAACAAAATAAAGTGATAAATATAATAGAACCAGTGATTTGGATATATGGAACAGACTGGCAAATCTCAGATGGAAGGGGGGAAGGATAGAGATTAATCAAATAACTTATAGCATATATGCATTTCCCATAGATACAGGCAATAATAGGGTGGTGAAGGACAGTGGCAGGGCAGGCATCAGATGGAGGAGGGCAATGGAAGAAAAAGAAGGAAATCTGTAATACTCTCAACAACAATTATATATATACTATATATATGCATATATATATATAGCAGTTCTTTATTTTTAGTGTTTATTTTTTTAATATATTTTTATTGACTTCAGAGAGGAAGGGAGGAGGAGAGAGAGATAGAAACATCAATGATGAGAGACAATTGATTGGCTACCTCCTGCACTCTACCAAATAAGGATTGAGCCTACAACTGGGCATGCGCCCTGACCAGGAATCAAAATTGTGACTCCCTGGTCCATAGGTTGGCACTCAATCATTGAACCACACTGTCCAGGCTAAAACAGCTCTTTAAAGCAGGACTCTTTTAAGTAAGATCCCATTTATCTACAGCATCATTACAGTGTTTGATCTGAAGTTGGTATTCAGAAAACATTTATTGAATCAACCCCCTAAAAAGAGAGGAAGGATTGGAGATAATAATTTTAGCCTTTAATATGTGAGCTCAACCAGAGAAAGAAAGTTTACAGAGAAGATCAGGACATTAAAAACCTCTGAGAACTATTAAAAAAAAAAAAAAGGATCACTAGAACATACCAAAGGTTTGTCTTCCATAACATATTTCTATGCCAAACTACAAACTGAAACCAACATTCTTTTTTTAATAATATTTTTAATAATTTCTTTATTGATTAAGGTGTTACATATGTGTCCTAACCCTAACCCCCAACATTCTTGCAGGAGAGAAGATGATGTCCATTAAAACAATTGTGGGGGGTGGGTGAGGGAGGGGGGAAAGAGTCATGGGAACATTCAGTCTTTCTGTACATGAGCATCCAATTGGAGTCAACACCTCAAAAATAGGACAGAGAAGACAGGGGGTGGAATGAGGCTGGTTACAAAGAAAGCATTTGTGTGATATTGTTATAAAGAAAGATCTAAGAAGGAAACACATTTATGATCCTGACAATAAAAAAAATCTCTATAAAAGCAGACGTCTTTTGATAGAATCTGAAGAAGAGGTGACCAGAAGATAAAGCACATTTAGAGATAAAAGGAGGTTGAAAACAGGAATGGAAAGCAATCGTGAAAACTTGAGAAGTCTGAGTTTATAAGAAATTGTTTTGGCTTTGATGGTGGAAGAGGAATAAATGTATATTTCTATTGTGTAAAAAAAAAGTTTCATTTTTTAAAAAACTCTGCAGATCTAATGAGAAGGACTTCAAAAGAGTTAAGTCTCCACAAATGTTTGATAGCAAGTCTTCTAATTACCATTTTGTACCTTCGATCCTATTAGGATGATGCATTTTCAAATTCTTTATGCTACCCAGTCCAACACTGTAGCATCATTAAACAAAATTTAGTTCCAACCTCCAAGCTTCCTTCAATTTATTTACTGGTTGTTTATATTCAACATCCAGGATTTGCTTATAGTAAAATGTTAGGAAGGAAGGCAGCATTCATTCAAAGCAACAGTTTCCAGAGATTTGATTGAAGAGGAATTTGGGGTAGGGGCTAACAGGATTTGGAAACTGAATTGTTAACCAAACCACTGCCAACCAATGAGGACTAGTCATGAAATGATTTAGAATTGTTTTACTGAGCAGTGAAAACCATAAAACTGGCAAAAATTCATAAAGAACCATAAGGGAATCTGGGAGGAAAATTATTTGAACTTTGGCACCAGGAGTGAAGCAAAAAAAATTACGGTCAACTGAATTCACCCCAGAGTTATTCTATATTCTCCTCCTTAATTTATGTGGTGAGGCAGGGCAAAGTGTGGGCCCATTTCATTGTCATCCCTACCTAAGCATAGTGCTGGACATTTAAGGGGCACACACAGCTTCTGGGACTTCCTCTCAGTGCCAGCTGGCAACAGTTTTCATAAGACATCTACAGGCAGAGAATGAATACTCTCTCCCTTGGGTATTGAGTCGTAAACATCCTGCAAGACTATAAATATCAGAACCGAACTAACCAAGTTTTTGGAACTTGCCTCATTTAAGCATAGCATGGGAGTTTTATATGCACCTGAAATTTCCGGTTTTTCAGGCCTTTCCTTGGATCACCAAAGATGTCAATATGTTCATCTGGACCTTGAAGTTATTTGCACAGAGTAAGTATAATTAATTTTCCCTTTTTCTGAGTGGATGATAAAATCCCACCCACCCCCTTTCCCTTTTAAAGAAATGTATTTTTTTAATGGAATAACTCTTTAGGAAGGTAGTAAGAACAAGGAAAGGGACAGAACTTAAATCAATTTATTTGATTTTCTACTAACAGGGCTGTGCTCTTGTGAGTTTGAGGGGAAAAACGATATAAATAGTAATGTGTATGTTTTAGTTATCCCCATTATTACTATTCCTTATTATAGAAAATGTTTAGTTGGGGTTATCAGAAAAAGGAAGTTATTCAAATTTATTTCTGGGAGTTCTTATCCTTTGATCTAGGAACTTACTCACCTGCTGAAATAAATTTCAGCAAATTCCTCCCCAAATGACCCAACATCAGAATGGGGCAAGACTTCAGACCAAACCTGATATCTGTGTGCTGTTTCCATACAATACCTTGAAAATGGCGTAGGCAAACCCCTATGAGATGTAGACATTCCATGGCTAAAGGATATCCCCTAATGAGATGAATTTGACATTCCTCTCACATTAAAATAACACTAGAGACTTCAAAACCTTATGGAAAATAGCCCAGAGAGCCTAAGTGACAAGCAAAATAATGTGGAGTTTCTATGACCAAAATAAATGTTTGGTGGATGAAGTCCTCATGTTCTATTCCTCTGTCACACCTTGGCAGGGCCTATGTCAATGGCTTGGGTCTAGATTGACCATTTCCTCTCAAAAGCTGTTAATTTCAAGAGACAGACCCAACTGAATCCCATGCGACAAGATAATTCCCATCTGACTATAATTTTGATCAGATCAATAAAGTGGGCCTTTTCTTTCCCAGCCATAATAATTATGGAGACAGAAGGGCAATGGTTTAATGCAGTGTTAATCTTTACAATCAAGTGGGAGGCTTGTTAAAAATATGCATCCCAGGTACCCAGACTTACTTCAACATAGTCTGAGGGACAGAATAGCTTTGCAGTCCATGTATTTAACCCTTGCACCTAGGTGACACTGATGATTAGCCAAGTTTAGGGGAGTCCAGTCAAATGGAAAGCATCTGGGACATCAGTGGAGAGTGGCTCCATTTCATCTTTCCCTCTGCAGGTGTGGCCTGTTAGGTCTCTATTCTCTGGCCTGTGAAATCGTGATAAGGCTGACTGCTTTCTCCCTCTTCTTACTGGGATGTGGTATAGGTCAAAGAGATACTGACCTTCATTTTCTGATCTGTGGGTCGGAGAGGACTGAGGCATGCCCTTCTCATATTCATGCAGGGTTAGGGTATGCCTCATTGGCCCGCATGCAGCGTCCAGCTTGTGTGCTGCCACTCTGTTCCCATGTTTGTGGACTGGCATTGCCTGGGGCAGAGACAGAACAAGGATGAATGAACTTGGCAAACCTGTGCACTAGCTGATGATGCAGTCTTGCTGAGCCTGAACACTCTTGACCCACCTCATCCTTCCTCCTAAGTTACCCCTCCTGAGAAAATATTAATTCTTAACTAATCAACAGTATGGTGTTGCTAGCCACCTCGAATGATCAGGGATACCTCATCTTCTTCAGGAAATATTGTAAAGGAAGAGACAATCAAGACAGTCTTTTATTTTGTTTGAACTTTAAGGGACGTGATCTGTTACTCTAGAAAGCAATATTTGGCCAAATGAAAATAAATAATAACATGGTTTGTTTTTTTTTTTCTTCCAGTGGATGGTCAATGTGCTATCCTAAGATAAAAGAGTTCCCTTACCTCATTCAAGTAGATTGCACTTTGACTCCTAATATGAGAGTATTCGTATGTTCCGTGACAATGGAGTGTGGTGTTTCCACACTCACCTGTTTCAACCATGATACTTGCCACAGGGCTGGGCACATGGTGAGCCTCAATGAATACAAGTTGTCTGACTGATTCTTAATCTGTCCACAGGGGTCTTGAGATTTCTCCTGAGGAAGAAATAAGCCAAATAGACCTTAATAAAGCCAGTGCGCTCGGAAATGGGAGAAGCCTGTTTAAATACAAATAAACCAGGTGTCACCAGACCCTAGCATTTTCTTGGGCTCCTGGACAAGACCCAGAGGGCCATGCTGCCGCCATGGATATATTCTCTAATGGAGTATTTATACCTCAGAGACTCCAGCGAGCTAGGAGAATATTTATGCGGCAGTAAAAACTTTAACGGAGAGCTGTTTGGCTCTAATAGTTTCAGGTATTTCTACACATCTCTGCTCACAATGTGTCAGGTTGAATTATATTGTGTCCAGAGTGTGACAGCAGCAGCCTATAATGGGACTAACATAAAATGGAATGGCCTGAGAAAGAGAGTAGAGAAGGTGGTAAGAGAATGGGAGAGGATGGAGAAGAGAGGGAAAGAAGAGACTTTAAAAAGAAATATTTGTTTTGCATTTGGTTGTTTGATTTCCAGATTCCAAGGAAAGTGAAGAATGTAAAGAGAAATTTATGTGGCTGGCCTCACCTGCCTTTCTCAGGTGGGACACTTTGGGTAAGGGCTGTAATACTCATGGAAGCACAGTGCAGTGGGACTCTTGAGCCTCATTTCCTGAGTGTACATCTCAGCCTTACCATGCCCTAGCTTTGAGATCCTGAAATGTTACTTAATCTCTTTCTGCCTCAGTTTTCTTATCTGTAAAATAGAGATGATAATCCTAGTACTACTTCATGAAAGTTGACATAAACATTAAATGAATTAATATTTTAAGTACTTAGTGCCTGACACATAGTAAGTCAGATATATATATATATATATTCACATCTATATAAATAAAAGCCAAGTGACTGGAACACTAGAACAACCGGAATGACTGGTCGCTATGATGCACACTGTGGCTGGCCAACTGCCCAATTGGAGTCCCAGTTTGCCCCCACAACCCCTGTGGTCCCCTCCCTTCAGCCAGCCTGGCCCCTAATCGACCCCCTATTGGGGGTGGGGCCAGCCAGACCCCACCCATGCATGAATTCCTGCACTGGGCCTCTAGTATTTATATACTTACATATACATTTATATATTTAATATATATGTACATTTCTTGAATGCCCACAATTGAATGCTACAGTAGGAGGCACCAGTCTAGAATCTGAAATGCCACCAGTCTAGGTGTCTTTCAAAGTATAAAAGAATATTCTTCAGGAAAAAAATATTTCTGAGCTTGGCTATGTAATTTCTTTTTGGGGGAAAATGGCACAACTATGCAATTATCACTTATAGATACATTAAAATATTTAATGTGCTGATCATTATAATGAACACTTTATAAGAATTCTATAATTTCAGACTCACAACAACTCTATGGGTTTGCAACTAGTTACCTCAGAGCACAAATAAGAAGCTGGAAGATGAGCGAGGTGAAGCAACCTCTCCAAGGTCACGCAGCTGGTACATGATAAAGCTGGGATTTGAACCAAGTATATTCTTGACTCTAAACTTGGGGTCCTTCATCTCATCAGATATGTGTGTTAAAATTAATATTGTTTAGCCTGGCAGGCATGGCCCAGTGGTTGAGCATTGACCTCTGAACTAGGAGGTCACAGTTCAATTCCTGGTCAGGAGACAGGCCTAGGTTGTGGGCTCCATCCCCAGTATGGGGTGTGCAGGAGGCAGCCGATCAATGATTCTCTCCCATCATTGATGTTTCTATCTCTCTCTCCCTCTCCCTTCCTCTCTGAAATCTATATATATATTTTTTTTTAATTTAATATAGTTGCTATTCTGGTCCAGCTCAAAGATGAGTAGTACTATGTAATTTAGATCTTAGGTTCTAGAGTGCCTACTTCATGTAGACACAAAACCATAGGCAACAAGCTAAAGGAAAAAAAAAAAACTCTCCTTTGATGGGCAAACATTTCTCCTGAAAAGCCACAGGTGAAATGCTAAAATGACATGATGTAGACCTGACATTTTTAAGCACTTTGTGCCAAAATTCTTCAGAACATTAGTCACTGTCATAAGCACTTTAGAAGGATTATCTAATTTCAACTTCACAACAATTTTATGAGGTTGGAGCAAGTGTCTCCAGTCTATAATAGATATGAATAAAAGGTAATATTGTTGTTTCCATATTACATAAGGGGATCCTGACACAAACAGTTGCTTAAAGGTTTATCTAAATAACAATAGAGCCAGTGTTTGACTGCATCTCTGGTGTTCTGACTCCAGGATCTGTGCTCTGAACCGTGGTGCTATTCCACAAGATGTGAACAAACTCTGAAACCAGTACTCTAGTTGAAAATACAAGAGTAACTAAGTTTAAGTAAACAGGGAACTGGTAAAAAAGAGAGCAGAAAATTCAAGAAGGAAGAATCCCTTGGTAATTCATCAATGGGATCACCAGTTTCTTACACTTATATTTGTACTTTTGGCTTGTGTGGCAAGGAAGACAATAAAAAGCTTTCACATAGTAGAAGAGAAAAGTCTAAGTTTGTCTTGCTGGAGTGAATAAACTTTGAACTTGTCATTCAGTGTGAGTCTGAGAAGCAGCCAAAAAAAGAATAAAAGCACTATTGCTAACTGTTATTATCATAGTGTTTTCAGATTGATTAAATAGTGCACATGATCTCAAGCATAGTTTAATACTGCAAATAACTTAAAGTGAAAACAAAGCTACGTTTAGGAAGTTTCTGTGGCAAAAGCTTTGAGAATGAATCTCTCCTTTATACTTTGACCTCTGCAGCCTTTTGCTTCCACTTCCTCCTTTCCCTATCCTGTAGAAAGTCATCTACATTCCTGAAAATGGCTTGCATTTCATCCGATATAATAGCTTAAATTCCAGATTTCCAAGCTCAATTTGCAAAGGAACTTTCCCCTTCCACTCAGTTGCCCCCAGAAACATCACCATCTTGATCCTCCAGAGAATGTGTTGTTTTTCCTTTTTGTGGGCCTGAACAAAGGCAGGGGCTGCTTAAGCAGTAACATAAGAGCATTTAGGAAAACAACTCTACTAACTAGAGAACATCTTGTTTAGTACTTAACGCTACATGATGAAGACAAACTTCATCTTGAAGTTTGCTGGGTCTACTTTCTCCCCCATTTCCATCTGTTATTTTGCTGTGATACTGACAGCCACTCAGATGGCTAAGTGCTCATCTGGGGCTCCTAGATTAAAGTCCGTCTGTTTAGCCATGAGTTTTGATCAGTGACTCACAGACTTGATTTCTTTGATGTCTATAAAAGAGTTTCATAGGTTGGTCATAGTTAACATGCAAAGCAAAGCCTTACTTTTTCCAAAAAAGTAGGAAGTAAATTACCTCATATTCCCTCTTTTGGTGGCATCCGGGGGTTCATGTTCTCCAGCACTATGTCACATGGCCTTTCTTAAAAGTAATGTATCTAAATTAAATGTCTTCTATATAATATGCATTTATCCACTTATAGATCTATAAATGTATAGATCATTATGTGAGATGCACACACAGAGAACTATAAAACTAGTCACCTACATGTTCACTATGTGTTCAATGTAGTTACTTTTAGAAGATGGGATGAGTAATTTTTTATTCGTTTTTATACAACAGCATTTTCTAGATTTTCTATAATGCCTACTTACCTCTTATGAAAAAAACTAAAAGTCTTTTAAAAATATAAATTAAATACCTAGTTTCTCACACGTTCCTACAAAAGCATGAAATGAACAAAGAAATTAAGACATTTCCCCAGGTCTATTCATGATGTTGATAAATTAGAAAGCCAGGTCAAAAGTAGTCTAGTCCCAGTTGAACTGGTTGAATCCAACTGTCTTCCTTGCTGTCTTCCAATGGGTGTGTGTCTTTAAGAATGCCAACTAGCTGTGCTGATATGATAGCTACAAGCTTCATGTAGTTCTTAATTTTAAATTTTATTTAATTAAATATAATTAAAATTCAAAATTGAGTTTATCAGTAGCACAAGTTATATTTCAAGTCCTCAGCAGCCACAAGTGCCTAATGACTACCAATTAGACCTCACAGAAACAGAAAATCCCATCAGAAAGATTATTAGAAAGCACTGGCCTAGAAGCATAGCTCCTAACTGCCCACATTGTCACATCAGCCATGATCAAACCTTCTGAGGGAAGACCTCCACACATTTATAGAAAATGAGAGAGCAAGACTCTAGTTATATCTGCTTCCCTCCCAACCTATATCTGGTTCACAGAGAGTGCTAATGACTGTCTTCAGTGACTAGTTGAATACTACAGGGTTAGGCCAAAGATCACAGTCTGAAGACTTTTGGGGCAGTCATAAAACCTGAATAGAAAAAGAAGAGTCACAGGCATTCCAGTGGAAGTCTAGGCCACCAGCCAATGCCTAGACTTCAAAAGGTTTTCTGAACAGCTTAGACACTAGTTGTCAGAGATGCACAATTGTGAAAGCCTGTCCCTGCCTCCATGTATAAAATTGCAAACACATTTGCATGGATGAAGACCAGCATGCAGTGCTTGCAGTGCATAAGCACGGGACACGTAAATACCTTCAGCCCTTCCTATACCACAGAGATGAAGGACTACAGCTCTCTGAGCTTGGAAGAGACACTGAACTGAGTAATTAGGGCTCCGCTTATTTAATATCATGTATTCTTTTTTTTAAAAATAGATTTTTTATTGATTTTTTTACAGAGAGGAATGGAGAGGGAGAGAGAGTGTGAAATATCGATGAGAGAGAAACATCGATCAGCTACCTCTTGCACACCCCCACTGGGGATGTGCCCGCAACCAAGGTACATGCCCTTGACCAGAATAGAACCTGGGACCTTTCCGTCCTCAGGCTGAAGCTCTATCCAGAGCCAAATCGATTAGTGCAATATGTATTCTTGACTTGTCACTTGAACTCTTGCTACACAAAGTGTTATCTTTGGACCAACAACATCAGCATCACCTGGAAACTCAGAGATGCAGAATCTCATGCCCTACTCAAGACCCACTGAGTCAGAGACTCATTTTCACATGATCCCCTATAATTCTTGTGCACACTGAAGATTGAGGGTCCCTGATTTCTCTCCTTTTCACTCTACTTTCAATTTCTGGAATGTAAAGGAGACTCAGATCTTTCAGCTGATATTTGTAGCATAGCGTTTAGTAAGCACTTATTGAAAATCTGACATCTGGCTTTCAAATTTAAAAAGTCAATGTACTTCCAATATATTGTCAAAAATATACTTTAAGAAATAGTGATGGGGGAGAATCCAAGATGGCGGCATAGGTAAACACCTACAATGCTGCCTCGCACAACAATTTCAAAACTACAACTAAAAGACAGAACAGACATCATCCAGAACCACAGGAAAGCTGGCCGAGTGTAAGTTCTACAGCTAGAAGGAAAGAGAGGGGCTCACAGAAACCCAGAGGAGCTGCAAAAAGCTGAGGTACGGAGACGGAGACACGCGTGCTGAGAGAGCAGGTGCCGGAGTACCTGACTGGCTTTCTCTGGCGGGAGGGAAACGGAGACTCCCAACGGCATTGAACCCCTTATCTTACGACACTAAACCCCAGATCCAGCCGAAACTCATATGGGGGGAGTTTGGACTGTGAAAAGGGAGAGGTGCACGGAAATTTAGGGGAGTCGCAGAAGATCAGGTCCGGTCTCGCACGCGCATGGTGCTGCGCGGAGGACAGACTGCTGATTGTGCCGCTGGCTTTCGCGAGTGGGCGGGAGACAGACCCTCCCAGCTGTGCCACTTCTGAGTCCACTGGGCCCCTGTTTCGGGCGAAACCCTGGGAACCTAGACTCGTGTGGTCCTGGTGCGCAGGGGAGCTGGAAAGGCAGCGGTTAGAGGCACCGCGGGTGCGCCCACAAGGACCCCTCCAGCCATTACCCAGTCACGTGAGACTCAGGGGCAGTGGAGGGCGGGGCTGACTGGAAGGCAAGGCGGTCGGTCCCTTAAGCTCTGAGACTCCACCCCTCCCAAGCTCAGCAGAGGCTGCTGTGGCTTTGCGTCTGGTATCATAAGGCTGAATTCAACACAGAAGTTTCCCCGGCATAGTGAAAATGCCCAGACAAGGGAAGGCATCACAAACAAAAGAAATGGAGGAAAAAAAACGACTGGATATAGAGTTCAAAACCACGCTTGTAAGGTTTTTGAAGAATATGCTAGAAAAGATGGATAAATTTAGTGAGACCCAAGAGGAGATGAAAAAGGACATACTAGAGATGATAAAGGACCAAATAGAAATTAAACATACACTGACTGAAATAAAAAATATTATACAGAGTCCTAACAGCAGACTAGAGAAAGGCAAAAATCAAGTAAAAAATTTGAAATATAAAGAAGCAGACAACATTCAACTGGAAAAGAAAGAAGAGAAAAGAATCCAAAAATGTGAACATAATGTAAGTAGACTCTGGGACAGCCTTAAGCGTACCAACATCAGAATTGTGGGGGTGCCAGAAGAAGAGAGAGAGCAAGATACTGAAAACTTATTTAAAGAAATAATGACTGAAAACTTCCCACATCTGGTAAAAGAAATAGACTTACAAGTCCAGGAAGCACACAGAACCCCATATAAAAGGAATCCAAAGAGGACCACACCAAGACACATCATAATTAAAATGCCAAGAGCAAAAGAGAAAGAGAGAATATTAAAAGCAGCAAGAGAAAAACAGTTCATTACCTACAAGGGAGCACCCATACGACTGTCAGCTGATTTCTCAACAGAAATGATGCAGGCCAGATGGGAATGGCAAGAAATATTCAACGTGATGAATAGCAAGAACCTACAACCAAGAATAATCTATCCAGCAAAGCTAACATTCAGAATTGAAGGGCAGATAAAGAGCTTCACAGAGAAGAAAAAGCTAAAGGAGTTCATCAACTCCAAGCCAGTATTATATGAAATGCTGAAAGGTACTCTTTTAGAAGAGGAAGAAGAAAAAGGTAAAAGCCAAAAAATTATGAACAACAAATACATATCTATCAACAAGTGAATCTAAAAATTAAGTGAATTAAAAATTTGATCAACAGAATAATATGGTGAATATAATAGAATTAGGAGCACAGAAAGGGAGTGGACTGAATTCTCAGGGGGGAAGGGGTGAGGGGTGTACAGGGAGAGACTGGACAAAAATCATATACCTATGGATGAGATCAATGGACGGAAACTAAGGGCAGAGGGAGGGGTGGGAGCTGGGTGAGGGGGTGCTATGGAGGGAAAAAAAGAGAAACATGTAATAATATGAATAATAAAGATTTAATTATAAAAAAGAAGAAATAGTGAGCATTTTGTGCTTCCCTTTGGTTTAAGATGCAAAAATTAGAGCTTATCATATAGTAATACTAATAAGCAAATAATAGCCCATGCAAGATTCCTTTGTTCCTTGCACTGCTGTCTATAGGGCAATCATTTTTAAAAGCTTTTAGTGGGTAGCTTGAACAGAGTCATGCCCTAATTATAGTCTTCCTTTTTATTTGCCACTGAGAGGAAATGCACCAGATGAAGCTGTTTGAGACTCTATGGTTTGTTCAGCTGTATTAAATGCTTCTAACTGCTGACTTTTATTGTTCTTAACAAGTCAAGACCAGACTGAATGTCTTTGAGGATAATTGTTTTTATTCATTCCCCTTCTGCATTGCTAAAATGGTGGCTATATGTAAATTAAGGAAAGAGACTTGGAAGAGAACTACCCAGAACTCTGCTAGTACCCAGAAAGAGCCAAAGCCTAATCCTCTCTGTTTGGATTATTGCATGTCTCTGTGATCAGTGCATTCTCCTAAGAAATGAATGTTTCTTGAGTTTTCAGAGTGGTCTCTGTGCCACTAAGTTAACCTGACTCATGCATAGAATCCATTCCAAAAGAAAAATCCATGCCAAGGGATATTAATACTCCTAATCTTAAATTCATATTCATGTAGTGGACAATACAATGAGTAGCCTTATACCATGAAATTTACTGAAAGCCAGGAATCAGACTTTCCAAGTCTCCATCTCCATTCTAACATTTATTTGCTATGTGACCTTGGGATAAAGAAATAAAGCCATGGTTCTCAAATGGGTGTAATTTTGTGCCCCCTTTTCTGCACCAAAGGGACCTTTGGTAATGTCTGGAGACACTTTTTTCACTACTTTGTTTTTACCTTTTAAATTTCATTTTTCAATTTTCTTTGTTGTTTACATTCATTATTTTGTATTAGTTTCAGATGTACAGCATAGTAATTAGATAATCATATACTTTATAAAATGGTCTCCCCAATATTTCAAGTACTCACCTGGCACCGAATATAGTTATTACAATAACTAGAGGCCTGGTGCAGGAAATTCATGTACTTGTGGGGGGTGGGGGGATTCCTCAGCCCGGCCTGCGTCCTCTAGCAGTCCAAGAGCCTTTAGGGAGTGAGCCTAAGCTGTCAGTTGAACATCCTTAGCACTGCAGTGGAGGCAGGAGAGGCTCTCACCACCGCTGTTGCACTTGCTAGCCGTGAGCCTGACTTCTGGCTGAGTGGTGCTCCCCCTGTGGGAGTGCACTTACCATAGGGGGAAGCTCCTTCATTGAGCATCTGCCTCCTGCTGGTCAGTGCACATCTTAGCGACTAGTCATTTGCCATTTGATTTGCATATTAGCCTTTTATTATATAGGATATTATTATATTATATTCCCTATGCTATACTTTATATCCCCATGACTACTCTGTGACTACCAATTTGCATTTCTTAATCCCTTCACCTTTTTCATCCAGCCCCCCAGTCCCACCCCCTCTGTTAAATATCAGTCTATTTTCTGTATCTATTTCTATATTGTTTGTTTGGTTTGCTCTTGAGAGTCCACATATAAGGCATTTTTTATTGTCATGACTTGGGGGTGCTACTGGCATCCAGTACGTAGAGACCAAGACTGCTACTAAACATCCTATAATACACAGGACAGCCCACACATCAAAGAATTCTCCAGCTTAAAGTGCCAATAATACCATGTAGAGAAACACTGAACATAAAGAACATATCATTCCCATCATTCAGCACTGACCTGCTCAAATAAAAAACACCACCTACCAAAGCACCAGAGACCTGGACTATGGAATCAATAAACAGGGATCAAGCTCTTATTTCATCCTCAACACTGTTTTAGGTTCTGTGGGAAACACAAAAGTATCAGGCATGGTATTTTACTTATTTTTTCAGAAACTAGAAATTAGAATAAACCATTGAGTTTAATGGGATAATTCCTCATTGATCCATTCCAGTAATTTTTTGCTGCCTCTCTCCATGATGCCCAGTTTAATTACAGGATGACTCCCTATTCCCCTGGGATGCCACTTTTCATTCGCCTTCACTTCCTTGTTCTGAAGAAACAGCAATTTACCACTGAATGGTTATTAGCCTTTTTCCCTTTAAGAGACTAAGAAGAAGAAAGGGGGAGGGGAGAGAAAGCCCACAGGATAATTTTAAAAGTTGTTGCTCCAGTTTTTCTCCAACTTTAGAAATCTCTGTTGGCTTTTAATTAAGAACTTGCATTTAGACTGTGAGATGAACCAGATTTGAAGGATTGTTTTTTTCTCTGTTAATGAAGTGGCACTCATTTCCCTAGGAGGGGTTTTCCCCAGATTCTCATTGTTCCACTAAAGATGATTTACATGGGCATCTGTAGAGATAGCTGGATCTTTGATTGGAGAGCAAGCCCAGGGTAGACACACTGTGGCTTCCCTCTGAGAAACTAGGAAATAAACACCTTCGGGACACTGAGCTGAAAATATCGCAAATTTCAGTGTGGAATGGCTTGGAAGGGGGTAGGTCAGAATCCCAGAGAGTGACAGCAGTAGCAATATGACATAAGTCTCAGAGATATGCCCTGAATATGCCTGAATCAGTAGTTGCCTCAGACACTTTCAATGCACACTTCAATCCTCTCCCTCTGCTCATTCAGTCTTGAGAATCATGCATAGTCAGGACTCTGCTAAAATAAACCCACATACCCAATTCTTGGACATCTATGTTCTGAGCCATTTGGCTAAGGATCAAAGTAAATTGACAATTCTTGTTATAGAATTTAATAGAAGGAAGTATAATGAGGATAAGATATTTGCATATTATCAAAATATCTCTACTAAAGATGTTTATTTATTAACAAAAGAAAAGAGTGGATAAACACGGTAAGCAATACCTTAATCAAGTGATCAAGGTCAATATCACCACTAAAAAGACATACCAACATCTTGCACAACTCTCATGGTAAACAGAGAAGGACACTACATATACCATTTCTATAGTATTCTTAACCAAAAATATTTAACCTCAGTCTATGCATGAGTAACTCATCAGACAAATTTAAACTGAGAGACATCCTACAAAATAACTGACCAGTACTGTTCAAAAGTGTCAAGTTCATTAAAGGTGATGATGGGAAACTGAGGAGTTTTCACAGTTTAGAGGAGATAAAGCAGACATGTCAAGTAAATGTGGACTTTTGGACAAGATCCTGGACCAAAAAAGAGGTCATGAGTATGACAGTACTGAAATGTAAATAATGTCTATAGATAAGTTTATGGTATTGTACTGTATCAATATTAATTACCTGATTTTCTTGACAGATCTATAGTTATATAATTATAACATTAACATTGGAAGAGTAGCATGAAGGATAGACAGGAACTCTGTACTATTTTTGCATCTTTTCTCTAAGTATAAAATTATCTATCTGTATAAAACCCTAATATGCAAATCGACCAAACAGGGGAATGACTGGCAGAATGACCGGTCACTATGATGTGCACTGACCACTAGGAGGCAAACATGCAATGCAGAAGCTGCCCCCAGCCCATGGGGCTGGTGAGTGGGCAGGGACAGGCCAGCCAAGGTGGGTGCCAGCAGGGGCCCCTGATCATCCCACTGGTCACTCCACAGCTCAGCCCTGATCGCTGGCCAAGCTTAGAGATCCTACTTGTGAATTAATTTCATGCACCAGGCCTCTAGTTTCAAAATAAAATGTTTACAATTAATAAAATAATCTTGGAATATCATAGGCATGAAAATATATAAATTGATGTTCAGATACAAAGAAATCAGTTAGCCCTTCTACGAAAGTGAAAATAGAATATAAGGGAAAGATAGACTATAGATTGAGACTTATGCATGCTAGAGTAAGAAAAGAACTGAGACTGGTGCAGATATTTACTTCTGAACCAAAAAAAGAAAAAAAAAGGTTTTTAAATTTTATCTCATAATGAAACACAGTCCACTGAGAAACTATTCCTTTAAATCTGAGCAGATTTTTGGCTCCACCAAGCTTTATTTCTCCATAACCACCAGCTAATGCAGAAAAATCTGAGACAAGGCAATGACCAGAGAAAGGGGCCCAGGATCCTCCAGGCTTCAGGTAAGTACAGCCTCCACATTTTGCTCATCCAACACCTCACAACTGCCAAGACACATATACACACCTCTCTGAGAAGACCATAGGTTTTAGACACAGTTAGTTTTTTTCTTGTTGGCAGCAAACCCTTTCTTTTTTCAAATGAAATCTTATTGGGAACGACAATAAGTAAAACAAAAATAATGATTAAGATATTGAACATCTATTCAGTGCTTTCTCCACATTCCAGACACTGTTCAAAGGTTTCTACATGTATTATCTTGATTCATACTCAAAGTAACTCTCTTTGATAGTCTGATTAACAGACCCACATTATAGATGAGGGAAGTGAGCCAGGGAAACAAACCCTCCCACCCAAAGTGTATGCTATTAGGTTGAGTTTATTGAATATAATTAAATGTAATCAAATCCACTTTTTTGAGTTCAGAATTCATTGACTTTTTACATATGTATACAGTCTTAAAACTATGCCACCATAAAGAAGATATAGACTATCAGCTGATTCCCTCAGAAATGTTTCTTAGAGCTTCTTTGTAAAGTCAATATACCTGCCACTGATGTATTTTCTGTTTCAATACTTTTGCCTTTTCCATGTTACATAAATGAAGTCATAAAGTATGGAACTGTTTTTCTTTCACTTAGCACACAGCTTTTGAGATTTATAGAAGTTGTTGCATTCATCAGTTGTTCTTTCCTTTAAATTGCTGAGTAGTATTCCATTTTGTGAATTTATCACAACTTGCATATTTATTCAACAGTTGATGGACAACTGGGTTGTTTCCAGTTTGGGATTACTACATATGACACTACAATAAACATGGGCATGCACATATCTTTTTATAAACCTGTGTGTGTGTTCTCTTGCCAAAATACCTAACCTAAGAGTGAGATTGCGGGGGAGAATCCAAGATGGCGGCATAGGTAAACACCTATACTGCTGCCTCGCACAACAATTTCAAAACTACAACTAAAAGACAGAACGGACATCATCCAGAACCACAGGAAAGCTGGCTGAGTGGAAGTTCTACAACTAGAGGGAAAGAGAGGGGCTCACAGAGACCCAGAGGAGCTGCAAAAAGCTGAGGTACGGAGACGCGCGCTGAGAGAGCGGGTGCCGGAGTACCTGGCTGGCTTTCTCTGGCGGGAGGGAGACGAAGACTCCCAACGGCATTGAACCCCTTCTCTTACGACACTAAACCCCAGATCCAGCCGAAACTCATACGGGGGGAGTTTGGACTCTGAAAAGGGAGAGGTGCACGGAAATTTAGGGGAGTTGCAAAGGGTCGGAGGTCTGGTCGCGCACGGCACCACGTGGAGGACGGATTGCTGATTGTGCCGCTGGCTTTCGCGAGTGGGCGGGAGACAGACCCTCCCAACTGCGCCGCTTCTGAGTCCACTGGGCCCCTGTTTTGGGCGAAACCCTGGGGACCTAGACTCGTGTGGTCCTGGTTCGCAGGGGAGCCGGAAAGGCAGCCGTTGGAGGCGCTGCGGGTGCGCGCGCGCACAAGGACCGCTCCAGCCATTACCCAGTCACGTGAGACTCAGGGGCCGTGGAGGGCGGGGCCGACTGGAAGGCAAGGCGGTCCCTTAAGCCCTGAGACTCCACCCTCCCAAGCTCAGCAGAGGCTTCTGCGGCTGAATCCAGCACAGAAGTTTCCCCGGCACAGTGAACATGCCGAGACAAGGGAAGGGATTACAAGCAAAAGAAATGGAGGAAAAAAAACGACAGGCTATAGAGTTCAAAACCACGCTTATAAGGTTTTGCAAGAATATGCTAGAAAAGATGGATAAATTTAGTGAGACCCAAGAGAAGATAATAAATACACTGACTGAAATGAATACTATTACGCAGAGTATGTTAGTACTGCTGTTAGGCAGACTAGAGAAAGGCAAGGATCAAGTAAAAAATTTGAAATATAAAGAAGCAGGAAACATTCAACTGGAAAAGCAAGAAGAGAAAAGAATCCAAAAATGTGAAGATAATGTAAGGAGCCTCTGGGACAGCTTCAAGCGTACCAACATCAGAATTGTGGGGGTGCCAGAAGAAGAGAGAGAGCAAGATACTGAAAACCTTTTTAAAGAAATAATGACTGAAAACTTCCCACATCTGGTAAAAGAAATAGACTTACAAGTCGAGGAAGCACACAGAACCCCAAAGAAAAGGAACCCAAAGAGGACTACACCAAGACACATCATAATTAAAATGCCAAGAGCAAAAGAGAAAGAGAGAATATTAAAAGCAGCAAGAGAAAAACAGTTTATTACCTACAAGGGAGCACCCATACGACTGTCAGCTGATTTCTCAACAGAAACGATGCAGGCCAGACGGGAGTGGCAAGAAATATTCAACGTGATGAACAACAAGAACCTACAACCAAGAATAATCTATCCAGCAAAGCTATCGTTCAGAATTGAAGGGCAGATAAAGACCTTCACAGAGAAGAAAAAGCTAAAGGAGTTCATCAACTCCAAACCAGTATTATATGAAATGCTGAAAGGTACTCTCTTAGAAGAGGAAGAAGAAAAAGGTAAAAGACAAAAAAAAATTATGAACAACAAATACACATCTGTCAACAAGTGAATCTAAAAATTAAGTGAATTAAAAATCTGATCAACAGAATAAACTGGTGAATATAATAGAATCAGGAGCACAGAAAGGGAGTAGACTGATAATTCTCAGGAGGACAAAAATCATAAAGCATCAAACAGACTGTGAAATTATAGCAGAAAGATTAAAGTTAGGTGAGGTAAATAAGTGATCAATCAAAGGACTTGTATGCATGCTTATAAACATAACCAATGATCACAGACACTGGGGGGTCGGGGTACGCCTGGGAGGGAGGGGGGGCAATGGGGAGATATGTATAAAAAATTAATAAAAATTAATTTTAAAAAAAAAAATAAAAAAAAAATAAAATAAAATGAATGAAGCCGAAAAAAAAAAAAAAAAAAAAAAAAAGAGTGAGATTGCTCCTCTTTATAGTAAGTGCGTGTTTAAGTCTACAAGAAACTGACAAATTGTCTTCCCAAGTGCCCACATCACTTTGCATTCCCACCAGCAATGTCTGAGTTTCCAATTGCTCTATATCCTTGTCATCACATAGGACTCTCAGTCTTTTTTATTAGATATGCAGAGGTATCTCCATTTTAATGGGTTTTAATTTGCATTTCCCTAGTAACTAATGATATGAGCTTATTTTTGGTTGTTTACTGACCATTCATATATCTTAAAACCACCTTCGGTTCTGCTCAATACCCATAAAGAGAATCCACAAGAAAGACTGGGTTGCCATTTCCCACTAGTTGAATCTCACGGAAGCAGGGGGAGCTGGCAGTCCAGGCTCTCTGGAAGAAAGAGAGACTGCCATCACGGCTGGCACTCCCCGGACTGCAGGACTCAGGTGCGGAGCCCACACCATCTTGAAGGGGAAAGCAGCCTTTCTTTGGGAACTCATCAACACCGCCAGCCAGACAGGCCTTGGAGCTGTCCTGCAACCCAACAGCCACTCCAGCCAGAGTCCCACAGACCTGTGGACCCTGTAGACCCATGGACCCTGGGACCTCCGCCTCCAAAGCAAAAACAACTCCAAGACCAAGTGGACTCCTGCAACAGAGAGGAACTGACAGGTCTGCTCCAACTATGAAGACAAGAGGAGAGACAGTCCAGAGATGGAAGACACTGATGACGCCTTGCCATGGGAGCAGTCAGCAGCTGTCCATCGCTACAGGATGCGTAGGACCAAACCAGAAAGAGTCGGACCGGCATTGCTACCATTTGTCCACTATCCAGATACCATTGATGACGTGTACACATAAGGAACTGTTTGACATTGAAACTGGGACTCAAACATTTTTTTTTTTGCTCTTGTGGGTTTATTTCTAGCCTATAGGGGCAAGATATTTTTAAAGACAAGAATTGGGGGGTGTGGAGGAAGGAGATGCAGAGGCAAAGAAGCAATGAACAGACTCTCCTGCTACAGTGGGAAGGCAGGGGAGATTGGGGTGGGGGGAGGGCCTGTAGGAGATAAACCGAAGGACTTCTATGCAGGTATGTAGGCATAGCCAGTGGATACAGGGCATTGGGGTGGGGATGGAGGGGGAGATAAGTGAGGGCATGTACTGGGGGGTGGGAAGGGCTGGGGAGGAAAAAATAAATAAAATAAATTTTAAAAATAAATAAATGAAACTCTGCAACATAGAGACTGACCAATTTACTAAAAACTCTTAGCTATATGAAGAATTACAAATCTGTGAGTGGTCCTATGGGTCAGGAAATCTGAATTCTAATCTCACTTCTGCTTGAAATATAATGGATAACTTTGAGATGATCTCTCTTTCTTCCTCAACTTTTCCATATGTAAGTCAGATATTTTTAATCTGCCTTCTAAATAAAAGTTTATTTCTTGACATCTCCATTATTCAAGACTACCAAAATGTTGCAATGTAACCAAAATACATAATTACTAAATAACAAAAATGTACAATAAAAATATAATGAACTTATCCAAATACCATTTATTTAGTAACTTAGGCTCACTAATCACTGGAAAGACCTTGAGCAAAAAATACTTCATGACACAATATTTCTTAATTTGTTGTTTGGATAGCCAGCCTCTCAAATCTCAGTTTTTGCTCATGGCTTACATACCATTCTTATAAGCTTGCTTCTCTCAAGCCCATAGGAGATTAGAAACAACAGACAAGGTAAAGAAATGAAATCAAAAGATCAAGAGCAAAAATAAGTGTAATATCTAAAACAGCTGAAGGGAATCTCTTAAGGAGTAGATATAATCACGCTAAATCATGTTGCACTGAGACCAGTAGTTTGGCATAAATATATTTTTTTCTGTTTTTTGTGAGTTTTTTTTTTAATTTATTAATGTATTACACGTATACATATCTTCCCATTGCCCCCCATTCCTATGCATTCCCTAACCCCCAGTGTCTTGTGTCCATTGATTATGCTTATATGCATGCATAAAAGTCCATCACTTGCTCTCTTATCTACCCGACCTATTCCTAGCCTTCCCACTGTAATTTGACAGCCGATTTGATACTTTACTGCCTCTGTATCTATCCTTTTGTTCATTAGTTTATAATATTCTTTATTATCCATAAATGAGTGAGATCGTGTGGTATTTTTCTTTCATTGACTGGCTTATTTCACTTAGCATAAAGCTCTCCAGTTCCATGCATGCTGCTGCAAAATGGTAAGAATTCCTTCTTTTTATGGCAGCATAGTATTCCATTATGTAGATGTACCATAGTTTTCTGATTCAGTCATCTACTGATGGGTACCTAGGCTGTTTCCAAATCTTAGCTATTGTAAATTGTGCTGCTATGAATATAGGGGTGCATATATCCCTTTCTGATTGGTGTTTCTAGTTTCTTAAGATATATTCCTAAGAGTGGGATTATTGGGTCAAATGGGAGTTCCATTTTTAGTTTTTTGAGGAAACTCCATACTGTTCTCCACAGTGGCTGCACCAGTCTGCATTCCCACCAGCAGTGCACGAGGGTTCCTTTTCCTCTGCATCCTTGCCAACACTTGTCATTGGTTGATTTGTTGATGATTGCCATTCTCACAGGTGTGAGATGGTATTGCATTGTTGTTTTGATTTGCTATTCTAAAAAATTCAAAAGGAAGGAACACTTCCAAGCACTTTCTATGAAGCCAGCATCACCTTAATACCAAAACCAGATAAAGAAACACAAGGAAAGAGAATTACAGGCCAATAGCCCTCATGAACATACATGCCAAAATCCTCAACAAAATTCTAGCAAATAGGATCCAGCAGTACATCAGAAAGATCATACACCATGACCAAGTAAGATTTATACCAGGAATGCAAGGATGGTACAATATCTGCAAATCAATAAACGTGATACATCATATAAACAAATCGAGAGATAAAAATCATATAGTCATATCAATTGATGCAGAAAAAGCATTTGACAAAATCCAACACCCTTTCTTGATAAAATCCCTCAACAAGGTGGGAATAGAAGGATCATACCTCAACATAATAAAAGCCATATATGATAAACCCACAGCTAAGATCATACTCAGTGGGCAAAAACTAAAACCCTTTCTCCTAAGAACAGGAACAAGACAGGGATGCCCAATCTTACACTCCTGTTTGATATAGTACTGGAAGTATTAGCCATTGCAATTAGACAGGAAGAAGAAATAAAAGGCATCAAAATTGGAAAAGAAGAAGTAAAGCTGTCCTTATTTGCAAATGACATGATACTGTACATAAAAAAAAAAACCAAAAGACTCCATCTAAAAATTAATAGACTTAATAAATGAACTCAGCTATGTAGTAGGATACAAAATTAATGCCAAAAAATCTATGGCATTTCTATATACTAATAGTGAACTTACAGAAAGAGAGACTAAAAAAGCAATCCCATTTACCATCTCACCAAAACAATTAAGATATCTAGGAATAAACTTAACTAAGGAGGTAAAAAAAACCTATATGCAGAAAACTACAGGACACTGAAAAAAGAGAGGAAGATGTAAATAGTTTGGCATATATTGATTCACAATGACATTCCCAGGTTTGGAAATGGATCTTATTCAACTTGTTCATTAAAAGTGAAGTAAAACCAAAGCCCAGAGAAGGAATTGAGGTCATACTCAATTAAGATGGCCTCTCTGTCTCCCATCCCATTACACATACACTCCTGCCTAATGATTGAGTTGAAACAAGAACCTTAGTCCTACTCTAGCATTTGATTTTTATATGATCCAGAAAAGCTAACATTTTTTTAAGTATATTCCATACCAAAAGCAAGGGATTTGATTCTTAGAAAAGGAAACCTCCAATTTGGATAAAATACTAAATAACTTTGTGTTTATCCAGAAAAACATGTTGAACATCTCATTTCCCAATCAAGTTATATAAATTACAAGTGCTAGTGCATTTATGTCTATGTATAAGTACATGTGCCTGTGTGTTGTGCACACCTGTTAGGAAGCACCCCATCATGGGCTGGAGCTAGCTTATTCAAGCTCTCAAGAGTTATTCTGGGTATCTCTGCTCAACTCCACATTAGAGACATCGCACAGGTGGCTTGAAAGTAGCCCTGGTGAGAATATTTACACAACAAAAGTCAGCAACTACTACAAATCAGGGCCTTCCCCTCCCCAAAAGCTGGCTGTTAACCATTTATCAATCTATCACTTGTTAAACTATTCATATATTCCTTGAAATAAAATGTAGCCTTAATTATTATATGTTATTAAATGCATTATGATAAAGATGATATTTCAATTTTTTACTGTTGATATATTTTGAGTTGTATATATTTTTATAGATATTAATATTAATTGGTTCTCTTTTTTTCTTTAATTATGAGAAGAAAATAATCGGGCTTTTTTTCTATTACTGACACCTTACTATACAGTTAATAAGATAAGTAGGAAAGATAAAAATATATATTAGTTTGTTCAATTTTTCCAAGCAGTATTTTAATATAATGTAAGCAGAAGACTAAGGTCCCAGTTCCATAGTTGACTGTGTGAGGAGACACAGACCATAGGCAACACATCTCATATGCTATGTGCAGTCCTAAACAGCTAAAAATAAATTCTTAATGTTGCTTTATGAATTTGAAAGGTCTCATGCTGTAAGAACAGAGTATAAATACAGTACCATATCACAAGAGCCCAGAGTTTCAGACCTAACCTTGTGAAGTATATATAATATTTACAAGTGCTATATATATTATTGCCAATTACTTTTGCTTTTACAAAATCCTTTTGAAAATCAGTCTTACAGTTGACTTCAGTCAAATTTTTCATGGTTAAAAGGGGACTATTTTACATAGTGGCCAAAAGTATTGCAGGCATATTATATGTGATAATCGGATAGCTCCCCAAGCTCTCATATCCACCTTATAAAATGGAATACTAGTAGTACTAAATCTTTATTAAAAGAGACCAAAGGTCAGTTAGCATAATGCAAGTGAGAGTTTTAAAACTGATAATATAAAATAGTTTTCTTTTATATTCTGGGACTGTGTATGCAGGCAACATTCTTTTAAACAGCTTTATTGAGATATAATTCACACACCATATATTTCATCCATTTAAAGTGTACAATTCAATGCCTTTTAGTATATTCACAGAATCATGCACTTGTCACCACAATCAATCTTAGAACATTTTCATTACCCCAAGAAAAACTCTGCACCCCTTAGCCATCACCCTCCAGTCCTCCCAATCCCAATCTTAAATCTAGGCAACCACTAATCTATTTCTAATTCTATAAATTTGCCTATTCTGTACATTTCAAATAAATGGAATCATACAATATGTGGTGCATTGTGTCTGGCTTTTTTCACTCAGCATAGAATTTTTAAGATTTTCCCATGTTGTACCATCTCTCAGTGCTACATTTCTTTATATTTGCAAATAGATGTGGCATTTAGATATACCACATTTTGTTTATCCATTCACTGGTCAATGGATGGCATTTGTATTATTTCTGCTTTTTGGCTCTTATGATCATTCTTTGATAAATGTTTGTATGGATATATGTTTTCATTTCTCTGGGGTATAGAGGCAGAATTGCTGGGTCATATAATCACCATGTTAAATAGTTTGCAGAACTGTCAGATTGTCTTCTAAAGCACTGCCCCATTTTACATTCCCACCTCAGGCAACATTCTTAGTCAGCCTAAATACCCAGGAAAATGTATACTATGGAATTCCATTTAAACCAAACAATCTAATGAATTAATATGTCCTTTCCTTTACTCTGCACATTGGTATATAAGTTTCTCATGAGTAAATGACATAAGATAGGCAAGTTAGCTACCACTAGCATGACTCTTCTAATGCTTGGCTTGCTGATCTTTGAAATACTTAACATTTTTAAAACCAAGTTTTTTAAAATATATTTTATTGATTTTTTTACAGAGAGGAAGGGAGAGAGATAGAAAGTCAGAAACATCGATGAGAGAGAGACATCGATCAGCCGCCTCCTGCACGCCCCACTGTGGAGATGTGCCCGCAAGCAAGGTACATGCCCCCAACCGGAATTGAACCTGGGACCTTTCAGTCCACAAGCCGATGCTCTATCCACTGAGCCAAACCGGTCTCGGCTTAAAACAAATTTTAAAAAAAAATTTGTTATTGATTTCAGAGAGGATGGGAGATGGAGAGAGAGACAGAAACATCAATGATGAGAATCATTACTTGGCTGCAATGCAGGCATGTGCCCTAAATGGGAATCAAACTGTGACCTCCTGGTTCATAGGCTGAAGCTCAACTATTGACCCATGCCAGCTGGGCTAAAAGGATTTTTATCTAAAGTTTCAATTAAAGAGAATTTTGTGGTGGTAATTAATATATGATTAGATGCTACTAAGACAAACTCATACACAATGGTTACAGCAAGTCAGTGAACGTCACTTAGTGGGTTCCTTCCTCAAAATCTGTGTTTAAAGGACACAAAAAGCTAGTTCAAATTTATAGGACCACAATCAACTAAACCTTCATAACGTTAGATCTATTTTCAATGAATAAATTTCAGAAGGTCATACTACAAGAGATTGGCCAAGAAACCAAAATTCACATTAAACAGAAGGATTACTTCGATATACCAATACTGTCTACTTCTATAATGGAACAAGTCACAGCCATGGTAATGACTATGTTTTTCAGTGAGGTGGCAGCATCTTATATCACTGCTAGTTGTGCAATTATTCACCTTCCCCACATATACCTATAACCAGTAGTAGTTATTTATAGGCAGATTTTATGGGCAAATTACCAAAAAAATTCCAAAAAGAACCTATAGAAAAAGAGAATCCATTTTTATTTTTGGGGGGGAGGGGAAATCCAAGTTTATCTATTAATACTTACTTTCTTCAATAGCTCAGAGCCAAAGAGAATGACTGATTTAGAGAACCTTAAAGTTGCTGAAATATCATATCCTCATGGACCTCACAGAACTTGTTGAGGCCTCTTTTTAATTGACTTGTTTCCATCTGCTTTAATTTCCCTACTAGATCAAGGCTCCTTGAGTACAGAACTTTGTTTTATTGTAACATCTCCATAATGACTTACATCTAATGACAGCTGCGTATATAAAAGAGCTGCATAAATAAAAAAATTAATAAGGTCAAAAGGAATATGACAATATTAAAAACACAAGGCCCACTTAATTTGCAGCAGGGACAACAATGCTTATCAATTGGGAAGTGTCATTAGTAAGAGACACTAATCCTGCTTCTGCCAGAAGCCCACCTCCATCTCTGAAATGGTGCCACATTCAATGAGCAAGATGCTAGCCCCTCACACCATTACTGCAGTCTGGTACTTAAACAGAAAATGAAAAACATTTGGTGCCACAGAACTGCCAGGAGATTAATTTGCACGGCATCAACACAAAATTCCATTTATCATTTGTTTGACTCTTTGACACAAACATAATTACATATCAAAATTTCTGGGAATGTTTCAGTGGCCAGTGATGTTTAAAAAAAAAGAAGAAGTTCTTCCCATCAAGAAATCCATAAGAGTTGGATGAAAAAGAAAAAAAAAAAAAAGGTCACGAAATACTTTTCACAAAGTATTAATTTGCCATAAAATACCACTTTAAAAAGATTCTCTTTAATTCAACAAAATCCTTGAAAAATAAAGAGGAGTAAAGGATCAAACCCAATGCTGATCTTTCTAATTAATTTGAGAAGCATTCTTCATATACATCTATAATATATTTTTAACATGAATTTTCTACACGACTCCTACACTGACGTTTGTGAATCTGCTACATATATTGTAAACCACCTCACAAATACGTACTAGAGTAACCACCATCATGTGGGCCCTAGACATTATCAGAGTGATGAATTCCTAAGTAGTAAGTATTTGAAAGGTACTTCCTTCTGAACTGCCACTGGATTGTAATGATGTTCCATAAGAAATGCAGTAGAAATATAAATGATAGGTAGTAGAATGGAGAGAACATAGCCTCTGGAGTCAGAAGACTGTATTCAGATCTCAGCTTCATCTTTTACAAGTTATACAGTATAGCCTTAATTTTCATTACATCTGACCCTCAGTTTCCTTACTTGTCCAATGTAATTACCACTCCCTGAAGTGCGATTGGGAAATAAATGAGATACACCAGAAAGCTCCTGCCACAAAACATATACCAGATTTGATGTAGTTTCTCTTCCTTCCCCCTCCCTGATTGTAACATTAAATTTCATAGATCATAAAATCAAGAGGATTTTATACAAAGTACTGTAGCTGCTCTACAAAATCATTTACATAAATAGGTTCCATTTATCCATGAAGTTGAGTATAAACAGAAAACAAAGTAAAAACTGTAAAATCAGCCTAACACCACCCCCCTACATACATTCCCCAAATACTTTCATGTTCCTCTTTTTATAGCAAAAGAACAAAAGAATCAAATGCCTTTCGTGTCTGTTGCTGATGTTCTTTTAAAAAAAAGTATAGTTATAGAATAGCTAGTTCAATCTACTCTTCAAAGACTTTATGGATTATTGAAAGAAACACTCTTTGAGGGATGGAAGAAGGTGCCAGAGAGAGAAGCATTGAAAAAATCCCAGGCTATTGGGTTTTAGCATGTATCCCTCTCAAAGCAGAAATGTGTTTCTATGATAAAGACTATACCATACATGATAAAAGGAAGTGTTACCAATACTGACACTGATTGATGAGCCCAAAGAGTGAACACAATCAGAAAATAAAAAGTATTAAATTTTGTCCTATTTTTCAAAGTAATATTAATTGCATATACTTTTTAAATACCTCATTGTTTGTGCCTAACACATTAAGAAATAATATGTAGGAGACTTTCAAGATGACGGCAAAATAGGTGGATCTTACACTCACCTCCTCCCAGAACTAAACACGAAATACAACTAAATTAAAGAGCAATCACCCTGAATAATAAACTAAAGATTAGCTGAAGAGGAGTCTTATAACCAAGGATTTATAGAAGAAGCCACATAGAAACTGGAAAGAAGGGCAGAGGTATGAAAGGGGCTGGCCCGGCTCAGTTATCACTGGCTGATCTTTCCAAAGTCATTTCTCAGTGTAGTGAGGTCACTGCTCTTCCCAGGAAGTGAAGTCACTACTCTTGTCTGAGGATATACTAGGGAAAGGGGACTCAGGCAGTGACCTCTTTCCTGAGGATAGAGCCCAACAGAACCCTGGTAACCAGGCATCCACATTCTATAACAGCCCCTACCTAGCTCTGTTGGCTAGAGACATTAACGCCAAAGGGATGTCCCACTGCTATGTCCCAAGGCTGAGGCCTCAAAAGGGGCAACAATGACAGTATGTCCCATCATGGCCATTGCTGGGTCCAGACTCAGCCAATATGCCTGTGGCCCTTTACACAATTGGACCCAGAGGTAACACAGGGAGATCTGGGCAGTTTTGTTTGGGCCAGACCACCTGAGGAGCCCTATATCTCATCTCTCTCTCTCTCTCTCTCTCTCTCTCTCTCTCTCTCTCTCTCTCTGTGTGTGTGTGTGTGTGTGTGTGTGTGTGTGTGTGTGTGTGTGTGTAAGGGGTTTCATGCAGAGGGAACTTTCCCCAATCAGGAACAGGTTGAGGGTATCAGAAGGCTGTTGGGCCAGTCATATTCACAAGCTAGGTCAAGGGCATGGAATGTGGGTAGTGCCCTCTGCCCAATGTTTATCCTTAGATCTGGAGGTGAATCTCATTTCTCCCAGATGGAGGTCTGTACAGACACAAGGCTGGGCCTGATCAAGGAGCAGAAGATCCAGTGGGCAGAAGGAGCAGTGGCTAAGGCCAGCAGGGCTTAAGGCCTCTGGACTGGCTGCCAGTCACTGTCATTGTAGAGCTCAATCCAGGGCATGGAGGGGCAGCACCTGGTCCATGAAGACCTCTGTCTCATCTTTACCAGTAAGGTGCAGACATGCCATACTACTGACAGAGCAGACTCAAAGGGAATATGGCAACCTGGGAGTTTGGAGAACCAGGGTCTATGGGTGACCGGAAAAAGACCCCTTCCCCAAAGCAGCCCAGGCTCCATAGGCAGCTCAGGATTTCTAATTCCAACCTGGAGTACCATGAACATGTTAACCAAACCAGGCTAGAAGACTAAGTGTGAGAAGGTGAGGAAGATAGGGCTGGGATGGGGGTGGAGATGCATGAGAGCTATGGGAGGGGATCAGTGCCAGAAACACCTGAACACCCCAAGAGGTTTGCCATGAGCAAAGGCAAACGTCAGACCACCCATCTGCTGGACTGCTGATGAGGAGGATGTCTTGTGGTAGATTTTGGACTGTAGCTTCTCTGGAAGTCTTTGGCTTGTGTTCTGTCTTTGGGCGGGGGGCAAGGGGGTGCACATGGAAATGCAAGCACGTGAGTGATCTTTTCTCCTCTCTCAAGTCCATTACCAGCTCAGGAGGCAGAAGCAGCTCCTGCTTCAACACCTGTTGTCCATCCCGAGGAATCTGATGAAAGCTGAAGGTGTGTCCACCGCCAGCGGTCATGCGACAGTCAGCAACTACTCCAGCTGCAGGTCTGGAGCTGGGGCCAGCCTGTCAGCATCTCCTGACCTAACTGAGGCCACCACCCCTGGTTGAAGAATCCTCCCTTGAACCTTCCCTGGTTCCTGCCACTGAGGAGGAGTTGTCTTTGGAAAATGCATCAAAGCCACTGGCTGAGACTGCTCATCCTCTTCCATCCATAAAAGTGTTTTATCCCCTCCTACCCTCATTGAACTGTTCCTTTTAGTTTCTTTAATTCTTATGTTTTTCTTTTATCCATGGTGTGATTTAATTGTTTTTTTCTTAATTATTTGGAGTATTTGGAGTATTTGGGGTCTTTTTCTCTGTTCTTCTTTCTTCTTTTATTCTTCATTTCTCCACAGCATGATTCATTTTAAGTAATAAATAAAGTTATTTTTTATCTTTTAAATTGTGCCATTCCTGGACATTCACAGTGCTGTGTAAGCATCACCATGATTTAATTGCAGAATGTTTCATCGTCTCCCTACCCCCCCCCCAAAAAAAAAAAACCTGCACCCAAAGTACTTACTTCCCACTCTACTTATCCCTGGCAACCCCCAATCTGTTTTCTGTTTCTGCTCCTTTACCTATTCTGGAAATTTTCTATAAATAGAATCTTACAATAGGTGCCTTTTTGTGTCTGCTCACATATTTTTATTTGTTTTTATCTGAAATAGCATTTTTGCTATTTGAAAGGGAAATCTCAGGTGGATTAGAGATCTGATGTAAGAAAGAGAGAGGGAGAAGCACTTTTTAGTGAATGTGTGCATCATCTTGGGGTAGATACCCCAATATTAAGTGTGACCCCAGGACCAGAAGCCAGTCAGGCAACAGCTGCCTCTTCTTAAAAACCCCAAGAAACAAGAAAAATGCAGAAATCTAGAAAGACAAAACACAAGCTGCAAAGCATTCCTCACAACCCAAGACGAGAGAAAGGTGTAATCTCCCTGTGATGTAGGAAACTCTCGAAACTCAGTGTTTTCAAAGGGCCAAACATATGCACTTCCAATAAGAGGCAATGCACATGGCAGTACATGTCAGAGATGCCTGACCTCCCCAACGGGATTACATACACTGTAAACCCTGGGGGGAGAGCACTGTCAGCGCCCGACTGGCAGGGTCTGGCGGCAACCTGCCCTGAGGACAAAGTGAGACCGCAAAAGCCCCATCAAATCCCCTGGAAAGAAGGGAGAAAGGCCCTCCTCTGGGAGAACAGTGTGCAGGACCCATCAAAGTTCCACAGTGTACACCTTCACATGGCAGTGCTCATCCTAGTAGATTATAGTACAGAAATTCTTGCATAGTTTTTCAAAGATGTGTTTTAGAGACTACCTATCAGAGCACTTATGAAATATTTTGGAATTGGAAAAAAACACTAATGTCCATAGAAAGAGGATGGGATTCACTAATCCTGTTCACATGGACAAAGAAGGCTGAGCATCTGCTTAAGTGGGTGCAGGAGTCTCCACGTGCCAACAGATAAAGACCTCAGGGCTCCTTTCACATGATACACATGGACCAACCATCTGCCTTCAGGATCCCAACTGTTAGACCACATACATTTCGTAGACCATATGATTTCAACAGGCAAACAAGCATATGTGAAAATGAGATGATACTGTCTATAAAGAACTCTAAATAATCCACACACAAAAACTACTAGAATTATAACTGAATTCAGTAAAGTAGCAGGACATAATATTCAGAAATCATTGTCATTTATATATACCAATAATGAACTATCAGAAAGAGAAACTAAGAAAGCAATCCCACTTACCACTGTAACAAAAACAAAAATAAAGTACCTAGGATAAATTTAACCAAGGAGGTAAAAGACCTGTTCTCAGAAAATTATAAGACAGTAAGGAAAGAAACTACAATATACCATGAAGTGCATATACTATGTTCATGGACTGGAAGAATTAACATCATTCTAATGTCCATACTATCCAAAGCAATCTATAGATTCAACACAATTCATAATAAGATACCAATGGCATATTTCACAGAAATGGAACATATATTCTAAAAATTTATATAGAACTGCAAAAGACCCAGAAAAGCCACAGAAATCTTGAGAAAGAAACACACAGCTGGAAGAAACATGATACCTGATATCAAACTATTTAAAAAAGCCATTGTAATCAAAACAGCCTAGTACTGCATAAGAGCAGGCATAGAGATCAATGGAACAGAACACAGAGCCCAAAAATCAATTCATGCCTTTATGGTCAATTACTATTTGACAAAAGAGATAAGAGCATACAATGGAGTAAAGACAGTCTCTTCAATACACGGTGTTGGTAGAATTGGACAGGTTCTCACAAAATAATGAAACTAGAGCACCAACTTAAACCTTAAACACTAATAAGCTCAAAATGGATAAAAGAGTTAAATGTAAGCCATGAAATCATACAAATCCAGGAAGAAAACATAGTTAGTAAAATCTCAAATATCTCTCTTAGAAATATTTATGTCTCCTAGAGAAAGGGGAAAAAACAAAATAAATAAATAAATAAAATAAAGGGACTATATCAAACTAAAAACATTCTGCACAGCAGAAGAAACCATCAACAAAATGAAAAGGGAACCCACTGCATGGGAGAATATATTCACCAATGATAAAGGATTGATTTTTGATTTCCAAAATACATAAAGAACTTACACAACTCAACATCAGAAAGACAAATAATCTGATTAAAAATAGGCAAAGAACCTGAATAGACACTTCTCCAAAGGGGACATAGAGATGGCCAATAGACATATGAAGAAATGTTCAACATTACTAATCATCAGAGAGATGCAAATTAAAACCCCAATGAGATATCACCACACCTGCCAGAACAGCTGCCATCAATATACCAACAAACTGCAAATGCTGCTGAGGATGTAGAGAAAAGGGAACCCAAGTGCATTGTTGGTGGGAATGCCAATGTGGAAAACAATATGGAGTTTTCTTAAAAAATTAAAAATATAACTACCATTTGACACAGTGATCCCACTTCTGGGAATATCCTAAGAAAACTAAACCACCAATTTAATATAATATATGTACCCCTATGTTCATAGCAGAATTATTTACGATAGCCAAGATCTGGAAACAGCCCAAGAGCCCATCAGGAGATGAGTGGATAAAAAATAAAAAGAGCTGTGGTACATTTACACAATGAAATACTGCTTAACTGTAAAACAAACAAACAATAAAACCCCAAATCTTACCTTTTTGACAACATGGATGAACCGGAAGATCATTATGCTAAGTGAATAAGCCAGTCAGAGAAAGATAAATACTATCTCTTTCTTATATATAGAATTTAATGAACAAAATAAATTGATAGAGAAAACAGAAGCAAAGGCATAGATACATGGAACAGACTGACAGATGTCAGAAGAGAAATGGAAATGGGGAGTGGATGAAAGAAGGTGAATGGAATAGCCAAAGAACATATTTGTATAACCCACAGACACAGACAACAGTGTGATGATGGCCTGAAAGAAGGGAGGATGGCAGTGACTGGGTAGAGTTGGGCAAAGGAAAGAAAAATGGGGACATCTGTAATAGTGTCAATAATAAAAATAAAATAAAACTAAAAAAATAATATAGAAATCATTAAATTTACAGATTAATGTATATAAACATTGCTGGACTAGAATTTTTATCTCAACCTTCTGAGAATCTTTCCCCCATACAAATTCATCTGTCATATGCTTGTCTGCTCTCAATTTTAAAATCATAAAAGATCATCTATAACTGGAAATATAATGCATGAGCTATTAATAATTGAGATGACCAATTGCTTGATCACATAAGTTAATTAATAAATCTTCATATTTATTTGAATTCATCTACTGAAATTATGTTTTCTCTGCATATATTCCTAAAATATGAAACAGGAATATAAATGAAACAGAATACAAATAAACACAACTGTCTTTTTTTTTCATTCCAGTAAAACTTTATTTATAAAAGCTGGTGTCTGGCCTGTAGGCTGTAGTTTACAAATGTGTGGATTAAATGAATGAAGGAATTATAGGTGATTATGAAATGGTTCAATGAACTAAACTCTAACTTGTAGTTCTTTTATACATAATTAAAACTTATTTTCTCTACCTTTGGTCTAGCTAAGAAAAAAAGTAATTGACATTTCCTACATCACAATTTACTATCACAAATAAAATTATGTCATTGCATATTTTAATAAAAAAACTGTCACTTGAATCAACAGGGGATGTTGGTCTTTAAATGTATTAAACCATCAAAAAAAATAGATCCTAAACTTGGTGAGCTCTTAGTGCAGTTCTATTTTAATATATTCAGTGGTATTTACATTTGGTATTGGAATGTTCTTCAATCATGTTTTGTCTAGAGGAGAAAAAAAAGTCACTTGCACACAATTAACTTGTAAACCTGAAGAGACTATGCACAGAGTTGCAAGTATTCTATTGATAAATCCTTATCTAAAACTACTAGCTTCTTCAATTACTCTACCTCTTTCTTGCAAGTCAGTTTCTTAAATGATCAGAAGATCATGCGCTGTGATCACCAAATACACAAATAAATGTTCTTTTGCAGGGGGTATTCTTTAAGAAAAAGAAGAAAAAATAAAGAAAAACAAAAAGAAACCTGCTCTTATTACTAGTATACCAGGGGGGATATTTGTTCTTCTTTCTTTCTTCACTGTGGTATGAATATCTTTATCTGCCCCCTCTCCCATCACACTTAATTCTCCAGCAGCTCATACATATGGCTATGCTAAGTCAGAGCTTTCATTTCCAATAATTTCCCAACCAGAAAACATGCTTCATTTTTTAAAACAAATGGAGCATAGCTAATGATGCAGATGAAATCTGGGCTTGGTAACATATGACCTGGCCTCAAACAAGAGGAGTAAGGTAGCATCGCCTCCTCTGATATAGTCTGCAGCTAAGGAGTGGCACTAGTACACAAGTGACATGCATATCACATGTATCAAAGTGGAAGCTCAATCTGTAAGGCAATAAGACTCTCTCACATCCCAGCATGGGTGCTGGCCCTGAGCTGCAGTTCCAGTAATTGACATAGTTGCCCAATGCTACAAAACAAACTCAGAAACTATTCTCATTAGACATCCCCCTGCTTTGCAACTCTGTTATTGTAAAATCCAAACACTGAGCCCCATACCAGCGTGGCTCTGTTTTTAATTAGTTCTGATGGCATTGGGCTGTAAGCCAAAGAAAAAATGAACTTCCTGTGACTGAGGCTTGCTACTCAGTATGTTGCTTCCTTCTTAAAGAGATTGTTTTCACAACATTTTATGAAAAGAACTACTGACAGAAATAATATAAGTTTTTACTGCTTTTGATATTTTTTTCAGGCTTATAAAAAGCAGCCAAAAGTCAGAGAATTTGTAAAGTTACAATGCTATTATTTGGTCTTTTGTGTGACACAGTTGACTTGTTTTTTGATTAAAGACATCCTACCCGATTAATTTTTTTAATGGAGAAAACACAGGCTTCTGTTAAAATTTTAAGACCATGAATGTTTTAGTGTTTCCACTAAATTAATTTGGTGATATATTTTTTACTGCCTGGGTCATTGTTGGCTTGGTGTTAGAATTGAGATGCTGGTAAGGTCACCTTCTGAATACAAGGAAGAAAGGAGCTGATGGAAACTCCAGACAGATAAAGACCATTTAGATAAATGCTAGAATCTTATACAAAATAAACCTTCACTGGAAACTGATTTCTAGTTCTCTGGAACATTTTGAAAATACTTCCTATTATAAGGGAATTTCTTAATTTATGAGTCTCTCCTTTCCACAAGTTGGAAGCTAGACATCTTTTCCCTGGATTACTTTGTAATTTGTTATAACATATGACTTGAAATCTGCTAATTAGACATACCCACACACAACTTGAAGAAGGTGAAACAAGGAAGGAGATTCCATGTGTAATTTATTCTACCAAGAGAAGTGTGGAGAAATCCAGCATTGAGGAGCAGCAATGGCCTCGGTCACAGGTTTGACACCCCATGCCACTGTCAGCAGCACCCGTGCAAAGCCGTGTGCAAAGGTGGCAGCGGTGGGGTCTCTACTAAGTCAGCACAGCAGTGGGAATGGATAATCTTCAGGATTATCCATTTGGATTCCTAGTCTTCAAGATAGATTTTCTGGCCCTCCTGAGATTCAGTGAGCTGACCTATGGCCTTTAACAAATTAATCTTCTACTTCCATTAGCTAGAGTATATTTTGTTGTTGGCAAATAGGAACTCTGATACAACCATTTTGGGGTTTTTTGTTGTTTGTTTTTAATATATTTTATTGCTTTTTTTTACAGAGAGGAAGGGAAAGGGATAGAGAGCTAGAAACATCGATGAGAGAGAATCATCGATCAGCTGCACACCTCCCATTGGGGATGTGCTCACAACCAAGGTACATGCCCTTGCCTGGAATTGAACCTGGAACCCTTCAGTCCAGAGGCCACCACTCCATCCACTGAGCCAAACCAGTTAGGGCGTGATACAACCACTTGGACTCTATGTTTCCTGTACAAAGGTAATAAGATGATATTGAGTAGTGGTTAAGAAAACAATCTTTGGAGTTAGTAAGATAGGATTTGGAGCCCAAGTTCTGCCACCTAATAGGTGTGTGAAATTGGGACAGTGGCTCAAATTTTCTGAGCAATTCTTTACCTGAAAAGTAATAATTACAATCTACAACTCATAAGGTTCTTGGAAAAAATAGGTAAAATGTGGTTAGAGGCATTTATATGACTTTTTCAAGTCCTTTTAGGTATAGTATATATTTTATTTAAAATAAATAGTGTATACTTTTCTTGGATACAGGCTTAAGAGAATCATTAGATTATAGAGTCGGAAGACATTCAAGGATTATCTCAGTCTTTTCTATGCCTCAAAAAGGGTAACTATATACGGTTTTCTATAAAAGACCACAGAAGAAGATGCCACTGATTATTTTTAAAGCTTATTCATATATACAAATATTTTCTAATCAAACCACAATAATTCCTATAATACTTATTCATCTGTTTCTTTTGAATATCTAGTAGCCCAATAAACTTCTATATATCCTTCAAAGCCCAGTATAAATGCCACCTTCTCTCTGAAGCCTTTTCTTATTTTCCTTGGTCAGATAGGAGCCCACCTTCTTTGAATATAGATACCATTATCTCTAGTGGCAGTTACTATATTCTTGCTATGTGAAGATTAGCTGTATGCATATCTTCACTTCCCTCGCTGGTATAAGTAAGCTCCTTAAGATAAGGATGCATCTCTGTATTTGTAGCCCCAAGCAAAGTGCTCTGCCCATGCTGTTCCTATACAGCATAGTGTAACCTATCCTACTGCAAAGTTAGCTCTTAACCGTGTAACTATGGGGAAGCTCTTTGAAAACACAGAATATATTCATCCCCTTACATCCACCTTGGTACCTATAATATATTTGTTGAATTGAATTAAAAACATTTAACTAAACCTTTCTCTATATTTTCCCTTTTATTCTTAGTTTCTTTTTCCTTTCAGTTTTTATTTGATCCTTTAAGAATCTATAGTCTTCAGCATTTATATCACCTAGTGAGTTTTTGATGAAAGTAAATTATTTGTCACCATTGCTTACCACCTTTATTACTACTTTGACATAATCTTTGCTAACTGGTCATATAATATTTTCATTATAGCTTATAGTTTAAACCAGCTATTATTGTTTTCTTCCCAAAGCACCTACATCTGGGAAGCTTTTGTGTAACATGTGCTGCACATTGCCGTAATTCCTCTAACCTACTAAGGGAATCCATATTTGTCAGTATTCTACAACCACGTCCAGCTCAAGTCCCCTCCTAGTTTTGAAGTCTCTCAACTAAAGGTGGAAACGAAATACTCATTTTCTCTTGTTCTGCCATTAGTTACATTTTCTTCTCTTGTACTGGAGATTCTGACAATGGTAGTCTCAGACTTCTTTCTAAATCTCCATAACCACATTTCTTTCTGATGTCCACCAGGAACTCACCAACATAGCACATGGAACTAAAAATAAGCGTAAGTTTTTGACATGAAGGAGCCTCTTTTCCTTCTAACAAAGCTGCTCCTGCTCTATAAAACTCTCCACAATAGAAACCACTGCTGCCCTGCTTCCTCTATGTGCTGTTTCTGTGACCCAGACAAGGTTGGGTTCCTGAAGGAAATGTTTGAACACTTACACAATGACATTCAAAATAGTACAAATTTCCACATTGGGAGAGTGCTGAATGACAATGGCAGCTCAAATCTACCTCCTTCTCTCCATCTTTGCCCTAGATTAGATCCATAAGTAACTTTATCAGTCCCTGGAAACCTCATTTTATTTTTCCTTTGACATGCTCCCTATTTGGGTTATTTCCCTTGTGATGTGGTTGGTATAGAAAGTCTCAAGCCTGTTAACTGATATGAACACACTCAATGTCCAATCATGTCTTTTCCTATATGGAAATCTCATTTTGCATCTTATTTCCCCCTAATACCCAGTAGAATGTTTTCTATTAAACAAGTGATAACATTTTTCAGATCATAGGTCCCTTTAAGAATCTGATGAGGGTTAGAATTCTCTCCTCAGAAAATAATATACATGTAAACATACCCATAAATGCATGCATACACTATCAAGGGATAAACAGAACAATTGAAGCTCTTCTATGGACCCCATTAGTAATTCCAGTTTTAAAAAGAAAAGCACACAAAAAACAAACAAATGATAAAGTATAAAAAAAGTTTTAAAAATAAGAGACCATTAAATTATCCACATCCTTTGAAGCAATCTAAGAGAATCATGAATCCTATCAAGATAATTTTGGGAAACACAGGAGAGAAAATTCACTTTGGGGAATGAGAAATGCAGGCAGAGAGCAGAATCTTGGTTACGTTAGGAATGTCAAATGCTACCTGTAATGCTGTCCAAGGACAAGAGTTTGGTGAGTCAATTAAAATATCCAGGCATTGTGATGTCATTTAGATTGACATAAAGCAAGCAGGACTCATCTACCTTTTCTTTGTTTCTATCTTCCTTTTCTCTCTCTCTCTCTCTCTCTTTCTCTCTTTCTTTCTTTCTTTCTTCTTATCTACCTACCAACCCATCCATACATCCATCCATCATCTATCTATCTGCCCACATCCTTCTATCTCGCTATCTATATATTGTTATCACCAAAAATATAATCCCTTGCTTCAAAACTGTTCTCAATTTATTTTGAGATTATCACCCAAAATTATATGGACTACTTATTGCTTCAAAATTATATGGTTTATTTATTTCTTCAGCTGAAATATAATATTAGGTGTATCAAAAATGCAAGAAATAAAGAAAACAATTTAAAAGCAAAGCCTTCTTGGTCATTTCTTTAAATTAAATCTTTATTATTCAGATTATTACATTTGTCTCTCTTTTTTCCCCTCCATAGCACCCCTCCACCCACCTCCCACCCTTTCCTCTGCCCTTACCTCCCTCCCATTGATCTCATCTATAGGTGTATGATTTTTGTCCAGTCTCTCCCTGTACACCCCTCATGCCTTTCCCCCTGAGAATTATCAGTCCACTCTCTTTCTGTGCTCCTGATTCTATTATATACACCAGTTTATTCTGTTGATCAAATTTTTAATTCACTTAATTTTTAGACTCACTTGTTGATAGATATGTACTTGTTGTTCATAATTTTTTGCTTTTACCTTTTTCTTCTTGCTCTTCTAAAAGAGTACCTTTCAGCATTTCATATAATACTGGTTTGGAGTTGATGAACTCCTTTCGCTTCTTCTTATCTGTGAAGCTCTTTATCTGCCCTTCAATTCTGAATGAGAGCTTTGCTGGGTAGATTATTCTTGGTTGTAGGTTCTTGCTATTCATCACGTTGAATATTTCTTGCCACTCCCATCTGGCCTGCATCGTTTCTGTTGAGAAATCAGCTGACAGTCGTATGGGTGCTCCCTTGTAGGTAATGAACTGTTTTTCTCTTGCTGCTTTTAATATTCTCTCTTTATCTTTTGCTCTTGGTATTTTAATTATGATGTGTCTTGGTATGGTCCTCTTTGGATTCCTTTTATATGGGGTTCTGTGTGCTTCCTGGACTTGTAAGTCTATTTCTTTTACCAGATGTGGGAAGTTTTCAGGCATGATTTCTTGAAATAGGTTTTCAGTATCTTGCTCTCTCTCTTCTTCTGGCACCCCCACAATTCTGATGTTGGTACGCTTGAAGCTGTCCCAGAGGCTCCTTACATTATCTTCACATTTTTGGATTCTTTTCTCTTCTTGCTTTTCCAGTTGAGTGTTTTCTGCTTCTTTATATTTCAAATTTTTTACTTGATTCTTGCCTTTCTCTAGTCTGCTGTTAGGACTCTGTATAATATTTTTTATTTCAGTCAGTGTCTCTAGTTGGTCCTTTTTCATCTCCTCTTGGGACTCGCTAAATTTATCCATCATCTCTAGTTGGATCTTTTACATCTCTAGTTGGTCCTTTTGCATCTCCTCTTGGGACTTGATAAATTTATCCATCTTTTCTAGCATATTCTTGAAAAACTCTATATCCAGTCGTTTTTTTCCCTCCATTTCTTTTGTTTGTGATCCCTTCCCTTGTCTCAGCATTTTCACTATGCCGGGGGAACTTCTGTGTTGAATTCAGCCTTATGATACCAGACTTGCAAAACCGAAGAAGCCTCTGTTGAGCTTGGGATGGGTGGAGTCTCAAGGCTTAAGGGACCGCCTTGCCTTCCAGTCGGCCCCGCCCTCCACGGCCCCTGAGTCTCATGTGACTAGGTAATCACTGGAGCAGTCCTTGTGTGCGCATGCCCGCAGTGCCTCTAGACCGCTGCCTTTCCAGCTTTCCTGCGCACCAGGACCACACGAGTCTAGGTCTCCAGGGTTTCGCCCTAAACAGGGGATTAGTGGAGTCAGAAGTGGCACAGTTGGGAGGTTCTGTCTCCCACCCACTCGGGAAAGCCAGCAGCACAATCAGCAATCTGTCTTTTCTGCAGTGCTGTGCAAGCCACCAGACCTCTGATCTTTTGTGACTCCCCTAAATTTCCATGCACCTCTCCCTTTTCACAGTCCAAACTCCTCCTGTATGAGTTTCGGCTGGATCTGGGGTTTAGTGTCGTAAGATAAGGGGTTCAATGCCGTTGGGAGTCTCTGTTTCCCTCCCACCAAAGAAAGCCAGCCAGGTTCTCCGGCGCCTGATCTCTCAGAGCGCGCGTCTCCGTACCTCAGCTTTTTGCAGCTCCTCTGGGTTTCTGTGAGCCCCTCTCTTTCCTTCTAGCTATAGAACTTACACTCAGCCAGCTTTCCTGTGGTTCTGGATGATGTCCGTTCTGTCTTTTAGTTGTAGTTTTGAAATTGTTGTGTGAGGCAGCAGTGTAGGTGTTTACCTATGCCACCATCTTGGATTCTCCCTTGGTCATTTTTATACTAGCAAATTCACAAGCAGTTGTTTTGTGCAAGTACTAAGTAATAGTCATTTGAAGACAAGGTAAAACAATTGTAATAATCTGAATAATAAAGATTTATTAAAATTTTTTTAAAAAGAATAGTTACTGTGCTAAAGATATTAACCATCACAGTTTCTCATTTCAATCATGGGTGAAAACAATTCCCTTCACTTCTAATGATGAAAATTGAACAAAAACTAGAAACAATAGTTCTAAATGATAATGCTAATATTAAACATGACATCTAACTAATTATTCTAACATCTATATATATACTGGTAAAAGCCTAAGCGACCACATGACCAGTCGACTGGTTGCTATGACACGCACTGATCACCAGGGGGCAGATGCTCAACACAGGAGCAGCTCCCTTGTGGTCAGTGCACTACCACAGCCAGACTCTCATGGCCAGCCAACTTCCCTTGGTCCCTCCCCCAGCTGGCTGCCACTCCCCAATTGGAACCGATCACCAGCCAGGCCCCACCTGTGCACAAATTCATGCACTGGGCCTCTAGTAAACAAATAAAAAATCCTCTTTTTTACATTTTCCTAAAACAAAAGCCATAAACCAGTGTATAAAATAACTTTTTAAAAAAGTAATAAACCATGATATAGCTTTTATAATAAGCTCAGGTGAGGACTCGAGACAATAATTAGGCCGCCTCTCCAGACCATTAGATCAAATCAACTCTATTCCTAGTCACAGTCCTTTGATTGGTCAATGTGGGCCTTTGTTTCCCCCACAATTCAAGAACTTTATTTCTTCTCTATCTGTGGGAGAAAAAGATAGCAATTCATGAATTAAATAGAACTTCTCACCCATATATACATGTACCAATCTCAATAAACTGGTATTCATACCATTGATTTTCACTTCAATAAGTCCTACCTTCAGTCATATAAACCTAAGCTCACCAGCATTCACTTAAAGCCTAAAAATAAGTCAACCTTATGTTGCTCTAAGCCAAGTGAAAGGATAATAATGATGTTCTATCTTTTGTGCGGTGCCTTGCATCATAAATCACTATCTTGATATAATATATTATACATACTGCAATAGGGATTTGGAGAACTTTTTTGGTCTGGAATGGCCTGACTGCAAGGAATGATTTCTTTGTGGAGGTGGAAATGGGAACTGATTACTTTGTTCCATCCCAGACAATAAGACAACTGTGTGATTATGCAGAAAATCTTCTTGGAGATTCAAGTGGATCCATAATAGTTCCAAGTTCACTTATTACTTTATCTAGAGGCCCAGTGCACAGATTTGTGCATGGGGGTGGAAGGGTCCCTCAGGCTGGCTGTGCCCTCTTGCAATCCAGGACCCCTCAAGTGATGTAGCAGTGCACCAAGCAGCAGGCAGCCAGGGAGGAGGCCAGGTGCTCATGCTCATCCTGACCCACCACACCTGCTGCTGCCCCTCAGTAACACTGCCACAGCATGGGGAGACAGTCCCGATGCCACGGCAGCTGCACTCGCCAGCCATGAGCCCAGTTTCTGGTTAAGCAGCACTCCCCCTATGAGAGCACACTGACCACCAGGGGACAGCTCCAGCATTGAGCATCTGCCTCTGGTGGTTAGTGCATGTCATAGCTTCTGGTTGACTAGTTCCAGTCATTCTGGTTATTTAGTCATAGCAATCGCTTAGGCTTTTATTTACATAGGTATGGATAAGATATGTTTTTATTCATATGCAGCTATTTCATACAAAGCAATTAAGCATGAACATGACTAGGCAGAGTAAACACAGATCAGAAGTCAACTGAAAACTGGACTGTTGGATAAGAATGAATCAAGTGCAGTCAGGAGGCTGAATCAACAATAGCTCTGCCAGGCAAATTCTCTACATTATTTGCCTGACTTGATGGAAAAACCTAAATGATAGATTCTAGTCAAGTGGTTTGAGTTGCAACACTACACTGAAACAGTAAAATAGGCATCCTTGCAGGCAGGTAAATAATCTACATATAAAAGAAAGTGAGATTATTAAAGTAAAAGGTGAGGTTTTGTCTTGTTTACCTGCATGATTACTTCCCACTTCAATTTCTGTGTATAAACCTAACTTCAGGCTGAGTTCAAATGATTAGCCCATGGACACATAATAGTAGGTAGGCCTATGGACAAGGGCAGGATAGAGGGAGTCAAAGAGGGAGAGAAAGGGAGGGAGAACCTATGTAATACTTTGAATAATAAAAGTACATTTAAAAATATATGACTGTTTAAATGTTGATTTGCATTTGGGAATTACTTTAATGAACAACTTGCATGTCAGAAAACCAGAAAATCAACAAGTTACACATGTTTCAATGAATAGAGAAAATGGGTATCTGAGGGTGGGATTCATGAAAGGTTAAATGTAGGAGGTAAAGGTGATCTAGCTGAGAATAAAAAGAGGAGAAATAAATTGGTGGGTGGCGTAGGAAACAAACATATGAGAAGACAGATTAGAGGAACTACGAAAGTTCTGACCTATTTGGAGGCTTCATACAAGGGAGAAGGAGAAAGCAGGTTTTTACATGAAAAAATAAGGCCTAAGTGTGTACGTAGACTTAAAAGAAAGGCAAGGAGTTCCCTTGTAAGCCAATAAGAACTCAGACCTCCTAAATGTTTTTTGAGAAGGGGAATAACAATTTGAAAGCAATGATTAAGGAAGATTAATTAGATAAAGTTATGCAGGGTGAATTGGAGGAAGGAAAGATAACAAATTCAATTATTCTTTCTAAAATTGACTATTCATTCTGCTCAGACAAAATGCAATGGCTGTTATAGACCACCTCAGAACAAATTTCATTAGTCTATGGCTAAAACTCAAATTTTAGCCGTATGTACTAGTTTCCCTGTGCCACATAGCTAAGTAAAGAATTCATAAAATGTTGTAACATTTAGAAATTAAATAAATGTAATGTCTTTAGAGCCAGCACCATATGGTAAATGCAAGTAATGTGTTAAAATACTATCATTTTGTCTACATGTCTCTCCTCAAAGATAAATGTAGTGTGTGAATAAAATGAGAGCTTATAGATTAACAGAACCTGAGCTTTCTGAGTAATCTTGATTCTGCTACATTTTATGCAAGCCATGTGTAATTAAATAATACCAAAAATCTTGCCAACTGCCATTTAGCACAGGAGACTAGGAAAGCAGATGTTAGAGATCAAAAACCCCACTGTTCAATGAGCCCCACTTATGTTTCTCTCCTCTTCACATTAGCAAAGTAAGATGTAATAATTTCCAAAAAAAAAAAAAATAGATAAATCTTATCTATAGATCCAGATGATTCATTTACCCCTGAATACTTAAAAAAAAAAAAAAAAAGGAAGATGCTTGAGCAGTTTTCAGCGATGTGGTCATCCTCTAATTCTCATATTTAAAAACAGCATGAATTGAATACGGAGTCACAGAGTTGTTTTTTAAATACAATTCAATAAATATTTTTTAAACTATCAAGGGCAAAAGGGAGTGAGAAGGAAGGAGAAAGAGATATACATTAAAATACACTAGGTGCCCAACACCATACTGGGTACAATTTAAATGTTATCTCATTCATTTCTATAAAAAGAGCTCTAATATTTTCCTAACTGTGCTGATTTATTTTTAAGTTCAAAGAGCTTAAGAAACATATCTAAGTGACTAAACCAGAATTGCAAAACATGTATGCCTAGACTTCCATTTACAGCCTCTGTGAAGATAAAAGATTCACTCTCCTGCCTGAAACAATCAAAATAGATCAAATAAGGTTTTCAACATGTATAAAGCAAGGGTTTCAGAACACTGAGCATCAAGCAATGATGAACAATGACCCCTGAAAATCAGGAAACACAGTCATGCCTACAAACTCCACAGCTTACTGCATGAGGGGGTTTCCCAGCTCCAGCACAGGGAGGTTTAACTCAAAGCTGAGAGTCTGGGAAGACCAAGGCAGCTAGAACTCATAGAACAGAGTCCTAAAGAGAAGGCAGCACAGAGAGAACCATGGATATCTACAGGAAAACACCTTCAGTATTCAGCTGAATACTGTTAAGCACATGCATCTGAAGAAACTACAGGGAAATAACCACAGAAAATAATAAGAAGCAACATTGCCCAAGACCTACACAGAATCAGATGTAGTTCCCAGCAAATCTCAACATTCAAAGGGCATTAGGTAGAGTACACAGTAGTGTCTTGCCTCAACAACAGAGAATAATTAACCCTTGAGTGAGCACTACTCCACTCCTACCCTCTAAATAAAGCAAGACCCAAAAGAATAATATATTTTCAAGTAACTTAGCTGCACCACAGAAAAAAAAAGCTACAGATTATTCATATGAATATAAAAATATTCAATTATAAACAAGATAAAATTTACTATGTCATGCAACCAAAGTCAATTAGACAGAAGCAGGAAACTAAGACTCATAATGAGAAGAAAAATAAATCAATCAAAATTGATCCAGAACTGACACAGATGTTGGAACTAATAGAGAAGAACTTTTAAATGGTCATGATAATTATATTCCATATATTCAAAAAGTGAAGTAGAACATGGAAGGACATTGAATTCTCAAAGATAAGAACTACAGGTAACCTAGCCAGTTTGGCTCAGTGAATAGAGCATTGGCCTGCAGACTGAAGGGTCTCAAGTTCAGTTCTGGTCAAGGGCACATGCCTGGGTTGTGGGCTCAATCCCCACTACGGGGTATGCAGGAGGCAGCTGATCAATGATTCTCTCTCATTATTGATGTTTCTATCTCTCTCCCTCTCCCTTCCTCTCTAAAATCAATAAAAATATACAGTATTTTAAAAAAAACTACAGGTGAGAACAAAAATGTTTAGGATTAATGACGAATTAGACATTGCAGACAAAAAGATTTGTGAACTCAAAGACATAGCAAACAACACTATCCAAAATGAGTCACACCATCAAGGAAGGATGGAAGGGAAGAAAAGGAAGGAAAGGAGGGAGGGAAAGAGGGAGAGAGAAAGGGAAAGAGGGAGAGAGGGAGGGAGGAAAACAGGGAGTGGGAGAAAGAGAAGGAGGGAAGGAGTAAAGGAGGGAGAAGGTTAAAAAAGAGAGAGAGAAAAGGAGGAAGGAAAGAAGGGAAGGAAGGAGATAAGGGGAGGGCAAAAGAAGGAAGAAAAAAAATGTTGGTGAACTGAAAGACATTAGGCAGCCTACTGTCATGTAATGGACGAAGTCACTGAATTGACAAAACAAGAGTAAGGCAAAAAAAAAATGTTGATGAAATACTGACCTAAAATTAGCCACAAATTCAAGAAGTTCAATGAACCCCAAAACACAAGAAACTGAAAGAAACCATACAAATGTACGTTATAATCAAACACTTTAAACCAGGGATAATAAAAATATCTTAAAACCAGCAAGGAAAAAAGACACTGCATATGTGGAAATATGAGCTACATATAAAGGAATGAAGAGCATAAGAAATGGTAACTACATCAGTAAACATTGCTTGTTTTCTTTTGATTTAAATGCTTCAAAAGAAAAGTTAAAGGTTCTTAAACTAATGAAAGTTGAAGGTAGTCTGCAATATATTAAAGATATATATTATAAATACTAAATCAACCATTAAAATAGCAAAATATGGTTAAACAAAGGGGATAAATGGTATTTTTTAATTTAAATAAACCAAAGTGACAGGAAAATAGGAAAAGGGTGATTATGAACAGATGAGATAATTATGAAAGAAATAGCTAGTTAATAAACTTCAATGTAACCATATCAATAATAACATTAAATATTAATGGTCCAAGTATCCCATCAAAAAAGCAGGTTCTCAAATACAGGGTAGGGAAAAGGTTTACAGTTGTAAGTACATATAACAGAGTTTATTTTAATTTTATTATTATATTATTTTCTATAGGAACAATTGTACACCACCCCTGTATATAAAGACAAAGGCAGAAGAACCAAGATGGTAGCATAAGGTATACACCTATACATGTTGCCTTTCTGAATCACACCAAAACTACAAATAAAAGACAAAACAACTATCCCCCAGAACCACAGGAAAGCTGGCAGAGTGGAAGTTCTACAACTAGAAGGAAAGAAAAAAGTACATTGAGACCTGGTAGGACATGCAGAGGCTCAGAAAGGCAGAAGTACGGAAAAACATGCAAATCTGGCTGGCATGTGCTGCTTTTTCAATTAGGAGAGAGTTACAAGTTCCCAACCACTTTGAACTCCAGTTTCCAGCAAGATGCTGGGGACCCAGACTCATACAGGGAGAAACTGGACTGTCTGCCACCGAGTTGGAAAGGGAGGGTGGCTCTCTTGCAGAGGTGCACACAGGAATCATTGTTTACTGTGCTGGGGCCCAGGACACAAGGGAGCAGGACATAGAACACAAGCTGCAGACAGGGCTGACTGGCAGCTAGTCCTATTTGCCAAACCCTAGCAATTCCCAGAGACCCCTCCCCACCCAATTTACAAACCCTCCCAACTGTGCACAGCAGCTTTTGTATATGAATGGCCTGCCCTCTTGCAGTTTAACCTAACAAATTGCAACTGGGTCAGACAACTCCAAAACTTCCAAACTCCAAGTAGAGAAGAGAAATCTGCAGAGCTCCCTGTAGGTCCTGCTGGGTGGCCTCAGACACTAGCTAACTTGCACCTCCTTGGAGATCCAGGAACCAGTGTATCTAGAGGTCAGTGTGAGATGACACCAGATTTCAACTCCTCACATACATAAGTGACACACTCAAGAGGCATACTCAGTGAGCACCAAAGCTCCACTTAAGCAAGTCCTGCCCCATAAGGGTGTCCCCAGCACAGCAGTTCTTCCGTTAATAGACACAGCTAATCCTCACAGTCATTTGGCCTGGAAGTCAATTCCTCCTAATGTACCAATATCAATCAAAGCTTAACTACAATAAGACTGTGTACTCTGCCTACAAAGGGGTGCACCAAGAGTGTCCACTTTAGGTGATTGGGGAGGTGGAGCTACTGGGCCATAAAGGACAATTAGCACACAAAGCCATTCCATCAACACAAGGAAGCAGCCAAAATGCAGGGACAAAGAAACATATTAATGAATGAAAGAAATGGAGGAAAGCAAACTACTGGATGTAGAGTTCAAAACTACATTTATAAGGTTACTCAAGAGCTTCTACAAACTTCCGAGAAACTTAGTGAGACCTCTGAGAAACTTAGTGAGACCTTCAAGGATCTTAATAAGAATGTCAAAAAAAAAAAAAAAAACAGAAAAGGACCAGTCAGAAATTAAGTATATACTGTCTGAAATAAAGAATAATATAAAGCCCAAACCAGTTTGGCTCAGTGGATAGAGAGTCAGCCTGCGGACTGAAAAGTCCCAGATTCAATTCCAGGCAAGGGCATGTAACTTGGTTGCGGGCACATCTCCAGTGTGGGGCGAGCAGGAGGCAGCTGATCGATGTCTCTCTCTCATCGATGTTTCTAGCTCTCTGTCCCCCTCCCTTCCTCTCTGTAAAAAATTAATAAAATATATATATTTTTAAAATAATAATATATTATTATTATTTTACAAAAGCAGACTAGAGGACCACAAGAATCAAACCAAAGACCTGAAATATGAGGAAGCAAAAATCACCCAAACAGAAAAACAAAAAGAAAAAAGAGTCCAAAAATGTGAAGATATTTTAAGGAGTCTTTGGGACAACTTCAAGAGTACCAACATCAGAATTATGGGGGTGCTTGCCGAGACCGGTTTGGCTCAGTGGCTAGAGCGTCAGCTTGCCAACTGAAAGGTCCCAGGTTCGATTCCGGTTGGGGGCATGTACCTTGCTTGCGGGCACATCTCCACTGTGGGGCGTGCAGGAGGTGGCTGATCGATGTCTCTCTCTCTCATCGATGTTTCTGACTTTCTATCTCCCTTCCTCTCTGTAAAAAATCAATAAAATATATTTGGAAAAAAAAGAATTATGGGGGTGCCAGAAGAAGAGAGAGCAAGATACTGAAAACTTATTTGAAGAAATAATGACTGAAAACTTCCTCCACCTAGTGAAAGAAATAGACTTACAAGTCCAGGAAGCACACAAAACCACAAACAAAAGGAATCCAAAGAGGACGACACCAAGACACATCATCATTAAAATGCCAAAGGCAAAAGACAAAGAGAGAATCTTGAAAGCAGCAAGAGAAAAACAAGGGAGTACCCATGTGACTGTCAGCTGATTTCTCAACAGAAACTATGCAGGCCAGAAGGGAGTGGCAGGAAATATTCAAAGTGATGAATAGCAAGAACCTACAACCAAGAGTGCTCTATCCTTCAGAATTGGAAAGATATCATTCAGAATTGGAAGGATAAAGAGCTTCACAGACAAGAAAAAGCTAAAGGAGTTCATCACTACCAAACTAGGATTATATGAAATGCTGAAGGGTATTCGTTAAGAAGAGAAAGAAGAAGAAAAAGGTAAAGATAAAAATTATGAACAAAGTGATAACAAATACATACCTATCAATAAGTGAATCTAAAAATCAAGTGAATAAAAAATCCAATGAACAGAATAAACTGATGAATATAATAGAATTAGGGGCATAGAAAGGGAATGGAATTCTCAAAGGGAAGGGAGTGTGAGAGGTGCGGGAAGAGATTGGACAAAAATCTTACATATATGGATGAGGACACTGGCGCAGGTAAGGACATGGGGTGGGGAGTGGGGAATCAGGTGAAAGGGAGCTTTCGGGGGGAAAAAGAGGAACATCTGTAATAAACTGAACAATAAAGATTTATTTTTTTTAAAAAGACAATGGCAGTCAACACCTAACCACACACACAAAAAAACAACACCTGAAAACTGGTAAAAGTAAAAGTATATAAAAGATATACATATTAATGCTAATTTAATAAAGAAGAGAATGGCTATGTCTGACAAAGAACATTTCAGAGCAGAGAATATTACTGGCAATGAAGATGATCTTTTCATAATTACTAAGGGACCTGTTCATCCAAAAGACATAACAATCCTGAATCTAATAGTAAAGTTAAAAAGAAAAATGAAGAAAAAAAACTAAAAGGAAAAATAGGCAAGCCTCCAATTATAGTCAGGGACTTCAACCCCCAATAAATACCACACTGCTGTAAAAAATAAGAAATTCTTACCATGTGCAACAGCATGGATGGAATTGGAGAGCATTATGCTAAGTGAAATAGCCAGTCAGTGAAATATAAATACCACATGATCTCACTCATTTATGAATTATAAAGAACATTACAAACTGTTGAACAAAAATAGAAGCAAACTACAGGGGGGGGAGGGTGTTGGGGGGTAAGAGACCAACCAAAGTGCTGGTATGCATGCATATAAGCACAACCCATCCCCACCGGCCCCTGCAGCGGGGTGAAGGGAAGTGCTGGGGGGAATCATAAAAAAGGGGGAGGGAGGAGACATATGTATTACTATTTGTAATACCTTAAACAACAAGTGGTGGAACAATTAGTTAGAAATCAGCACGGACACAGAAGATTTAAACAACACTAAAAATCAACTTGATCTAACTCACTCCATCCAAAAACCACTTAATACATATACACTCTTTTGAAGTGCACAAAGAGTTATTTACCAAGAGGGACCATATTCTAGGCCATAAAATAAGTATCAATAAATGTGAAAGCACTCAGATTATACAAAATAATTCTTCAAATAAAAACTATTAAATCAGAAATTAATGTATCTGAAAAAAAATCTCTCAAAGAAATGGAAACTACACATCAACAAAGAAGAAATCAAAAGGAATATTTTGAACTCAATAAAATTTAAAAGGCATGCCAAAATGTATGAGATAATACTAAAGTAGTACTTATGGAGAAATTTATATTACTATTGCCTATATTAGAAAAAGAAGCCCTAGCTGGTTTCTCAGTGGTTAGAGCATCAGCCTGGGAGACTGAAGGGTTGAGAGTTTGATTCTGGGCAAGGGCATGTACCTTGGTTGCAGGGTCAATCTTCAGCCCTGGTCAGGGCACATATGGGAGGTAACTAACCAAAGTGTCTCCTTCACATCAATGTTTCTCTCTCTGTGTTTCTCCCCCTCCCTTCCACTTTCTCTAAAAATCAATGGGAAAATATCATCAGGTGAGGCTTAACCAAGAAAGAGATAGAGAGAAAGAGAGAGAGATAGAAGACATATTTCACAGATATTAAAATAAAAATGAAATAGTATGAATAACTTTATGCCAATAAATTTGACCACTTGGAAGAAAATGATAGATTTATTTAAAAAATACCAATGATCAAAGTTCACTTAAGAATTAAGCAATCTCAATAATCTTTTATCTATTAAATTGAATTTTTAGTTAAAAACCTTACCACAAAGAAAACTCCTGAACTGGTTAATTCTACGAGATACTTGAGAAAGAAATAATACCAATTCTGCACAAATCATTCCAGAAAACTGGAAAGGGAAAGTTAGAGTCCAGAGGAGCAAAGTATCTCATTCATATTTTTACAGTGACAAGTTGTTGCCCCGATAGCTTCATGAATACATATATTCTATTGTATGTATTTATATATCATTCTTTCTAAAACAAATTTCTGGTTTCACCTGTTCTACTAAAACATTATTTAAAATGTGGGAGGTGGGGAGGGAAAACCCAGATGGCAATTTCATGCTTTAAAATTTAGTCCTTCTCATTTGAGTTAAAAAATAAAACATACTTTATGGATTCTTCCTCCAGCCATGTGTCTGGCTGTAATATATATATATATATATATATATATATATATATATATATGTATTAGTTTCATCAAGATTTAAAGTTTTATAATTTTAAAGAATTTATTTTTAAAAGATACACAGAAGGGTGTTTCTGGAAAGAATCATTTGGCTGATATCTCATGTTTTTAGGCCAATAATACAATAAAGGAAAATGCCTTGAACAAAGCAACCAACAAGCAAATAGAAAACTATTTACAACTTGTCACACACAAATTGTGATTTCACTTACAGAAGTCTCAGGCAGAGAAGATCACCATACCTTCCAAACCATCGTGCTGCTGAAAACTAAACATAAGTTGAGAATGGCAGCAACAAAAGCTTGACAGACATTCATCTGTTTGGTATGAGTTACAATCCACATGGAAAGCAAGGAGATTGAGTAAATTAGGAAAAGGAATGGCATTTATTTGCTCTGGAGAGAGTAACTATATGCCTTGTAATGCATTGATATGCTGTTAAACATTTACATGTTTGCAGAACTAGAAGTTACTATAACCATATATGAATGAATGCTTTCTTCATTTTTCTCTTCCAGGTCATCCTTGCATCTGTACTCCTAGTCCATATGATCCTCTGCAAATCCTGCTGGTCAAATATTATGGGGCTGTCCACTCAGAGACTATAAATTATTAGACAAAAATTATCAGGAGCAAATTTTCCTTAAGAGAACAGTAAATGACTTACATCCTTTTAATACATGAAAAGGGGCATTTTATTCTACATATGAGACACTTTATAAATAGACCTGGAAATATAAAAGTATGAAGAAAGAAACAAGTAAAAGGGTGTTAATAACCCAGAAAAACTAGTTATCATGAATAGCTTAAAAATATGCAGAACAGAGAGAAACCAAGATGGCGGCATAGGTAAACACCTAAATTGCTGCTTTGCACAACAATGTCAAAACTACAACTAAAAGACAAAACAGACGCTGTCCAGGACCACAGGAAAGCTGGCTGAGTGGAAATTCTACAACTAGAAGGACAGAGGAAAGCACATTAAGAATCAGAGGAACTGCAAAAGGCTGAGGTACAGAGATGCACGAGCTCATGGAGAGGACAGGCAGCTGAGTGCACAGGCAGCTGAGTGTGTGGCTGGCTTGCTAAAGTGGGAGGGAGACAGAAAGTCCTGACTGCACTGACCTCTAGTTCCGGGCAAGTTTCTGGAAACCCAGATTCATTCAGGGAGAAATTAGACTGTCAGGAAAAGAGAAAGCATACTGAGACTCAGGGGAGCTGCAGAGGTAGAGGTCTGGAGGCACACATACAGAGAGGACTGAGTGCTGAATGCACAGGAGGCTGAGTGCATTACTGGCTTTCTAAAGCAGGAGGGAGGGAGATGGAAGCTCCCAATGGTGCTGAACTCCAGTTCCAGACGAGATACTGGAAAGACTCATTCAGGGAGAAACTGGATTGCCTGGCAATGGGCAAAACTCAAGGGTGGCTCTCTCTCAGAGGTGCTTACAGCGATTACCGAGCAACACTGAGACCCAGGGACCTCATAGGGCAGGGATGATGGGAAGCCAAGGCTGTCTGCCCCACCCTGAAATTCCACCCCATCCAAGCTGAGCACAGAGGCTTTTGCAATTTTGCAAGTCTTGTCCCATAAGGGTGTCTCCAGCACAAAAGTTCTCCTGGTGTAGACACTGCTGATCCAGAGAGTCAGTTGGCATGGAGGTCAATTCCTCTCAGCGATACCAACAACAATCAAAACTTAACTATAACAAGGCTGTACACACAGTCCAATAGAGGTGCACCAAGAGTATCCACTGCAGGTAACTGGGGAGGCTGAGCCACTGGGCCATATAGGATACCTAGCACACAAAGCTATTCTACCAACTCAGGGAAGCAGTGAAAATGCATAGACAAAGAAAGAAATCATGAATGAATGAAATGGAGGAAAACAAATGACTGGATATAGAGTTCAAAACCACAGTTATAAGATTTTTCAAGAATTTCCTAGAAAAGATGGATAAATTTAGCAAGACCCAAGAGGAGATGAAAAAGGACCAACTAGAAATTAAAGATATACTGAGTGAAATAAAAAATATACAAAGTCCTAACAGCAGATTAGAGGAATACAAGAAGCAACTCAAAGATTTGAAATACAAAGAAGAAGAAAAAAAAACAACCAAAAAAACAAAAAGAAAAAAGAATAAAAAAATTGGAAGATAGTGTAAGGAGCCTCTAGGACAACTTCAAGTGTACCAACATCAGAATTATGGGGGTTCCAGAAGAAGAGAGAGAGCAAGATACTGAAAACCTATTTGAAGAAATAATGACAGAAAACTTCCCATCTGGTGAAAGAAATAGACTTACAAGTCCAAGAAGTGCACAGAACCCCAAACAAAAGGAATCCAAAGAGGATCACACCAACACACATCATAATTAAAATGCCAGGAACAAAAGACAAAGGGAGAATATTAAAAGCAGCAAGAGAAAAACAATTACCTACAAGAGAGTATCCATCTGATTTCTCAACAGAAACTATGCAGGCCAGACAGGAGTGGCAAGAAATATTCAAAGTGATGAATAGCAAGAACCTACAACCAAGATTACTCTACCCAGCAAAGATATCATGCAGAATTGAAGGGCAGATAAAGAGCTTCACAGAAAAAGATAAAGCTAAAGGAGTTCATCAACATCAAACCAGTATTAAATGAAATGCTGAAAGGTATTCTTTAAGAAGAGGAAGAAGAAGAAAAAGATAAAGATAAAAATTATGAACAACAAATATACATCTATCAAGTGAATCTAAAAAAAGTGAATTAAAAATCTGATGAAGAGAATAGACTGGTGAATATAATAGGGCTGGGCATAGAAAGGGAGTGGACTGACAATTCTCAGGGGAAAAGAAAGTGGACTGACAATTCTCAGGGGGAAAGGGGGATGGGGGTGCGGGAAGAGATTGGACAAAATTATACACCTATGGATGAGGACAATAGGGGGTAGGGGAGGTAAGGGCAGAGGGTGAGGTGGGAACCAGGTGGAGGTGAGCTATGGGGGGAAAAAGGAGAAACAATTGTAATAATCTAAACAATAAAGAGTTATTAACTTTTTAAAAAAATATCCAGAACAGTCCATGAGAAAACAAGGAATGGGTTCCAAACATAAGTAAATGGCATTTGGTTTCAAAAATGCAACATCTCTGTAGAGAGACGTTGAGACAGATTTTTTTTTCCCCCAATCTGGAAGCTTAAGAAAATCTCTCTGAGACTTCCCATGTTGGAGGCAGGCTGAGAGATTGTAAAATTAGATGAAGATAATTCCTATATCCCTTTTAATGCAGGATCTATTTCACTAAAGACTTGAAAGGTAGGAGAAGTTGAGGTAGGGAGACGGATGAGGGCATGTACTAGGGGAAAAAATAAATTAAGTTTTTAAAAAAGAATTGAAAGCTAGGTGGGATGTAGGTTCCATTTGAAGTTTTTAAAAAAAAGTGCAAACATATTCCTACTAGGAGAGGTGGGATAAGCACAAGGATCAACAAACTACATTTATTTTTTAAAATACATAACAATTTATATATATTTGGCCCAGCAAGGTTATGACTTGCCCACATTCATATGACTACCAAGCAGCAGACTGAGTTTTGAATCCAGGCTGCTTGGCTCCTAAGTTCATTCTTGTAATCACCTCACTATGTTGCACATTTTTCCTTAGAGGATCTTCTGTTGGGATAAATTTAATATTTGAGTATTTCTGGCTTTCCTACAGAGCTCTGAGAAAAATTTTACTTGTGTGGTAGGGACCATTCCACAGGCAAAATCAATATTTTTATGGAAGAATGTCCCTAGACACTACTTTAAACTGCCTTTTTAATTACTAATCACTTTAGCATGACTGGGGGATTAATAATCCCATACTTCCTTTTAGGAGAGATAGGTGGTAAACCTCAAGTATAGTGCATCGTTATTTAATAAGCATTTCTTGGAGCCAAGAGACAGATGAAAACAGACCTGGAGCTGTTCGGTGCCTTCTCCAGGGCACACAGATTCCTTTTTAGGCAGGTCCTGGAAAGGGCAATAGGAACTCAGTGTAGTAAATGTAGCCATTGGTGAGCCTTTTCTTCAGCCATCCTATCCCTGATGAAGAAAGGCTAGTGCAATCTATGATTCTTCACAAATAAGACTTCCTGAAGTAGGAGAATGACAAGATCTGGTGCAGCAAAAAAAGAAAAAAAAAAGCTTTTTTTAAAGAAAGCAGGCCCCATCAGCAAAACGACTGACCGTGGACTAGACAGTGTTGAATGTAATTGGCTTTTTTAAAATATATATATATATATGTATATATATATATATATGCTTATTGACTTCAGAGAGGAAGAAAGAAAGAGAGATAGAAACAATTGATGAGAGAGACTCATTGATCGGCTGCTTCCTGCACGCCTATACTTGGGATCCAACGTACAACTGGGGCATGTGCCCTGACCAAGAATCAAATTTTGACCTTGTGGTTCATAGGTCAATACTCAACCACTTAGCCACACCAACCAGGCTGTAATTGGCTTCTTTTTCTTGGTAAAGTTCAAGTCTATGCTCAAAATGACTGCCCTATTCAGATTTTTCATACTAAATTGGAAAATATGACTCAAACACCCAGAAAGACTTGGACCCTAATTGTTAAGATTTCTTCTGGATAGTCTTTAAGATTCCTAAATAGTGGTACTATAGCATTTCCCAAAATGCTTTTTATTTTCTTTCCCATCTTTCAACCCAAGAGAACAATATAAGCTCAAGAAACTGCATGTTTGTGTGCATGTCTATAGACTTATATAGTCACCCCACTTTTCAGACATTAAAAATAAATCTACCACTAAAAACAAACACCAAACAAAAACAGGCACATGAAGTTCCAATCAAGTACCATTGCACTTTGAGGTGAAGGTGAAGGTTAGTAGTCCCTTCTAATTGCTGTCCTTGCATTATATTCCTAACTAAATGAACATCCAGAGTATGGTGCTTATTCAGGATTCCACTTCAGATTCTAGCACGGAGGTATCTACAGGAAGCATGAGTAGCTGTGTTGCCCTAGGCTTATTGTACCTAATTGTATTATTTGGTTGTGCTGCTTGGTTCAGTAAGCTGATGCATTAACTGTGCAGCAGCATAGAAAAGAAAATTTAAAAATATGCAAGTTTAAACAGTGGCTTCTTGAACATTTCCAGGGATGGAGGTCAGTTGAAATGAGTGGCAAATATAACCTGATGTTTGGTGATATGAGGGAGACAGACATTCTCCAGGTTTCATTTGATCTGCTTTTATAACATAGAAAAAACTACAGTGTGGCCATACTTTTTAGGTTTCTAATCATGTTTGGGCCTTAGTTTCATTTTGATTATAGATTTCTTTAGAAGCAATATTCAAAAGTTTGGAAATGGTTAAACTATCCAGTGAGAAGTCTTAGATAAATGAAATCCCATTACCTTCAAGATAAAACTGAAACTGCCGTACAAGGCTCTTGGTAATATGGCCAACTGCTTAGCTATCTAGCCTCAACATGAAAGTAAATGTCCTTTCTTCCTCAGCTCAACCCAGATGCAACTAAATATGCAATCATTCTTCCAAGTGGAATAAATTATGTAATCACCTCAATTCCCTTTGCTTTGTGTAACCACAATATACTTACAGATGAAATTTGAATGAGTGATAGTAGGCTAATAGATAAAACAAATAACCCCAACATTTTGGTCACTAACACATTAAGGTTTATTTCTTTTTTTATTTTTTTATTAATTTTTGATACATATCTCCCCATTGCCCCCCCTCCCTCCCAGGCATACCCCAACCCCCCAGTGTCTATGTTCATTGGTTATACTTATATACATGCATACAAGTACTTTGATTGATCTCTTATCTACCTCACCTAACCTTAATCTTCCTGCTGTAATTTCACAGTCTGTTTGATGCTTTACTGCCTCTGTATCTATCCTTTTGTTCATCAGTTTATACTATTATTTATTATCCACAAATGAGTGAGATCATGTGATGCTTCTCCTTCATTGACTGGCTTATTTCACTAAGCATAAGGCTCTCCAGTTCCAACCAGGTTGCTGCAAATGGTAACAATTCCTTCTTTTTAATGGCAGCATAGAATTCCATTGTGTAGATGTACCATAGTTTTCTGAACCACTCATCTGCTGACAGGCACCTAGGCTGTTTCCAAATTATAACTATTGAAATTGTGCTGCTATGAACATAGGGGTGCATAAATCCTTTCTGATTGGAGTTTGTGAATTCTTAGGATAAATTCCTAAGGGTTCCTTTTTCTCTGCATCCTCGCCAACACTTGTCATTTGTTGATTTGTTGATGATTGCCATTCTGACCAGTGTAAGATGGTATCGCATTGTCCTTTTGATTTGGATCTCTCGGATGATTAGTGACTTTGAACATGTTTTCATGTGACTCTTGGCCCTCCTTCTGTCGTCTTTTGAAAAGGTTCTATTTAGGTCCATTGCCCATTTTTTTATTGGATCATTTATCTTCCTTTTATTAAGTTGTATAAGTGAGCTGTAGATTTTGGAGATTAAACCTTTATCAGTGATAACATTTGCAAATATGTTCTCCCATACAGTGGTCTTTCTTGTTGTTTTGTTGATGGTTTCTTTTGCTGTGCAAAAGCTTTTTATTTTGTTGTAGTCCCATTTGTTTATTTTTTCTTTAGCTTCCATTGCCTTTGGAGCAGTATCAGTGAAGAAGTTCTTTCGGCATATATCTGAGATTGTGCTGCCTGTGGATTCCTCTAGTATTTTTATGGTTTCCCTTCTAATGATTAAGTCCTGTATCCATTTTGAGTTTATTTTTGTATTTGGTGTAAGTTGGTGGTCCAGTTTGATTTTTTTGCATGTATCTGTCCAATTTTCCCAACACCATTTATTGAAGAGGCTATCTTGGCTGCATTGTATGTTCAGGCCTCCTTTGTCAAATATTAGTTGAGCATAGTGGTTTGGGTGGATATCTGGGTTCTCTATTCCATTCCATTGGTCTATATGTCTGTTCTTGTGCCAGTACCAGGTTGTTTTTAGAACAGTTGCTTTGTAATATAGCTTGAAATCTGGTATTGAGATCCCACCTACTTTATTCTTCTTCTCATAATTGCTGTGGCTATTGCGGTCTTTTTTTTGTTCCAGATGAATCTATGAAGAATTCTTTCTAGGTCTGTGAAATATGTCATTGGTATTTTAATGGGTAGTGCATTGAATCTGTAGATTGCTTTGGGTAGTATGGACATTTTAATGATGTTGATTCTCCCAATCCATGAGCATGGTATGCTCTTTCATCTGTTAACATCTTCCTCTATCTCTTTTTTCAGTGTCCTGTAGTTTTCTACGTATAGGTCTTTTACCTGTTTAGTTAGGTTTATACCTAGGTATCTTAATTTTTTTGGTGCGATGGTAAATGGGATTGCTTTTTTAGTCTCTCTTTCTGTAATTTCACTATTAGTGTATAGAAATGCCACAGACTTCTTAGCATTAATTTTCGATCCTGCTACATTGCCGAATTCATTATTTAAATCAATTAATTTTGGAATGGAGTGCTTCAGGTTTTTTATGTACAGTATCATGTCATCTGCAAATAAGGACAGCTTTACGTCTTTTCCAATTTGGATGTCTTTTATTTCCTCTTCTTGTCTAATTGCAATGGCTAATACTTCCACTACTATGTCGAACAGGAGAGGTGAGAGTGGGCATCCCTGTCTTGTTCCTGTTCTTAGGGGAAATGGTTTTAGTTTTTGGCCACTGAATATGATGTTAGCTGTGGGTTTATCATATATGGCTTTTATGATTTTGAAGTATGCTCCTTCTATTCCCACTTTGCTGAGAGTTTTTATAAAGAAAGGGTGTTGGATTTTGTCAAATGCTTTTTCTGCATCAATTGATATGACTATGTGATTTTTATCTCTCAATTTGTTTATGTGATGTATCACATTTATTGATTTGCGGATATTGTACCATCCCTGCATTCCTGGGATGAATCCTGCTAGGTCATGGTGTATGATCTTTCTGATGTACTGCTGGATCCCATTTGCTAGAATTTTGTTGAGGATTTTGGCATCTATGTTCATGAGAGATATTGGTCTATAATTCTCTTTCATTGTGCTGTCTTTATCTGGTTATGGTATTAGGGTGATGCTGGCTTCATATAAGATGTTTGGAAGTATTCCTTCTTCTTGAATGTTTTTGAATAGTCTGAGGAGGATAGGTTTTTATTCTTCCTTGAATGTTCGATAAAACTCTCCTGTGTAGCCATCTGGTCCCGGGCTTTTATTTGCTGGAAGCTTTTTGATGACAGCTTCAATTTCTTCCATAGTTATTGGCCTATTGAGATGTTTAGATTCTTCCTGATTGAGTTTTGGAAGGTTATATTTTTCTAGGAATATGTCCATTTCTTGCAGATTTTCCAATTTGTTGGAATAGAGTTGTTCATAGTATTTTTTAACAATCCTTTGTATTTCGGCGGCTCTGTTCTTATTTCTCCTCTTTCATTTCAGATTTTGTTTATTTGGGTCTTCTCTCTTTGCTTCTTGGTGAGCCTGGCTAGAGGTTCATTAATCTTGTTTATCCTTTCAAAGAATCAACTCTTGGTTTTGTTGATCTTTTGAATTGTTTCTTTGGTCTCCGCTCTGATCTTCACTATTTTCTTCCTTCTGAGTACACTAGGCTTCTCTTGTTGCTCTCATTTTAGCTCTTTGAGTTGTAGTGTTAGGTAATTTATTTCCATTGTTTCCTGTTATTTTTCAGTAGGCTTGTAGGGCTATGAACTTCCCTCTCAAGACTGCTTTCACTGTGTCCCATAAATTTTGTATTGTTGTGTTGTCATTGTCATGATATTTTTTATTTCTTCCTTGATCGATCTCTCTGGTTACCCAGTCATTGTTTAATAACATGCTGTTTAGTCTCCAGGTGTTTGATTTATTTCTATGGTTTTTATTATAGTTGATTTCCAGTTTTATGCCACTGTGGTCTGAGAAAATGCTTGATATGATTTCTATCTTCTTGAATTTGAAGAGACTTTTCTTATGACCCAACATATAATCTATCTTTGAAAATGACCCATGTGCACTGGAGAAGAATGTATATTCTGTGGCGTTGGGATGAAATGTTCTGAAGATGTCAATTAATTCCATCTGGACTGATTTTTTTTTGCTGATTTTTTGTTTAGAGGATTTGTCCAGTGGTGACAGTGGGGTATTAAAGTCTCCTACTATGATTGTATTGCTGTCAATCTCTCCCTTAATATCCTCCAAGAGTTTTTTTATGTATTTAAGTGCTCCTATACTGTGTGTGTATATGTTTACCCATTATTTATTCTTGGTGGATTGTTCCCTTTAGTATTATGAAGTGGCCTTCTTTATCTCCTGTTATGTCCTTCACTTTGAGATCTAATTTGTCAGATATAAGTTTTGCAACCCCAGCTTTTTTTCATTTCCATTTGCCTGAAATACCATCTTCCATCCCTTCACCCTCAATCTGTGTCCATCTCTTTTCCTGAGGTGGGTTTCTTGTATACAGCAGATATGTGGATCATGTTTTCTTATCCAATTGATTACCATAAGTCTCTTGATTGGAACATTCAATCCATTTACATTTAAAGTTATTATTGATAGGTATTTATCTGTCACCATTTTTAGTCTTTAGCCCAGAGTTCCTTCTTCGCTCCCTATTTTTTTTTTATTACAGCAGACCCTTTAACATTTCTTGCATTGCTGGTTTGGTAGTAATGTATTCCCTTAGTCCTTTTTTGTCTGTGTAGCTTCTGCTTTCACCTTCAATTTTGATTGAAAGCCTTGCAGGGTATAGTATTCTTGAATTCAGACCCTTCCTTTGCATGACTTTGTATATTTCATTCCATTCCCTTCTGCCCTGATGAGTTTCTGTTGAAAAATCAGTAGCTAGTCTTATGGGGGTTCCTTTGTAGGTAAATTTCTGTTTCTCTTTGGCCGCTTTTAAGATTCTTACTTTGTCGTTGGTGTTTGCCAATTTAATTATAATGTGCCTTGGTGTCGGTTTTGTGGGGTTCATTTTGCTTGGGACTCTGTGAGCTTCTTGGATTTGTGTGGGTTTTTTCTTCCCTATATTGGGGAAATTTTCTGTCATTATTTTTTCAAACAGGTTCTCTAATCCTTGTTCAGTTTCCACTCTTTCTGGAACCCCAATTATGCAGATGTTGTTTTTTTTTTTGTGTGTTATCCCAAAGTTCCCTTAGGCTCTCCTCTTGCTTTTTAATTTTTTTTTCTAGAAGCTGCTGTACTTGGGTATTTTTTTCCTATCGTGTCTTCTAGCTCATTGCTGCGGTCCTCTGCTTCTTCTATTCTACTTTTGATGCTTTCTATTGAGTTCTTTATAGCAGTGATGTCATTTTTTATTTCTTCTTGCATTTCTTCTTGCTTCTTTTTCACTTCCTCTTGGCTCTTACTCATATTGTCGAATTTGTCTTCCATTCTTTTCATCCACCTTATGATCATTTTCTGAACTCTTTCTCTGTCAGACTTATTTCTGCTTCTATTTCATTTACTTCCTTTTCTGGTGATACCTGCCTATCTGTTGTATGTGGGCTGTTTCTTCTTCTGCCCATGGACTTTCTTCTCTGGGTGTCTGGCTATATAGTTCTCTCTCCTACATTGATTCAAAGGCACAAACTACTACACGACCTGCTACAGCACACAAGGCACTGAACAGAAATGTATTCACAATGTTAATAATCACCAATAAAGTGACCACCAATGAAAGACAAATTAGGGGTAAGTAGAGAAAGAAGAGGAAAATAAGGGAGAATGAAAGGAAAGAAATGCCAAAATCAACTTGAGATAGAGAGAAAAATAAATAAATAAATGAACAAAAAATAAAATACAATTTTTTTTTTAAAAAAAAGGAGAAGAAAATGAAAAGAGAAAGAGAAACAAAGTCAGAGAGAAAAGAAAGCAGATAAGAGAGAAAAGGGGAACAAAATATAGATGTCAGGAGAAAACTCCAATAGAACAGTCACTAATCCCAATTAAGGCCAGCAACCAGTACCTAGAGAGTAATACAAACTACAAATAACAACTGGTATTGAGGGAGGCGAGGGAAAAGAGAGGTAAAAAACAAAGCAAACAAAAAGCAAAATAAAACAAGTAGAACAGGCTAAAACAATCTCACGAAATAGTACAAAAAATCAATATAATCACTGTTCAGGGAAATAGCAATAAAAGGACATAGAGAAAAAAAACAACTTTTTGGCTAGTGAAGACAAGAAGAGAGAGGTTTGTATGGATTTGTAGTAGGAGATTTGAAATTAGATATATAAGTGGGGTGAAATTTTAACCAGGTAAAGAGAAAGAATAGGGAGAATCTAAAGTTGGAAAAGGGAAAGAGAAACAAGACAACAAAATGGGGAAAGTTAGGAGGAAAATGTTGGCATAAAAATAGCATTGAGATGTAGTAAAATTATGCTAAAGGAATGATGAAAATAGAATGTAGAACTCCAATCCCAAAGTAAAATAAAGAGAAAACAAAATGACATTTTTTTTCCAAAAAGGTAAAATACTAGTAGTAATACTAGTTGAAAACAAAAATGTAAGAATTAAAAAGGTAAAATAAATTGAGGCAAAAAGAAAAAAAATAGTCTTTTAATTAAAATATGTAAAAATGAAAAATAAAAAGAAATTTTAAACAAAAAAAAGGAAAATAAAATAGAATGTTCATTCACTTCCACTGTTATTCTGCTTGGCACTCCTGTTTCCCAGTAGGGAAGGTATTGCAGTTCCCTGTGTTCCACTGTTGGTGTTTTCATCTCTTTATTCTTTTGTGGTTATGCGAGAGTCAATTTGTGCATCATCCACTGGGTGGCAGTGTTTCAGAATTGACCTCTGACACAAAGCACAGGACCTCTCTAGGCTGTGCTCAGACCCTGCTACTCTGTGGTTCTCAAAACCAGTTTGTGGGGATTTTGCAGCTGGGACACTGTAATAACTCCCAGGCTGTCCCCTCTGTCAACAGCTCTGAGAGTGTGCCTCCACACTTAGGGATCACGCCCTGCCCCACATCCGCAGAGCTCTCCAGAGGCAGCTTTCCCGCAGCCTGGTTCCCACAGTGTGCTTGTCTCTGTTCTGCGGGGCAGGAGACCTCACCTTATCCCAGGCGAAATCTGATCTTTCCGTGTGCCGTGTGGATCTCTGAATCTACCACGACTCTGTGCCGATTGGAGAGTGGTGTTCTGGGTCCCTGGTTGTTCAGTGGGTGATTCAGCAGCAGCTTTCAGACCACTGCAGACATCCACCTCCCTCTGCAAGATGGCACGGTCTCCGTGTTCGCGCTGGTGGCTCCGGCCAACAAAAACCCGGTGGCAGTGGGCTGCCTGGCCAGGAGAGTCCCGTCCAGCAATTCCCTGCCTTCTCCTGGAGGATAACTGACTCTTAACTTGCCAACAAACACTCCCAGTGCGACTCTCAGCTGCTCTCTCTCCCTCTGCCCAGCCACAAAGCTCCAGATGTGTCTGTCTATTCCGCCGCTTTTTTTTTCCGCCAAGGTTTATTTCTCAAGTAATAATCCAATGCAGTCAGCAGTGATTCTCTGCTCCATTCAGTTATTCAGGAACCCAATGTCCTCTAAAATGGCCCTTTGCAACTGGTGTCCCATGAGACACTTAAGCCCTAATGCCCTTAAGCATCCATTGTATATGATGAATTAACCTTCTTCCACAAATCTGTAATTATGCTAGCTAAGCACCATTCTTGCAAGAACTGAGAAAATAGTCACTAGATCATTTTTCTACAGGGTTTGATTCTCTGTGAATCCTCTGAAAAATGCTCTCCAGTTCAATGTTGGCTTAATGATAGAATCATCTGGGAGCTAAAGCTGGAGCCTCTGACCTCAGACCTCAGAACTTTTAGTGAGATCCTCTACACCCAGCCCACCAAAGACATAAGAGAGAGGGAATGGGAAGAATACATGGGAGATCACTCAGGAGGTTTTCTTATGGGATGTGCCTGGAAATTGTGTCAATTGCTTCTATCCTCAGTCCATTTATGAGAACACAATCACATAGCCCCATGTAATTGCAATGAGGCAGGAAGTGTAGTTTCCTCCCTGCTCCCAGGAGGAAAAGGAAATGGGGCTGTTACACCCTTAGCAGTGTCTGCCACACTCTTTTCTTTACTTGGAATGACATCTCCTTCCCCCTCCCCCACAACTCCCCAATTGTTCCGCTTGATAGCTCTTCCTGTCCTCTGAAAACACAGTTACCTGCTTTAGAAAACCTCCCTCCACACATCCAAAGCATCTGAGACACACCTTGTAAACCCTGAGAAAGAAGATACCTACCAAGAAGGACTCATGGGTGATTAATTAAACTCAAATTTAAAAGAGCCTAGCAGCCATTTCTAAACAGAGACTTCTCACAAACCAACCTTCAGGGAGAACCCTGCACTAAGAACTGTGTTACTGCCATATAAGCCAGCCCTTATACAAGAGTTCCTAGAATTGGTACATTTCAATCAATAGGACTGAGGCTTTCACCATCCAATCACAGCTATGCAGCTACATCCCCATCAACATCTTGGTGACAAATCAGAGTGACTCATTCAAGTTGTATTTGAAGTCCCTGTTTGCATGAGGATGGACCAATCAGGGACAAGGAGCTGAGACTTTTCTCTATATAAGTCAGCTCCTCTCTGGCTTGGGGAGCACCCTTTCCCTTCCCACTGAAGACTGGAGAAAGCATTTGCCAGCTGGAGCTGAAACACCAAAGATGCAACACCAAAGATATCTCACTAAACCAGAGTAGAGGAGGCCAAAGCAGAGCAGAGCTTTCTAGCTAGAGAAGGGCCTTGCCCCAGGGATGCCTTGCCCCAGGGCCACCTCATAACCATGCTATTCCATCTCTTGCTGCTTCATAATTGAAGTATAAAACTATTAAGCTATTCCATAACCATGCTGTGTCACAATTAAGCTGTTTGCACTGAATAAAGTTTTATTCTCCAAATTGGGGAATCCTGTTAGCATTGATGCCAACAAGATTCAGATGACAACCTTCATAAGAACAATTACCATACAGAACTATCTTGGTTAGCTTTTCTGTCTCCTCCAATTCCAACTGTGTATTTCTGGTGCCTGTTGCAGGTCAAGATTTACAATAGGTACTCAATACATTTTAATAATGAATGGATGGAAGTGCCAAAAGTAATTCACAGACATGTATCACAGTTAAGCTTAATAAACACTGGCTACATAATGATCATTTAATTGTGCCTTTTGTGCTTTAACATTCTTTTTCAACTTTAAAATAAAATGGAATGGCCTTGCCCTAACCAGTTTGGCTCAGTGGATAGAGCATCAGCCTGCGGAATGAGGGGCCCCAGGTTTTATTCCAGTCAACGGCATGTACCTTGGTTGCGGGCACATCCTCAGTAGGAAGTGTGCTGGAGGCAGCTGAATTGGTATTTTTCTTTCATCAATGTTCCTAACTCTCTATTCCTCTACTTCTCCCTTCCCCTCTGTAAAAAAAAAAAAAAAAAAAAAAAAAGGAATGGCCTTGGTGTGGCTCAATGGTTGATCATCAACCCATGTACCAAAAACCCTTGTTCAATTCTGAGTCCAGAGCACATTCCCAGATTGTGTCCTTAATTCCTACCAGGAAGCATGCAGGAGGCAGCTCATCAATGTTTCTATCTCTCTTCTCCCTTCCTCTCTCTCTCTAAAATCAATAAAAACATATTTTAAAAAAATGATAAAATAAAATGGAATGATATATGTATAAGAGCTTTTTTTATGCCTCCAAAAGCTCTTCTTGTTGCAAAAAGTATGAAAATACTATCTCTCTTCCAAAGCTCAATGAAACACTAGGCAAGCTCTGAAGGAGAAACTCAGTACATTTTCCCTTTTGGAAGTTCTATTCAATGCTTAGACAGAACTGTAGTATCACTAGGTTTACAAATATATCTACTATTTTTAAAATAATATAACTTTGTTACTTACATCAAATATAACAAATATAATAATCATCAAATTTCATTATGGCATAAATGGGATTTTGTACAGTGATTCTTTCATTCCTTCTTTTCTGTCTTTCAGTATTACTGCCTACTGTTCTGTGACAGATAGAATAAAATGCTACCTTAAAAAAATCTGCTTCAGAAGGAAGCTTAACAATGTCTATTCCTCAATCTCCAAATTCAGAGTACCATTATACCACAACCAGGGCCGGGTTTGATTGTGGAGATTTGATTTCAATGAAAAGATTGATATTAAAATAAACAAATAAAATAAATATTCAGCCAAAACACAGAAGTTGGTGTTATGCACATGCTCAGATGTTGTGGCCAGCTGCAGGTGCCTGTGTAGTGGAGAGATGTTTGCAGACAGACACATGGAGTTGGTAACAACTGCATTGGTCCCAGCTTTTGGTGTGCACTACCATGGCTGCTGAGTACTGTGTCTTATCACAGGTGCTTCCTCATCTAATTCTTTTTTTCTTTTTATTGGTTGATTTTTGAGAGAGAGAGAGAGAGACCTCGATTTTTTATTCCATTATTTATACATTCATTGGTTGATTCTTGTATATGCCCTGATTAGAGATTGAACCCACAAACTTCCACATCAGGGTGATGCTCTAACCAACTGAGGTACCCAGCCAGTGCCTGTCATCTAATTCTTGAGCTGGGTAAGGTATAATGGTACTCTGGATTTCTTCCCATTTTCTTCTATTGTACCTCACTTTACTACAAAAGCTGGTAAGTAAAAAATTATATTCCCAGATTTTCTTTTCAATTAACAAAGCACATTAGATTTGCCAATTAGATTCCACCAGTTAGAAGCACTTCCCTGTTCACAGGTTTGATTTTTGGTCTAGGATGTGTACTTGGGTTTCAGTTTTTATCCCTGATCCTGGTTGGGGCACATGTGGAGGGCAACCAATTGATGTGTCTCTCTCACATTGATGTTTCTTTTTCTCTTTCTCTCTTGTTTCCCCTTCCCGCCCTTCCACTCTCTCTAAAAATCAATGACAAAAAAAGTCCTCAGATGAGTAATGATTCAATAAATAAATACCATTGAGAGAACATTCCAATGGCTTGCAGCATCTTTTCTTCTGACAAGCAAGCCTGTGAAGCGAATATGCATGGTGGCTAGGGATATTGATAAAGAGTTGGACCACTAATATCTGGCTCAGTTTCCCAGTGTTTAGGCAGTAAGAGATATACAGTGATTGATAGTGATAGTGATAGTGATAGTGATAGTGATAGTGATAGTGATAATGATAGTGATAGTGATAGTGCCAATGGCAGGCTCCATTTAGCATTACTGACTCATGAATCTCTAACTTCCTAAATGTGACAGAGGCAGCAGTTCTCCCAGCAGGCCAATTCAGTAAGTAATCTTATTCTAAGAGGCTTTATTAGAGGTCCGACCTAGTTTTTGCTCTCTGGTGTGTACTACCATAGCTGCTGGGTGCTCAGTCTTGTCACAGGTGCTCTCTCATCTAATTCTTTTTTATTATTGTTGATTGATTTTTTGAGAGAGAGAGAGAGAAACCTAACTAAACTGTATTAGATATCTTACTATATAAAATATACAAAGTGATTTTTGCTTAAAGCATGAATCTTAATTGATATGAACCTCAAAATAACCCTGTGGGATTCTATAACTTATACCTCTTTTACAATGAGAAAATGGAGGAAACAAAACATTAAACAGTATGGAAAGAGAAGCCATAGACTACAATAAAATATTTGCAAAACACATATGTGATAAATGAGCTGTATCAGAAATATAAAAATAATTCTTAAAACTCAATCAAAAGAAAACAACCAACCTAAATAAAAACTTAGGTTCACACAAAAACCTGCATATCGATTATTCGAGGCAGCTTTATTCATAATAGCAAAAACTTAGAAACAACCAAAATGTCTTTTGGAAGGTAAATAAATAACAAAATGGTGGTACATCTAGTGGAATAGTGTTCAACAGTAAAAAATGAGCTATCAAGCCATGAAAAGGCATGGAGGAAGCATTAATGTGTATTTCTAAGAAAAAGAAGGCAGTCTAAAAATACTACATACTATCTGATTCCAGCTACATGACATTCTGAAGAAGAGAATACTATAGATAAGGATAGTTAAAAGACCAGTAGTCGCCAGATATTTCAGAGAGAGAAGGAATGAATAGTTGGAAAACTGAATTTTTAGAACAATAACATTATTCTTTATGATACTTAGATTATTTCCAGGATTCTCAAAACTACCCCCAAAGACCCCACCCCATCCCAATTCTGCACTCTCTGCAGAAAAGTTCAGATTATGCCATAAGCCAAAGTCAAGTTAGACAATAGTACAATGGCACCTCAAGATAGGAGTTTAATTCGTTCCATAACCTTGCTCGTATATCAAGTTGCTCGTATCTCAAAGCAAATTTCCCCATTGAAATCAATTGAAATGCTGGTAATCCGTTCCAGCCCCCAAAATGCCACCCCAGTTGTTCTTGTTACGTGTTTTTGAATAAGAAAAATGTATTAATAAGTGACAAATATTGTATAAAAACATAATAAAAGAGAATGTAAAGGAATAAACTGGTTTTATAAAGTGTATTTACCTACTCATTATACTCTTAATGCTACACTTTATCCCTAAACTGAATGTAACTTAACTAATCTTCACTGAACTTAATTGCTACTGGTCTTTGCATTTTTGGCCGATTTCAAAAAAACAGTGTCCAACGAGGGTTGCCTCTTCCTCCCTTTCAGAATGTTTCTGAAATGGGTGAGGCAAGTTTCATTGAACAGCTCCATGCACGACTAGTAGCAACTTTTTCGGGGTGTTTCGTTTCCACGAAGTGGGACACCCTCTCCCACATTCCTAAGATCTCTTTTATGTCATTTGTAGAGATCTCCTTCACCTCTGGCTCCTCCTCAAAAACAATTTCTTGGAGAACCTCCACATGTTGCTGAGACTGCAACTCTTGTAACTCCTCCGTGGTGAGTTCCAGAGAGTGCTCCTCGACAAGCTCATTCACATCTCTCTCATCCACCTCCAGGCCCATGGATTTTTCCCAGAGACACTATCTCCTCCTCCACTGGCACCTCGGGTTCGAATCCTTTGAAAGTCCTTTTGGCTACGGCCTCAGGCCACAGCTTTTTCCATGCAGAGGTCAGAGTCCTCCTTGTAACACCCAGCCAGGCCTGATCAATAATTCTAAGGCATATCATGATGTTAAAGTGGTTCTTCCAGAACTCTCGAAGGGTGAGATTTGTGTTCTCCGTTATCTCAAAGCAGCGCCGGAACGGGTGCTTGATGTACAGCTTTTTAAAATTAGAAATCACCTCCTGATCCGTGGGCTGCAGGATAGGAGTGGTGTTGGGAGGTAGGTAGACAACCTTTATAAACTTGAACTCTTCGAGGAGTTCATCTTCGAGGTTTGGTGTGTGAGCAGGAGCATTGTAGAGGACGAGGAGGGCTTGCATGGTTAGGTTATTTTCCTGTAGATATTTCTTAACAGAAGGGCCGAAAACCAGGTTTATCCACTCCACAAAGAACTGCCTGGTGACCCATGCCTTCGGGTTTGCCCTCCACATAACTTGCAGTTTATCTTTTAAAATCTTATGTGACTTAAAGACTCTGGGGTTTTCCGAATGGTATACGAGCAGAGGCTTGATCTTGCAGTCACCACTCACATTGGCTCACAGTGCAAGAGTTAGCCTATCCTTCATGGATTTGTGGCCTGGCATCGCCTTCTCCTCTGCCATTATATAAATCCTATTCGGTATCTTCTTCCAGAAAAGCCCTATCTCGTCACAGTTGAAGACTTGCTGGAGGATATATCCTTTGGCTTCTATCAGTTCGGAAAAAGTTTTGAGGTAATCCTCAGCTGCCTTCACATCCGAACTTGCTGCCTCACCATGCCTGACGATGGAGTGAATGCTGGACCTTTTCCTGAAGTTATCAAACCAGCCTCTACTGGCTTTAAATGAGTCTTTCGAAGCTTCGTCCCTGGAAGTGTGCCGGGCCTGCTCCTGCAAATCACCTTAAATCACTCGCGCCTTCTCGCATATGATGCCCTATGTTAATGTATCTCCTTTAAGCTGCTTCTCCGTCACCCACACCATCAGTAGATTCTCCATCTTTTCATGGAGAGAGCTATGGAGCTTAGAAATTATTGTAACGCCCTTAGCTGGCGTTATACCCTTTATCGACTCCTTCTGTTTAAGCACAGTGCATACTGTTGAAGTACTACGCCCGTACTGCCTCACCAAGTCAGCCACTCGCACACCTTGCTCATATTTTCCTATGATTTCACGCTTTAATTCAATAGACATCATCCTCTTCTGAGCACTGATCTTTCCACTCACTTTCTTCGGACCCATGGTTATAAAAAGAAATGTGATAAAGTATGTAAATGCACAAAAGAAGCTTCGACAAAGAGGTAAACAAGCACACTGACTGAGGCATGGGAAACTATGAGAGGCTGGAGTCGCAGTAAACTGGTGGGTCGTGTTCAGCTGGCCAATCCACGTGATTACTCGTATCTCAAATGTTGCTCGTATTTCAAAGCAAAAAATCACTTACTCGAAGGTTTGTATCTCAAAAATCTCGTATGTTAGGGCACTCCTATCTCAAGGTACCACTGTATATCTATCTATCTATCCATCCTATCTTATAAAAAAGTAATATGCAAATTGACCATACATCTGCTACACACAAGCCACGCCCACCAGCCAATTGGGAGCGAGTATGCAAATTAATCCAACCAAGATGGTTGCGGCCACAGAGTGAGCAAGAGACTTGGGTTTCCCCGGTAATGGAGGAAGGCAAGCTTTCCACTCATCCTGGCCAACCTAGGCCTCCACTCAAGGTTACAAAGTTTCAATTATCGGTGATAAATAAATCCCAGATACTAGGGCCTTTCTTTGAATTGCCAGGGGGCGTGGCTGGCCTGAAAACCACCACAGCCCCTCACCCAGGCTGCCTTATGCCCCAAGGGAACCCCCACCCTGATCCAGGACACCCTTCAGGGTAAATCAACTGGCCCACACCCATGCACTAGGCCTCCATCCTATCTAATAAAAGAGTGATATTCCAATTGACCATCACTCCAACACACAAGATTGCTACCCCCATGTGATCAAAGATGGTTGCCCCCATGTGGACACAAGATGGCTGACACAAGATGGCCAAAAGCTGAGTGCAGTCGGGAGGGACCAGGCCTGTGAGGGAGGGCAGTTGTAAGCAATCAGGCCAGCAGGGGAGGGCAGTTGGGGGTGATCAAGTCTGCAGGGGAGGGCAGTTAGGGGTGACCAGGCCTGAAGGGGAGGGCAGTTAGAGGCAAACAGGCTGGCAGGGGAGCAGTTAGGCATCAATCAGGCTGGCAGGGGAGTGGTTAGGGGGTGATCAGACTGGCAGGCAGAAGTAGTTAGGGGCAATCAGGAAGGCAGGCAGGCGAGAAATTGGGAGCCAGCAGTCCTGGATTGTGAGAGGGATCTCTGACTGCCCGTTTAAGCCTGACCTCACCAGGATTCTGCCTAAACAGGCAGTGAAACATCCCTTGAGGGGTCCTAGATTGGAGAGGGTGCAGGCTGGGCTGAGGAACACAAATTTTGTGCACTGGACCTCTAGTGTGTACATAAATATGTATATATAAGCATAATATGCAAGGGTCCCCTTGGGAGTTCCACCAGGAGACTATGCGCTAACACCAGGGGGTGGCACGGAACAAAGGAAGGCCCTAGCAGGCAGTTGGAATGCCCCAATCAGTCCCAATTGCCAGCCAGACCTAAGGACCCTACCCATGCATGAATTTTATGCACTGTGCCTCTAGTTAATTAATATGACCTCAAGGACTCTGCCTTAATACATTAACAAATTTCCAGTAAGACTTAGATAACTGATTTGCAATGACATTTTCCAAAGAAAAGTTTCTAATAAGTATCATATTAAATGCCCAAAGAAGTAAAAGAATAGTAAAGGAAGCAGAAACTAGCATAGACATGGAACACTGCTGCTGAAAACAAATGTAGTTTACCTCCATTTGACAAATATTAGTTTTAGCATTGTGCAGGTGACTACCTAACTAAGGTAACACTGTGGCCTACTCTAGAGTGCCAGAATAATTTAAGGACTACTAGGTGAGTCTTTGCGATGATGCCCAACATACCTTTTCCCTCTTATTCATCTAAATCTAGTGAAATTGTATTATTTACTTGAAAAAGCCATTTCATTCTTATTTCAAATCTAGTACTTTTTTTTTTAATTTAATTAAAAATGGGTACAATCCAATCCAAAATAACCCTTTTGCTTCTTTGTCAGGATTTGGACACATGACAATTCTTCTTAAAAACTTGGAATAAGAGAGAATCCAAGATGGCGGCATAAGTAAACACCTACACTGATGCCTCGCACAACAATTTCAAAACTATAACTAAAAGACAGGACAGACAGCATCCACAACCACAGTAAAGCTGGCTGAGTGGAAATTCTACAACTAGAAGGAAAGAGAGGGGCTCACAGAAACGCAGAGGAGCTGCAAAAAGCTGAGGTACGGAGACGCGTATGTGGAGAGAGTGGGTGCCGGAACCTGTCTGGCTTGCTCTGGCGGGAGGGAGATGGAGACTCCCAACAACATTGAACCCCTTATCCTATGACACTAAACCCCAGGTCCAGGTCCAGCCAAAACTCATATGGGGGAAGTTTGGACTGTGAAAAGGGAGAAGTGCACGGAAATTTGGGTGGCATGCACAGCACTACGCGCAGAGGACTGACTGCTGATTGTGCTGCTGGCTTTCACAAGAGGGCGGGAGACAAAGCATCCCAACTGTGTCACTTCTGACTCCACTAAACCCCAGATTCATATGGTCCTGGAGCGCAGGGGAGCCAGAGGGGCAGCAGTCTAGAGGCACTGCGAGACAGACAGAGAGAGAGAGAGAGAGAGAGAGAGAGAGAGAGAGAGAGAGAGCACACAGGGACCATTCCAGTGATTACCCAGTCATGTGAGACTTTGGGGCTGTGGAGGGCGGGGCTGACTGGAAGGCAAGCCCTGAGACTCCACCCATCCCAAGCTCAACAGAGAGGCTTTTGCAGTTTTGCAAGTCTGGTATCATAAGGCTGATTCCAACACAGAAGTTCTCCCAGCATAGTGAAAATGCTGAGACAAGGGAAAGGATCACAAACAAAAGAAATGGAGGAAAACAAATGACTGGATATAGAGTTCAAAACCACACTTATAAAGTTTTTCAAGAATATCCTAGAAAAGTTGGATAAAGTTAGTGAGACCCAAGAGGAGATGAAAAAGAACCAACTGGAGATGAAAAAGAACCAACTAGAGATGGAAAAGGACCAACTAGAAATTAAACATACACTAACTGAAATAAAAAATATTATACAGAGACCTAACAGCAGACTAGAGGAAGGCAAGAATCAAGTCAAAAATTTGAAATATAAAGAATCACAAAACACTCAACTGGAAAAGAAAAAAGAAAAAAGAATCCAAAAATGTGAAGATAATGTAAGGAGCCTCTGAGACAGTTTCAAGCGAACTAAAATCAGAATTGTGGGGGTGCCAGAAGAAGAGAGAGAGCAAGATACTGAAAAACTACTTAAAGAAATAATGACTGAAAACTTCCCACATCTGGTAAAAGAAATAGACTTACAAGTCCAGGAAGCACACAGAACCCCATATAAAAGGAATCCAAAGAGGACTACACCAAGACACATCATCATTAAAATACCAAGAGTAAAAGACAAAGAGAGAATATTAAAAGCAGCAAGAGAAAAACAGTTCATTACCTACAAGGACGCACCCATATGACTGTCAGCTGATTTCTCAACAGAAACGATGCAGGCCAGACAGGAATGGCAAGAAATATTCAACGTGAAGAATAGAAAGAAGCTACAACCAAGAATACTCTATCCAGCAAGGCTATCATTCAGAATTGAAGGGCAGATAAAGAGCTTCACAGATAAGAAAAAGCTAAAGGAGTCCATCAACTCCAAACCAGTATTATATGAAATGCTGAAAGGTACTCTTTTAGAAGAGGAAGAAGAAAAAGGTGAAAGATAAAAAATTATGAACAACAAATACATATCTATCAACAAGTGAATCTAAAATTCAGTGAACTAAAAATTTGATCAACAGAATAAAGTGGTGAATATAATAGAATCAGGAGCATAGAAAGGGAGTGGACTGATAATTCTCAGGGGGAAAGGGGTGAGGGGTGTACAGGGAGAGACTGGACAAAAATCATACACCTATGGATGAGGTCAGCGGGAGGGAGGTAAGGGTAGAGGGAAGGGTGGGAGCCGGGTGGAGGGGAGCTCTGGAGGGGGAAAAAAGAGAAACAAATGTAATAATCTGAATAATAAAGATTTAAATTTTAAAAAAACAACTTGGAGTAAAACAAAAGTTCCTGGTATTATATTCCTAGGAACTGTGAGAGATCTATTTACAGCATTGCAATATATTTGCCAATGAAAACACAGATACTTCATTAACAATGATAGTGCTCTCAATCAATTTTGGCAATTTATATAGAGTCAAAGAAATATTTGGCATTTTAGTAAAAAACATATACTAGTAACAATGTAAATAAAATGCTACCAAAACTGTTACAACTATTTAATTACTTGAGATGTAAATCTCCCTTAAGTAATTCACTACCTAGGTCATTTATAAAGACAGATGTTGCTTTTGCATCTTTTATAGGAGACTAATAGAAGGCCATTATCCTTTTGGAGTAGGAAGATTTATTCACATACCTTCCATTAGCATTAATAGGTGTCCACGTAAATCACCAGGCACCAATGGCTGAAGAGACCTTCCCCCATCTATTGGGAAATTAGTTATTTCAGTTAAAAAATAATTTTGGGAGAAAGAAAAGAAAAAGTAATGCTTTTAATGTAATTATCTTAGGTTAAGACTATATTAAAATGGCATAGTAAAGAATAATGGGGGACCAGACACTTCCTTTGGCTTTTATTTTCCTTACTTCCTAAGTTAATCATAAGAGTAACAATAAGCAAACATAAAGGTAAATTAAAGTGACTGCTTTTGAAAAGACTAGAAAGTGCATTATATGATATGTAAGCACATTGACATAGATCATTAAATTAACAGAATGGAGTCACAATAAAAGCATATTGTTCCCTACACATGGCAAATGCTCGTACCTTAGACTAACATAGGATTTGCTTAACATTTTAATTGTATTGTTTTCAGAAGTGCAATGTCTTCCAAATGTTCTATTACTCTGCATATTTTTTAGTTCTGTATTAATGTTCATGCATATGGGTTTCTCAGAGTCCTTGGCACAATTTTATGTACCTCGAAATATGCGCAGATGGTTATATTTTAGTTTTTCATTCTGCACATGTAAGAACTTTCATGTGCTTAATGTAAAGCAAGGCTTAGCATGTCAAGCTGTCTTGTGTGACAAATGGTTGCATATAAATAAATCCACCGGATATACCCTAAAACAAAACAGAAATGTTTAACTTCTCAGAAATAGGGTATCAGAAAACCAGGAGTCTTTCCCACATTTGGCAGATGATTTTGTAAGACTCGGGTTCACTACTGGCAAAGTACGTTATATCTTCATGGTTTAGACAGATAAATACCACATAATCTCTGCTCAGATTTAAAATGTGTGCCTACGTAATATACATTTGCAAATCTGTTTTAGGAATGTTCTGCTTCAGATGAGATGCCTTGTTATTGAGAAATCAAAGTTCTTTAAATAGAGGTTGAAAATGAGGCAGAAGCTAATTTTTGCAGTACAACGCTAATTGTGTGTTTTATTTTCATTTAACAGATTAAATATAGTTCTACCCTTTGCTTGGAGTCCTCTTGTATTTCTTATAAATGCGACAGTGTCAGAATACATGCAGGGATTCCACTTAATTAAAAAAAATAGTCACACACAAAAAAAGGAACAATAAAAACAAAACAATTTATAGGGTTCTAGTTACTGGCACTTAACAAAAGGCATTTCAAGGGAATTTTAGGGAGCTATTTTATAGTTCTCACAGTGGATGCTAGATATTCCTTTATTTTTATACTATATTTATTTTAAAATCCAATGTATACAACAGAGCTTATAAAAAAGGAAACCAGAAAAGAGAAGAAATGGATGGCTGCCTCTTTGTCACATGTTTTCTCCCTCAGCCTTGCATATTTGCATTAAAGTGATTGTGAATAATGTACATTTGACCAGTGCTGTCTGCAGAACTAATGCCTATTAAAGGGATGGGAAGTAGCATATGTTGTGCCTTGGGCAGAGAAAGTCCAATCACCCCCACGGTGAGAGTCTCCAACTAAAACGCGGGACAGCCTGGGATTTATCCTAAATGAACCCAGCAGGGAGAAACAGGACACAGTCCTTCAGTCCACATTTAAGCTTCGGAGCTAAGGTTTTTAGCTTGCTTCCAAAAATAATCCATTATCTCTATCACCTCGTTCACACAGAGTATTGGTTTTTCTCTCCTTTGTCTTATCTACCTATTCTACAAAATTTCAAGGGAAAACATTCGGGCAAGAAATCAGACATAAGCCATTGGTTGTTACAGAATCAGAATCTATGGTCTTTAATGCCATTGTAGCCTCTCTCTCTCTCTCTCTCTCTCTCTCTCTCTCTCTCTCTCTCTCTCTCTCTCTCTCTCTCTCTCTCCTCTGTCTGAGCTATTGCCCAGCATTATCTGACAAGGCACAATTTTGTCAGTAATGGCAAAATGTTTTGGGTTTGTGGTTTCACTTTTACGCTCTTTCACTCTACTAAATGCTCTGCTCTTTGAAACACTTTGCAAAGCTTCTCAGCCCTGTTACATAATCTTCCTGTAACCTCTAGCATCAGGTCCAGATTCAAACTAGCTTTCCTTCTACCTGTGTTAACATGATAGCTGAGAAACAACAATTACAAAAATGGATGAGAATAAAATTGGCTGAACTACAGAAATAGAAGTTGCCAAATTAGATTGGTAGGATTGGCATTTGCCTTATTAGCTGCAGTTTGAGAGAGAGAAAACATGACAGAGAATGTGTGTGTGATGTGTGTGTGTGTGTGTGTGTGTGTGTGAGAGAGAGAAAGAGAGAGAGAGAGAGAGAGAGAGAGAGAGAGAGAGAGAGAGAGACTAGGAAATATATTTTCAGATCATCCATTTGGTATTTATGTAACCCAAAGGAGAGTAGGAGTGGGTAGTAAAAATAAAATACAATCAGAAAATTTGTAAACTGCATCACAGCATGATATAAAAGTATATAATGCTGAAAATAATATAGAGCTGATATGATTTAGCTTATCTTTTCTCCTCCTCTCTTAGTATTTAATTTCTATTCAAATTACTGTAAAAACATTCCCATGTTTCAGAATGGAAGAAAGCTCCAAACCATTGATTTTAGTTTATTGGCCTACTCCTTGGGGTGATGGTGAGGGGGTGGCAAGAATTGCCCTGTTTTGATAGCTTTTAAGAACTTCATTCTTTGAATGATTAGCTATTATGCAAGGTTAGACATTCTCATAGAAATTAAGTTTTGGATGTTTCATTTTATTTCTAATCATAGCCTGAGTTTTACAGATCAAATATCTCTCTCACTCCACCACTGCCTGCACTCTCCTGATTTATGAGAAGTCCACAAAGATTTGTTTCCATAAAATGGGCACCTTCATTTTTCCTCATTATTTCCATCTTCTCTACTATCACCCAGTGGTGTTCCCTCACAGTGTGCAATCACTGTACACTATGTGATTTGGAGAATTTCATTTGGGGCAATGATTCAACACCTTAGATTTAGAAGACATTAATCTCCTATTAAGATTATGGACCAGCTTCAAACTGCTCTGTAGAGTTATAAGCACATATAAATTGTAGAGAAGGAAGTTAATGAAAGGGCAAAACATGCTATCAGAAAAAGTAACATAAAAATTGCCTGACATTAGTCTATTTGAGGCTTAAAATACTGAATGTTTGATAAATTAATTGAAATACATAACTCTTTGTTTTATAATCATCATTTTCTCTTTTTTTATTCTTTATTGATTAAAGTATTACACATGTCTCCTTTTTCCTCCCACTGATCTCTCCCAGCCACTCCCACACCCCAGCCCATGCCCTCACCCTCCTAGTGTTTGTGTCCATTGGTTATGCTTATATGAACGGTCTATTGAGTGCTTCTCTGTCTCTGGATCTATTTTTGTTTATCAGTTTATGTTGTTCATTATATTCCACAAATGAGTAAGATTATGTGATATGTATCTTTCTCTGACTGGCTTATTTCACTTAGCATACTGCTCTCCAGGTCCATCCATGCTGTTGCAAATGATAAGAGTTCCTTCTTTTTTATAGCAGCATAGTATTCCATTGTGTAGATGTACCATTGTTTTTTAATCCACTCATCTGCTTATGGTTACTTAGGCTGTTTGCAAATCTTAGCTATTGCAAATTGTGCTGCTATGAACATAGTGGTGCATATATCCTTTCTGATTGGTGTTTCTGATTTCTTGGGATATACTGATATTCCTAGAATTGGGATTACTGGGTCAAATGGGAGTTCCATTTTTAGTTTTTTGAGGAAACTCCATACTCTTTTCCACAGTGGCTGCACCAGTCTGCATTCCCACCAGCAGTGCACAAGGGTTCCTTTTTCTCCACATCCCCACTAGCACTTGACATTTGTTGATTTGTTCATTATAGCCATTCTGACAGGTGTAAGATGGTACCTCATTGTCATTTTGATTTGCATCTCTTGGATGATTAGTGACTTTGCCCATGTTTTCATATGTCTCTTGGCCTGCTGTATGTCTTCCTTCGAAAAGTGTCTGTTTAGGTCCTTTGCCCATTTTTTTTTATTGGATTGTTTATCTCATTTTCTATCTTAATCTTACTCTTTGTCGTTTATAAACTAAGGATGGGGGGAAAGGTGTCATTCATTCATTCATACATTATTTCCTCAAATATTTATCAGGTACCTGCTATGTGCTGGCACAGATGAAGTTAGAGACCTCTGTCTCACTAAATTTAGAGTTAGTCCTGGAGATAGACAACTTACAATATACTGAGATCATGCTATGATAAGCTGAATAATTCAAGGCTCCATGTATGAGTGCAAAGTAAAAACTGCAAAAAAAGTTATAAAACTAAATTATTTTTTAAATGAGCTTTTCTGCTTAAGTTACCAAGTGTGCAAATTGCTTTACTAACCTGATCACATGGCTGCTGCCCTTGTTGCTTTACCAGTAATAAGATATTATAGTGTATTCCTTTCCTAATCACTCAGAGATCCATTCTGCAAGTTTTAGGATCTAGTTACCTGTTTCCTCAGCACTCTCCCTCCTATGCTTGCTTTCAGAGGCTTTGGTCACCTCACACTGTGCTGGGAGAAGTTTGTGTTGTGATGTGTTACATCTGTCATCATGTGCACCCCAAGTCCCTTCCTCTTCTTACTTTGCTTTTTGGCAGCACAACATCTAAAGCCCATGAATCTCACTGTCTTCCAACAGTCTCCTTTTGCACTGAAACCTGTGCAAAATTAGAACTAATAATTCATACCGAAAAGAATAAAAACTATAAAGCAAACGGCTTGCTTCTATATGCTATAGCAACATTTTTAAAGTCTGTATCAAACATTTGAAGCAGTTCCCTGTGCATGCCTCAGTCAGGAGCCCTGGTTCTAGCTTCACTTATGCTACAGATCTGAGGCAAGATGAGTCCCCTTTAGAACCCAACCCCCTCATTTCTAAATGGAAGAGGCATAGACTACAAGGTTTTCCACAGCTGTGAAAAAGGCATAATATTGGTCCTGATCAGCAACTACAAAGCATTTGGGATGGGGGGAAAGGGGGGGAATGGGCCAATGAGGACTCAACAACATTCAAATCCTGGTCACTCCAGTTAAGCTCTCCCTAGTAATTAGCATCAACCACAGCCAAACACCTCTGTAAGACACAATGTCTAATCTGATCAGTAGCGTTAAGACAGTCCCTTTCAGGTTAGGTGTTATTTGCTAAAAACTAGTTATAGTTATCTTTTTTTAAAAAAAATGATTTAGATTTATTACTTGAGCTCCTAACATAATTACTAATGAACTTCAACTCAAAAAAAAAAAAAAGTAAAGCAAATGACCTTAGAGACTTAAGAACTGTTTCTTCTAGCTCTCTAATTTGCCACTGAGGTAGGAGGCAGCTGCTCCCTCCATCAGCTACTTTTGTGGAACAGAGGTACACCTTGAATCTTCTCAGGTTGTGAATTCTTCCTTTCACAGCTACTGTGTCTGTTCACAGAACTCAGCCCTTCTCTTCACTGCCTTTCCACTTCCCTCTTATTTCCAACTGCTGCAGGTCAAGAGCTATGGCTCCCATGCTGAAACCGGTTTGGTTCAGTGGTTAGAGCATTGGCCTGTGGACTGAAAGGGCCCAGGTTCAATTCCAATCAAGGGCATGTACCTTGTTTGCAGGCACATCCCCAGTAGCGGGCGTGAAGGAGGCAGCTGATGGATATTTCTCCCTCATCAATGTTCCTAACTCTCTATCCCTCTCCCTTCCTCTCTGTAAAAAACTCAAGAAAATATATTTTTTTAAATGGGAAAATCATGAACATTTGGGAGGGAGGGGGAAGAGCTATGGCCCCTTTGTCTATTTCCAGCAATTGTTCACATAATCACTCTACAAGTAGCTATTGGCTCCATGTTGAGTACTGTGGAGAATACCACAACAATAATGCCAAAAACAAGACTATATTCTACTTGTAAGAAAAGACTTAGACAGATAAAACTTCTAATAGCAATGCAAGAGGGAAATTAATTAAGGACCACAGCACACCAATACTGCCTGGCTCAGGGTTCTACTCTGGACCCCACCGAGGCCCTCTCACTCAGAGATCTCAAAAGGCACTCCCTCTGACACTCCCACAGCTGAACAATCCTCATTCTATCACCAATAACAGTCCCTCCAAACAGGGAGATACTGCTTGGCAACACTTTATATTCTACCCAGATTCCTTTAATAACATGATCTCTCTGAGTTGCCCCAGGGTTTCTGATGTCTTCATCTGAACTCTAATATGCACCCCTAAAATTTAATCCTGCTGCTAAATCTCTCAGTATTTCCACAGATTCCTAGGAGGGTTGTGCTTTGGGTCTACAACCTCACTTTAGGATAAGATCTTAACAGGAACCTCCCCCAAAAACACAAACACACACACGCACACACACACATACGCACACACATACACAAATGAACTTTGTCTACTCAATGCAGAGAATGTAAAATTATAAAAAAGAATCTGAGATTTTAGAGCCAAGATGGATCACAAAAAAATGATCTAGAATAATCTTTTAAGAATGTCATCAGTCCTATTTTATGAAAGAGGTTCTGAGGCTCAACAAGAATGGGACTTGTTTCCATTTATAGATCTCTAGGACATTTATAAGTAAACATACATATTTCCTCTTATTTGCGCCATGAACATATTTAATACTCTGGAGAATTTTTCACTATTTATATTTACCATATACTTATAGAGGTTAATATGGTTCAGGCATAATTTTTGTCAACCTACTTTTTCTTCTACGATTCCTATAACTACTTCCCTTCTGTTTTTTTCTATACATAAAACTACCATTTTCTCACATCTGAAATTAAATAATGAATAATTATTCATTAGGCAATATTTAATGAATAATTATGCTGAACCTAACAAACATGTTCCTTCTATGGATTTTAAATCCCTAAGTTTAAAAGATTCTCATGAATAAAAGAGTTGACGGAGGAGAATCCAAGATGGCGACATAGGTAAACACCTACACTGCTGCCTCGCACAACAATTTCAAAACTACAACTAAAAGACAGAACGGACATCATCCAGAACTACAGGAAAGCTGGCTGAGTGTTTGTTTTACAGCTAGAAGGAAAGAGAGGGGCTCACAGAAACCCAGAGGAGCTGCAAAAAACTGAGGCACAGAGATGCGCGCGGAGAGAGCGGGCGCTGGAGTGCCTTGATGGCTTTCTGTGGTGGGAGGGAAATGGAGACTCCCAATGGCATTGAACCCCTTATCTTATGACACTAAACCCCAGATCCAGCCGAAACTCATATGGGGGGAGTTTGGATTGTGAAAAGGGAGAGGTGCCCGGAAAATCAGGGGAGTCGCAAAAGATCAGAGACCTGGCGGCGCGCAGGGCACTGCGCAGAAGACAGATTGCTGATTGTGCCGCTGGCTTTCACGAATGGGCGGGAGACAGACCCTTCCAACTGTGCCACTTTGACTCCACTAAGCCCCTGTTTAGGGCGAAACCCTGGAGACCTAGACTCATGTGGTCCTGGTGCGCAGGGGAGCTGGAAAGGCAGCGGTCTAGAGGCACTGTGGGCATGCAAGCACAAGAACTGCTCCAGCCATTACCCAGTCACGTGAGACTCAGGGGCCATGGAGGGCGGGCCCAACTGGAAGGCAAGGTGGTCCCTTAAGCCCTGAGACTCCACCCATCCCAAGCTCAACAGAGGCTTCTTTGGTTTTGCAAGTCTGGTATCATAAGGCTGAATTCAACACAGAAGTTCCCCCGGCATAGTGAAAATGCTGAGACAAGGGAAGGGATCACAAACAAAAGAAATGGAGGAAAAAAAATGACTGGATATAGAGTTCAAACCCTGCTTATAAGGTTTTTCAAGAATATGCTAGAAAAGATGGATAAATTTATCAAGTCCCAAGTGGAGATGCAAAAGGAGCAACTAGAGATGCAAAAGATCCAACTAGAGATGATGGATAAATTTAGCGAGTCCCAAGAGGAGATGAAAAAGGAACAACTAGAGACACTGACTGAAATAAAATAATATTATACAGAGTCCTAACAGCAGACTAGAGGAAGGCAAGAATCAAGTCAAAAATTTGAAATATAAAGAAGCAAAAAACACTCAACTGGAAAAGCAAGAAGAGAAAAGAATCCAAAAATGTGAAGATAATGTAAGGAGCCTCTGGGACAGCTTCAAGCGTACCAACATCAGAATTGTGGGGGTGCCAGAAGAAGAGAGAGAGCAAGATACTGAAAACCTATTTCAAGAAATAATGCCTGAAAACTTCCCACATCTGGTGAAAGAAATAGACTTACAAGTCCAGGAAGCACACAGAACCCCATATAAAAGAAATCCAAAGAGGACCACACCAAGACACATCATAATTAAAATACCAAGAGCAAAAGACAAAGAGAGAATATTAAAAGCAGCAAGAGAAAAACAGTTCATTACCTACAAGGGAGCACCAATACGACTGTCAGCTGATTTGTCAACAGAAACAATGCAGGCCAGATGGGAGTGGCAAGAAATATTCAACGTGATGAATAGCAAGAACCTACAACCAAGAATAATCTATCCAGCAAAGCTATCATTCAGAATTGAAGGGCAGATAAAGAGCTTCACAGAGAAGAAAAAGCTAAAGAAATTCATCAACATCAAATTAGTATTATATAAAATGCTGAAAGGTACTCTTTAGGAAGAGAAATAAGAAAAAGGTAAAGATAAAAAATATGAACAACAAATACATATCTATCAACAAGTGAATCTAAAAAGTGAATTAAAAATCGGATTAATAGAATAAACTGCTGAATATAATAAAATCAGGAGCATAGAAAGGGAGTGGACTGACAATTCTCAGGGGGAAAGGAATGAGGGGGGTGCAGGGAGAGACTTGGCAATAATCATACACCTATGGATGAGGATAATGCAGGGGAGGTAAGGGTAAAGGGAGGGGTGGGAGCCGGGTGAAGGGGAGATATGGGGGGAAAAAAGAGAAACAAATGTAATAATCTGAACAATAAACATTTATTAAATTTAAAAAAAGAGTAAGCCAGTATAAATCATGAACCTTATACAAAGAAAACTTTTTAAATGAATTCATTGAGTAAATTTTAAATTTAAACTAGTTGAGATAATAGTGGAGAACAAAATGAAAAATATACTTCTTAAACAGTGGCAGTAAAGTAAACGATGAACCATATGTATATCCACATATTTATGTGAACAAAGTTCCAAACAATTAAGTTGCAACAAAACATGTATTTTATCCAAGTTCTCAATTTTTGGTTCATTCTATCAAGCTGTCATAGTGATAGGAATAATTGATGTTTACCATTTTAATATTAAAGTTTTCTCACTAATGGTATTAGATATAAATGACTTTGGTTACTGATTTTCCTCCAACACTTTGCTTTTAGAATGCATGACATGATTATGTATGAAATGGGAATTGGAAAGTCCCTTAATATCCATGAGCATGTATTTATGCAGTCCTGAAAATTTAGAATTATGTAGGTTACCTAAGCATTATATTCGAACATTCAAGTATAAACGATTACATATATATGGTAATTGTCCCATATGTGAAGGAACTGCAAGGACCAGGGACAGAAGCAGTGAGTACGGAAGTTCAAGGTTATAACTTTCTGAACATGCCACTAACTACAGAGCATGCACATTTTTAAAATATTCCAAAGCCTGCAGTTAACTCTGCAATGACTCAAAACTGGCACACAGCATCACCATACCCAAACAAAATGCTTTTGGTTTGAAAATTGGTTTCTTGTGTCAGCTAAAATTCAGAAACACATTTGCTACTCCAACCTCATTCTCCCCACTAACACACTATTATGTAAAATTCTTTTAATCAAATGAAACTATGTAAATTGAGCTTAACTTTTCAACAAGTTGTAAACCCTGAGTACAAAACATTGTAGTTTTTTTTATTATATTACTAGAGGCCCAGTACACAAATTCATGCATGGGGGGATTCGACCAACCTGCCCCATTGGGGCTGATCAGGGGCGGGCCTGGTACACAGGAGGTTGCTAGGCCAGCCCCTCCCACAATGGCAAAGGGGTAGCCAGGGGGAGGGACTGCAGGAGGTTGGGGGCGCTGATCGGGCCCCATCAGGCCACTGCAGTGCTCATCATAGCAATGGGTCATTCCAGTCTCTTGGCTTTTGTGTATATAGATTTTAGGAGCTAGAGAAGAACTGCTCCCAAAATATTAAATTTAGTTCAAATTCAATTTAGCAAACATATATGTGAAGTGCCTATTATTTATTAGGTGCTGAGTTGACAAATGTGAAGAAAACACAGTTGTTGCCCTCAAGAAGATCTCCGTGTAATAGAAACAACAGCTATAAAACAATATGACAAGTATAATAACAGCAATCTACACAGAACATTATAGGACCAGAAAATAAAGTCTCCTTCAAAGTACGGGAGTGTCGAGGGTGACTTCTTAAAGTGGTCATCTCTGAGCTGAGTATCCAAAGATGAGAAGATAGCCAAGCAAAGAAAAGGGAAGAAGCCCTTACAAAGGAGGGGATGGCATAAGTAGAACAAAAAGCAGAGTCAGCATGCTGGGCTTACACCACTGTAGGCGCTTCAGGGCTGTTGAAGCGGAAGAGGGGGACAAAGAGGAGCAAAAGGTAACAAACACCAACATGTTGATTTAAGTCCATACTGAACTATCCATATGAGAGAGAACAAAGTCTTTCTGACTGAATAGAGGAACTTGACATCTGAGAGCATGGAGAAAGGGAAAGCCAGTTCCAAAAAGAAGCTTAAACTATTAAAGACAAGCATTACTCCTTTGTAATTTTGGTTAAGCATGTCCTAAGTAATTGTAGAGATAGATAAACAACTTCCCTACTAACATCAAAAAAGCACCATCCACATATGATTAAGCTTGCCTACAATATAAACAATGTAGCCACAGACACACTTAGACAATCTCAGAAATATCAGCAATGTTATGATTAAGCAAAATATTATTTTGACGGTGGCATTCATTCTCATTACAGAAAAACTATCCAAGATGTATAATATCTCATATACTATTAAGTCATTATAATGACAAATATATCCTTAGGCATTAGATTCCCTAATTGTTTTCCATGAAAACAATGACAATGCATGTGATAAGTAATGCTTTCCTTCAAGATACCTTAATTGTTACATTTGATGTTACTAGTCTGGGATCCCTGGCAGGAAAATCTCCTTGTTAACATCTTAAATCCTAGTAGCAGTCTAATGATGTATAGAATTGAATAGACATAATGACACAACACTCTACAAAAGATTCCACTGGAGATCAAATCTATGCCTGGTAACTAAAAATGTATGATGATTTTGTTTCTACCTACCTGCTATCTTCCAGACTGGTGGATTTTGAATAGGCATGCAATTGTCCTGAGGAAAATAAGCAGTTATAGGCAAAGCATGAGAGCCTGATAGTAAAATGGAAGGCCTTGGAAGTCACACAGACCTGGATTAAAATCCATTCTCTGGGAGAGAATCCAAGATGGCGGCATAGGTAAACACCTACACTGCTGCCTCGCACAACAATTTCAAAACTACAACTAAAAGACAGAATGAACATCATCCAGAACCACAGGAAAGCTGGCGGAGTGGAAATTCTACAACTAGAGGGAAAGAGAGGGGCTCACGTAGACCCAGAGGAGATGCAGACAGCTGAGGTACGGAAACGAGCACGCGTGCGGAGAGAGCGAGTGACGGTGAACCTGGCTGGCCTTCTCTGGCAGGAAGGAGACGGAGACTCTTAAAGGCATTGAACTCCTTATCCTACGACACTAAACCTCTGATCCAGCCAAAATTCATTGGGGCGGGGGGGAGTTTGGACTGTGAAGGGGGAGAAGTGCATGGAAATTTAGGGGAGTAGCAAAAGAGCAGAAGTCTGGTGGCACACACGGCACTGCGCACAGAGAGGACAGACTGCTGATTGTGCCGCTGGCTTTCACGAGTGGGCAGGAGACAGACCCTCCCAACTGTGCCACTTCTAACTTCACTAAACCCCAGTTTTGGGCGAAACCCTGGGGACCCAGACTCTTGTGGTCCTGTAGCACAGGGAAGCCAGAAAGGCCGCAGTAAGAGGCACTGCGAGAGAGAGCATGCTCGCACAGGAACCCAGTCACGTGAGACTCAGGGGCCGTGGAGGGTGGGCCCGACTGGAAGGCAAGGCCTGAGACTCCACCCATCCCAAGCTCAACAGAGGCTTTTGCAGTTTTTCAAGTCGGGTATCATAAGGCTGAATCCAACACAAAAGTTCTCCCAGCATAGTGAAAATGTTGAGACAAGGGAAAGGATCACAAACAAAAGAAATGGAGGGGAAAAAAACGACTGGATATAGAGTTCAAAACCACGCTTATAAAGTTTTTCAAGAATATGCTAGAAAAGATGGATAAATTTATCAAGTCCCAAGAGGAGATGCAAAAGGACCAACTAGAGATGCAAAAGATCCAACTAGAGATGATAAAGGACCAAATAGAAATTAAACATACACTGACTGAAAAAAAAAATTATACAGAGACCTAACAGCAGACTAGTGGAAGGCAAGAATCAAGTCGAAAATTTGAAATATAAAGAAGCAGAAAACACTCAACTGGAAAAGCAAGAAGAGAAAAGAATCCAAAAATGTGAAGATAATGTAAGGAGCCTCTGGGACAGCTTTAAGCATACCAACATCAGAATTGTGGGGGTGCCAGAAGAGAGAGAGCAAGATACTGAAAACCTATTTCAAGAAATAATGCCTGAAAACTTCCCATATCTGGTGAAAGAAATAGACTTACAAGTCCAGGAAGCACACAGAACCCCATATAAAAGGAATCCGAAGAGGACTACACCAAAACACATCATCATTAAAATACCAAGAGCAAAAGACAAAGAGAGAATATTAAAAGCAGCAAGAGAAAAACAGTTCATTACCTACAAGGGAGCACCAATACGACTTTCAGCTGATTTCTCAACAGAAACGATGCAGGCCAGACGGGAGTGGCAAGAAATATTCAATGTGATGAATAGCAAGAACCTACAACCAAGAATAATCTATCCAGCAAAGCTATCATTCAGAATTGAAGGGCAGATAAAGAGCTTCACAGATAAGAAAAAGCTAATGGAGTTCATCAACTTCAAACCAGTATTATATGAAATGCTGAAAGGTACTCTTTTAGAAGAGGAAGAAGATAAAGGTAAAAGTCAAAAAATTATGAACAACAAATACATATCTATCAACAAGTGAATCTAAAAATTAAGTGAATTAAAAATTTGATCAACAGAATAAACTGGTGAATATACTAGAATCAGGAGCACAGAAAGGGAGTGGACTGATAATTCTCAGGAGAAAAGGGGGGAGGTGGATACAGGGAGTGACTGGACAAAAACATACACCTATGGACTCATCAATTGGGGGGAAAGGTAAGGGTAGAGGGAGGGGTGGGAGTGGGGTGGAGGGGAGTTATGGAAGGGAAAAAAGAGAGACAAATGTAATAATCTGAATAATAAAGATTTAATTTAAAAAAAAATCCATTCTCTGCTTCTACTAGGCCTGTGCCCCAAGCCTGATGGCAAATGAAAGAGATCACATTTCATAAGGCTCCTCAGAAGTCCCAGCAGGATCAAGCCCCAGTTTCCCCAGTTGACCAAACAATATTGCATCTTTGACTTCATTCTCCCTGTTCTCGGTACCACCTCCCTCTCCTGAACTCTAGCTCCCTGAATTAAAAATACCAAAATAAACTACTTCCATCCAAGTTTTGTCTCAGGCTTTGTTCTAAAGAGAAGGTGAAGTTAAAGAAGTTGATGCCTATGAACTTACTGTAGAGTGAAGTCAAAAGTTTCCGGTTTCTCACCAAACTAGAAAGGTTTCCAAGGAAACTAGGTCTTTCAAGGGTCTGGAAGGGAAAAAACAGTACTGAATTAGATAGTTAGGCCTTTCCAGGACATTTTCTCCTTAGATGTTCTCTAAGTGGCCAGGAAGAGCTGCTTCCAGCTGCACCAGGAGGGGTGCCATCGAAACATGCAGCCACTCCGAAGCATGAGCTCACCTCGAAGTGTGCAGCAATTAACACACCCCATCGACAACTCAGGACCAGTGGGATTCAACATGCATGGCCTTCTTTCACCTAGACTGTGCAGTCAAGAGTCCTTTCATAAAGAACCTTTTGATTAGCTTTCCCTTTTTTTAGTTTTGTACCTCCCACTCCCTCACTCCTTTCACTCAGGGTCACTCCCCAAGATAACAAGCAGTGTCAAGTCCTCTGGTGTCTTTACAGAATACAACAAACACATCCTAAGAGCAGGTCAGGGCTTCAGGTTGTCCCAGTGGATTGGCCTATTGTCAGCATGAAGTGTCACTATCCCTTTAAAATATATAGTAAAAATAATATAAAGAAACAGCAAAAATCATGCATTTCAAGTATAGCATTGGCTCCATATTTAAACTGTATGTTTCATGACTGGATTATGTCATACAGGTTTATGTTGAAGGACTCTAGTCTTCAGCTAGTTGAGGGCAATCTGTTGATGAAAGTAAAAAGGTCTCACAAAAGGCATCCAAATTGAAAAAGAAGTAAAGCTGTCCTTATTTGCAGATGACATGATATTGTACCTAAAAAGCCTTAAAGATTCCATCAAAAAACTAATAGACTTAATAAATGAATTCGGTAATGTAGCAGGATACAAAATTAATGCCAAGAAATCTATGGCATTTCTATACAGCAATAGTGAACTTACAGAAATAAGAGACTAAAAAAGCAATCCCATTTACCATCACACCAAAAAAATTAAGATACCTAGGAATAAACTTAACTAAGGAGATAGAAGACCTATATGTGTAAAACTATAAGACACTGAAAAAAGAGACAGAGGAAGATGTAAACAGATGGAAGAACATACCATTTCATGGATTGGGAGAATCAACATCATTAAAATGTTCATACTACCCAAAGCAATCTATAGATTCAATGCACTACCCATTAAAATACCAATGGCATATTTCACAGGCCTAGAAAGAACTCTCCAAAAATTCATCTGGAATAAAAAAAGAACCTGAATAGCCACAGCAATCCTAAGAAAGAAGAACAAAGTAGGTGGGATCTCAATACCAGATTTAAAGCTGTATTGCCAAGCCACTGTTCTCAAAACAGCCTGGTATTGGCACAAGAACAGACAGCCACTGTGCAGAAAAGTATGGAGTTTCCTCAAAAACACTAAAAATGGAGCTCCCATTTGACCTAGTAATCCCACTTCTAGGAATATATCCCAAGAAACTAGAAATACCAATCAGAAAGAATGTATGCACCCCTTTGTTCATAGCAGCACAATTCACAATAGCTAAGACTTGGAAACAGCCTAAATGCCCATCAGCAGATGAGTGGATTAGAAAACTATGGGACATCTACACAATGGAATATTATGCTGCGATAAAAAGAAGGAATTCTTACCATTTTGCAGCAGCATGGATGGAGCTGGAGAGCATTATGTTAAGTGAAATGAGCAAGGCAATGAAAGAAAAATACCACATGATCTCACTTATTTATGGAGAATAAAGAACATCATAACCTGATGAATAAAAAGCTAGATACAGAGGCAGTAAAGCACTGAACAGTCTGTCAAATTACAGCAGAGATGCTGGGGAGTATTGGGGAGGGAGGGAAATAGATCAACCAAAGGACTTGTATGCATACATATAAGCACACCAATGGACACAAGACATTAGGGGGTTGGTATGAGGGCATGCAACAGGGGGTAGGAGAGGCTGGGAGAAGGTCAATTGGGGGGAAAAAAGGAGATATATGTACTAATATATGTAATACTTTAAATAATAAACAAAATTTAAAAAAAAAGAAAAGGTCTCATCATAACTGACATTAGTTCAGGAGACTCCCAGCCTCAGTAAGATGTTATTCCCCTTACCTATTACCAAATCAAATGTCAGGGGCCTTTGTTTAATAGGGGAAACAAGACATACAAGTAAAAAAAAATGGTACCAATGTATAATGTTATAGATATTATAGCTTATAAAAGAATATATATACTTAAAAGTATAGCTTATAAAAGTATATATATTTATTAATTATTAATAATATAATCATTAATATCAAAGTATATAAAGGATTAACAAGTTAGACAACAGAGTGGAACAGTAATATTGAAGTTTAAGTAGAGAAAATGTACAAGAAAAGGATATGGCTTAGCTGGTGGTGGATTCTATATTATTCCTCTCAACCACTAATTAAAGGCCAGTTGGAAAGAGTAGTCCATAGTTACTTCTAAGCCATAATGAACCAGAACTGAATTAGTTTACCCTCCTCGAGTCAGAGATCTGTGGTCCTAATGAAGAAAACTGGAAGAAGCAGGCGCTAATAAAACACGAAAAGATGGGAGATGTTACGAGCTCTGCCCACCAAAATGGGAATGGACATTTCAGAGCCCAATATAGTTGCATTGCTAATACACAAAGTGGTTGAACCATTGCTGAGGCACAAAACTCCTAATACACATCTTTAATGTGAGTGCAATTGAGGGAGAGGGAGAGAGGAAGAAAGGGATTTGAATAGCAGGTATTAGCTAAACTAGTATGAATTTGAATTCTGTAATTTGCCAGGCATTTTGCTAAATGGTTTACACTGCCTACTCATTTTGGAATATTCATATAATGTGAATATTAAAAATCCATTTTGCAAATGAGAAAGCTGAAGCTTGGGTTTTAAGCAACTTTCCCCAAATAATTAATAAGTGATAGAGCCAGACAGGCCTGATTGACTCACATATCATTCTTTTTCACTACACAAGGCTGCTCATCTCTCTTTTTATTTAAGTCAGGGAAAATTATTACCAAACTTTTCATTTATATCCCAGTTTTCATGTGTGGAGAAGAGCTGTTTCTACGAGGATGCCAGAAGTGTGATATGTGGTGTTTAACTAGCTTAGTAACAAGAATAATTCCTGCACGTTCCAATATTTACATACACAGTGAGAACTGTAGACTGTGTTTCTGAATTAAATTGAATTACATAGATATTGACTGAAATGACTTTGGAATATCAGGTGCAAGTAATTTGGAACTAAAGAATTACATTTTTTAATTTTATAAATTAATGTTCTGAAGAGGAATAAATAGTCAGGGCTAATTTCTTTCCTTAGGAAGAGAGAAAGCAAACACAGAAAAGTGAAGTCTGGAAATGACAGGTTCTGGAAATGAAATTTAAGGTCCAGGTCTTCAATGATTTTTTTCTAATTCTAAGACCACTTTCCAGAGAATGATCTGGAAGACTCTCTGCACTGAGCAAATCTCTTTGAAGACAGCTCTGCATTTTCCTGCTCAGCTTCTTTTCTTTCTAAAAATGTTGCAGCTTGTCTTTGAAATGCTGTGGCATTAAAATGCAGTTCTGTCTTCCCTCTTGCCTAGTCTCTGAGCATCAGTCCATAATTACTCCCTACTACCACCCACCCATAAACCCCTAGAATGTCTGCATGTATAATGTATCATGCATGTGCTCAACATAATTTTTCTATGTAGAGAAAGCCCTGGAAATCTGACAGTTTTCAAGTTTCTATAACAGTATATATTTTCCTGCATTTAATATTGACCCCAGGCATCTTCTGTGGCTTTAAAGTCTACAGAATTATTATTCAATTTACATTCTTAGGGTTACAAGAATGCCAGTTCCTCACAGTCATTGTGGCTAGGTCGTCCTGGAATACTTGAGTGGCCTTAACCCCATTTCTCTTGCAAACTTAGTCAAGACTTTTAAAGTTCATGATTTTTATGAGTATTTTGGATGTTATGTTTCATGAAGTGTCTCAAGCATGGTCTGTAGTTCTAAACTGTGTGCATCATCAATAGAAGCAACTTTGATTTGGGTGTTACACCACTTTGGAAAGCTGTAGATACAGGAAAATCTATCACAATAATAAATAGCATGAAGCGATTTGCAAAGAAATGAATTACCAGATGAATACTCAGCATGAATATTGGGTATTCATGCCATTTAAAGAAAGAAAACTACTTTGTAATAGGAAAATTATTTTTATATCTCTGATCTCACCTGCTGCATTTCCCTTCCATTCTGCTGATAATTTCATACACTTTTATGAAGAGCAATTCCAGACTCCATTATTGTTCCAGAAGTTCTGACATTCTCATAGAAAATTAAAAACTGCCATAACCATCCTTCCTGCTCATAAAAGTCCTAGAAGAGGTGAATCGTACCAGACGATCTTTTGACTTAGGGTAATTTTTTTTAATTCTTCTACATAAGTCCCCCAAGCAGGAAGAAGGAAGAAATATTTAAAACCCAATTCCAAATATTTCATTTGGAACCACTCCTTGAGAACAATGGAGCAGCTGCCAATTAGCATATCTGCAAATTTTCTGAACTCAATAATATTTTTATTAAAAAATTTACTGAATAGAGCCCCCAGGTGTCATCTGGGTACACAACCAACAGGAGAATTTTTAAAATAAAATAAAGAAGGTCAGGTAATTATTTCTTAAAATGACATGGAGTCAGAATTGAAAGGGTTCATAAAGTTGAACTGGTCCACCCTAGATCTCTTATTTGATAGATGAAGAAACTAAGGCTCCAGGAGGTAAGGAGAGCTATACAAGGTCACAAAGCCAGCACTGGTGCCCAATATCCTAACCACTGATCTAGGTTTCTTTTCATACTGATAGAAATAATCTCTAATATTTTCTCATTTTCTTAGAAATTAAAACAGTGATATTTTTGTGTGTGTTTTTCAATTGGTGTTTTTTTAATACATTTTTATTGATTTCAGAGAGGAATGGAGATAGGAGAGAAATAGAAACATCAATGATGAGAGAAAATCATTGATTGACTGCCTCCTGCACACCCCGCAGTGAGGATAGAGCCTGCAACCCAGGTATGTACTCTTGAATGGAATTGAACCTGGGACCTTTCAATCTGCAGACCGACACTCTATCCACTGAGCCAAACCGGCCAGGGTTTTTTAAAAGTATATATATATTTTTTTATTTATTTAAGAGAGAAAGGGAGAAGAGAGATAGAAATGTTGGTTGCCTCCTGCATGCCCCCTACTGGGAACCCAGCCTGCAACCCAGGTACATTCCCTTGACTGGAATAAAATCTAGGACCCTTCAGTCCACAGGCCAACGCTCTATCCACTGATCCAAACCAGCTAATGCTTCAAGAGTTTAAATATACTTAGTAATCACATATTGTTGCTCTTTCAAATATCCACTTAAACTCTATAATGTCACTAAAATGTAAATGTTGTAGTCCCATTTTCTTTTTTATCCCAAATGTTTATTGCAAAGGCCTCCCACACATCTTCATTCAGGGGCGTTTAGTGCTGCTTCCTTCAGAAAGAGCATCCTCCTGATAGCCTTGCTTTTCCTTCTGGAAGCTGAGAGAGCACAGTAGAGCAGCCAACACACAAAATTGCCCTTGTGCATAGCTACTGGCAGTGATGGCTTTACACACCCTGAATTTCATATTAATGAAGTAGGAATTGGGGCTCTGAATCAGGCACTTCTGAATTCCCTCTTTTCTTCTGGAGAGGGATAAAAGAAATATTTTATGGGAAGCATGTTCTCATGGGAAGGTCATCTCTGCAAGCAAGGTTCTGGTCCCATTTTCTGATAAGAACACTGATATCACAATCAGAAGGCTCAGTATATACTCTCCCCAAAATTATCATATTATAGAAATAAAACTACACATTGTACCATAACTGTATCTAGTTTTCGTTGTTTCTTATTGCTCTGTGATTACCTCATGGATGCAGCAATTCCCCTCTTTTATCATGTCCTCATTTTGTGCATAATCCTTACCTATAACAGGCATTCTTTTCTTATGACAATAAGTTGAATTCCTATACAAGACTTTCTTAGTGAGCAAAAGTAAATAGGTAACATCATAATTTCAAGAATGTTTGGACATCCCTTAACTGTTTGAACATCAGAATAAATAGGAAAGGGCAAACACAGGTCCATGAAAGTCTCTGGAGTACCCATGGGTTCAGCAGCCCTTACATCAAGCTTCAGAGGAGCCCAATTTGCAGAGGCCATTTCAGATGCACCAGAAGTAAACCATTATGTAGATGGCTAAATAAAAGGAAACTTATTTCTTCAGAAAAACAAGTCATACTATTTTGCACTACCATTAAAAGTCTTTGCAAAGGAAAGAAAAGGATGACGGACAAATCAATGTAAGATCCACCAAAACTTAAGTCAAATAAAGCCTTTTCCCTGGCCCATGTGACTGACTCAGTTAGTTGAGCATCTTCCCACACCTTGAAAGTTCACAGTTTGATCCCCAGTTAGTGCACATGCACAGGTTTCAGATTCGGATAGTGGTGTAAATAGGAGGCAGCCAATTGATGTCTTTCTCACAGTGATATTTCTCTCTCTTTCTCTCTCTCTCTCTCTCTCTCTCTCTCTCAAATTAATAAAAACATATTTTTTTTAAAAATTAAAAAATATACAAACCAAGATGGCAGCACAGGTGAACACCTAAACTGCTGTCTTGGAGGAGAAAATGGCGGCGAAGTAGACGGATGTGTCTGGAGCTTTGTCGCTTGGCAGAGGGAGAGAGAGCGGCTGAGAGTCGCACTGGGAGTGTTTGTTGGCAAGTTAGGAGTCAGTTATCCTCCAGGAGAAGGTGGGGGGCTGCTGGATGGGGCTCTCCCGGCCAGGCAGCCCCACTGCCACGGGGATTTTGTCTGCCGGGGCCACCAGCGCAAATGTGGAGACCACGACATCTTGCAGAGGGAAGTGGATGTCTGCGGCGGTCTGAAGCCTACGGCGGGGGCACCCATCGAGCAGCCGGGGACCCGGGGACCCAGAACTCCGCTCTCCAATCCGCGCAGACACGCGGCAGAATCAGAGATCCACAGAGCACACGGAAAGGTCAGATAAGAGGGAGGTTGATGTCTGCGGAGGTCTGAAAGCTGCAGCTGGCGGAGGCACCCACTGAACAGCCGGGGACCCAGACTACGGCTCTCCAGGTGGCACAGACACGCCGGCGGCGAATTCGGAGATCCACACGGCGCCCAGAAAGGTTGGATTTTGCCTGGGTTAGGGTGAGGTCTCCTACCCCCACAGGGCAGAGACGCAAACGCTGTGGGAGCCGGGCTGCAGGAAAGCTGCCTCTGGAGAGGTCCGTGGAGGTGGTCAGGACATGATCCCTGAGTGTGGAGGCAGACACTCCTAGCTGTTGACAGGGGGGAGCTCTGGAAAATGACTCGTTTTTTTCTGGGGCAGAGGGACAGCCTGGAAGTTATTACAGTGTCCTGGCTGCAAAATCCCCACAAACTGGCTTTGAGAACCACAGAGTAGCAGGATCTGAGCACAGCCTAGACAGGTCCTATGCTTTGTCTCAGAGATCAATTCTGAAACACTGCCACCCAGTGGATGACACACAAATTGACTCTAGCATAACCAATAAAGAATAAAGAGATTAAAACACCAACAGGGGAACACAGGGAACTGCAATAACTTCCCTACTGGGAAACAGGAGTGCCAAGCAGAATAATAGAAGTGAATGACCATTCCATTTTTTTTCTTTTTCCTTTTTTCTTTCTTTTTTAATTTTTATTTTTCATTTTTACATATTTTAATTAAAAGAATATTTTTTTTCTTTCTGCCTCATTTGATTTTACCTTTTTAATTATTACATTTTTGTTTTAAACTAGTATTATTAATTAGTACGAGTACTTTACCTTTTTGGAAAAAAACAAGTGTCATTTTGTTTTCTCTTTATTTTATTTCAGGATTACAGTTCTACATTCTATTTTCATCTTTTCTTTAGCATAATTTTACTCCAACTCAACTCTACCTTTATGCCAACACTTTCCTCCAAACTTTCCCCATTTTGTTGTCTTGTTTCTCTGTCCCTTTTCCAACTTTGGATTCCCCCTATTCTTTCTCTTTACTTTGTTAAAATTTCACCCCATTTATATATCTAATTTCAAATCCCCTACTACAAGTCCATACAAACCTCTCTCTTCTTGTCTTCACTAGCCCAAAAGTTTTTTTTCTCAATGTTCTTTTGTTGCTATTTGCCTGAAAAGTGATTATATCGATTTTTTGAAATTTTTGGTGAGATTGTTTTAGTTTATTCTACTTGTTTTATTTTGCTTTTTGCTTGCTTTGTTTTTTACCACTCTTTTCCCTCACCTACCTCGATACCAGTTGCTATTTGCAGTTTGTATTAATCTCTAGGTACTAGTTGCGGGCCTATATTAGGATTACTGAATGTTCTATTGGAGTTTTTTCCTGACATCTATAGTTTGTTCCCCTTTTCTCTCTTATACACTTTATTTTATCTCTGACTTTTTTCTCTTCCTCTTTTCTTCTCCTTCTTCTCCTTTTTATTTTCTTATTTTATTTTATTTTATTTTATTGTTTGTTTGTTTGTTTATTTATTTATTTATTTATTTATTTTATTTTCTCGCTCTCCCAATTTGATTTTGGCATTTCTTTCTTTTCTTTTTTCATCATTTTCCTCTTCTTTCTCTACTTACCCCTAATTTGTCTTTCATTAGTGGTCACATTATTTGTGATTATTAACATCTTGAATACATTTCTACTCTGTGCCTGTGTGCTGTACCTGGTCGTGTTGTAGTTTGTGCCTTCAATCAACGTAGGATAGAGAACTACATAATCAGACACCCAGAGAAGAAAGACCATGGGCAGAAAAAGAAACAGCCCACATAAGACAGAAAGGCAGGTTTCACCAGAAAAGGAAGTAAACAAAATAGAAGCAAAATGAGCCGGCCAGAGAAAGAGTTCAGAGAAATGACCATAAGGTGGATGAAAAGAATGAGAGACAAAATCAACAATCTGAGTAAGAGCCAAGAGGAAATGAAGAAGACCCAAGAGGAGATGAAGAAGCAGCAAGAAGAAATGCAGAAGAACCTAGAGGAGGTGCAGAATAAACAAGAAGTAATGAAAAATGACACCACTGTTATAAAGAACTCAATAGAAAGCATCAAAAGTAGACTACAAGAAGCAGAGGACTGCATCAGTGAGCTAGAAGACACGGTAGGAAAAAATACCCAAGTACAGCAGCTTCTAGAAAAAAAAGTGAAAAAGCAAGAGGAGAGCCTAAGGGAACTTTGGAATAACGTGAAACAAAACAACATCCGCATAATTGGGGTTCCAGAAAGAGTGTAAACTGAACAAGGATTAGAGAACGTGTTTGAAGAAATAATGACAGAAAATTTCCCTCAATATAGGAAAGGAAAAACCCACACAAATCCAAGAAGCTCACAGAGTCCCAAGCAAAATGAACCCCAACGAACCGACACCAAGGCACATTATAATTAAATTGGCAAACACCAACGACAAAGTAAGAATCTTAAAAGCAGCCAGAGAGAAACAGAAATTTACCTACAAAGGAACACCCATAAGACTAGCTACTGACTTCTCAACAGAAACTCTCAGCCCAGAAGGGAATGGAATGAAATATACAAAGTCTGCAAAGGAAGGGTCTGAATCCAAGAATACTGTACCCTGCAAGACTTTCAATCAAACTTGAAGGTGAAATCAAAAGCTTCACAGACAAAAAAGGATTAAGGAAATACATTACCATCAAACCAGCAATGCAAGAAATGTTAAAGGGTCTGCTGTAATAAAAAGAAATAGGAAGCAAAGAAGGAACTCGGGGGTAAGGACTAAAAATGGTGACAGGTAAGTACTTATCAATAATAACTTTAAATGTAAACAGATTAAATGCTCCAATAAAAAGACATAGGGTAACCGGTTGGATAAGAAAACATGATCCATATATCTGCTGTCTGCAAGAAACCCACCTCAGGAAAAGAGATGCACACAGATTGAGGGTGAAGGGATGGAAGATGATATTTCAAGCAAATGGAAATGAAAAAAAAGCTGGGGTTGCAATACTTATATCTGACAAGTTAGATGTCAAAGTGAAGGACATAATAAGAGATAAAGAAGGCCACTTCATAATACTAAAGGGAACAATCCAACAAGAAGAAATAACTCTGGTAAACATATATGCACCCAATATAGGAGCACCTAAATACATTAAAAAAAAAAACTCTTGGAGGATATTAAGGGAGAGATTGACAGCAATACAATCATAGTAGGAGACTTTAATACCCCACTGTGACCATTGGACAAATCCTCTAAACAAAAAATCAGGAAAGAAACATCAATCCTAAACGACTCACTAGACCAGATGGAATTAATTGACATCTTCAGAACATTTCACCCCCAAAGCCACAGAATATACATTCTTTTCCAGTGCACATGGGTCATTTTCAAAGACAGATCATATGTTGGATCATAAGAAAAGTCACTTCAAATTCAAGAAGATAGAAATCATATCAAGCATTTTCTCAGACCACAGTGGCATAAAACTGGAAATCAACTATAATAAAAACAATAGAAATAAATCAAACACCTGGAGACTAAAGAGCATGCTATTAAACAATGACTGGGTAACCAGAGAGATCAAGGAAGAAATAAAAAACATCATGGCAACAAATGACAATGACAACACAACAATACAAAATTTATGGGACACAGTGAAAGCAATCTTGAGAGGGAAGTTCATAGCACTACAAGCCTACTACAAAAAACAGGAAACAATGGTAATAAATTACCTAAATCTACAACTAAAAGAGCTAGAACGAGAGCAACAAGAAAAGCCTAGTGCACTAAGAAGGAAGGAAATAGTGAAGATTGGAGCGGAGATAAACAACTTGGAGACCAAAGAAACAATTCAAAAGATCAACAAAACCAAGAGCTGGTTCTTTGAAAGGATAAACAAGATTGATGGACCTCTAGCCAGGCTCACCAAGAAGCAAAGAGAGAAGACCCAAATAAACAAAATCAGAAATGAAAGAGGAAAAATAACAACAGAACCAGTGGAAATACAACGGATTGTTAATAAATACTATGAACAACTCTATTCCAACAAGTTGAACAACCTGCAAGAAATGGACATTTTCCTAGAAAAATATAACCTTCCAAAACTCAATGAGGAAGAAGCCAAACATATCAATAGTCTAAAACTATGGAAGAAATTGAAGCAGTCATCAAAAAGCTTCCAGCAAATAAAAGCCTGGGAGGAGATGGCTACACAAGAGAGTTTTACCAAACATTCAAGGAAGAATTAAAACCTATCCTCCTCAGAGTATTCAAACACATTCAAGGAGAAGGAACACTTCCAAACACCTTCTATGAAGCCAGCATCAACCTAATACCAAAACCAGATAAAGACAGCACAATGAAAGAGAATTATAGGCCAATATCTCTCATGAACATAGATGCCAAAATTCTCAACAAAATTCTAGCAAATGGGATCCAGCAGTACATCAGAAGGATCATACACCATGACCAAGCAGGATTCATCCCAGGAATGCAGGGATGGTACAATATCTGCAAATCAATAAATGTGATACATCACATAAACAAATTGAGAGATAAAAATCACATAGTCATATCAATTGATGCAGAAAAAGCATTTGACAAAATCCAACACCCTTTCTTTATAAAAACTCTCAGCAAAGTGGGAATAGAAGGAGAATACCTCAAAATTATAAAAGCCATATATGATAAACCCACAACCATCATACTCAATGGGTAAAAACTAAAACCATTTCCCCTAAGAACAGGAACAAGACAAGGATGCCCACTCTCACCTCTCCTGTTCGACATAGTAGTGGAAGTATTAGCCATTGCAATTAGACAAGAAGAAGAAATAAAAGGCATCCAAATTGGAAAAGAAGAAGTAAAGCTGTCCTTATTTCCAGATGACAAGATACTTTCCTTAAAAATCCAAAGGACTCCATCCCAAAACTAATTGACTTAATTAATGAATTTGGCAATGAATCAAGATACAAAATAAATGCCAAGAAATCTGTGGCTTTTCTGTACACTAATAGTGAAATTACAGAAAGAGAGACTAAAAAAGCAATCCCATTTACCATTGCACCAAAAAAATTAAGATACCTAGGAATAAACCCAACTAGAGAGGTAAAAGACCTATATGCAGAAAACTACAGGACACTGAAAAAAGAGATAGAGGAAGATGTTAACAGATGGAAGAGCATACCATGCTCATGGATTGGGAGAATCAACATCATTAAAATGTCCATACTACCCAAGGCAATCTACAGATTCAACGCACTACCCATTAAAATACCAACGACATATTTCACAGACCTAGAAAGAATTCTTCATAGATTCATCTGGAACAAAAAAAGACCACGAATAGCTACAGCAATTCTGAGAAAGAAGAATAAAGTGGTGGGATCTCAATACCAGATTTCAAGCTATACTACAAAGCAACTATTCTCAAAACAGCCTGGTACTGGCACAAGAACAGACATATAGACCAATGGAATAGAATAGAGAACCCAGATATCCACCCAAACCACTATGCTCAACTAATATTTGACAAAGGAGGCATGAACATTCAATGGAGCCAACATAGCCTCTTCAATAAATGGTGTTGGGAAAATTGGACAGATACATGCAAAAAAATCAAACTGGACCACCAACTTACACCAAATACAAAAATAAACTCAAAATGGATACAGGACTTAAACATTAGAAGGGAAACCATAAAAATACTAGAGGAATCCACAGGCAGCACAATCTCAGATATATGCCGAAAGAACTTCTTCACTGATACTGCTCCAAAGGCAATGGAAGCTAAAGAAAAAATAAACAAATGGGACTACATCAAAATAAAAAGCTTTTGCACAGCAAAAGAAACCATCAACAAAACAACAAGAAAGACCACTGTAAGGGAGACCATATTTGCAAATGTTATCACTGATAAAACTTTAATCTCCAAAATCTACAGCCAACTTATACAACTTAATAAAAGGAAGATAAACGATCCAATAAAAAAAATGGGCAACGGACCTAAATAGATCCTTTTCAAAAGACGACAGAAGGAAGGCCAAGAGACACATGAAAACATGTTCAAAGTCATTGATCATCCGAGAGATGCAAATCAAAATGACAATGCGATACCATCTTACACCTGTCAGAATGGCAATCATCAACAAATCAACAAACGACAAGTGTTGGCGAGGATGCGGAGAAAAAGGAACCCTTGTGCACTGTTGGTGGGAATGCAGACTGGTGCAGCCACTGTGGAGAACAGTATGGAGTTTCCTCAAAAAACTAAAAATGGATCTCCCATTTGACCCTGTAATCCCACTCTTAGGAATTTATAATAAGAAATTACAAACACCAATCAGAAAGAATTTATGCACCCCTATGTTCATAGCAGCACAATTTACAATAGCTGCAATTTGGAAACAGCCTAGGTGCCCGTCAGCAGATGAGTGGATCAGAAAACTGTGGTACATCTACACAATGGAATTCTATGCTGCCATTAAAAAGAAGGAATTCTTATCATTTGCAGCAACCTGGTTGGAATTGGAGAACCTTATGCTTAGTGAAATAAGCCAGTCAATGAAGGAGAAGCATCACATGATCTCACTCATTTGTGGATAATAAAGATCATTATAAACTGACGAACAAAAGGATAGATACAGAGACAGTAAAGCTTCAAACGGACTGTGAAATTACAGCAGGAAGATTAAAGTTAAGTGAGCAAATAAGAGATCAATCAAAGGACTTGTGTGCCTGTATATAAGCATAACCAATTAACATAGACACTGGGGGGTTGGGGTATGCCTGGAAGGGAGGGGGGGCAATGGGGAGATATGTATAAAAAATTAATAAAAATTAAAAAAAATAAGTAAACTGCTCTCTTGACAACAATTTCAAAACTACAGCTAAAAGACAGAATGGACATCATCCAGAACCACAGGAAAGCTGGCTGAGTGGAAATTCTAAAACTAGAAGGAATGAAAGAGGTTCATGGAGACTCAGAAGAGCTGCAAAATGCTGAGGTACAAAGACATGTGCACAGAGAGAATGAGCTGCATAATGCCTGGCTGACTTCTGCTAGAGGGAGAGAGACAGAAAATCCTGACTGCACTGAACCCCAGTTCCAACTGCACTGAACTCCAGTTATGGACAAGACTCATATGGAGGGAGTCTGACTGTCAGGAGAAGTGAGCAGTGCACGGAAACTTAGGGGAGCCGCAAAAGGCAGAGGTCTGGAGGTGCATGCACAAGAGGCGCACAGAGAGGGCTAGAGCGATTGCCTAGGGACACTGAGACACAGGGGCCACGTAGTAGGGAAGTGTTGACAGGAAGCCAAGGCTGTCTACTCAGCCCTGACACTCTACTTCATCCAAGCTGAACACAGAGGCTTTTGCAATTTTGCAAGTCTTGTATCATAAGGCTGACACCAGCACAGAAGTTCTCCCAACATAGACAGCCTGATACAGCCAATTGGCTTAGAGGTCAATTCCCCCCCAGTGATACCAACAAGAATCAATATTTAACTATAACAAAGCTGTACACACAGTCCACAAAGGGGTATATCAAAGAGTCCACCGCAGGTGACTGGAAAGGCGGAAATACTGGGACATATAGGATACCTAGCACACAAAGCTACTGTACCATCAGGGAAACAGCAAAGATGTGGAACAGATCACAAATGAAAGAAATGGAGGAAAATAAATGACTGGATATAGAGTTCAAAACCACAGTTATAAGATTTTTCAAGAATTTCCTAGAAAAGATAGATAAATTTAGTAAAACCTTTTAATGAAAAAGGACTAACTAGAAATTAAACATACACTACTGAAATAAAAAATATTATACAGAGACCTAACAGCAGACTAGAGGAACACAAAAATCAAGTCAGAGATTTGAAATAAAAAGAAGCAGAAAACACTCCACTGGAAAAGCAAAAAGAAAAAAGAATCCAAAAATGTGAAGATAGTGTAAGGAGCCTCTGGGACAACTTCAAGCATACCAAGATCAGAATTATGGGGGTTCCAGAAAAAAGAAATAGAGCAAGATAATGAAAACCTATTAGAAGAAATAATGACTGAAAACTTCCCACATCTGGTGAAAGAAATAGACTTACAAGTCCAGGAAGCACACAGTACCCCAAACAAAAGGAATCTAAAGAGGACCATAACAAGACACATCATAATTAAAATACCAAGAGCAAAAGACAAAGAGAGAATATTAAAAGCAACAAGAGAAAAACAGTTAGTTACCTACAAGGGAGCACCCATACGATTGTCAGCTGATTTCTCAACAGAAACTATGCAGGCCAGACAGTAGTGGCAAGAAATATTCAAAGTGATGAATAGCAAGAACCTACAACCAAGAATACTCTACCCAGCAAAGCTATCATTCAGAATTGAAGAGCAGATAAAGAGCTTCACAGATAAGAAAAAAACTAAAGGAGTTCATCAACACCAAACCAGTATTATATGAAATTCTGAAAGGTACTCTTTAAGAAGAGGAAGAAGAAGAAAAATGTGAAGATAAAAATTATGAACAACAAATATCTATCAACAAGCAAATCTAAAAATCAAGTGAATAAAAAATCTAATGAACAGAATAAATTGGTGAATATAATAGAAATAGGGGCATAGAAGGGGAGTGGACTGACAATTCTCAGGGGAAAAGGGGTGACGGGGATGCAATCATATACCTATTGATGAGGACAATGAGGGGGAGGTAAGGACAAGAGTGGGGTGGGAACTGGGTGGAAGGGAGCTATGGGGGGAAAAAGAGTAACATTTGTAATAATCTGAACAATAAAGATTATTAAATAAAAAAATAAATGGAGAAGGAAAAAGAAAAATTAAAAAATATAGCTTCTTACCTCAATAATCATAAAATGGTTCTCTATCCAATGATTCTGGGTACAATTAGTGGCCATTGCTTATTATCAGAATTAGCGGCCCAGTGCACAAAATTCATGCACATAAAGAAGAATTAATTAGAGGAAATATTTTATTTATTTATGTTTTTAATATATTTTATTGATATCAGAAAGGAAGGCAGAGGTAGAGAGAGATAGAAACATTAATGGTGAGAGAGAATCATTGATTGGCTGTCTCCTGCATGCATGAGCCCGATACCAGGCCTGTGCCTTGGACCAGAATTGAATCTGGGACACTTCAGTCCACTGGCCAACACTCCACCCACCAAGCCAAACCGGCTAGGGCTAATTAGAGGAAATATTTTAATATTGCCATTTGCTCTTTCTCTAGAATAAAAGTATCAGAGAGGAAAGAAAATTAGTAAAATGTATATAAAAATCTCCCTCCTGTTAGGAGTCTGGGGCAAGCCTCAGGACCTAGAGTCAAGTCCCACATGTGATTTGAAAATGCAGGAGAACCAGACCGGGCTGGCCTCGTCCCCATTGGTTGGGACCCAGACTTGGCCGGCCCACCTCCATCAAGCCCTTCCGGGCATGGGGCACAGCCTCAGATCCCCCAGCTCGGCACCAGGGTGCAGGGGGCTGCATGAGGTCCCCCAGCCTAGCACTGGGATATGGGGAGCACGGCCTGAAGTCCCCCATCAAGCCTCACAGGGTGGAAGGCACAACCTAAGGTCCCTCACCCTGGCCAGGCACCATGCAGCCTCAGGTCCCTGTTGTTTGGTCGTGACATTATGGCCTCCCAGCTAATTTGCATATAAATATCTGTAACAAGAGGAGCAGCCAACACACCACAGTACTTACCTGACTCTCAATTATCCCCAAAAATCACACCAGCTTTCAATTACAGTATTCCTAAAATTTCCGAAACTCAAGTTGATCAAATTGGCCAATACCAGAGGTGGTCTTTCTGAGGACTTTAAATGAACAGTTAAGTAAAGGCTGGTGAGATACAATGTCCTCAGTGTAAATTTGCCCAAACTAGAAGAAAGTTGGATTCCAGGTTTAAAAGTAAAAGGGTTATCTCAGGAAGCATCTTAACTCAACCTACTATAACAAAAACAACATGGACTGTGTGGCTTATTAACAACAGGAATGTATTTCTCACAGTTCATTTTTAATGTTTTTATTGATTTGACAGAGAGAGAGGAAGGGAAAGGGGGAGAGAGAGAAACATTAATGTGAGAAAAAAATATCGATCAGTTGCCTCCCACATACATCTGAATCCACAACCTGGGCAAGTGCCCTGACCAGAAATTGAATCAGTGACCTTTTGGTACAAAACTTTTCTGTGCATGTGATGCAACCAACTGAACTACACTGGCAAAGGGCATTTATCACAGTGCTGAAGGCAGGAAGTCTAAAATTAGGGTGCTAGCATGGTTGAGTTCTGGTGAAGCTCTCTTCCAAGTTGTAGACTTCTGACAACGTGTCCTTGTATCCTCACCCTGGCCAAGAGCAGAGAAAGGAAGCTGGCTCTGTCATGACTCTTATAAGGGCATTAATCTCATTTCATGCATTCTCACCACAAGGTAATCACCTAATCCTGATTACCTTCCAAAGTCCCCATCTCCTAATAAAGGGGTTAGAGTTTTAAAATATTAATTTTCAAGGACAAGAGAAATTTCAGCAATTAAATTATCACTCTTCAGGAAAAGAATATACTCTTGAATAATTCTTTAGATTCCATTACATTTATGTTTTGTGCTCTGTACTTTAGTTTTAAAATATGGCTAGACATTCTTATTAACCACTTTAATCTTCTGGTTCTTCAGATATTGTCCATCATCTACTCCAATTTTAAAATGCTCCCATGTGTACATGTCAGCATAGACCCACAGAACACTTTGCCAATAATTTTCCTCTTTTTTAAATGCATTTTTACCTCTCGGATATAAGCTCTAAAGTAATTTATGAATAGCATATAAAAATAAAATTAAAATATGATATGAATAATATCATAATACCAAAATCTAAAGAAAGGAAATATGCTGTACAACATTTTAAGTATTTTACCCTGACATATATTTTTATATTAAAAATTATATCTGGGAATTCTAATAGTTCCTAAAGTACCCTTTGATGACAGACTTCAGAGACTGAATCAATTGGATTTTAGTAGCAGCAGGTACTGCGATGTTGTGTTAATAGAAACAGTAAAGTAGTCCCTTCTTTTAACAACATCCTCTCCTTTTAACTTAGTGCCAAATAAACACAACTCCTAGAATAAAGATTTAATAGGGGGAAAAAGGGAAAACTTCCCAACAAATAATAGCAGCAGCTCTTAAAACACATGAAGAATTAAGATACATCTCTGCCACCAGATTAGTAATGAATAAACAGGGCCCACTAATTTTTATTGTGCTTGCAGTAAAACAGACCACACAGGCCTTCTCTTCTGGATTCTGTAAGTGGTACTTAAAAATTCTTACATGGCTTTAGCACCTGTAATGACTTAGGATGTTCAGGGATGTCTAGAAGAAAAGGTACTCAGCATTTTCTTACATATACAGTTAAAAATATTTTCCTCGGTGTTAGCTACTGTGACCCAGAGAACAGCTTCAGGCTCAAACACCCGGTGTATTTTTCTCTACTCACTTATTATCTCCATCAGCTTTTCTTCAATGTGACTCATCAATTACCTCTATATAAATTCATCCTCCATCCCTAATGATTGATATAAATGTTCCCCATCCACGATAACATAATTTACAGTGCTAACTTCCTTTCATCTACAATTCTGCATTGGTTTTTGACTTGTACTAACATCCCATATCAGTTTAATTTTTCATATTGAATTCGTTTCAAGAAGTGCACCCTGGGATCCCCACACACATGACATCTCATTTTCAGGACAATCTGTAAACACTATGGCAATCTGTAAGCCAACCTGATAGGAGGCTATGTTTATAGAAACCCTAAGGAACTGCTGCTGCTGAAGGAAGAAACTTCTTACTGTGTGGCTGTCCCATATTTGTGAGTTCCTGCTAGCAACTGTGTTCTGACTGATCTGGTACCAAGCTAATTCAGATATGACAGAAATCACTCTCTGGTGGATGTTTGGACAGTTGTACAGCCTTTAATTCTCCAGGAACAAGGGAGAATCAGAAAGTTATACACAGGCAGAAAACCCCTATATTTTTCCTTCCCAACCCCAAAATTCCCACCGTGATTCTACTCTCCAGCTGTCTATGTTATGGAGGAAATTTAACAGTAAATAATTTCAGGGGGTCTCACAGATTCTGTGCATTGGCAACGTTTTTTCCTATAGCTCAATTCTAAAACTGCTGGTTTTTAAAAAGAGGCATGCTTTTTAAAATTAAAATTTAGATCTAGGACCTATGTCATGTGAAAACCCATTGAAATCACTGGAAGGCATATATAGGACATATTTAAGAGGGCATGAAACAGTTAAAGAGCAAAAGCCTGTCAAGGCAACCAGTGAACAGCTTTTAACCAAGGCTGATGTCATGGGGGGTCGCTGATAGCAACACACAGGAAGTAACAATAAAGTAAATGACTTCTGAGTAGTGGGGGAGATGTTTTTTGTGTGGTTATTTAACTAGTACTCAGTCTGAACTTTGTTCCATTTCCCACCCCTAGAATCCAATAGGATCTTCAAAACCTCTCCATTGTTACTGCAAAGAGAGATATTTATTTCTAAGCAGCTGTAGAATAACTGTACAAGTACCAAATAGGAGGCTAGTCACATTTCCAGGATTACCATGAATCCATGTAGCAGGAGATGGAAAGCAAATAGCTAAAGTACCTAGGAGTTTGCACTTCAAATGCTAAACTTTGTAATTCGTATATAAGCCCTGACACAAATTAGTGACCAGGCCTATAAGGGCCTCTGTAAATTGTAAAACATCAACATGGGACATGGATCAATGGAACACCAGATGATAGAAAAAGCAAGTGGCTGGACCTGGGGCAGGGCACAGATGTTTTCCTAGCAGTGCCTGCTGCTTCCCATGGATATATGGTGAGAAGAAATATAGAGAGACCACAGAACTGGAATATCATTATTTCCAAATATTACTTAGAGGGTTTTTTTATAGCTGTGTTTAAATTAATGATTTAGTAAATACAAAATTTCATTGTACAATAAGCACTTAATTGTTGATTTTTTTATATATTTTAAAGAATCTTGATAAATGTTTTTAACAACTCCATGTCACCATTTTTAAAGAGAGAAAAGTCTACCAAAGTTTCCAAATTAGGTTTTCAAACAAGAACTTTATGTCCAGGTATGCATGTTAAACTAAATGAAGTCTAACCTAGGCCTAGCTCTGTGTGAATATATCTTACAATACTTACTCTTTCATGCTGAGGACATAATGTTAACTCATATATAACATATGTGTAAGCTATGCTCTCTGACCAACCTGGATCTTCAAAAATGACTTTTGCATTTTATGTAAAGAAATATGACATTATCTAAGCTTATTACTCTTATTCACCAGTGAAAGTTGCTAAGTTATCAGTTACAGAAATACAGCCCAAATGCATAATTTGATTTTCCCCTCTTCAGCAGAAAAAAAAAACTCTGTAAAAAGAAAATGCTTTTGAAACCCTTTTTATGTAGAAATATTATCAAACTTACATAAGTATTGCATGAATAAAAGAACTTTTGTATTCACCCAGATGATCTATTTTATTATATTTAACTTCTTCTCTCCCTCTCTCTCCTAAACTACTTGAGAATAAGTTGCATGCATCATGCCCTTTATCACAGTACAGTTATCAAATCACAAAACTGAATATAGGTGTAAACTATTTTCTAATATATTGATCATAGTTAAATTCCACCAACTTCCCCCAATAAGTCCTTAAAATAACACATATTTCTTTGATCCAGGTTCTAATAAGGATCATAAATTTCATCTGGTTGCATGTCTCCTTAGTCTTATTTAATCTGAAACAGTCCTTGACCATGCTTTCAACATTGATGTTTTTTGAAGCATTCAGAGAGACCAATTGTTTTGTATAATGTCCTAAATTTAGGTTTGTATGATGTTTCCTTGTGATCATATTCAGATTTTGTATTTTTCACAAGATGTCAAAGTGCATAATGACAACACCAGTGACATCTATCACATGGGGAGGGCAGCACATGGAACTGTTTAAGAGAGTGTGATTCAGTAGCAACCCCATCCCATTATAGAAAACACAAAGAACATTTTATTTACTCAACATATACCCAAACAGAAAATAAGCTGAAATCATCCTTTATACTTTGACTAAAAATAATGTATACTATGTACTGTTTTACCTGTATATTTGTGTTTTAAAATAATTTATAATAAAGAATTAGAAAACTTCCATATGTCAAGAAAATTTCTGACATCAGACATCAAGTAGAAGAGATATTTAGGAAGAAGAAAGACAGTCTTCTTATGTCTCAAAGTCTTACCTAAATATCTGGCTGACTCTAATTTAAACATAATATTTCAGAGTCCTAAAGATCAGGCTTTTAGAAAGAAAGAGCAGTGGTATTATATTATATTCTTCTGACTTTCTATCTTGCTTTCCTTTCTATCCTTATATGCCTTCAGTCCCTCCTTCTTTGAACAAACATTTAACTTATTTTTTGTATTTCTATGCTTCACAGTCCTGATAGTTAGACACCAGAAAACAATGATACGTTTCAAAAAGCAGTACCCTTTGTTTCTCCTGTATCACTAACCTTGACCTGGACATAAAATTCCTCCTTAGGTACTTGATGATTGGAAACACACAAACACACACTTTAAAATCATCTAATTCATTCTTACCTTATTTACCTAAATAGCTCCAAACTGATAACTGCATTGTGCACTACTGTTTAGAGGAATCTAGTATGGCAGAATATCTATTGCCAATGTGAAGTCTAGAAGACTTTCTGAGAATCAACTGAAAATCTCTTCATCACTGTAAGAACCTATTAACTTTTCCCAACCTCCCTTTATTCCAACAATTCCCTGTGATCCATAGTATTTCATAGAACTTGTGAAGGATTAAATGAAACTAAATATGTAAAGCACACTATAAACTGTAAAAAGCTAAACAAATATAAACTATTGTTTTCATTATACTTTTCAACAAAAGATTTTACTTTGAGTTTGCTTAAGGCCAAAACTAATATGTATGCTACTGACTGGTTTTGCATATACCAATTAAAAGAAGACATAGTGGCCCTAGCTGCTTTGGCTCAGTGCAGAGCGTTGGCCTGTGGACTGAAGGGTCCCAGGTTCGATTCCAGTTAAGGGCATATGCCTGGGTTGTGGGCTCGATCCCCAGTAGGGGGTGTAGGGGGTGTGCAGGAGGTGGCTGATCAGTGATTCTCTCTCATCATTGATGTTTCTGTCTCTCTTAACTCTTTCCCTTCTTCTCTGAAATCAATAAAAAAAAAATTTTTTTTAAAGATATAGTGTCTCAAATGGAATGGTGAAATTTTTAAATTGCAAAATATGCATAGATTTTTTTTCTATGTATATCCTAGGAGCTCTACCTTTGAAAACAAAGATTTGGTTAAGAAAGATGAAAATGAAGAAGAGCATATTATATATCTATATCTATATCTATATCTGTCTACATATCTTTACATAAACAGATTATATATGCATATATATGGAAAGACAGATGAGATAGATAGATAGATAGATAGATAGATAGATAGATAGATGATAGATAGGTAGGTAGGTAGGTAGGTAGGTAGACAGACAGACTGAGGGAGAGAAAACTTTTCTTGGCTTCACTTATAAATGTTCCAGGGGCGGGGGGGAGGGGGGGAAGGACAACAAGACCAACACACTATAAGACGGAATATCCCTGGGTCTGGACAGTTCTGACTACACATTGAAGATTTCTTATATAACGAACCCAACTTTAATGCTACTTCTACAGTATACCTGATGATGACCCAGTGTCTTCTGATGGATGCTAAGTGTTAAGTTGCTTGTTTTTCTTCCCTAAACAAAAAGTCAAATACATTGCCTGTGCTTTGCTTTCTTTAATGGCACTATTGTTCAGGGATTCCCTCAGCCAGCAAGGGGAATAGCATGTGGATTCTGAATACAAAGAGGCAGCAGGTTCCAAATGCAGCCTCCAGAAGATGAGGCTGCTCCTGCACTCTGCATGGGATGAAACGAAACTGTTTTGTCCAAAATTAGAAAGCCTGACCTGCGGGTCCTTACAGGAGAACAGGATTTCCTATGAGGTGACATCTGGATTCTTCCCTTGCTTCTGCTACTACTGCTGTTTTTTACTACCATTTTCTATATTCCCATTTCTTTGCTGCAACTGTCAAAATTTAAGTTTGGAAATATTTTACCCGGCCCTCTTGCACTATAGTTTAGGTAAAGGAAAAGCTTAGAATTTCTCAAGCGGATGTATTTTAAAAGGGTTTAAAGGCCCCACTATTTCTTCCAGAAATTTTAATAAGCATATAGAAATAGCCAGCTGGCTAATCCTGGGAATATCCCTCCTCCCTGTTCATTTTATAGAAAGATCCTGTGGTCAGGAAATATAAAGCTTTCAACACATTGACCACAGCTAGGATTATAGGCTCATATGGTAGAGATTTTTCCCACTGCCTTTTTCTGGGTGTTGGCAATATTCAGCCACCCTCTCATCATTGTTGAAGTCACCTTCACCCTTCACTCACCGGGGAGAACTTCAAGATTGACTGCACTAATGAGGGAGTCTGGAATTGAGACATTACATGGAAATCCATCAGTGTGATTAAACTTAGCATGCACACTGTGCATGCTTCGTATTTTCAAAGAGCTTGGCTATTAAATGGCTTCATATTTTTATACCTTTTGGCACCCTCATAAAAGGACTTAAGGAAACAGAATTTTTCCCTCCACTGCTACAGATGGACTATGGCAAATCTATGCTAAGAAGCTATAAAATAATTTGAAACGTCTTAGGTTCATTGATAAATCAAGTCAGTAGGTCTGCAGAATATTTTTAAATGTATAAAATCATATATATTAGTAAGGTTATATGTATATGTAAAAGCAGATATATGGTGCAAAAAGTTATTAAATTGCAAATAAAGTAAAACCTCATTAATTCAGACTCACTTAAATCAGAATTTCTGATCTAACAAAGGTCTGGCTGAGCAGAAGTTTGCCTTTACCATATCAATGGAGAAAAGACTTGCTGAACAAATTACTAGTGTAAATAAAGATTATAGGGAAGAGTACATAAACTGCTTAAGAGGATACACTGTTTTTAGTATCCACAAGCATTTAGAAGCATCCATTTACATACAAATAATTGAGAGTATAATTACAAAGCAACCTTAGGTATTAATCAAAGTTAGTACTGTAAGGACTTCTGTACAAAATCTTTCATTACTGCTGGTCCACTTCTTCTATATATTTGAAATAAGTAAAGTTGAATACTTTTAAATATTGTATAGTTCAAACTTCTCACTTATGTATGCACATCTTTGTCCAGTAGATATAGATTAGTAAGCTGTTAAAAATGTATCATGTTATTTATTCATTAATATGCTAAACTTGTTTTTTGCAATTCAAGTACTATAACAAAACTTAGTATTTCTGCATTTCTATAATATGTATGGCTACATACTTACCTTACAGCAGTATGGAACATAGAAAGAGCACAGAACTTAATCTGCTCCACCATTTTCTTGCAAGGTGAGCTTGGGTCCCAACCAGAGCCTAGGTTTCCTCACCTGTAAAATCAAGAGAGGGGCTTTAGTATTCATCTTACATCTCAAAGCAAGGATCAAATTAAATGATGTTACATTGCCTGTGCTTTGCTTTCTTTAATGGCACTATTGTTCAGGGATTCCCTCAGCCAGCAAGGGGAATAGCATGTGGATTCTGAATACAAAGAGGCAGCAGGTTCCAAATGCAGCCTCCAGAAGATGAGGCTGCTCCTGCACTCTGCATGGGATGAAACGAAACTGTTTTGTCCAAAATTAGAAAGCCTGACCTGTGGGGTCCTTATAGGAGAAAAGGATTTCCTATGAGGTGACATCTGGATTCTTCCCTTGCTTCTGCTACTATTTCATAAAGTAAAATGCAAATAGTTTATAATTATGTAATCTATGTAATACTTGTCTTTGATTTAGAAAGAAATATTGATGAGGCATTCCATATTAAAATATCCAGATATAAATGTCTAATTTCTGATTACCTGAAAAATATACTGTATCCTAACTCAGGGTGAAATGATAGTAAAAGAAATTAAAGCAAGCTGTAAATACTTACTCATTCCATTTATTATCTTCTAGAGTGAAGCATTAGGGATTAAAACGATAAGGTATTTTAGTAATTTGTAGAAGCCTTTTAGATTTTGCAAATCTGAAATTCATTGTGTACCTAAGTGGGTTTTATTTTTTAAAGATTTTTTAATTAAATATATTTATTGATTTCAGAGAGGAAGAGAGATGGAGAGAAAGACAGAAATATCAATGATGAGAAAGAATCATTGATCAGCTGCCTCCTGCACATCCCCTACTGGGGATCAAGCCCACAACCTGGGCATGTGCCCTTGGCCAGAATGGAAACTGGGACCCTTTCAGTCACAGGCCGGTGCTTTATCCACTGAGCCAAATCGGCTAGGGCCCCAATTGGGTTTTAAATAAAATTATCACAAATGTAGAGGATTTAGGAATCACAGGATGGGCCAATCCAAAGGACGAATAAAACAGTCTGCCCAAACTAGCCTGGTTCATCTGTCCTAATGCAGACAGGACCTAGAACAACGTCTGGAACATAAGAGTCACTCAACAATTACATTGTACTGCCCTAGCCAGTTTGGCTCAGTGGATAGAGTGTCAGTCTGCTGACTGAAGGGTTCCAGATTTGGTTCCATCCAAGGGTACATAACCAGGTTGTGGGCTCATTCCCCAGTACAGGAGGCAGCCAATCAATGATTCTCTCTCATCATTGATGTTTCTATCTCTCCATCCCTCTCCCTTCCTCTCTGAAATCAATGTAAATACATTTTTTTTAAAAATACGTTGTACTAAGATGACTCTTGGCCAGCTATCAGCTAACCCTAGATAGATTCACAAATTCAAGAGCAACATACTTGCCTTCAAGGATAAAAGACTATAAATTTCACAAGGTAAAAAAAATCTGATCTGTCTTATTACTAATGTAGCCCCAGATTCTACAACTTAGTAATTGCTCAGTAAGAATCTATTGAATGCCCAAAGGACTCCATTCCAAAACTAATTGACTTAATTAATGAATTCAGCAATGTAGCAGGATACAAAATTAATGCTAAGAAGTCTGTGGCATTTCTATACACTAATAGTGAAATTACAGAAAGAGAAACTAAAAAAGCAATCCCATTTACCATCGCACCAAAAAAATTAAGATACCGAGGAATAAACCTAACTAAAGAGGTAAAAGACCTATATGCAGAAAACTACAGGACACTGAAAAAAGATAGAGGAAGATGTTAACAGATGGAAGAGCATACCATGCTCATGGATTGGGAGAATCAACATCATTAAAATGTCCATAATACCCAAAGCAATCTACAGATTCAACGCACTACCCATTAAAATACCAACGACATATTTCACAGACCTAGAAAGAATTCTTCATAGATTCATCTGGAACAAAAAAAGACCACGAATAGCTACAGCAATTCTGAGAAAGAAGAATAAAGTAGGTGGGATCTCAATACCAGATTTCAAGCTATACTACAAAGCAACTGTTCTCCAAACAGCCTGGAACTGGCACAAGAACAGACATATAGACCAATGGAATAGAATAGAGAACCCAGATATCCACCCAAACCACTATGCTCAACTAATATTTGACAAAGGAGGTATGAACATTAATGGAGCCAACATAGCCTCTTCAATAAATGGTGTTGGGAAAATTGGACAGATACATGCAAAAAAATCAAACTGGACCACCAACTTACACCAAATACAAAAATAAACTCAAAATAGATACAGGACTTAAACATTAGAAGGGAAACCATAAAAATACAAGAGGAATCCACAGGCAGCACAATCTCAGATATATGCTGAAAGAACTTCTTCACTGATACTGCTCCAAAGGCAATTGAAGCTAAAGAAAAAATAAATATATGGGACTACATCAAAATAAAAAGCTTTTGCACAGCAAAAGAAACCATCAACAAAACAACAAGAAAGCCCACTGTATGGGAGAACATATTTGCAAATGTTATCACTGATAAAGGTTTAATCTCCAAAATCTACAGCCAACTTATACAACTTAATAAAAGGAAGATGAACGATCCAATAAAAAAATGGGCAACGGACCTAAATAGAACCTTTTCAAAAGATGACAGAAGGAAGGCCAAGAGACACATGAAAACATGTTCAAAGTCATTAATCAATCCGAGAGATGCAAATCAAAATGACAATGTGATACCATCTTATACCTGTCAGAATGGCAATCATCAACAAATCAACAAACGACAAGTGTTGGTGAGGATGCAGAGAAAAAGGAACCCTTGTGCACTGTTGGTGGGAATGCAGACTGGTGCAGCCACTGTGGAGAACAGTATGGAGTTTCCTCAAAAAACTAAAAATGGATCTCCCATTTGACCCTGTAATCCCACTCTTAGGAATTTATCCTAAGAAATTACAAACACCAATCAGAAAGAATTTATGCACCCCTATGTTCATAGCAGCACAATTTACAATAGCTACAATTTGGAAACAGCCTAGGTGCCCGTCAGCAGATGAGTGGATCAGAAAACTGTGGTACATCTACACAATGGAATTCTATGCTGCCATTAAAAAGAAGGAATTCTTACCATTTGCAGCAGCCTGGTTGGAACTGGAGAGCCTTATGCTTAGTGAAATAAGCCAGTCAATGAAGAAGAAGCATCACATGATCGCACTCATTGGGGGATAATAAAGAACATTATAAACTGATGAACAAAAGGATAGATACAGAGACAGTAAAGCTTCAAACAGACTGTGAAATTACAGCAGGAAGATTAAAGTTAGGCGAGGTAGATAAGAGATCAATCAAAGGACTTGTATGCATGCATATAAGCATAACCAATGAACATAGACACTGGGGGGTTGGGGTATGCCTGGGAGGGAGGGGGGCAATGGGGATATATGTATAAAAAATTAATAAAATAAAAAATAAAAAATAAAATTAAATTAAATTAAATTAAAAATATATATTAAAAAATAATAAAATAATAAAAATTATAAAAAAGAATCTATTGAATGAATGAACAACTACTAGAAGCAAATTTTACATAAACTGAATAAGACATGGTCTTTACACTTAATATTTATAATTGAAGTGGCCAGAGAGAGACTTATAATGGGAGGAAAGTGACATATTATGGAGAAAGTGCTCTGAGAACATAGGCATTGGTCTGTTATACCAGTTGTACATTAAAATCAGCTGCGGATCTTCTGGAGTAATACCAGTGTCTCCAATTAAATAAAGCAGAGGATGTGGCTTGGGCACCAGTATTTTTTGAACTCTCTCTAGGTCAGTGGTCAGCAAATTCATAAGTCAACAGAGTGGCAAACAGCGGCTCGCAAGCTGCAGTTTGCCGACTACTGCTCTAGGTAATTTTAATGAGCAGCCAGGGTTAAGAATTATGGCAAGAGATTTTAAAAAGAGTAATTATCACAGGAGGTAAAAAGAGTTAGGAAATAAATTTTTCCCAGATGAGGTGATAATTATACTAAGCTTGTTTACTCCTATGATCCATCAATCCCAGAAAAATGCTAAGATTTCTTCCTCTTCCTCATTTCCAATAGAGTGTCTCTTCTCTAGGACTATGAGGACCAGTTCCTACCACACACTGTTTTTCCAGGCCCTTTGAAGTTTTAAGTCCCAAGGATTTAAAGGGGACTCAAAGAATCTTAGGAGTCCTAAATCACACTTCATTGGAGAATAAGATTAAATATCTCAATGTGAAACAAAGCTGAAAGAAAGGGAATAACTAGGATCTTGTAACTCTCAAGTGAAAGAACTGTCTTATATTATCTAATTTTCTTCACTTTTGGAGTTTTTCATAAGTAATCATACTCATGATTGCATGAGCACTGGCATGATCTGAGAAAATATTGTAAAATTTCAATCATGGTCATAGTTGTATTAACTTATTGTCTTATTTATAATAAGTAAACAACCTGGTGCATTATATTAGGAAAGAAAACAATGCAGTTCTTTATCTTATTATCCTGACCCTCCAATACCAACTAAGTTGGAGGAACGATTTTCACCCTATGCTTATAATTTATGCCAAAAACTGTGATGCCAAAAATTATTTGTGTAATGGATCTCATTTTTTAAATATTATACTTTAGTCCTATGAGATCAGAAGTTTTCTTAAAACTACTGAAAGACATGTAGAAAAAGATTCATCACAAACATATCTATAATAATAAAAGGGTAATATTCTAATTAGACTGGATATCTTCTGGATGTCACTCCAGACGTCCTTCCTGACAAAGCCGGGCCTGGAGGGAAGCCAGTTTGGGGTCCCAGGTGCCTGCAGACATCCCAAGGGAAGCAGCCCGGGTCCTGGGTGCCTACTGGCAGGTAGAAGTCCGGGTTCTGGGTGCCAGAGGGAAGCCGGTACCAGCAGCCAGGGGAAGAAAGGCCTATTCTTGCATGAATTTTCATGCATCAGGCCTCTAGTCTATACTAATAAAAGGGTAATATGCTAATTAGACCAGACATGATGTCACGTAGCAAAGCCCGGCTTCCTCTCCCTAGCAACCAGCCTCCTTGGAGTTTCTTCAGCCCAGGAACCTGACTTGCTTTATAGGTGCAAACATTTTACAGTTTAACTAAATGTTTGTGAAGCTTTTCCTGGTTTCATCTCATTTGATCCTCACAGAAGGTAGTAGATAGGAGACTTGGTAGAATTCTATTTTTTTTTCCCTTATCAAGATACAAATAGCAATATTAAAATATTTCTTCTAATTAATTTCCTTTCAATGTGCACCAGGACACTAGTATTAAAATAACAACCAAATTCCTAAGCTCTTTTGTAGAGAAAAAGAGCACTCTGGAATTAAAGTTCTAATTGCAGGTCTAGCAGGAGCTGCATGCATAAGGTTGGACAAGCCATTCTCTAAGCATCTGTAAAATGAAGTAATCAGGTTGATGATGTTATAAGAGCTTTTTCCATACTAGTATTCTGTCCCATTTTAAAGTCAACATATAGACAATTTCCAAATGCATTCAAGGCAGGCAAGATAAAACCCTGAGGTAAAAATAAGCCAAGCCTCCCCTTAATGCTTCCAACCTTTGTTTATAGATTTCAACATTAAAAACCATTTGAAGTTTGATCTCACCACTACCACTTTTGGATAGGGCCTTTAATGTGTCACTCTTGATATCTTCACACCAAGGCAGTTCTATTCTAAATTCTAAAGAATCCTGGAAGACTTTTTACGTATATAATATATATATATATATATATATATATATATATATATATATATATATATATATCATGGGGATGGGCAGCCCATGTGGACTTTATTAGTCCCTAGAAACTTTTTCCTACACAGCTATCACCCATCTAAATGAAAGAGCCATAGCTCATATGCTCTAGGTCTCTGAGTGTGGATAAAACAAAAGGGCAGCTAGGTAGCTATTATTACATACAAAAGGTGGCTATTATTACTGTTACAGATCTCATCATATTTATTCAAGGACTATAAATCAATGAATAAAAAGTACATGTAAACAGAATGACAGGACAGGTTAGTCCTAGAGACAGGTCTACCTTCAGGCCAACCATCAGTGGATCCAACAAGTGTGTCTAATTCATCTGTGCACTTACAGACCCAACAGAGCCTAAAAGAATTCATGATCACTATTGCCTGTGTAAACTCAGAAAAGGTGCTTCTGAGAGAGCATAAACTCCTCTCTCTATCCCTATAATTTTCATAGGCCTTTTTCTCATATTAATAAGATTGTGTATATTATCTACAGGAACCCCTAAAGCCTTTACTATCTGGCCTTTGTGGACATGTGCATAGAGACCCGAAACTTGTCCAAGAACCAGTTGCATAGAAAAAAAATTAACATGCATTTGATCAGCATCATGAATTATATCATTAAACCAACCCAGGGTATCAATGATGGCAGATCCATAGGAAAATTAAAATCACCAAAATCATTCTCAGAGCTGAGAAGGGCCACAAAGGACCTGATTGTAATGTTAGAAATTACATTTTCAAGTTCCCATCTGGAGGCATGTTTGTTTCTTGCTGTGTAAGTTTGCTCCTCAGTTCTTCAATGGTCCGTTTTGAAAGGGTGAGACTGACTGAAACACATGCCTCTGTCTTAGGACTTAAAAAAAAAAAATCACTGAAAACAATGTAGTATATAAATGTCTGTGCCCACAGCCAAGATAAAAAATGCAAAGTCTGGGCCACCTTGCCTTTAATTTTCTAACTGCTGTTTTGTAAGGCTGTGTCATGCTTCTCAGTTCAAACACGCTTTGGCTCTTTATTATTCATGGACCTTTTTCTCAGTCAGTGGTGTTGAATAATAAAACAGCCCAGGATCAAATGGGCCAATTCTCCACGCCTGACACCAACTGCTACTGTTCGCTGGGCTCTGCCAAGCGTTGCCTCTGATAATGAGTGGGATTTGGTTAAACAGTAAATTAATGAATAATGAAATATCCAGGTTGATCAGTTAGAGAGCACGCTTGCTTTGCCCTGGGCTAAACGCTCGGGGCAGAAATTACTCTCAAACGGCACTTGCCTGGCTGCTGGTCTGGATAACTATTTTACAGCCTATTGCTTGACAGAATGCTGGGGTGGGGGGAACCAGTGGGGGAGAGGCAAAGAAGAAGGACAGAGTTATTAACAGGGGTGGGGGAGAGAAAGAATAACCTAGTTATCACCTTGTAGGTTTCTAAACTGCATATGTAAGAACAAAGTCACAAATATGATCTAGTGTAGTCAGAATTCCAAAATTCCCAACACATGTTTAGCATCAAGGAGAAACAATGAATGAAAACAGTCTTCTGTCTGTGCCTATACACACATGGGATTATATGTAGAAAAATTCAACTGCAAACTTATGTTTCTGTATAAACCTTAGAATGATGACATGCAGGAAGGACATCCAGTGTCCAATTGACAGGAAAACTCTACCCTCACTTTAAAGTTTCATTCTCTGGCTCTTAGACATGCCTCTTCTACAAACTTGAGAACACTAAACAGAGGAAGGGTTTACCAAATCATCATTGCAACTGAGATTCAAAGAGATACATATACAGTCATAGACATAATTTCATTTTTTCAACTTTAACGTCACCCAGGTGTTTTAGATTGTTATGCAGTTTCATGCACCCATATGTGGCTAATATATGATCAGATGTATGTCCTCTACAAGAAACAAGCCTTGGATCATAAAATATCCACAGCAGAGTGCCATAAGGGGAACTTCTACTGAGAAATGTGTTATTGCAACTCAACATTTGTTTTGGAGACACATGTCTCTAATTGTAACATCTTCTTTCAGAACATTAACCCTTTCAAATGGCATCAAAATTGGAGGATTTTGCAATTTTACACATTGGAAAGTGAAACACTTCAATTGATTAACATGCAGTGGGTGTTTATGTTTTGGCAAATTGTTTGGGTTTAGTTTGATTTTAGTTTGTTCTTAGGTGGGAGAGAGAAAAGCCTTGAAAAAGAGGCAGAATATATTTAGACACCTCATTTAACAGGCCTCACAGCTGGAAGTAAATGCAAAGCTGGAGTGAGACAGACATTATCTTCTTTTCCCGGTATAGAGGTGGCAAATGACAGGATTGAGGGGAAATGTCCACAATCTAATAAGGAAAAGAGCAATATGACTTACCTATAGCCTCACTGCTCATAATTCCACCCTAGATTCCCCAGAGCCTGCAAAGTACCAAGGTCTAGTGGCTGTTCCCTCCATTTCATGGTGCAAAAACAGTACCATAGACAAAGTTTTTACCTCTCCACACTGGCACCCAGACCCCTCTAGTCCAAGAAAAAAAATAAAAAGCTCTAATTGTCTTTATTACTTTCAGACACTGGCCACGGAACACAGATGTTCACTATTGAGAATTAAAGGAAGGGGGAAAGGTTACAGGGACCCAGATCAGCTTGCTCCTTCTTTGGATTATTTGGCCCCATTGTCTTGAATGGCCCTTATCTTTGAAGAAGAGAAGAATATATAGATTGAACATAAAAGTAAATGAATCACTCAGGGGACCCATTTTATTGGTAGGGTTCCTGACTCCTACATCTCCCCCTCCTAAAAATATCAAAAAGGGGAGTGTGTGAAGCCAAACATAAAAAGAGTGGACTCTGCTTCTGCCTCAAATCGTGAACATTTCTTGTCTTTAGGAATCTCTGACCAAAATAATTCTATCTTGAAAGCAAAAGCCCTAATCCCCAAGAAATAGGGAAAAAAATAATCTTTTCTTGGTCCCTTAATACATGGAACTCTCATGATAAAGTAAATGCACATGAGTAAATGTGTCTTTGGTGTGTGTGTGTGTGTGTGTGTGTGTGTGTAAACAACCCCAACCAAAAAAGTTCTCACCTAATTTGCTAGTAGAATCATTTGTGTGGGAGGATAACATGCTAACATATACAAAATTCATCCTGGTCCAAGACTGATACCTTGATCTCCAAGTTAGTTGCTGGCAATTCTTGGGGGGAAGAGGGTTGCTGGAAGGAGGGGGGCGGTTTGAGGGGATGATGGAGAGGCTGACTAATGGAGCACTGAGGTTTGGTTTGGTTTTATGGCTGTTTTCTTTGTACTGACTGGGATTTTCCCAACCATGTAGTACAACTCCACTCTGCCCCTATCCAAACCTAGAACAGTTTACAAGTAAAATCCACCGCTGTGTATAAACTATATAAAATCCTATTTCCTTGGAAATTCTAATTATGCTGGCTTGCATTTTGCTCACTTGAACAGTGCAGGCCCTTCCTGTAATCGGGTGTTTCCCAGCTGCCCACCTCTAATTGCACATCTGGACTCAGAGTTCTTGAGCTAAGGACTCCGTGGTTCACATGATGAGTGCTAAAACTCATTGGGTTGACCTGGCCCTCCACCTCAGTCTACATAGTACACCCAGTCTGATGTGGGTCCTAGTTTCCATCCCAGAAAGACTTGCATGCCCAGTGCCAGTCAATCCCCACTTCCCACATCTCTGTATCCTACTGCTCATGTGCCAGCGCCCAGAGAAACGTCGCACTGACCTCATCCTTTACTCCAGCCACTTGATAAATGTGCAACTCAGAACACTTGGCTATAACACAGGGCAGACTCTGACCTCCCCAAAATATCCTAAGCACATATGCCCTGACCATGCCCTCCTCCCAGTTAAGTGCATTAGTTAATGACATCTGGCAGCCACACCCTTGAAATATTTGTTAATATCCCCGTCAGTAGGCGTGCCCAGGATGTTACCTGGTGGTCGAGTCACAGATGACTGCCAGAGCTGCCCTCCGTGCGCCTGGGCAAGTCACGCTTTGCTAAGTTCATTGCTATTCTACCGCTTTAAAAACATTTTTTTAAGAACATTTTTATGCAGAGGCCTCTCCTAACAGCAGGTGTGACCCCTATTTGGGTTTGGTCGCCTCTCCCCTGAGTTACAGCTCCAGGAGGCTGCAGCCCTCGGAAGAGAAAAAGCAGAGTGGGCAGGGACCAATAGGTTTGAACAAGTGGGCAAAAAGTTGCAGCCTGACCTTGCTCGCCTCTGACCAGCATGGAACGTGCTGAACTTGTGTGACAAACCTGCTCCCTCGTTCGAAGCATAAACAGCTTGCCCACGCAGCAGTCCTTTGAAAACTGCGCCTTGACCCCAGAGCGCGCACCAGAAGCCCGGCGGGGAGGCGGGGGCTAGCCCTGGGCCCTTGCGGGGTTGGAATTAGGCTCCGGGGAGCCCCAGTAAGTGTGTGTGTGTGTGTGTGTGTGTGTGTGTGTGTGCGCGCGCGCACGTCTGTGTGAGTGTCCGCGCCTGCGCTCTGCTTGAACCCAGCCTGCAACCCCGAGAACATGTCTACACGCGGGCAGCGGCGCTGTGTGCGTGTGCTGGGCGCAGGCTGGGGCGGCGCACGCGTGGTACCGGCGCTCGCAGACCCCGGCAGGGCGTGGGGGTCAAGGCGCTCCGGCCCAGTCTCCGCATTGCTGTCCCTTTTGGAAACGTGCGAGTGCGCCAGGCTGTGACCTGGGGGAGGGGCAAGGCTGAGAAAGTGGACCCGGGGAGACGTGGCACTGACCTCATCCTCAGGCAGCCTGCAGGTTATTTATGAGGTCTGGTTTAAAAATAGAGGCTGCCAGGGAACTGAAAAAGGAGCTCACCCCAAGCTATGAGGGAAGTATGGTTGCAAGAATGCTGTTTATGACGATATAAATCAACGTGGCGCTTGTGATGGGAAATATGGAGAGAGTGAGTTTGGAATAGAAACAAGGAAACAAAGTCAAGAAGGAAAAAATGAGTTTTCCTCCTCTGCCCTGCCCACTCCCGCAATCCCTCCCTTCCCTGGGCGCCCACGATGCCAGCGGGGAGGCTGGTGAAGGGTGAGCGCACCCGTCCCCACCAGGGTCTTCCCTAAGTTAAATGAGGCTCGTTAGAGGGCGAGGGAATACATGTAAATAAACAACTTGGAAGATTTATGGGAAGGAGTTCCTTTTTATAGGACTGTATTTATAGAGCCAGCGCCGGCTCACTTATAAATAGATTAATGGGAAGCTAAAATTAATGGACTTGGGAGCTGCGCGTTTAATTTCTGAGGCTTTAACATGACTGACAAGCGCCCTCGAAGAGCTCGCGCGGGAGGCAGCTTGTGTGGGGGAGTCCGGAGCGCCCTCAAGAAGGGGCAGATCCCATTGGGCCAGCATTTCTCCGGTGGCTCTAAGCCCAGGCTGCCCTGAGTCCCTAGGAAGAGATCGCACGAGGCTGTTATTTGCACATGAAGAAAAAGAATGTGGTCTCATAAAAATTAAAAACAAAATGGGATCTTCCTCTTAGCATTATTTTTAACCAGGGCCCTTAAGCGGCTAATAGCGGCAGGCAGGCTTTGGGAGAACTGTAAACAGCTCTCCCGCGTGGGCTGCCTCCAGGCAGGCAGGGGCAGCAGCGACACTTCTCCAGGGTCACCTAGGGTCCCCGCGCTGGGCCTGTGGTCAGAGCCCACTGTTGCAGCTCTTTCCGCACCGCCTTCCCCGCCTCCCCACCCCCTCCTTCCCCCCACTCCGACCCGACCCTCCCCCCATAAGACAGTAACAAAGGGCCTGAGGAGCTCCATTTTCTTAGCCAAGGTGTCTCGGCTTTCCTACCCTGTCCTTCCCTTCCCAATTTTTTCCTTCCAGGTCTTTCCTCTAGATTTTTGTTGTTGTTGCTGCTTGTTTCTCCGCCGCCCCCCTCACATTCAGGGCCCTCAGGATCTTGGGTTTCATCCAGTAAAGGTGATTGTCTCAGATCCTCTCCTTGTCCAATGGTGTGGGTAGGGGTAAGGGAGGTCTGTGATTTACCTGTGGGATAATAGATGGCAGGACTGTTTCTCCGGAGAAAAATTTGCCATAGGATATGGAAATTACTCACCCCCCTCTTTGTATAATCCCAGTCCTAACCAAACACTCACTCTTCAAAAAGCAAAGGAAAAGGAAGTTCGATATAATACAGGTGAGCCAGAGACATGGATTGATGCCTGTATTCTTTCTAGATGAATGGATGGCATGCCTTCTTCTTCCCCTGGCTTTCTTTCCTTCCTTCTACTGCCCTTCCTTTGGAGGGGATCTTTCTTCGATTCAATCATTTATAGTTTTAGCCATGTGCACCCCCTTTTAATTAATAAAGAAGATGTGGAGTGGGAAATTGCACATAAACCAGGTTACATTGTCCCTTCTGTCTTTCCTTATAAAGAAGTCCAACTGGGAATGATTACCTGAAAAACACAAAATTGATATAGGGGGCATTTTAGTAAATAACTGAGCACCGGTACTATATGTTACGGCCTCTCATAACCTGAGTTTATCAATATTTAGCTTTGTCTCTTTTCTTCAAATGTACATACATAATGCTTTTTCTGCTTTTGATGATTAGGCAATGTTGATGTTGGAAAGGACCTTAGGAGGCCCCACATTTTATAGATAAAGACCTTGAGTTACAAAAAGAAACAGTGACTCCTGTGTAATATCTTGGACGGCTTTATTTTCTAAGCCTCAGGGCAGACACACAAGCCTGCGGGTGAAATGCAGATTGAGATGTTTGGTCACTGTAGCCCATTAACCCAAATGGGAGAAGTTCTGGTTTCTCTAAGTCTCTGAGCCTGAGGTAGGAACCAACCTTCTAAGATAGCTCCGCCTTTCCTCCTCTGGGTCCAGGGTCTTGTTCCCTGTTTATTTATGGAGGGCCTACCGCTGCTTCTGAGGTCAGGGTTGTGTTCAATCCTGAAGTGAGCCAGTTGGCTCCTCCAGATCCCAGATCCCAAGGTTTGGGTGCAGAAGCTCATACCTGGCCCTATGGGCATCTCTCATGAGCCTTCCCCTTCAAAGAACACTGTGCTAGAACGCTGTACTTCCAGCAGTGAGGAGAGGAGCATCATCTTTGCTTTGCACCCAGAGCCCCTGTAGTTGCTGGCACGTGTGACTAAATTTACGTATTAGGAAGTAAGTTTGACACCTCATTCTTTAAAAGGGCAAAAGAAAGCAAGAGATACCATTAACATGAGCTTTTATTGCAACTTGGTTAGAAATAGGAGAGAAGAGTGTCAATTTGGAATTTTAAAACACCTCTACTGAAAATAAAAGTGTCAGTTTTTCTGAGAAGCAAAATTTATTATATTTATGATGTAACAAAGACATTGCCTGTGTTTTGGTGAAGGGGGGACAATAAAAACAAACCTCTTGGCTATGGTTGGGAGTTTTCTGTCTGTTAATTTCTGGATTAAACAATTTCCATATTCAAGAAACTGAGGATAAAAACACAACAAAAACACAACGATCTTTTTATTTATGTAAATCAGATCAACACTGGACAATAAACCAATTTCTACCCATTACCATAACAGCTTGTCTATAAAGAACAGAAAAATTCAGATAGGATTCTATCTAGGGTCAAGCGGGTTTTTTTTTTTTTACCACCCATTCACAGAGGTATAGATTCACAGATAAATAATCCCAAACTACTTGCTCGCCATATTTACACATTCCCATTAAATTAAGCATAAATAAATATATACAAACTTAACATGGATACCCTCCAGCGCTCTTCTCCTGAAGAGTCAACAGATGGAAGTTATGTGGCAAAAACTATGTTAGTGAATTAGAGACCAACTCAGCAGAGGAGTCAATTTTGGCCTTTAATGAATAGTTCTTATTCCGCTCTTAAAAAAGAAGACAAAACTAATTTTGGTATTTTTTTTTCTTCTTTCTTTCCCCCCAGATAATTTAACATGCTTCAGCACAGGAGGGAAAACACTGTGTGAGCTCTTGAGGCAACATAGATGGTTTAAGGTTATTTCTTTTCCATGTAATGTACTACCCTTCCAGGATATCAGATGTGATGACAAATTCTCTATAAACATCCCAAGTAGGAACTAGTTGCCATTTTAAGTAAGGCTTTGTACCAGAGAGACAGTGTGTAGATAAGTTTGGGGTTTCAGGTTTTCCATTCGACCAACGTTTTCTTAGGATATGAAATAATTGCTTGAGAGAAAGTAGTTTCCGTGACCAAAGAAAATAAAACAGCCCCCCAGTCTTTGAAAAGCCTCTTTGGTGCTTTATGTGGGGGTGGAGAAAGCTAAGGATGTGGAGCCAGAGAGGGGGAAAGAAAGTTCATGGTAACTGGGGCAGGGCAGGGGTGGGATACCTTCCCAGTTTGAGGGAGAAGTTCAAGATCACTTTGAGATGGGATGCTCACCCAGAACCAGAACCACTAGTTGGGGGTCAGGGGGGGAAGCCCCCCTGAGACTCACAATCCCTACAGGAAAAGGCAGGTGGACAGAGAATGGTGGGGAAATCTTTAGAACCTCCAGAGGAACTTGCAAAGTGGAAAGTGTGAGGGACCACGCGGCTGCATCCTGACTGGTTCTTTCTGCCTTTAGTGCTTTTGGTTTGGAACCGAGCATTAGGGAGGGGTCCAGGGCCTGATAAAATTGTCTAGAGAGAGAAGGGTGGGGGAGAGCTGCAACTCACCTGTTTGGTTTGAAAACAAAACTCAAAAAAAGCTTGCTTTTAAAAAGGCAAACTCTTGCGTTAATCCTGTTTATTGATTTATGGGCCCAAGGAAATCCAATCTTTTAATAACTCAATTATCAGGTAAACATAGCGGGCCTGGCTAAGGAAAGCAAAGGGGTGGGGTCGTACAGGAAAGAAGTGAAAAAGGGCGAGGGGGCAAGGGCTGTCTCCAGCCGGGGTTGGGGGTGGCGGCGATGTGCACCCAGCCCTACTTGATGGGACATGGGAGGAACTTGGGAATGAGGGTGAAGGACCACGGAAGCCTGAGGAGCCAAGACCATTCCTATCCCATCACCCGCTTCTGGAGCCTAAGGATGGAGAGAGTTTTCGTCCTAGCAAAGGTGGGAGGGTGGGGGAACTTCCGGTTCCCTGGACAGTTCTAGGCCCCTCGCCCTCCAGGAGCAGGCGCCCGGGGTGGCCGCTGGGAGCAAAGCGCCTAGGTGGTGCTGAGACCCCTCCCTGCCTGCAGCCCCCAGGACGCCTCCCCATTACCTACTGGAGAATGAGGCTATCTCGGTCGCCTTAGCCCTTAAGATGAGACCGAGAGCGGGAAGGGCCCAGGCGGCCCGCGGCCCCTCCAGCGGCTGATTCTATGTCCTCAACACGACTGGGCGCGAGTGGCCCACGCGCTCTCAGGACCTGCACAGTAAGAGCAAGGCGCGTCCATCGCGTCTCTCGCACGTCACACGCGTGGGGCGCGTTGCCCTGCAAGGAAAGGAGACGATGGTTTTCAGTGTGGTTTCTCCTGGCCTTTGGCAATCAGAATACACCTAATCCTAGCAGCCAGGCCCTGGGACCAAGGCGCAGGCTTCTGAGCTGGGGAGAGATGGAGTGCCTACAACTCTCTGAAAGGTTTAGTTCCAGGCCTTGGTACGCCTTCCACTCTCCTACCGCTGAGTCCCCCAAAGGAACTGAAGTGTCACATTAACCCTTGCTTGGGCACTCCTGGTGACCTGAAACCAGCTCCCTAACTCATCACCTCCCCCATAAAAATGTCTGAGCAAAGCTCAGCAGCTTCCTACACCCAGCCTTTCAACCTTCCAAGGCCAAGACCCACCCAGGCGGCAGAACTAGAAAACCCTTTATCTTCAAGGAATGTTGCAAAGGTCCTAAAATCCACTTTGTATAAAGAGGTGCCGGTATGAATACTAAATTTAGAGAACTACCTCACTCACTCCTCCCCAGGGGATTTCCCACCGCTTTGGGGTGGGTGGAGGACAATGGGTTCCAGGTCTTATTTTAAGATAATGTACAGATAAAACTCAAGAAAGGAGTGGGGCTGCCTGGAGTGAGAGATCTGAAATGCATGAAACTTTATCCACTGGGAATATCCCCAATATATCCAGACAGTGAAATTCAAAGCTGAAATACATCTCCTTTCACTTTGTATTATTTTACCATCATATACCAAAAACAAGTGCACGTCTGGGAGAGGGAGGATGACTCATTCATAAAGCATCTTGTAAGAAAGCAATTGTCACTGAAACATGGGAGCTTGCCCCACTCTCCTCCCCACGACATTCCCAAAGCTGCTTCTCTGCCCACTAACATAGCAGTTGCCAAAGAGCCTAAGAAAATAGAACCCATTTTAAAGGCAGGGCAATATTGTTAAAATATTGGGCTCCAAGAACTCTTACTCCTCTCCCCTAACATTGGTTTTGCAGTTCAGCCGTTCCACAGAATTCCACGATGAGGTATCTGTTAGCAACTAGACTCAGAGCTGCTTCAATCTCTTATTGGCCACTTTCTAAATTATTCCCTTTGAGCTTCTTTAAAGAAGTTCACCTGCAGAATTCTGACACTCGGGCTTTGATTAAAAAGGGATCGGATTTTTTTTCTCTGTACCTTATAGATTGTGTAGGAAGCCCCAGTCCTCTTTGAAGAAGCTCATAAACCATGCGGGCAAAGCTTTGGAAAACAGAAAAGAATGAAATGGTACATACCCCTCCGAAGGAATTACATACTAATCAACGTATTCATATTGTGCTGTGAGTTTTGTTTTTTACTATTATTTTTAAAATTAGTAGATGACACAAATATAACAAATTCAAGATTCTCTGTGTACCGATGCTGGCAAGGCTGGGAACTAGTAACATTTCTGAAAAGAACTGATGATGAGTCTGAATCAACCTATTGGTCCGGATTTTGCTCAGGGCAGGGACCAAAAGCTGCAGCCACCGCCGCTGCCTGCATCTCCTCTGGCCGCCCACCGAGCCCTTCCGAGCCCTCCCTAAGTAGGTAAGCGGCTGGCCTGGGAGCCCGCACCGGTGAGTCTGAAACGCGGGGGGGGGGGGGGGGGGCGGGGGGGGGGGGAGCTGAGGGGCCTGAAACACAATGCAAATGGCCTAACCACACTCTTGTTCATCCCGGAAGATTCCCGTGACAGCTTGAGCAACGGAGGGAGGGCAGAGTAGAAAAGGGTAGTTGGGAGAGGGGCGAGGTGAGGGAGGGAAGGGTGGGACTTCGAGACCATTTCCTAAAAAAATATTAAAAATTAAAAAGTTCGTGCGATTCAGTCAACCAGCTGTCAAAGCACTGACACCAACAGTTTCTCCAATTTTCTTCCAATAAGTTAGCGTTTTCTCATGTTTAGTCTTATGTTTATTTTTCCAAAGGGGGTGGGGGAAAACATGGTTTTCTTTTATTATCAGTATTACTGAGCTCGAAAGAACCGAAGTGGGAAATCCGGACGGTTGTCTCCAAGTGTATCTTGAAATAGACACTGAGAACCGATACTGTTGCTCCGTGGAACGCCTCAGTTTTTAAGTTACTTAGCTTTTCTGTTTTAATTTTGATTGCATATGTATTCTACCTAATATAATTCTTCCAAAGCCAATCCAGTATTTTAAAGCTAAAATTAATTTTTTTCCTGTTTTCCTTTTGTATTTAAAACATTTTTTTCTTTTTTTTTAATTTTTCATTTCCTGTGTTTCTCCTCCTTGTCGCCAGTTTTACTACCTGGGCCTTCCCCAGACGTGTGCCTGTTAGTGGCGGTGTTGTTCAAGAACATCTTGTCCATGCCTTTGAGCGCCTCGGTGAGATAGTTCTGCAGGGCCGTGAGCGCCGCGCAAATGGCGGGGGCGCCAAAGCCATGCGTGATGAGGCTGAAGTGCGTGAGGCAGCTCTGGATCCCCGGCTCCAGGATGGGGCTGGGCCGGCTGTTCCCAATCGGCGTCCGGTCCTGCGCCAGCAGATCTGTAAATTCTTTACAAAGTTGCCTGCAAAGGGGTGGGAGAGGAGCAGGGGAAAAAAAAAATCACCCTTAGTGTCGTTGTCATTGACATTAGAAAGGAGATGCTCACACAAGCCCAGAGGCGACCGGTCACCGCAGAGCCAGCCGGAGAGCGAGGCTAATGGGAGCGATTCCGCTCTGTTTCCTTCCCCAGCGCTTGCCCTTCTAGAGCAGCTGGGACAGGAAGGAAAGCGGGGGTGGAGAGATTATACACCCCTTGCATCCCACAGCCTATCTCCCCTTCTCCCCCCGCCCATACAGTTTTTTTTTTCCTTCTTTCCTGGACTGCATAACTGCGTTAGCGATTGGTTTTGAATATTCAGGAATTCTTAGCTCTCACCTGACTGTCCTTTTAAAAACCCTTTCCCCCTCCTTTTCCCTGCCTCTCCAACCTCTTGGTTATCAGGCTCAAAAAGCCCTGAAAGATTTAAGCCCCTGGGCCACAAGCCTGTCCCTGGCACAGAAGCAGATTGCTGGAGCCTTGCATGGCCTAGGGCAAGCAACTGTTTATTGCAGGAGAGAATGCTGATTCCGTTCAAAGCAAAAATCTGTTTACCTGCAGTATTTGGGAAGGGAGGTATTTTTCCAGCCCCCCCCCCCCCCTTTTTTTTTTCTTTCAAGTGTGGGTGACTGAAAACCTTTGTTCAGCACAATTGTCAATATAAAAGGATTCCTACATTGTTTAAATAAAACCTAAAGGTAGATGGTTAAGACACTGGGAGGGGAAGATTTTTGTTTGTTGAACGTTTTTTTATTTCCTCAAGGCACCTAAAATTTAGAGGAATCTCCCACCCTTAAAAACCCTGTGGGCCTAACTATAGATTGAGCTTATTTAAAAAGATTTTCATATAGAAGGTGGGCAGTAGGATTTTAGCCCGGCAGGTCCAGGTCCAATGGCTTGGCTCCGCTGGCAGTCAGAGTCATGGCCCATACCCAAAGGCCACGGCCTTTTACCAACTGGCAGGCTCATTCCAGTCAGCTTGTCTCCACCATATCCAGCCGGGGTGGTGAGAAATTAAAAACAGAATTCCAGCCCCAGGCCCCTTTGGGATAACCTGACACCTGGTGACACCTGGCCTGGCCAACAGGTAATGCAGGCAGATACCTGGAGGCCAGTGGGAGTGACCCTGGGCGTCCTTTCCCAGAGTACCCCCAGGAGGAGTAATGACTCACCTGGATGGAGAATACCTCCTTCCCTGCCCCACATGAAAGGTTTTTTGTTTTAAGGCTGGTGGCTGGAAAACACTAACAGACATCCTCTCTCACCCCCTTTCTTCTGGTTTCTCCATTCAAAATGCACACATACATCCTCCCACCAAAGAAGAAACATGTAACAGTTCTGACCTAAATAGGGCAGTTCTTAAGCCGGAGGTACCCCAGAAGCATCGTGGGTTTCAAATGAACACCCACTGATTCCAATTCAGGGGGTGTTGGGTTAGGTCCACACACACACAAAAAAAAAAATATCTTGATACAATAAAGGGGGAAAAAGAAGAAGAAAATATTTTCATAAAGCTCCCAGATGGCTCTGAGACTCACCCCAGGTTAAGAAGTGCTGGCCTCAGAGAAGCCACAAGGGAAGAAGTTACAGGCATTCCTTAGGGTTTGTGAAATCCTGTCATCGAATTTATACGTTTGGTTTTATTTTCCCTCCAAAGTACCTTTACTCCTTTATAAAGCACCATTGCTCCCCCCTTCCCATACACCAGACATATAAGGCAATGGATAGGAGGGCAATTTACTGACAAAGATCTATTCTATTGCTACCATTCTATCTGAGGAAACACTTCTAAAAATAGCGTGGGTGCCAGGTTTTGATCCTTGGAAGAGATGGTTAAAGTCTTTCCCTAAGTTTGTACTCATTACCGAAGTGCCAATAAGGAAATTCTGAACTGGGGAGAACAAATGCTTAAAAGTCAAACATTTTAAATCTTCAAAGCCCAAACCAGGGTCTGTAAGCAATTAAAGTTCTGGGACATTAATATTTTTTGACCCTGCGGAAAGGGGCAATCAAATTCCAATCACGTCTCAAAAACATCTGGACAAATTTGAGCAAATGATTTTTCAGCCTTCCATATATTTCTTTAAATTACGCTGTCAACGGAGCAAACCGCGTCCTCCAGCGCTAAATAAATGAGCGCCTCGGCTCGGCCCGCCTGCCCTGGGAGAGAAACGTGCGGGCGCACGCAGCGCCGCCCACCGCGGGCCTGAGCCGGCCATAAAACACCGACAATATGACGCGGAAGCCAAAGTCGGGAGTAAATCAAATAAATAGAAAACCCACTGTAAAAGTTCAAATGAGCTCTAGACCTAAATTTAGCCAGAGATTTACTATTTTCCCCTCTGGAGTTGTAGTAAATTTAACGTCTGTGGAAGATGCCAAATAGCAACGTTGGAAAGAGAGTAATTAGAGCTGCAGGTAGAGATGGGCACACGTGGGGGACACACGGACACCCTGAGTGAGCACACGTGGCTGTGTGGAGATGACAGGGACAGGTGAAGCCAGGCAGAAATGTGCACGTCGGAGTCCAGGGAAGAGTGAAACAAGGACCCACGGATCTGCCTGATATTCCCAGGGGCTGGAGAATAGAACTCTGAAAAGCCTGGATTCAAAAGCCTAAAGCCATCCTCCCCAGAAACTTGGAAAGAGATAGACTACCCCAAACTCACAGGCCATAATCAACAGGGGGAGGGGGATGCAGAAAAAGGGGGAGGGACTGCGGGCTGAGCGGGAAGGGCTTCCAAGCCTGCAATACACAGGCTGCCAATCAATCCTACTTCTGTAGCTGAGCACTTTCTCTGCCCCGAAAAGGAGATCTGCACTGCCCTCTCTCTCCTCCTCCCAAGCCAGGTGAAGTCTGGGGATTTGCGACACTCACTTGGTGGCCAGTAGCATATTCTTTCGGGAGTGCAGGTCGCTGGGGTCCGTGTGCTGCCGGTTCAAATACTCAGAAACAGCTTTGGCGGGAAACTCTGTTTCACAGATGTAGCCAAAATCCCGAGCTAAATGAACAGCTTCTCCTGGAAAAGCAGCAGCAGAGGTAATCATCAGCACCCAGCCTCTCATCTTGCCAAGGCAGGAGGGGCTCCCTGGTCAATTCTTATTATTTACAGAAGGGGCCAGATGTTGGGAGGCAGAAGCAAAGGTGTGACAGATGCCTGTAGTAAAAATGAGTCTCGGGCTGCAATTGACTTACTGGAACAAACTTTGCTCCTGCCTCTTTTCCCAGGCTCTCTCTCTCATTATCCTTCCAACCAAATCCTAGATAGATAGTCCCTGAATAGCTTCAGGCCTCCCATACCCCATGCTCTGTCTAAAGGAAAAGCAGGGCCAATAGTTTCAGAAGCCAATTTACAATTGCCCATAGACACTAGGTTGGATATTCAAGATAGATTACCACTCTTCTTAGTAGGATTATACCACTTTAGATAAATATAAAAGTCTTCCTATCTTTGGTGTTATCTTTTGTATCTTCCTATACTTGTATTAGGAAAAGTCTCATTAATAACCAATATATACAAACACAAATCATGTGTGCAGATATCCACCTATATTAAAGATGTGCCATATGGAACATGAAAAATATGTTCCATGAACATTTTACACATATGAGTATTTCTATCCAGCAATAAAATATTTATTCTCCATGTCTGTGTCTGTCTCCAGCTAGTTAGGTTTCAGGTTTCTCTTTTTCAGAGGTCCCCTGTTATCATCCTCCTACTTACGGAGTTTCTACTGCACAAAGGTGGCAGGGCAGCTATAGAAAACTTGGATATCTGAGAGGTTCCAGCTTCTGTGGAAGCATCTCTCAAACAAGGCATTATCACCCTTTAAAGCACAGCCTTAGGGGCTCAAGGGAAGATCCCAAACATGAAAAAGAAATATGTTGAATTATCCCATAGCCACATTATTTTTAAAGATCATGTCTTACTTTAATCATCATTATGACAGTAACAACAAAAGATCAGAAGTGGTCCTTACAACAACTCATAAAACTGAAAATTGCCAACCATATATTGGTATTTCAGTTCCTCCCCTTTTCCATCCAAATCCCTGTCTTGGGTTGAGATTACCGTGACTGCTTTTCGAAATGAGGACGGCGATATTACCAATTCCCTGAAGGGCAAAAAGTAAAACCCCCAGGCTGAGAATCAACCACTAATAAATGTAGCCTGAATATTTGGTGACTCTGGCCACTGGAGGGTAAGTCTGGGCCAGGCAACTTTGCCCTAAACCTGGCAAAGTGCAGTGCCTATAAATGTGATGACTTTATGGTTGCTGCTTAAATAGTCTAAGACCCTGTCCTCCAAGAACCAGTTCCCCACATGAATGTCATAATATAACACCCATGAAAATAGGAGAAAAAACATACATGTTAGCCTCTAGACAAAATTCTACAACTTCCCCCATTAGGACCATCTGGATGTATTTCCTGTCCTTTCCTCATCATCCCACAAATTCAATAGCAGATCCTCTTGTTCTAGACTTCAGAAGATCCTTTTTATTATATACCATAAGTATCACCTCCAACCCCCAAATGATGAGCAAATTATAATGTGTTCATTATAATTGCATTCCTTTAATTCATAACTGATGAATCTACATTAAAGATCACACATGACTCCCTTCCATGTTTTCTCACACTCCACCCCATTTTCTCCTAGGCTTTACTAAGCTGTATTTCAATCACAATAAGTCCCACATAATCAATCAGCAGGAGATAGGGCCCTGGGAGTGACGTGTGTTTAAAATAACCATTAAGAATTATGAATATAATAATAGTTTCATAACTAGACAATGTATTTGCTACTACTTACTGATTCAGATGAAAAATCTGGGAAGGAGAAGGGGTATAGAATGGATAGCTATTTACAGTGATTCTTGCCAGAGTTCAGAGGGTATTTCAGACCCTCTGTCCTGCACCTGGCAGCAGAGGTGACCCCTGCACTGGTTTGGAGGCCGAATCTGAGTACCTTTCACAGCACAGGGAACCTTATACACTTCCAGTGGCCTCTCTACAATTGCCGGCTCCCTCTAAGTAAAAAGACCTTTGAACTTCTCTCTCCACCAGTCGCTTGACATCCACTCATAAGGGCACAACAATTGCAATGATTTCCAGTTAATCATGAAATGTGTAAAATGTCAGCCTTCAGCCAACAGTTAAGCTCAGCCACTTCGTGAAATGGCCACACGTCTTGCTTACCTTCCACCAGGGAGGTGAGTAACGTGACATTTGCTGCTTTGCGCCTGCCCGCGGGTAAATTCAAACCGATTTTTTCTAGCCTTTCCCGCAAAGATCTCCCCCCATTTTTCGATTTGGCTCTGAAATTGCAAGAATTAACATTCTGATTAACCTCGGAGTGTTCCTGAAACAAAGTTTAGACTTAGCAATCTAAAGCCCAGTGGAGCTTGAAGAGGTTTTAACTTGAGGTTAGCACATTTCCCCCCTTCCTTTTGGTTATTTGCTGATAGTTTGCTGAGGTTTGCTTAATTTCTGCAATACAGGACATTCAAAAAAATTGAGCATTTTCTTTTTTTATCTCATGAGGAAAAAATGATAGCAGATGGGAATAATTAGGGTGTAGGTTGTGGGTCTAGAGAAGGTAGATGTTGCACACACACAAGCTCTTTACTTGTCACTGAGCCAGTTAGGTGAGCAGAAACTGGGCTAGCACCACCATGTAGAAAAGAGGAAAGTACTGGGTAGTTCAGAGAGGAGAAGGCTCAAGCTGAGGTGGGCTTTGCAAAGAAGGGGTCAAGAGTCTATAGATGAAGGTGTGGCTCAGTGGTTGAGCATCAACCCAGGAACCAACAGGTCACCAGTCAGAGATTGATCCTCAGTGGGGGTGTGCAGGAGGCAGCCAATCAATGATTCTCTCTCATCATTGATGTTTCCATCTCCCTCTCCCATCACCCTTCCTCTCTGAAATCAATCAATATATATATATTTTTTTTTTTAAAGAGTCGCTATAAAATGGAGTTAGTTAAAAGGGGAAGGATGGTTGAAACATGAAACTAATGGTGATGCTAATCATAACAACAGTAAAACTAACACTTTAGGGAGTTCAGTTATGTGATAAACACTATATTATCGCACTTAATCTCATAGCAAGTTTTATACACACACACTTAAGGCCTGGGGGGTTGGGGAGGATTGAAAGAAACTTCCATACTCTGGGACTCAAAGGACTCACTTGAAAACTGAACCGAAGTAGAGCACAGCTAGAGGGCTCAAAGTGAGAAAAGCCCGCAGGTCACCCCCTTACTTCCTCCCAAGGCTCTCCTTGTGTGTGCTAAGGTATGCGCAAAAAGACAAGAAAAGAACTAGTTACTCTGACCTCTCTTGCTATTCCCACAACCACTTTTAGGAAAGAAAGGGACCACCAACCCCTGAAATGGGCTAACCGGAACAGTTCACCTCATAGGATGTCACCTTCATGTCAGTCAGTGCCATTACCAAAGGGGGTCAGGCGTTGGCAGGGACTTTGGGGGAGGCTTTAGATCTTAAAATAAAAGCCAGCTCAATTTTTCCACAAGGAGCCTATGAATTGTCTTCTTCCAATATCAGGATGTATCTTAATGGCTCCAAAGAATAACTATTGGTACTTCTAAAGCGGTATCCCTGTCATTATTGGTGGTACTACTACTCAGGAAAGAAGGTCACAAGTCTAGAACAAAGTTTTTCAAACTGTGGGGCACAGTGCATTAGTGGGTTGTGATCAACTTGGACGCCAGCTGCATTTTAATTAAAATAGAGAGATTGATCAGAGTACCTTTCAGGTACGAAGGGAGTTGCTCTGTGAAACTTCTGTGTTAGGTAAGTGTGTGTAGCTTTTAGGTCTCAGGTTAGAATGCTCTGGAAGTGCTCTGGGGCTAGGAGGGAGCGGGACGCGGGCCAGGGCTGGGAAAGTGGAAGGTTCCCCGGGGCGAGCACCCGCGGCCAAGCAAGGCAGCGAGGACCTGCAGAGCGTGGGTCCGAAGGAGGCGCCAGCATCCCGGGCCCCAGCACGTGCCGGCTGCAGCTCCCCGCTCTTCAGCGCCCAGGACGCCCGGTTGCTAGGCAACCGCGTCCAGCTTCTCAGGGGTTTTGGCAGGAGCCCTCTTCCCCCTGGCCTCGTAAAAACTAGCGTAGGGGGGCGTTTTACCTTCTGAGGACGCCGCCGAGGAGAGACGCATTGAGGCATTCGGGGGGCGAAAGCCGTCTCTGAACTTCCCCCACGGTTACTTTGTACTTTGAAGTGGAACTGAGCAGAGACAACCGGCCGGGGACCGAGCAAAACACCTCGCCGGTGTTGACGGACATGCCTCCCAGGAAGCCATCTTTATTCATCATCAGAGAAGTCACCGATTTGGGAGGAACCGGAACTAGAGAGAGAGAGGGAGAGAGAAAAAAAATATATATGCCATAAAGGTGACCGGGTTTGGATCCTGGTGACCGGCTGATAGAATGTGTCCGTGCGTGCGCACGGCCTCGGCCACAGGACGCGCGCTAAGTGGAAAGCTGGAGGAGGAAGTGCTTGTGGCGCTGCGGTGCGTTCAGGGCACTGTGTACCAGCTAACAGAAAAGCCGTCAATCCTCTGGAAATTTACCCCAGGTGTGTAGACATCTGAGCGTCTCTGGCCACGGCCCCTTCGTTACATGCATAAATAAAGACGCAACCCAGGGTTTGTATTGTGCTAGGGAACCGGGCAAATCCTATTCCATCACATCCTGGCTTTATGACCTTAGACATTTCACTGAACCTCTCTGAATCTTGCCTGGTTTTTTCATCTGTCTCCTCAAGGCGATTGTCACTCTGCATGATGCCAATGGTCTTCCTGGGAGCCCCTCCCACTTCTCCCGCTGGACCCAAATCCTGGTCATCACTGGAGAGGGTCAGGAGGGTAGGCCCCATCAGGTGCTGTGACCAAGACCGGCCAAGTAATACCATTAAGCTGGGGAGCTGGGCCCCAAAGAGTTGCTCATTTCTCTAAAATGAATCCCATTCTTTCCTACATCATAACAGCAGATTCATTTAGAAATGAACCCAAATGCTCCTCTCCAGTGAAAGCAATTCCGCAGCGACATGAATTTTGTTTACAAATTAACATAAAGCACCGGCTGTGATTGTTTGGAGCAGTTATGATTTACAACAGGTGCCCTGATCAATCAACCAATCACTCTAATTCATGTGAGCTTCGGTCTTGCCTTGCCCCAGTTGTTTTATTTCGGCAAGTAATTGATAACAAACCGCACTCAAGGTATGTTTTATTCAGAAGTTAATAAGAGCTGACAGCTGGTTGCCACTGCTACCCAAGCGGACTCAGTGTCTCCAGCCTGTATTTCTGTTTAATTGTCTCAGTGTCATCTGCACCCCAGGCAGGGGCGGGGCTCAGCAGAACCAGAAGGCTGGGAATAAGGGACAGTGAAGGGTCAACCACCCAGTTCCCTGGCACCCTTGCCAAAACCCATTTGCCTTCTGCAAGCTCTAGAAACCACCGTGCAGGTGACTTCTCCTGACTTGCCCTACACACTTAGCTTCTTCCATGGGGTAAGGAGGCTCCAAATATTCAGCAGTATTTGTTGATCACCAGTCCAGGGAATTTATTGAAAAGGGAAGCTTCCATTCCCCCTCTTTAATAAAGACTCTGTCTCACCCTCTAATCCTGATAGTAGAAAGATATGCTTTGTCTGCCATCTGGAGCCTAGAACTCTCTATGTCAAACAAGTTGTATAATGTCTCTTGTACAGAACAAACTAACCAACACCATATTTTTGTGACAGCTTATTCTCTGTACCACAGATTCCAGCATTCAGACCTTCATGGCTGTTTAGAGCCTCCTAAAAGCCAGTAAGGTCCCCAAATCTTTTATTTACTATGAATTGTATTCAGCCTTTTACAAAGATTTTGTGGAAGGAGGCTCCTAGGGCAGTGGGTGTAGGGATTGAAGCATTCCCTTCTGTGACTACTTAGCAGATATTTTTGGATTTCTGGCTCTGTCCACAGGGTCCAAGACCTTATCCCAGGGCAGATGAATGATGTCAGCTAGCAGAGTGGATCTTGTGCACTGACGTGGTGGAGGTGGTGAGTTACTGAGGGGCTTGCTTCTTTCTCATTCCCCTCATCATATTCTCATCAGTGATGTTGCTTCCCACTTAAGAGTGAACCAGTAAAAAGTTGAAGTGTGATTATTAATTAGGTTTTAGTTAAATTCATTTAATAGACAGTGATTGGGATGGGAACATCTATCATTTCATTCTCTTATACAGCATCCACATCTGTTTTAATCAATCTTATTCCTCACAACAGTTCTGATTTCCTATGCCAGATTCATATTCAAGCGTTATAGACAAATAATGTATAATCATGGAAACTGATATTAGATAACCTTGGAAAACTTTCCCCCAAAATATAAATTGCTCTTTGTATTTTGACATGGTATGAATTGTAGACATAAATGGTATAAAAATCTCACGCTTGATACTCAGCAACATTTTTATATTTAAATACTACTTAGAATATTTTAACAGAAGAAAACACACTAATCTAAAAATAGTAAGTTCAGTCCCTAGTTCCTGGATAACAATACCTCTTGAGGATTGGAATTGAACCTGCTTCTCACAGTCCCAGATGTCAGATCTCTTAAAGAGCCAGGCCTTTAGAGACACTTTATAACTTGTCCTCTAATTTCACTATTGTTAATTGCCTGATTTACCTGACAAGAGCTGTTTCCTTTGGGGAATGTGTATTGCTCCCTCCCTTCCTTTCTACATATGCATTATCACCTAAATATCACCAATCCCATCAGCTTCTGTCACCACACTAGTATTTGGGGAGAAGGGGAAGGAGTTTTCTGTTTATTTTATCCGTAAACAACTATTTGAACAAACATGCATCAGTTATTTCTGCTTTTAAATGTAAGTGTCTATCATATTCCTATCCTGTATTTTTTCAACATCAGGTTATAAACCTCTTTTCTACCCAGACCTTAGCATTGGTCACCTAGACTAGAACCTACACATTTCTAGTCCCAACTTTAAGGCCATAGCACTATTATCATCTACCTTCCTCTCCACTCTCACACCTGCTCAGCTCAGCTGATTAACCCCATATTTTATTCTTGGTCTTTTTCCTTCTGCTTTCCTCCAGTTTATCAATAAACCCAGACAGGGCCCGGTTGATTTGTTAGTAATTATGAGTACACTGTTCCTGCTCACGGAACCCAGAGATGACTAAGATAGGTTTAAAGCGACAGCAGGAAATGGTAAGGAAATGGAGCATAGCAAAACTCAGCACGAAGCTCTCAGTTCTTTACATGTTTACAGTTTTCTGTGCATACATTAAAACTGTTTTGTGGTGTGTGTTTTTTCTCTCTCCAGTTCTCAGTTAGATAGCATGGCCAATTTCTGGATGTAACACCCTCAAAACTTGCTCCCCTCCTCCCTTTCCCTTGCATTATTTCGTGGAGGCAGGGGGAGGGAGGAAAAGGTTTAAAAACTGAATAATATTTCTGTGACTAGAGTTTTATTTAAGAAAGAGAAAAAAATTATTAAAGGGAATATTATTTTTAGTGGACTATATAGAGCCAAAGTGTTATATAGGCTAGCTCTTAATCTGTATTCTTTAAACTTAAGTGTAAAATTGTAGCTTTGAGATCTTTGTGTTTGACTGGAAACAGACCCTCTTAATCTGACCTGCTGGTTTTCAAGGAGGGAAGAAATAGACTCAAGGGCTAAGTCCTTCTGAAAGGTACATACCAGGAAGCCTCCAAGAGGTTGAGCCCTGCTTGAAAATAATTACTTTTCACCAGCAGAGTACTCTTTCCTTACACTTGGGTTGTTTCTCATCTACCAGAGAGCTAAATTTATTCCAAATGCTTCTATAACAATCTTACAAAATGAGTACTGAAATCCTGGAAAGAAAAATAAAAGGATTCCCACAAAGAAAGATGGAACATAAGAAAAGTTGCAGATATCCAGTGCTGGCACCCTTTAGGGACAAAGTCTAAAGAGGCTAGAAACTGAGTTGGGTCCCATCGCTTTTTTGACACATGGGGACCTTGAGAAAGTCATTTACCTACTCTCTGAGTTCCCACACTGGAGGTGGTGTGGCTTGTGGAAGAAGAGTGTCCAACCTTCCCAGCTTTGAAATTTTATGTACTCTGAGTGGCTGCAATGTATCTCAGAGTTACTACTTGAATCAATAGGGCCCCAAGTCAATTCTGGAAAGGCACACTTCTTCGCTGGAGAGGAAACTCATACCTTTTCAGACTCTCAGTACTTTTTACCTTTTAAGTCAGAAGGAAGAATCCCAGCAGAACCTACAGTAATTGAAATTGGCAAATTCTTTATTCTCTCCAACCCAAAAGAAAATTGACACCAATCAAAGTGTTTATGTGGGGAAGGGGCCAGAACTAACGGGGGAAAGGGAGAGAATGGAGGTTACACTGAAACTAACCAAACAGAATATCCCTAAGACCAATGAAAATGCCCCAGAGTTACATTTGGACCTTGGACTCCAGCCATACTAGCCTTTCCAAGAAATCCCAGCATTTTTTTTTTCTGATGCCTAAGGTGTGAAACCAATTGCATATTGGCATTGATTGCACCAAAAACTTTTTCTTAAATCTAGGTGAGACTTAAAAAAAAAATTAATCTGTAGGATGTTAGCAGTGGTCATGATATTAGCTGGGCACCCCTACTCCCAACCAGCCCAGATTCCCAATCCTAATGGAACTGAGAGTTAAGAATGATTTTTTAATGTCTCGTTGGATTTTTAGACTGTTAATGTACCGAATCCTTCTCATTATTACTTTATTGATTGCTCATTGACCGGCCCCCTTCAAATCGTATTAACCACCCTCTGCCGGTTTAGATTAGGAGAGTTTAAAAAGCACCTTTCATTATTCCCACCTCCAACCCCCCACTCCTGCCATGGAATCGAGACTCTGAGACTTGTCAGCTTAATGGGAGCTCTAATGGGGCAGCTAAGAGGAGAGGGGCCACAGTCCCTGCCGATTGCATTAATAGCTCAAAGGGGGCCAATACAGAAAATTAGCCGTAAACGAGCTCTGGAGATCCTCAAATGAAAGAGCCATTTATCACGCTGGCTACCTTCACTCCACTCGTTTGCTCTCTCTACTGGGAACAACTCATTTCCTCTTAACTAAATTACTTCAGAAATGTCAGCTAAGCCCAGATAGCAAACATAACGAGAGAGCTACCCTATAATCTATGGGGTGATATCAACACGGCTGAAAAATTGGAGTGGTCAAATTTTAGAAGCGGGGTGTCATTCCATAATGAGAGAGACAGAGACAGAAGAGACAGAGAAAGATGAGAGAGGAAAGGTGGGAAGAAAGGAGGAGAGAGAGAGAGAGAGAGAGAGAGATCATTTATACCTAAATTTCCTGGCTTCATAAACACAGACAGAGATCCCAAACCTGGGCCAGTTGGGGCAATTTTACTAACAAAGTAGAATTTTTAAAAATCTCTTTAAAAGTTCATTAGAAAATAAATTAAGCAACAGAGTCCCCTGCCAGTTGTTGAAATTTAGAATATTTTGTTCAGAAAACTTTCTTACCTCCTCTTTTGGAAACATCCTTCAAAAAGTGGGGGGAGGGACAAAGATGGAAACCAAAAGGCAGAGAAGGAGCTAATGAACTCATAACCTTATTTTAAGTGGTACACATTAATATATAAAAGTCAATCAATCACTTACTCCTATTTTACCCATAACTCTCTAAAACTAAAGTTATGATCTTGGGATCTTTGTTTCATATAATAATAAAGCAAATACTAAAATATTATATAATGGAGTAAACCTAACATTTCATATTCATACCACACCCCCTAAATCAATAAAGTGACAAGGGTGCCACTTAGATGTTTTAAGCTGCACATTATTTAAAACAAAACAAAACAATGTTTTAGGGCCATCACAAGTACTGCATGTTTCCAAAACAAAACCAGTAACTTTAGTCAATATCCTCCTTTTCGTATTCCTTCACACACAAATATTCACATTCTGATGACAAACACATACAAGCCCTGAAAGGAAAGCCTCACACATCTGAGAATATATTCAGCTCCCTTTGGTTAGGCAAGCTAAATTCCAATTATGTTTATTGGCCTGGCTATTAATAACATTTCTGATTGGTCATCGGTTGGCATGCCCCACTGCCAGCCCAAATGCTGCTTCTAGGATCTGGAACTCTGAGCTAAGGAGTTCTGGCTTTCTGTGAACCTGAACGGGAACTAAAACAAAAAAGAAACAAAAGCAGCCAATGAAGAATTAGCGTATACCCTCCCCCCTCCCACCTTCCCCATTAACCAGCAATTAACTGAAAGAGAAGACTCAAGAGGAAATGGTGAAAGTGAGCTGTCAGCACTGTTGCAAATCTAAGCAACCAGACACTGGATCAAACCCAAAAGCTGGCATTAAAAACTGAAGAAATGATACTATCTAAAGAAGAGAGGGAGAGATATTTAGAGCAACACTTAAGTAGTTTTGCCCCAAATCTTATTATTCACTGGTCATTTCAAAGCCAAATGGCATCATTTTAAGTATAGCTTCCACCTCCCAGCTCCCACCTCTCCGAGCTACTTTCTCTGCCTTTTGTAAAAGAAGAAAATGTAGAATGCCTCACCCTGCTCAGAATCCTCACTTCACAACCCTCCTACTATATTAGCTTGACTCTGGATTATTTTCCAAAACATCTTTCATTGTTTTTGTGCAAGCCATGTGGCTCCCATGAATCATAAATTACTGAGGCTGGGGCTTGTTGACACCAAACAAGAACAGGTCTTCTCCCGAATAGATAAGAAAGGGTGACTGTAGTTAAAATTGTATCTCCAAACACCAGTTCTTGTGGCTCCTAAATTTGTGGCATGTGAGTGACATTCGGGCCTGGGACAGCCACACTAATCGCCATGCGTTCTCTCAGTGACAGAGAAGACGGGGGGGGGGGGGTGAAGCAGGAGTTAAGCAGCTGCAATACGCTCGAAATGAGTTATTGTAATTACATTTAATTAGTTTAATTAGTTAATTATTTTGCTTACAGCTGTACAAGAGACTGCAAACATTTGTTAATATCGCATGCCCTTTAACAGTATGGGGTGACTCCACAGTCACACTAAATCATGAACGCATATGTAGGAAGACTTAGAAATGTGTATAGGCTGGCTCAGCTTCTCAGGATGCGCATATTTAGCGACACATTTGGCACAATTAAACAAAATAAGGAACAAGTCATAAAACACAGAGTACTGGGGACAAAAGTACCACCGAAAAATCAAATAGAAAAACAAAGAGAGACCTAGGATTGAGTCCAGCAAACTCCAGTTATCAATGAAAGAATTATAGTACATTTTTGAAAGCAGTGTTTCCCAGCTAGTTCCATGCATGATGGTAGTTCAATTATTAGAGATAGGATCTAGAATTGCTACCAAATGTACCAGGAGAAAAATGGCAATAGTCTCTATCCCTCTGTCTCTCTCATCCGGGTTTTTGCCTGCGGTTTTGTTTTTCCCTCCTCCCTCCCCATTTCCTGCTTCCCGACATGCCCTTTCACCCAGACAGCCTCTGTTCTATAATTGTGAACAAACATTTGTGTCTTATAAAATAATGAATCGCCCCAAAGTGAAAACTCATCATGAAGACATGAATGCACAGGAGAACTTTGTTTACTTTTGGGGGGAAATAATCCATACCTTTTTTTATGACAGACTGGTCCAATAGATTCATGCCGCTGTTATTGGCATCTTCAACTGACTGTGAATATAAAAACATCACTATTCAAATTGACTGGATATTAAAGAATCGCACACATAAATCATGTCATTCCAAACTGGAGTGTCTGTTATTTCCATTTATATTAATTCACAAAGGGAGGTTTTATTATTATCATTATTATCTCTAAATCGGCATAGAGATGAAATTCACCCAAATTATACATTCTTCCAATGAAAGAAGAGGAAAAAGGAAACTGTGAAAATCATCTGGGATATGGTATTGGTTCAGTTATTATATTCAACACAGTTATTACATAGACATATGAACATTTATATTATTTGCTCTTATGAATTGTGAAATTTTGGCAACAGCTGAAAGATTTCCACCCATATTAGTAAGAGCAATTTCAGTTTTCTGTTCTATCCCTGAACATCTTAACTCCAAAATCATTTCACAAATACATAATAGTTTACATTATGGGATTTTAATTAAAGTCTGAGCAATTTGGAATGGAATGCAAACAGCAACACATAGGAACATGTTTGCAAGCCACCAGGACCGCATACCCACTGCAGTCCATACACATCCCCGTGCAGCCCATACACATCCCTGAGCGCTGTGAACTTCCTGCTGTACAACAGTCCCTCGGAGGAACCTGCACTATTTGCTCCCCTCTCAACCCAGCTACCCAGCTTCCCAGCAAGAAGCACACCTGTTAGGAAATCAGCCACTATAGATACACAGACACACACAGAGGCCCAGATGCTCCCAGTCAGCACCTGGGTATTGGCAAGAGCATTCATCTTCTATGCCACAGCTTCATCCCACAGAAGATAAGTTTCCACCCTGGGTGTTGGCAGCACTTCTGAAGGGAAATAGCTGTTGGAATGGGTTTCTTACTGTCTGGCTGTGCATCCCTGGGCCTCCAAACGCAGTGGTTCCCTTCCCTGCCCACGCAATGAAAATAAATGCTAGGTCCTTCTGAAATGGACACCTGCTTTCCCTGATCCACAGAAATCCAAGTTTGGACCAATTTGTCACCCATTGTACAGAGAAGTCCAAAGCAAAGGGCCCAGGATCGAGGTGGTGTTTTTACTGCACCTCCCACCCCCTCGTGCTGCATCCCCAGACAAGGTATGTGTTCCTCACAGGGGAGAGACTGCCTACCCCAAACCAGCAACGTGTCAGAGAAGAGAGATGAGATGATCTAATCATGGAAGGGGAAGGTTACTTTGTTTCTTTGGGTATTTAAAAGTCACTCCTCCGTTCTCAGAAAGGTGAGGAACATTGTTATTCTCAGTAAGAACCGTTTTCCAAGTTGCAACATGCCATGCACATCTTAAGAAATAGCAAAAAGCCTTTGAAAAAAACACGTCTTCATGGAACTTGTTGGAAACTCCTCCAGGAGATCCCACCACGCACACGCGCCCGTACGCACACACACGATTCATGGCTCTCTGTGCCCACGTGTCTACAGTGGCGACGTGTCCACGCAGGACGAGAGCATTCGCTTGTGTCCGTGGGCGGGCGATCTCACGCGCCCCCACACCTCACTCACGTTGGTACGTAAATATGTATATACGCCTCATCAGCGACGTGGGGTAGTTGTGGTAGTTAATGAGAAGGCTCTTGTCTGATTTTCTATCTAATTACGGCCGCCTGCTGGGTTTTTGTACAGGATATTCACGCAGCATGCTGGCGCTTAATCGTCACAGGGAGGATCGTAAAGATTTAATTAGGACTGCATGCGGAAGCGCAGAAAAACAACTCAGACTCGTAATTACTAGACTTCTTTAGTTAAAAGTGATACCAGGGGTTGCTTTAAGACACGGGGGTGTGTTGGAGTGTGTGTGCCTGTGTGTGGGGGTGCGCGTGCGCGCGCGTTGGGAGGTTTGACTGAACATCCTCATATGTTTATACTCATGGGTGGTAGAGGTGATGAGAGGTGAGAGAGCAACTGATTGGAAGAAGAAAAGAGGCTTTTCTGGTAGCTAAACAAACTCCAAACGAGGTGTCATCTCAGTCCCTCTTTCTTTCTGACGCTGTTTCTTCTAAGTTTTTTTAAACACTGCCCCCCACCACACACACACACACACACACACACACACACTCGCACACACAGTGGGTGAAATGTAGCATACCCAGAACCCAAGCAGCGATTTGCTAGTTTAATAGCCCCTGTGAGTAAATTGAAATAGAAATTGACAGGGTTTTATAGTTTCATTTAAAAAATATTAGAAGCATTTGGTTAATTAGCTCTCCTCTTCCTCTCATGGTTGGGGCGATGGCCATGAGTGTGTGTGTGTGTATGTGTGTGTGACACAACAGTCCCTCAACCCTTGGCCAGATGAGGACCCCTGGTTGTGAAGTCCACTGGCAAGCCGGCGGGGGAAGGGGGGCAGGGTGGTTCAGGGTGTCCAGAACACGCATTAGGCCCTTGAGACTGAATCAGTGACTACAGCCTAGGCCTGAAGAACCCCGTGCAGCAAGCCCATTCTGGCTGCAGGGAACTTTGAAACCCGACAGGTTTCTGTAACTTTGGGCCCCCCAAGCTCCAGATCCTGAAGCTGGAAATGGAACCTCTCTGTGATTGGGGGTCTGGTCCTGAGTACATCTCCTCTCCCCCATCTTTGTCATCTATCCTGTGTCAAAACAAGCACACCTCTCCAGATGGGCCCCATCAGGGAAAGGAGCGGGTGTATCCTTCGACACCCTTAGCACAGGGATCATCCACACAGAGTCCCAAGAGTCTCCCCACTTCCTTAGATTCCTGGCTGGGATGCTTCTGGGGAAGGAACTGGGCAGAGGTGGGGTGGGGCAGGGAGCCTATGAGGCTGGGCCTGCACCTTCTCTCCTCTGATCTACCTTCACCTCTGTGGTCTGTGTTCCCACCCGCATCAGCTAGGCCCACTGGCCATGCTGTGACAGGGGTGTTCTCCCAAATGCACAGACCTGGCCCCGTTTTTCTCTCACCCTTCGCATTTGGCCAAACACTCAAAACACCTCACAATGATCTTTTTCTTTAAAATCTAAAACCAAATAAATCCGTTCCCTCTTTGGGGGGAAATCCTCTGTTGGGTCACCTGAGCCACTTGGCCAGCAGGGCGGGGACGAGGGGACAGCCAGTGTCAGCACTGCCAACAGCAATGGTGATGAGCTGATCCACTTTCATTATCTAGCATTTTGAACCGTACTCAGAAAGGTTAATTTAAAAACTCCCTCCCAGACACATATCACCCCAATGCATTAAAAAAAACCCACAACTATTAAATATTTCTTTTCTCATATGATATTCTGAAATAAGCATGATCTCCATACAGGGACAGTCAAGCTCGATTAAATCAACAAAACGATCATTCTTATTACAGTGGGTAAATTCCGCCACAAATCATCAGGTGAGACCATCATTTTTTGGAAACAATAAATAACTGAATTTCCTTTAAAACAGTAAACCATCACAGACTACCCACAGACCACATTTAATGCTGCCACCGCATTTTAACTGTTCAGCATACATTTTTTTCCTTCACCAAAATATAGAGGAAGGACTTGGGCACACTTGTTCCTTTCCCATTTCATTTTTCTTTGCCTCAGAGTTATGCCTACAATAATGCATAAAGTATATACAACTATGCCAATGGGACCAAAATACCTTTCAACCATATTTATCTTTTCTGGAGACTATTTAAACTAAAGAGCCAAAGGAGACCTGCTTAGAATCACCCAGGCAGGTTTTAAAAAGCATTTCTTTGATGTTTCTTTGTTTAGTTTAATCAAGTATTCTCAACCAAATCAGGCTCCATTGTGTAGGTTGCAGATGGGATAGTGTGTGGGTAGGGGGAGTGTTTTGAGCCTTTTGTTTTAAGAAATAAACACGTGATGCCTTCCCACTGGGATGGTAACAGTGAGGAGGAAAGAGTATTCCTGGAGGGGGAGGATTGAAGAGGGCCGTGGAGAATATTGCTCCACAGTCATTTAACGGACGGAAAGGTGAACAGAATCTCTCAAATAGCAGTTGTCATGGACTCTCAAGCACAATTGTGGCTTTCTGGGTCTCTCCCCAGAAAATATTCCATTTCTTGGGTGATGATTCTGGAGCTCAAACATCTTGGCAAAGGGGCCTGCGGGTTATGGAACATTCAAAGGAATACCTGGCTTGGGTCAATGCAGCCCATGCTTTTCTGCCAGTGCGCACTGTCCTGCCTAACAGAGTCTTCGCAAATGCAGCAGAACCTCTGAGCCTGCAGAGGACCCCCAGCCGCCACGAAGCAGCCCCAGCCCCTAGGCAACTATCTGGGTGTTCACCTGCCAAGCCAAGGGGCCAGGCCCACTCCAGGACGTGCTGGGTGAGGCGGTGTCCTGGGGAGGGTCCCCAGGTTGCTCACACCATACCCAGGAGAACAGGAAGGGGCTGGTAGCTAGGGCCAGACAAAAACATCTAACGTTGATGCTGATGATGCTAAATGATCAAACGACATACACCTACTTTCCCTCCTTCATGGTTTCATTCCTAGCGGTTCTTACTTTCAAAATTGGACCTCCAGACATCGCCACGAGAGAGCCACACACGTCCCTACCGCCATAAACAGTTAACCATGCCGTGTCCAGCGGGTCCCTGTTCTAAGGCTGCAAACTACACCCCCACCCCCCGGAGACAGCGGCCCCACCCCCGCCTCTCCCCTCTCCCGGAGCCTTCGCGATTTATTGACTGTGGTTTTCGTTCGTTCGGTGGCGGTTACCTGGACGTCTTCCATCCCGGGGTGGCCGAGGCCGTGCAGCGAGAGGCTGTCCCCCATGCCCGCGTCCAGGCCGTGGTGCGCCGAGTGCAGCAGCACGTCGGGCCGGCGGACCGAGTGGTAGTCCCTCCGGGGGTCGAGGCCCGAGAGCTGGGGCAAGGCGGCCCGGGGCTGGGGCAGGAGGGAGCCGGCTTCCGAGCCCACTTCTTGCCGCTGCCGTTGGCCCCAGGGATGCTGCTGGGGCTGGTGCAGGGGGTTCAGGGAGTAGGGGTCGTTGACGTGGGAGTAGGGGTCCTGGCTCTGGTGGTAGGGGAGCGGCTGGTAGGGGGGCGGGAAGTAGGGCGGCTGGAAGTCGGACGACGGGGTGTGGGACAGCGGCGGGGCGCTCGAGTAAGGTCCTTGGGACACCGAGCCCAGTTGGGAGAGCCGAGAGCTGTGGCTCGGGACGCCATCGTGCCGGTCCTGGGAGCCGAGAGAAAGGGGGAGAGAGGAAAGACAGGGGGCAGAAGAAAGAAAGAGAGAGAGGGGGGAAAAAAATACAAGCGACACATGGAGAACCGGCTTCAGTGCGTCCTTCCCGGGACAGGGGAAGCGGGAGTCTCAAACTTACGCTGCCAAGTTGCCTCAGAGGGCCAGTGATTCTCAGCAATTCCCAACGCAAGGCTTTGCGGGGGAGGAAATGGGGAGAATCACCCACACAACCGACATCGCAGCCTTCAGTGGGGAGCGCAAAGCCAGCAAAAAGGGCGAGGGGGAAAATCACTGTGCATGAAGTGGGGTTCTAAACTCCTTCCTTCAAAAACAGAGCCCCCTCCGGATGGTCTTTGCCCTTCTGGGTGCTTGGGGCAATTGTTTCTAACTCGGCCAGGGTTCCAAAGCATAACAGAGAAACCTTCACACGGTCAGCTGGGCTGCTCCTCCAGTCCCAAACCAACTTCTTCCTTCACTGGCAGCCCCGGGGCTGCCCGGGAGCTCCCCGCACAGCCTGGCAATTCCCGGAGCTTCGAGGAATCTGTGTGATCTGGGTTCCCAGGCACCCCCGCTCCCGCCCCAAGAGGAATGAATTTAAATAGTGTTTGATTGAAATGGATCTCATTAGGAATCCTATCCTAAGCCCCTGTGAAGTTGAGCTGTGGTTTGAAGGAGTTATTGCGAAGGTTGCTTTTCTCGATCTCATGCTATTATATACTCCATGGTATGAAAATGAAGGACTTGAGGTTGGAAGGAGGGGAAATAAAAAAGCCCGGACAACTCCCTGTTGGTCCTATCTGGAGTGGTAAACTAAGTGAGGAAAAAAGAAAAAAAAAAAAAGAGGAGGTCTGTGTGTGTGAGAGAGAAGGGTGTTTAAGTTTCTCTCTCTCCCCTGTGGAAATGCCATGGTAAAGTCCCTGTGTTTCTTTTTGGAGAAATAGTCACCTAAATTTCCAAACTGCAATGGCAAATGAAAAGTTTTCTCTTTGGTCCCCCCCTCCCCTCCCCAGCTGACTCCAAGAGCTCAGACGGAGAACACACAATGCAGAGAGAAGCAGCTGCAGCCTCGTCCAATTATGGTGCTAAATTACCAAGCCAAAGGCGCTGGGAGGAAGACAGAGACAGAGAGAGTGAGACACGCACACAGAGACCGAGAGATGGAGAGAGACGGAGAGAGACAGCGAGAGGGAGCATGCAGTTCTGGTACAACGTGAATCCAAACTCACCATGGATGAATAGGTGTGGACTAACATCTGGAAAAAAAAGCCTGGTTACTGCTCAAAATCAAACAATGATTAAAAAAAAAAATCAAGGAGTCCAGCAAAGAAACGAGCTGGACACAGAAGCTGGGCTTGAAGTGCTTCCAGGGCAAGCCATCAAAAAAAAAAAAAAAATCCCCCCCCACCCCCAAACAAGATTGGCGCTGCCTGTCACCCACAGAGCTGTTCATGGGTCTCTTGCTGTCCTTTTGGCCTTTTTTTTTTTTTTTGCCTTTTTTTTTTTTTCCCGGGCTCCAGAAGCAGTCCTCTTCCACCCGCAGCTGGGCTCAGACTGCTCCGGCGCCCCTTCCTCCCTCCGCTTGCCTACACCGCCTCATAATAATTGATATTCATGACTATTAATATTACACGAGTACTTTAAAGGGAGAATGGAGGACAAATGGAGCGTGAAGCGGCAGCCAGCGCAGAGCTCCCCTACTATTGTAAATGACGTTCATTCAGTGGAGAATTACTAGATGTAATCAGACGAGGGGGCTGGCAGAGGCGGTCGGGGGAAAAAGTTGAGCAGGGAAGAGGCAGAACTTCAGTGAACTGAGCTGGGCACAGCCGCCCGCACCGCAGCCTCTGTTCCCCGGGACAGGGCGGTGAGGGAGGAGGGCATCGCAGGGGGCTCGGCTAGCACGGAGGGGTCCTTGCTCCTGCAGAGGGACTTCCCTGACGGGGAGAAGTGATCGCCCGAGGTGCTTTGTGTGCAGATTAAAAAACGAAATAAGAAGGCGCTGTCTGGTCGGTCGGAGGGGAGAGAAAGGATGGCGGCGGGCCGCGTGGTGGACAGCGCGGTGAGCAGACCTCCTCCGGACACCGGAGATGAGGCTGGTGATTGAGAGGGCGGAGGCGACAGGGGGCTCCGCAGCGGCCCCTCTCCACGGCTCGCACGCGCAGCCTGTGGTTTTTACCTCAATTTAAAATGCACGCAATCCATCTTCGGACACACTAAACCTATCTTTCCAGGCAAAGCCAGGGGCAACAGAAAACCTTTTCGGATATTTCAGGAACCCGTTCGACTGGCTTGACTGCCATTTCTGTTAAAGTTCAACCTTCCTCCCAACTTAAGTGAGCTCCTTCCACCAGACTGTGGGTTCTCCTCTATATTTTCAGCACAAAATGCGCGCTCTCTCTCTCTCGCTCTCTCGCTCTCGCTCTCTCTCTCTTCTCCTCTTGCCCTCCCCCTTTATTCTCTTCCCCTCTTCCACGCCACCCCTTCCTTTTCCTCTCGCCCTCCCTTCTTTCCTCTGCCCCCCTCCTTTATCATTCAGCCAGCTCGCTTTCCCGGACCCCGAAGCCCGTCTAGACGTACCGCGAGCTCGGTCCGGCAGGCCCATCGCCGCCAGCGGCGTGCCCACTCGGGCCGCACCTTTTCCTTTTAACGCGGGTTCCACCGCCTTCCACTTTGCCCGCATCGCGCCCGCCCGCTCCAGAACCGGAGGCCGAACCCACACACGCACCGCGAGGCGGAGGCCAGGCTCCTCGTCACAGTCGCACAAAACCACACAGGGGAAAGGGGAGCCCCAGCACCGCGCATCGTTTGCAGGAGGATCTCTCTTTCTCTCTCTCTCTCTCTCTCTCTCTCTCTCTCTCTCTCTCTCTCCTCTCCTCTCCTCTCCTCTCCTCTCCTCTCCTCTCCTCTTCTCTCCTCTCCCCCAAATTAGGGTTCAGGGCTGGGCAGAGCTGGGGGTCACGGGGCGCGAGCTCTGCCTGCGGGCGAGCGGGCCTGGGCAGCGGCGTCCGTCGGAGCTCGCGGCCCTCTGGGCGCCGCTGGTTGCCGGCCTCCGCGGAGCGGCTGGGGCCGGCCTTTCCCGAGTCTCCCCGGAGCGGGGGAGTCGCGCTGCCCCAACGGGTGGGGGTGCTGGGGGCGGTGGGGGCGGTGGGGGCGGGGGCTGGTGTCCTACCGCGACCGGTGTCCCGACCCGGCCCTGCCCGCGCCCGCCGCCCGGGCTTGACCCCCCAGCTCGCCAGCTCCCCGCGGCTCCCCACCTCCGTCCCTCATCCCCCTGCCCTGCGCCTTCCCCAGCTTTTCTTTCTCCCCCTCCGACGTCTCCTGGAAGTCTTGGCCGCACCCCCTTCCTCTAGCACCTCATGCGGGGGCTCCCGGGCCATCCCGCTCGGGAACCCGGCTCAGCGGGCTGCCGCCGGCCGTCCCGTCCCCCCAGCCCCGCGCCCCGCCGGGCCGTCCGCCCGCCTGCCCGGCCTGGGAGGCGCCCCGCCGCCGCGTCGCTGGGCTCCGGAGACCGAAAGGGCGTCGCGGGCGCGGCCCCTTCAGCTGCGAGCGCCCGGGTCACGGACCAGTTCTCCGGGCCGAGGGGCAGTCGCGCCAGAGAACCGCGCGCAGAGAACCGGGGCAGCAAATGCACTAAAAATGCCCAAACGTTGGGCGGGTTGGGCGCTCTGACCCTCAGAGAAGCAAAACCCAAGAAAAGAGAGAGAGAGAGGAAAAAATAACCGTGCCGAGTCCTTGGCGTGTGCTCCATGGACACCCATCTATCTACCTCCCTCTTTCTATTCTCCGTCCTCTATTGGGATCCGTTTGTGGTCGATTACAGAAATTTTGTTGAAAAAAATTTTTAAAAAAATTAAAGCCTGAGTCCAAGGAGACCCGAAAAACCTCATCCTCGCCCACACTCCAAACCAGGAGAGCCTCTTCTCTGCCCACCTTCCTAAGGGGGGGGGGTGATGGGGTGTCGAGGAAGACAGGAAGAAAAAGAAAAGAAAAAAAAGAGAAATCTTCTAAGTTAGCCAGATTTCCACCTTTCGAGTCTTTTCTCAGAAGTCTCTCCCCAAGCCAGCTTTTCTAAAAGTTAGAGAAAGCTGAGAAAACCGACCGGAAATCTGCGAGGAAAACAGCTTAAAAAACTCTCTCCCTCTCTCTCTCACACACACACACATACACAAATATATCAGTTGGGGTGTCGAGAAGCTCAAATTCTCTATCTGCAAAACTCTCAGATGCATCCGGGGTGTCCGCTCACCTCATAGATATCTTCGTACTTGACATTCTCCACGAGCTTCCAGAGCATGATGGCAGCCTGGTCTCTAGGAGGTGAGTGCATTCATGTGAGGAGCAGATGTCTGGCTTCTCAGGACTCCGCTGTCTGTAATGATCCATCTATAATTGGAAATGGGGGATACACACCAAATCCGACGCTCCTCTCCCATCACAACTTATATCTGTTGTCTCAAACAATAGGCTGGACGAGCCAGCCTCAGCAGAGAGAAAGAACATGATTACACACTCAGGAGTTAGATGCAATCTGCAGACATATATGTTATAAAAATCATAAACACGGATTTGCACCCAGATACCCACATTTAGTTATGTAAGCACCCCTGGGTCACGCCGTCTACACACCCTACCCCGTGCATTTAAAGGAGAAAAAGATGGTCGATCTGTGTGATTAATAGGAATATACACATTTTAAAAGCCTCTCTCTATTGAAAATGATGAATCATGCGGTCACTAATGAAAGACTTTAAAATTCATAATGAGAAACCAAGGGGCCAGCAGCCCCCCCCCCAACACACACACTTTTCTATCTAGATTTTAAAAGGAAGACCATTAGTGAGATTTTTAAACACAAAGCTCCTATTCATATATGTTCCACAGGAGGGTATTTTTAAAGCTGGATTTGGGGATTTTTAGGGTGATCTCTCTGTGTGGATGGCTATATAACTTTTTTTTCCCCTTAACTGTGCCTCTGTCACTGTAGAACAAAAAGCCAGCCCACCAGAATGACCATTTCTAACGTTTTTTGGTCATTTTGATGCACACAATGGGTAACTTAAATACTATATGAACACCTCAGGCTGCACTGTTTGTCATTTTACCGGTTGTTTGTATGTATTTTCAACAGATCCCATGTGCCATCTTTTTCTTGGCTGGAGTATCCATTTTATGAAGTTAATTTTTTTTTCTTTTTTTCAGATGGGAGCGACATAGGCACATGCACCCATCTACACAATGAGTGGATTTGGAGCCTTCTTTGCTGAAAGGAGACATAGTACATTTTACATTTACAGCTGTTTGTCTATAACTAACTTTTAAGTGGTTTTAATCACAGAAGATCAAAAATAGTCACCTAAACCTTTGGAAGGTTTGAGCAGAATGTTCTTTAAAGGCATCTTGAAAAATACTTTGGGGTTTGTGGGGTTTTGTTTGTTTTGATGTATTTTTTCCAAGTAAGGTGATTTGTACAGTGTTTATTTTTTTCTTAATAAGGACAACGTAAACAACAATGATAACAACGAAGTTACCCAAACCTGGAGCATGGGAGCCCTTTAAGGCACAGGGTTTCTGAATTTCATCACAAGGTGACTATCCACCTCATTCCCCTCTTTCCCACCCCCTCTATTTTCCCCCCTTTTCCCTTTCAGGGTTCGGAAGGATCCCCACAGCCAGAAGGGAAGTCCAGGGGAGGATCTCTGCCCCTGAGGCAGAAAATAAATGACAGGAGGGAATGAGGAGGGACCAGGGCACTTTGGGGTGGAAGCTATTAAACCTGATAAGAACGAATCTGCAAAGGGCGATTGTCTGTAAACCTCAGGACTGACTGCAGCCGCTGCGAGATGGGCAGGGATGGACACTGAGGAGAGGGCTCCGGACACCCGCGGTGGACACCGGCTACGCAAAAACCAAGGGGACGCTTCGTATGGCGCAGAATGAACAATTCAGCAGATTTTAAATGGAAATTTTTTGAAATGCTAAGTGAAATGAAAGGAACACAAAAAAGGTGCTTCAAAAGGAACTTTAGAAAGAAACCCTACCTTAATTTCCAGTTTTATTTTTATGCTTTGCCTTCTGTCACCCCTCCTTCCTTTCCTCCTTTCCTCCTTTCCTTTTTCCTTCCTTCCTTCCTTCCTTCCTTCCTTCCTTCCTTCCTTCCTTC
>JAAGEH010000018.1:73342099-73443013 GCA_011751065.1 Lasiurus cinereus
TCCTTCCTTCCTTCCTTCCTTCCTTCCTTCCTTCCTTCCTTCCTTCCCTCTGCTTTAATACTAACACCTTTAAGTTACACAAAATCTATTCAGATTTTCCACTAGAAACATAAGCAAAGATTTATTTTCTTGACCCCCAGAGCTGGTTTGGACATTCTTCCTAATTTTATTTTGTGGTGGGACTGGAGACGGGTTTTACCATCCCTTCTCACCCTTTCCAATCCTACAACCAGTTCCAGATCAATATTTTGCAAGATAAAGATTATAGATTTGGAAATTCAGATTCTCTAGACACAGTTTTATTAATGAGAATAATTGTCTTCTCACTTTCAAATCAATACCTCCATTATCTTTTTTTTTTTTAAATCTAAAGATCATTCTTACCCCAAATGAAAAGCATTTGGAAAGATCTTAATTTTTAAAAAATGTTTTAAACAGATTCTCCATTTCTTTTTTGGTATATCATTGATAAGCCTAAAATAAATAGACTCTAAGGGTTAAACAAACAAACAAACAACCACAAAAAATGAGAGAGATACTTCATAATTAAAACTATTTTTAAAATACATTGGCATAACTGCTTTATAGCCTTATTTGTGTATCATTTCATATTTTGCACATGCCAACAGTGGATGTTTTTAAAATTAGAAACGTCTTGAAATATTTCGTTAAAATGTATATAAATTCTTTAAGAAAACGGAAAAATGACCAATCTAGTTTTATTAAGATTGAAACATAAATTTAAAAATATATACACACACATAAAGAGGTAGCCAAAGAACTACATAACAATAATTAAAATCGAGTTAGTTTTTTAACGTGGGCATTATTCAAAAAAAATCTTAGAAATTGCAAGGGAAATCTTTCCTAGGGAGCCGCCTCTGTCATTGAGCGGGCAACGGCGCCCTCTGTCGGGATTTTGTACACGCACACCATGCCAGATCGTTAGATTTCTTCTATGGCGATTTCTTTCAGTTCTTGAAAACCTGTTATTGCTAAGAGCGTTTAATTTGAATTCTTATTATATCTACCACTTTTAGAAACGATTGTTTCAGCATCTAAAAAGCTTAAGCGCCTTAAAAATGTACAAATAAAAGCTCAATCTCTACCGAGAAAATGTTCCTAATTTGAGCCGACTTTTCTTGCCCATAACTTTCTGTTGTATTTCGCTTTAACCTCCTATCATGTAAGGTAAGAAAAGAATTCCGCAAGAACTCAATTAATGCAAACGCATAGGCAAAACAAACTCTGGGTTCGAAGTGAAATTAAGAGATTAATATGCATTTTCATCGTAATTTCATTTTTTTCTTGTCTTCTTGTTTTGTGCCTGTATTTTATTTTATTTTATTATTTTATTTTATTTTATTTTATTTTATTTTATTTTATTTTATTTTATTTTATTTTATTTTATTTTTTTAGGGCACGCACAGGCTCGCCTAGGTCCAACCGTGGTGGAGAATCCTAGACAGTTATAGTCGTATTTTCACTTTGACTTATATTTAAGTCCGTTTATAACAGCAGACAGAAGAGTTAATAATACCTTCCTTTTCTCAGCCTCCGAGAGAGGGAATATTTTATGATGAAGGTCAGAGACACGGATGGAAAGCGAATGCGCTAGCATAGAGCCCTCTGCTGGCGGTTTTTGGAGTAGGTCTTAAATAACAAAAAATTACCGAAAAATATCTTACTTTCAATCAAGGTCAACCATTAGCACTGCCATGTCTTATTTCTTATTTCTTCTGAAAATATAATTCTGAAAAAAAGAATAACTGGAAGGGAAGGGCCAGTTTAGATGGAGTTCGATGAGGAAGCCACGTTGATGCTGATAACTGACTATTGAGATTGAGATGCAAACTGCCATGCAAAGCGATTTGAAAGATCGCTGGCCAGTGTAGGTCATCCGATTCACTAAAAGGTTTCCAGTTTGCTTCCAGGTCAGGACATATGACTAAGTTGTAGGGATTTAAAAGAAAAATTCAAGCCCAGCCAGTGTGCCTCAGTGGTTGAGCATTCGTCTGATGAACCAAGAGGTCATGGGTTTGATTCCTGATCAGGGCACATGCCCAGGTTGGGTTGCAGGCCTGATCCCCAGTAGGGGGCATGCAGGAGGTAGGAGATTAGTATTACTTTTTTAAATCAATGTTTCTATGTCTCTTTCCCTCTTCCTTACTCTCTCTCTCTCAAATCAATAAAAATGTATATATTTTTAAAAATTCAAAAAATAAATTAAAAATTTAAAAATATAAGACAAAATTATAATTATGAATTACCTATTTTTTTTCAGAATTCTTACCCCTATTCCTATGAGGTAAGGCTTCATAAACTATCTCCTTTTGAGGCTGCCTGATGGACTGCTTTTTCTTTTACTCATTACATGCTTCACCAGGATTTCCCTTTTTTATCTTCCCCAAATATAAAAACAATAGAATGGCCAAAAAACAAAAAAAAACAAGACTTAGAATTAGAGTTATTGTGTCAAGTCAGGATCCTGACCCTTCTGATTCTCAGGAGGGATGGGGCAAGCCACTTAATAGCATGAACTTCAGTGTACTGAGCTATGAAACTGGGCATGATTGTGAGAATTCATTAAAACAATGCTTGCGAAGGACTATTTGAGACTGTCACTTTGCACAAACAGATTAACCTCTCAGCATTGACACAAGACTCTGGAGCTGGGTGTCAGCAAAGTGAAGACTTCCATCAGTCAGAGAACTTGGTTAGTTATCCTGGTTAGAAAGTGGAGGTGGGAATCCCATTTCAAGTCTTCCCACTGTGCACTCAGCAATCCCCCTACAGCATCAGGATGCTGTCTGTCTTCCTTCATTCTGAAATTAAAAGGACAATCGTTGACCCTGCTGGTGTGGCTCATTTGGTTGAGTGTTGTCCCATGCACTGAGATCACCAGTTCAATTCCTGGTTAGGGCACATGCTTGGGTTGTGGGATCCATTCAGTAGGAAGTATGCAGGAGGTAGGCCAGATGTTTTTATATCAATAAAAGCATTTTACAAAAAAGAAGGCAGCATTTAGGGACTACTACATTTTTCCAAGGTTATTTTCCCCATGCCCCACTTCCCTGGATTTATAAACAGGCAAAGGAAGAGAGAAAAAAAAAGCACTGACTTCTTCAATATACCCAGATATTACCCCCACCTCTTACCCATCAGAAACATGATTGTCCCCTGAGTTGATTAATAAGTCAGCCACACTTTTTATTGTGATGACCTGACTCTATTTTCTCCCATCTTTCTAAGATCAAAGTTTTTCATCATATTTTGGGAGAATATTAATTATATATTTTTATCATCAATTTGGAAAAATTACTGTTGAATGTGTGAAACTATAATTGAAGCACCTGCGCTTGGATTTATAGGGCTTTGCTATCACAGAGGTTTTAGTGATCTGGGTTTGAGGAAATAAAATAGGAGCAACTGTTTTCCTTATCAGTGTTTACAAAATTAAACCAGGGTGAACATCTCTAGATTGATTTTTCATGATCATACAGCACTGCAAAGGAAGTCACATTTCTTTCTTTAACCATAGGATTCAATCAATGAATTTGTAAAGCTGAAAGCACTCGTGAGAACGAAAATAATTGTGACTATGGAAACTCTTACTTTCTCTTGGACTTTTGGGGAACAGGAGTAATTTTATCACATATTTGGGGTATTCTGATATCCTTAGGTTTTTCTGTTTAATCGTGGGGTATACAATTGCCAAGCGGACGTTTTTCAAATCTCTGTTTCCTGGAGATAAAACGAGTAAGGAATGGAAGATTGGCGGGGTTATGGGGTGTGTGGGGGTGTTGATTAAGTGATGCAAACAGCCACAGAACAGTTGTTTCTAATACCAGTGGCTATTTGACATACAAAACTTGAGAGGTGCGCTTCTCTCCTGGCGTGACTAACGCAGGAGGACAGGTGTTTCCATCATTGTGGACATTTCTGTGTTATTGCTTTAAGAAGAAGCAACCTCAAAGCATGAGAACACTAAACAATCTTGTTTCAAAATGCAACCAATAGACCAATACACATCTGTGAGGAAAAATTTGCAAATAAAGACATAGAAAGATGTAGAGCAGAAATATAACCTTTAAAGCATGAATAAACACATACAATGTACAGCTTCAGAGCTGAAGCATCTCTTAAGTACAAGGAACATTCAGGAGAAATTAGCATTATATGGGAACTAGTTCCTAAAACTCACATCTATGAATTTTGATAAAAATAAAGAATGATATTCACTTTATGACCCTTTTTATTTCTTTAACATAAAATGATTTTTTTCTCTTACCAGCTATGGTAATTTGGGCAAGTCCTTTGGCCTTTCCAGGACTCTTTTTCATCTATAAAATTAGGTTGATTTACTAGTTGATATCTAAGATTTTTCCTTAGAAATGGACTTGATGAGATTTATGAAAGCATCAAATAGAAAGCAATGAAAAGTTTAAAACTGAGGTGCTACTTTTAAAATTAATTTATTTTTTATTGATGAGAGAGAGAGAGGGAAGAGAGAAGCATCTACCAGCTGCCTTTCCCCTATGAACCCGAAGTCTGGGTGTGTGCCCTAGCCAGGAAATGAACCTGCTACCTTTTGGTATAAGGGATTAGGCTCCAACCAACCAAGCCACACTGGCCAGGGCAAAGTGTTCCTTTCTGAACATGTTGACACAAAATCTCAGCTCTCTGGGACCCTCAGGGGTGGGGAGAGGCAGTTTAAGAGAACTGACTCTGATCTTTTGGTAAATGCTAATCACATACAAAAAGTTTTTAGGAATATCATCTTAGAAGAAAGCAAACAAAGGAAAGATAAGAATTCAACCTGACAAAAGAGGATATCATTTTAACAGTTAGTACCTCATAGGTACTTTAAAAAAGTCAAGCATCTAAGTCTAGAAAAATGACATTCTATTGCAGTAAAAGAGTTTGCAATTTTGATCTTGACATTATGGTCAGTAACCTTTGATAAAGTATGTGAAAGAAATAAATGTCTACTAGCAAATGCTGGAAAACACTTCAATTTCAGAAAGAGGGGAAAAGATGGGAACTGGAAACCACAGATGAAGAATCATGCTGTTGTTCTCTACTCCCTCGCTCTCATCCCTCAAATGATAGTGTAGGTTGTCAAAGGGGTTAGTTCTGCACTCTAGGAGGGAAGGAGGAGATGCCTGAACACCAGGAAAACAGACCATCTGTGTTCTCCTTTCCTTTTGTTATGGATTTACTAGGCAGGGGACACAAAGTCCCTGCAGATCATGAAGACACTTCAAAATGTCTCTCTAGCTCTCACTTGAGTGATAACATTTGGGGGCGGTCTGCCTTTTGACTAAGGACAAGAGCTTTGGAGTGGACAGATGGGTATGAATTCCAGATCTGCCACTTACTCTCCTGGACATTTGGGAAATTACTGAACCTCCCTGAACCTCAATTTCCTTATATGAAGCATCCTATATAATAAAGAGGTAATATGCAAATTGACTGTCACACTTTTGCACAAGATGGCTGCCCCTATGTGATCACAAGATGGTTACTACAAGATGACTGGCCGGGAAGGGCAGTTGGGGCCAATCAGGTTGGCAGGGGAGCAGTTAGGCATTGATCAGGCTGTCAGGGGAGTGATTAGGAGTGATCAGGCTGGCAGACAGAACCAGTTAGGGGCAATTAGGCAGGCAGGCAGGTGAGTAGTTAGAAGCCAGAAGTCCCAGATTGTGAGAGGGATGTCCAACTGCTGGTTTAGGTCTGTGATATTGGACTTAAACCAGCAGTCAGGCATCCCATAAGGGATCCCAGATGGGAAAGAGTGCAGCCTGGGCTGAGGAACACACCCCACCCAGTGCATGAATTTTGTTTGAATCATATTTCCATATATGAGACATACTTAGTATATGAAATATGTACACTGCAATAACCTTTGCATAGGGGTGGTCATAATGAAGAGATAATACATATTATAATAACCCATTGCTTCCAGCATAAGGGAGTACTCAGTATATTGACTCTACTGTTACTATCATAGATTTGCAGCTATTTGAATAATTCTTCTCCCTCCCAATAAGTTGATTGATTAATAAAAACAAATTTGAGGCAATTGCTTTCATAGTTTACCATGAATCTCTGTTCTTAGTCTTATTCTTCTTTCTAATATTAAAAAAATATTGGTGACTCAAAAGAATGAAAAGATGTGTTCATTATTTTTCAGGTGCTAAATATTGGCAGGGAATAGTTAGTACTTTGGATTACAGAATGAAGATTCAAAAATATTTTGACAGGCTAATACTTTGGAACAACTCCCCAAATCTAATTTAACAAAGATAAAAGCAACAAAAACATAACTGTAAAAGGGAGAATTCCAGACTGGCAGAGAAAGACATGAAAATACCTACAGTTTTCCACTGCTCATGGTTCTTATTGTTTCTGGAACACAATAGTCACATCAGCATCATACACAGCAGCTTGTTGAGACTGATAAACACAGATAGTGAGTGAAATCCCAGGTTGCATTAGTAAGGATTGTATGTTCAGATCTAGATAGGTTGCAATCCCACCGCCTACTGGATTTCTGGCATTGTGTTCAATTGGGTAGCCTGCTTTAGATTGTCCCTGATAAACCAGAAGTTCTCTAAAAGAGAGTAACAGGAGATGGCAGCATAGGTAAACACCTAAATTGCTGCCTCACACAATAATATCAAAACTACAACTAAAAGACAAAACAGACACCATCCAGAACCACAGGAAATCTGGCTGAGAGGAAATTTTACAACTAGAAGGAAAGATGAAAGCACATTGAGAATCAGAGGAGCTGCAAAAAGCTGAGGTACGGAGATGCACGAGCATGTGGAGAGGATGGGCAGCTGTGTACACGGGCAGCTGAGTGCATCGCTGGCTTTCTAAAGTGGGAAGGAGATGGAAACTCCCAACTGCACTAAACTCCAGTTCTGGGCCAGTTTCTGGGAACCCAGATTAATTCAGAAAGAAACTGGACTGTTAGGAAAAAAGAAAGCACACTGAGATTCAGGAGAGCTGCGGAGGCAGAGATTTGAAGGCACGCATGTACAGAGATGACTGAATGCTGAATGCATAGGTGGCTGAGTACATGGCTGTCTTTCTAAAGTGGGAGGAAAGGAGGAGGAAGCTCCTGACTGCACAGAACTCCAGTTCCAGGCAAGATACTGGGAACCCAGACTCATTTGGGGAAAAACTGGACTATCTGACAGTGGGAAGAACTCGAGTGTGGCTCTCTCTCTCGGAGGTGCTTGCAGTGATCACGGAGTGACACTGAGACCCAAGGACCTCATAGGGCAAAGCTGACAGGAAGCTAAGACTATCTGCCCTGTCCTGAAACTCTGCCCCATCCAACCTGAGCACAGAGACTTTTGCAATTTTGCAAGTCTTGTCCCACAAGGGTGTCTCCAGCACAGAAGTTCTCCCAGTGAGACACAGCTGATCCTCACAGCCAACTGGCCTGGAGGACTAACTAGAAATTAAACATACACTGACTGAAATAAAAAAAAATATTATACAGAATCCTAACAGCAGATTAGAGGAACACAAAAATCAAGTCAAAGATTTGAAATACACAGAAGAAAAGAACACTGAACCAGAAAAAAGAAAAGAAAAAAGAATAAAAAAAATTGAAGATAGTGTAAGGACTCTCTGGGACAAACTCAAGCATACCAATATCCACATTATGGGGGTGCCAGAAGAAGAGAGAGAGCAAGATACTGAAAACTTATTTGAAGAAATAATGACTGAAAACTTCCCCTACCTGGTGAAAGAAATAGACTTACAAGCCCAGGAAGCGCAAAGAACCCCAAAGAAAAAGGAATCCAAAGGGGACCACACCAAGACACATCATAATTAAAATGCCAAGAGCAAAATACAAAGAGAGAATATTAAAAGCAGCAAGAGAAAAACTTTGTAGTTAATTACCTACAAAGAAGCACCCGTATGATTGTCAGCTGATTTCTCAGCAGAAATTATGCAGGCCAGATGGGAGTGGCAAGAAATATTCAAAGTGATGAATAACAAGAACCTAAAAAAAAAAAAAAAACCTACAACCAAGTTTACTCTACTCAGTAAAGCTATCATTCAGAATTGAAAGGCAGATGAAGAGCTTCACAGATAAGAAAAAGTTAAAGGAATTCATCAACATCAAACCAATATTACATGAAAACTGAAAAGTATTCTTTAAGAAGAGGAAGAAGAAGGAAAAGGTGAAAATAAAAATTATGAACAACAAATATGTATCTATCGACAAGTGAATCTAAAAATCAAGTGAATTAAAAATCTGGTGAACAGAATAAACTGGTGAATATAATAGAATCAGAGGCATAGAAAGGGAATGGACTGACAATTCTCAGGGAGAAGGGTATGAGGGTGCGGGAAGAGACTGGACAAAAATTGTTCACCTATGGATGAGGACAGTGGGAGTTGGGGAGGTAAGGGCAGAAGGAGGGGTGGAAACCAGGTGGAGGGGAGCTATTGGGAAGAAAAAAGAATTTGTATAAACACATATTTTTGTTCCATATACTACTGTAATACTGTCACTGCAACTCACAGAAAAGTATGTTAAATAAATAATTTTAAAACAACACAAAAAATTTAGGCAATTGAGTAAGTGCACAATTAACAGAAAAGCAATTCTTTCTAAATTTTTTCTGTTTAAAAAAATATATTTTATTGATTTCAGAGAGGAAGGGAGAGGGAGAAAGATATAGAAACATTAATGATGAGAGAGAATCATTGATCGGCTGCCTCCTGCATGCCCCCAACTGCGGATTGAGCTTGCAACCTGGGAATGTTCCCTTGACTGAAATTGAACCTGGGACCTTTCAGTCCACAGGCCAATGCTTTATCCACTGAGCCAAACCAACTAGGACTCTAAATCTTTTCTTAACTGCAAAGAAAGGTAAAATTTCTTTAAGAAACTTTCACTATTATTTATAAAGAAAATGTGAATTATGTTCTTTTTCTGTATTGGAAAATATTTTTTAACTCTACCATCACAGCCTAAACATAGACTGAAAAAAATATTTTAAGACCCAACTAAGTGTGGACATTCAGTTTGAGTTTTTTAAAATGTTTTCATTGATATTTTTTTTATATAGAGTGAGGAAAGGAGAGAGAGAGAGAGAGAGAGAAAGAGAGAGAGAGAGAGAGAGAAGCTAAAAACATCTATTGGCTATCTCCTACATGGCCCTTACTGGGGATCAAGCCAATAATCCAGGTATGTGCCCTGACTTGGAATCAAACCAGTGCTTTCTTGATATATGGGACAATGCTCAACCAATGAAGCAATACCAACTGGGCAACAGTCAGATCTTTTAAAAATACATTTTTATTGATTTCAGAGAGGAAGGGAAAGGGAAAGAAAGAAACACCAATGGTAAGAGAGAATCATTGATCTGCTGCATCCTGCATGCCCCCTACTGGGGAATGAGCCTGCAACCTGGGCATGGGCCCTTGACAGGAATCAAACCCAAGACCCTTCAGTCTTCAGGCTGATGCTCTTTCACTGAGCCAAACCAGCCAGGACAAAGTCAGCTTTTAATCATCTTTGTTTCATCAGTTTCCTTCATAATTTTAGTTAATATATGAAATGTGGAGTTTTTAGCATGAGACTATATGAAAACTTCTAAGAACTTGACTTAGGACATATTTACAGCTTCTGAAGCCATCTGATGCTTTTGTGGGGCTCATTCTTTCAATACATATTTAATAAGAGCCCATTTTTTGCAATGCATTATGAAAATATAAGGATAAGTTAAAGAAGAAAATTTCTTAGAAAGTTTCTACTGTCTTAGTAATGGAAATGAAAAATAGAATGAGAAGAGTTTGTGATCTTGAGTATGAAACTATATTATGTGGAATTTTAGTTTCTAGGTTAAAGTGTTAAGTAACATCACATTCTATCTAGTGTTTAGATATCCTACTAACAAATTTTACTTTTTCGGTTAGGAGTTTTGTTTTATTTTAAATAAAAAACATGATTAGTGATTGGTATATGAAATCCACAGGTATGTGTATGTGTGTGTGGGAGGGTCTGCATGTTTCCTATCAAGCTGTAAGATCCCAGACTTTATAAAATTATATTTATTGGGGTGACATTCATTAATAACATTATATAAGTTTCAAGTGTACAATTCTATAATACATTAACTGTATATTTATTGCATTGTGTATTCCTCACCCCAAGTCTAGTCTCCTTTTGTCACCATATATTCACTCTGATAATCATGATACTGTTGTCCATGTCAGACTTTGTTTTGTTTGTTAATTTCTTGCTCTCTGTTTTATATCCTACACATGAGTGAAGTCATAGGGTTCTTGTCCTTTCTGGTTTGATTTATTTCATTTAACCTGATATTCTCAAAATCTATCCATGTTGTAGCAAATGGCAGTATTTCATTCTTATGGCTTAGTAGTATTCCATTGTATATATGTACCACATCTTTTTAAAAAAAATGATTTTTATAGATGAGAGAGAAAGAGAGAGAAAGAGAGAGAGAGAGAGAGAGAGAGAGAGAGAGAGAGAGAGAGGAGAGAGAGAGAGAGAGAGAGAGAGAAGGAGAAACAGAGGAACATTGATTGTCTGCCTCCTGCATACTTTCCGGTGGGGATTGAGCCCACAGACTGGACATGTGCCCTGACCAGAAATCAAACCTGTGATCTCTTGGTGCATGGGACTACACTAACCAACTGAGCCACAGTGGCCAGAACCACATCTTCTTTATCCAATAATTTATCAAAGGGTTTTTTCATGTCTTGGCCCCTGTGAATAATGCTACAAATAAGTTAAGGATACATAGATATTTAGGAATAAATGTTTTCACATTTTTGGGGTAGATACCCAGAAAAGGGATTGCTGGGTCATATAGTAATGCTATTTTGAATTTTTTTAGGAAGCTCCATACAGTTTTCCATAGTGGCTGTACTAGTTTACATTCCACCAGCAGTGAAAAAGGGTTGTTTTTTTTTCCTCTACATTCTCTTCAAAATTTGTCATTTCTTCAGATTTTTCATTTCTTCCATATTCTGCTAGTGATGAGTTTGTGCAATATAGTTTCACTCTAAGCATTCCCAGGACTGGATTTATGCCATTAACAATAAAAGCCTATCTTCAGGGCTACATCTCTTATCAGTTTAGTAGCTCTTGCCCCTTGGCCCAGGGAAACAAAGATCATTCAATTGTGAACTGATGACGTGGCCTGGACCCCCATGTACTTTCTGGCCTTGGCTGGTCTTTTACCTCCCTAGGCTTCAAAATCCAGGATCAGGATTGTATGACTGAGTGTGCTCATGTGTTGAATGACAACACATGGAGAAAATTGGACTTAGCAGCAAGTAGTCAATTACTTACAGTTGCTAAAAAAAATCTGTTCCAGAGCTTATGAGGCAGAAACTTCCCTGCCTGATTCTCACAAATCTATAGTGCCAGTCTGACCATGATTTATTCGTAAATTGGTTTCTAGGAGCAATTACTCTTTTTTATTAATGTTACTTTTGCAAATACTTTTCATTTCAAAATAGTTATGGGGACACTATTAGAAGATGAGGCACACAATTTTAGACCATGTGATGATGTTGTCTGTAATGTGACCTTTTGAATGATTTCAAAGAAACAATTGATGTTGGCTACACAGAGAGACCAGAGGTCTAATAAATCAGCATGTTTTAATTTTTTTCTCTAAACATTATTTGTTGAGTTAAACTATTGTTTCCAGCTAATAATTTTTGTCTTCAATAAAAGAAGGGAGCCATTATTTTGGAATGAATATTATACAGGATGGAGCAATAGTAGGTTGATAGTTGAGTACACAAAACACAGAATGTATTCTTATATAACTTGTTGTTAATTATTGTACTATTTCTATACGAAAAACTATAAACCTACTTTTGCCTTACCCTGTATTAATATATTCTAGTACCACTGACATATATTTGAGAATGAATGCAGGTGTTCCTATAGTAAATGTCATATTATAGACACTTGGATTAAATTAGCAATATTTTCATTTAATATGGCAGAAAGACTCAATAGATAGCCACCATTCACTTTGCTTTTTATATTATATTTATTTTCTTTAGACTGATTAGATTTTACCTGTTTTCACAACTAACAACAATAATGCTATTATTTCTATTACAAGCTCTTCTTAAAATCTCTTCATTGTGAATAGTACAGCTTCCTTTTTTTAGTAATCCAGAATTATTAAATAATACTTTTCACCTGTTGAAACTTACCTTAAAATAAATTTAAGGCTAAGCACATTAAATTTATTAGCTCACTTAATTAAAAAACATATTTTATTGATTTCAAAAAGGAATGGAGAGGGATATAGAAACACCAATGATGAGAGAGAATCATTCATTGATCACTGCCTCTTGCATCCCCCACACTGGGAATCAAGCCTGGTTCATAGGTTGACGCTCAACCACTGAGCCATGCTGGTTGGGCATTAGTTCACTTAATTTAATCTTCAAAGGGTCTATGAAAAAGGTATTATTCCTCTAGTTTTTTAAATGAGAAAACCAAGGCCCAAAGAGATTAAGCAACTTTTCCAAACTCTCAGGACCAGTAAATGACAGAAATAGGATCTAAACCTGACTTTGATTTCTAAGTTGTTCCTTTAGCATTATATTCATTCTATGGGTGTTCATCAGATTCAGCTATTTTTTAACTTATACAGGCCAGTGGTTTGGACAATGACAAAGCAAAATTGCATGTAGTAGTCAGAAAAAAGAAATGAAGAATATTAGGAAGAGAAAAAAGAAATCAAACACAGGAAAGGAAAGAAAGATGAATGGAGAGAGAATGGGCAGAAAGGAAAGAAAACAGACAGATGCAGCATGTGGTGAGCTGTTGACTTTCTGTCTAGGTAATGGTCCTCAACATGGGGATTGTCTTGATCCCCAGAAGGCATTTGTAAATGTCAGGAAACATATTTTAATTGTTACAATTTGGTGTGTGGGGAACGATATTGACATCTAGTAGCTAGAGATTAGTAATGCTGCTAGACGTTAAACAATGCATAGGACAGCACTTAAATAATTATCAACATAACAATGGTGCTGAGGTTGAAAAACCCTAGTCTAGGGTTTGCTGTTCAATGATTAAGATAAAACATTTGGAATAACCTTGTAATTTTCTAAGGAAATTTAAGTCATAATCCTCATACAAGTCTATGGTACACAAAACAGAGAAGACTTGCCTGTTGAAACTTACCACGTCCTATGCCCTATGCTAAGCACATTAAATGTATTAGCTCACTTAATTTTTAAAAAATATTTTATTTGTTTTAAAGAGGAAGGGAGAGGGAGATAGAAACATCAATGATGAGAAAGAATGATACATTTTATATTTTTAATATAAATAGAAAAATACATTATTCAATATATAGTTCAATTCAACTAAATTCAGTCAACCCTATAAAAGCAGATCTGGGTTAAACAGTCAGTTCTACTTGTTCTGTTGAGGACTTTAGAAGGCCATTGTTAGAACTGGGAGGTATTAATGCCAGGCCATCTTTTTACAGAGAAGGAAGGTAAGGCTCAGAAAGGTGAAATGATTTGCCTAAGGTCATACATGGGTCAGAAGAAAACCCCAGCTCTTCTACCTTCTTATTTTCAGGGTTGTTTTTTTTTCCCTCCACAAAGTTTGCTCCTGAAATTCACTACTATCTCTCACTGTGGAAACAACTCAAGCAGGTTTCTCTTTAATTCCTCAGGTCTATTGGTTACAGTTGCATACCCTAACACACATATTAACATTTATAGACCCTTTTAAAAATTTTGTGATGGTGATAAAATATTTCCTCTTTCTTCTGAGAATAGAAATGAAATAATAATGAAGCACTGCATTTGATAGAACCAGATTATAGTTTTGTTATGATGATAGTTTGTAAACTTTTATAACATACAGTAACTAAGGAAAATACTACTAATTCATCATTTCTCTTTTTTTAATGCAATTTTCAAATGTGTCTAACTTTCTTATCAGCATAACTTAACCATGGATGAATGGAGCACAATAATGAAAAACAAATACATAAATAAACCATGCACTAATATACAAACATTTGTTAGATACCTGTTTCTTGTTTTTAGCACCTTAGGTGATGATAGTGATGCTAACACTTAACAGGTATCCAAGTGCATTGTTATGTGTGTTATATCATGTACTAGCCCACTGTACCATCTGGAGATGAGAAGAAATTAAAATAAGATTCCTTTGAGTATGTATTTAATCAGGGAAGCAATGAATATAAGGCTAAAACTCACTTATAGATGGAAACTAGAGGCCTGCTGCATGAAATCTGTGCACTCAGGGGAGGTCCCTCAGCCTGGCCTGTGCCCTCTCACAGTCCGGGAACCGTCAGGAATGTCCAGCAGGTGGATAGCCTTAGCTCTGCCATGGAGGCATGAGAGGCTCCCACTACCACCACTGTGATCACCATCTGTAAGCTCTGGCTGAGTGGCATTCCCCCTATGGGAGTGCACTGACCACCCGGGGACAGCTACTACATTGAACATCTGCCCCCAGGTGGTCAGTGCATGTCATAGTGATTGGTCGTTCTGCCATTTGGTCTATTTGCATATTAGCCTTTTATTATAAAGGATAGGATCCTGACCTAGTCTGACAGGGAAATGGATAGAAGGGAAAGGCAATGCTAGTTGGAACGTGACTTGAATCAAAGAGGGTTTCTAATAGGAGAAGGTGGGTGTACAGCTAAAACTGAAGAAAAGCAGAAAAGGAAAAACACACACACACACACACACACACACAGATGCAGGAGAAATGGGGGCCAGTCATTGTGAAAATATAAAAAAACCTCCTCCCAACTGCAACTGGAAAATCATGTTAATGATATCAGAAGGTGCATTTGACTAATAGATCTTTGCCCATGGTTATAGTTCAAGGTGGAGTTCTAAAGCCAATGAAAATACTCAAGAGGAGTTGGGTGCAACTTGACCCTCCTGAACTAGGTACATGAAGATTTTGAGTGCAAGCCAGAGAGAAGCCAGTCAGAGCTAGGCGGGGCTCTGAGCAGAGGATCTCTCCTGGGAATGAATGAAATTTTCCTTGGTGCTAAGGAGTCAGTCCACACCTCCAAATGCATCTAGTAGTTTGTTTCTTCATCCAGCCAACAATCTCATTCAGGAGAGGAAAAAGGAAAAGAAGGTCAATTTCCTGGTGACAGAGATGTGCAAAGGATGGTGGATAAATTGGTTCACTGATGTAGTCAAATATTTTTATTCAGATGTGCAATTCATTTAAATATCATAGAGAGTGAATTAACTAAAAAGAGGCAGCAATAACACCACCTTTGTTTTACTAACAGTACTTGATTACTTTAAAACAATATTTTAGAGAAATTCTAACAAAATATTAAAGTCTAGGCACAAAATTTCATTATGTGGTACATTAAAAATATGTTAAGAACATATGCTAATTTACCATAATAATCTTGATGGGAGGTTACCTCTAATTGAACAATACGGGGAGGCCTGGTTATTACTTTTGATACATGGGAAAATAGGGTCAAAGATAGTTCTATGTTAAGAAACCATCCTGAGTCCATGCAATGAATGAGAGACATCTCTTGAGTCAGTAGGGAGTAGATTATTCTGTTTTGAAAGCAAGTCCTGCCCTATTTTCACTTACTGATTTTATGTTTGCTTTTATCTCCTTGATTTTTCCCCCAATGGTTTTCATTTGCCCTGTTCCTTGGATCATTACTCATGTAATCTTTAAAAGGAGGATATTAGAAACTATTGATACTCCTTGTCCACAGGAGTTGACATTAGGAATGAATTATAATAAAAATCATATTTTAATAGTTTTGCATAAAGGGAATCTGTAATTACAATCAGACATTCCAGATTAATTCCTGATACAAAATGAAACAAATAAAGTGAATAAGATATGTAATGGAAGATAAATAACAAATGCTGATAAAGAAAACATGTTTCTTTTCATTACCATGTAGCCTAGGTTTCATAAGGAATGAAGCCTCTTCTGGCTCTGAAAATTTTAATTTTGGCATTTGTTGCTACTTAGACAATGGGAAAAATATAGCTTTCATTCTCTATGCAAATAATTGCAATATTATACTTTGAACATTCATGGGACAAGAGACAGAAAATTTATTTTAACAAGTATTTTAAAATATTTTTTATGATATTTTGATCTGAGTGAAGAAACCTAAACCAAATTTAGGAATTGGTTCAAAAAATAACACAGTGAGCAATATTATTCTCTCTTTCACATTCTGCAACATTGGATGGGAAGTAAATTTTCCTTTTAAATTTCCAGATTCGAGTCTACAAGGAATAGTGAAATATTATGTACCTAACATAATTGGTTTAATACAAAGGATGAAGGAAGTTATGGAAATACAGATGTGATCATGAGTAAAAAAAATGTACTTGGTACTCTAGAGCACTCATCCTCTTTTGCAAACTATTTAGATTTTGAACAAATAAGGTGGTTGACCTCAGTACTTGTTATTATAAACACACATAGTTCTTCATCATTTAATTAAAAAGATAGATGAGGGAAGCGTGGAAGTCATTTTTTTAATGTTTTTTTTTCATATTACAAGAAGTAAAAGAATTAAATTAGAGTTGACAGGAATAGCATAGAAATGGTACATTCTCATTGTATCATGTCAGAAGGCAAATGATGGCAATCTGTATCATGGTTGGTGATACTGATCAATGGCTTGGCTCAAATAATGTCTGCCATGTGCCTCCTCTCTAAAGCCACTCTTTCCCCCTTATGAGGAGGGAACACTGGAGAAATGCAATTTGGGTAATAGATCCAAAATAATTGCTCGTATCATAAAAGAAAGACTGAGAAACTGTTCTATGTTAAAGGAGATTAAAAAGATATGCCAACTGAATGCAATTTTTTTTTCTGTAAAAAATGTTATTGGTATGATTGCCAAAACCTATATAAAATGGGAGAAACCAAGACAGTGACATAGCTGAACACCTAAACTGCTGCCTCACACAACAATTTCAAAACTACAGCTAAAAAACAGAATGGACACCATCCAGGCTCACAGAAAAGCTGACTAAGTGGAAATTCTACAACTAGAAGGAAAGAGAAGGGCTCACGGAGACTCAGAGGAGCTGCCAAAAGCTGAGGTACGGAGACGCGCGCATGGAGAGGATGGGCAGTTGGAGTGCCTGGCTGACTTCCTCTAGTGGGAGGGAGATGGAAACTCCCAACTGCACTGAACCCCAGTTCTGACTGAATTGAACCCCAGTTATGGGTGAGACTCATATGGGGGAGTCTGGACTGTCAGGAAAAGGAAGGAGTGCATGGAAACTTAGGGGAGCCACAAAAGGCAGAGCTCTGGAGGCACGTGCAAGTACACGCAAAGAGGACTGAGTGCTGATTGTGCCGCTGGCTTTCTCTAGCTGGAGGAAGAAAGAACCTCCTAACTGTGCTGAAATCCAGTTCCAACTGCATTGATTCCCAGTTTTGGGTGAGACCCTGGTGACTCAGACTCATACAGGTCCCCAGAGCACACAGAAACTCAGGGGAGATGAGAAAGGCAGAGGTTTGGAGGTGCATGAGTGCAAGTGTGCACACAGAGGACTGCAGTAATTATCGAGGGACACTGAGATCCAGGGGCCTTGTAGGACAGGACTGACAGGCATGCAAGGCTGTCTGCTCAGCCCCGAGACTCTGCCCCATCCAAGCTGAACACAGAGGCTTTTGCAATTTTGCAAGTCTTATATTATAAGGCTGACTCCAGCACAGAAGTGCTCCCAGTGTAGACACAGCTGATCCTCACAACCAATTGGGTTGGAAGTCAATTCCTCCCAGTGATACCAACAACAATCAAGAATTAACTACAACAAGGCTATACACACAGTCCACAAAAGGGTGCATCCAGAGAGTCCACCTCAGGTAACTGGGGAGGTGGAGCTAATGGGCCCTATAGGACACCTAGCACACAAAGTTACTCTACAAACTCAGGGAAGCAGCATAAATGCAGAGACAAAGGAACAGATCACAAATGAAAGAAATGGAGGAAAACAAACGACTGGATATAGAGTTCAACACCACAGTTATAAGGTTTTTCCAGAATTTCCTAGAAAAGATGGATAAATTTAGCAAGACCCAAGAGGAGATGAAAAAGGACCAAGTAGAAATTAAACATACACTTAGTGAAATAAAAAATATTATACAAAGACCTAACAGCAGACAAGAGGACCACAAGAATCAAGTCAAAGATTTGAAATACAAACAAGCAGGAAACATTCAACTGGAAAAGCAAGAAGCAAAAAAAGTCCAAAAATTTGAAGATAGTGTAAGGAGCCTCTGGGACAACTTTAAGTATACCAACATCAGAATTATGGGGGTGCCAGAAGAAGAGAGAGAGCAAGATCCTGAAAATCTATTTGAAGGAATAATGACAAAAAAACTTATCCCACCTTGTGAAAGAAATAGACTTACAAGTCCAAGAAGTGCACAAAACCCCAAACAAAAGGGATCCAAAGAGTATCACACCAAGACACATCATAATTAAAATGCCAAGAGCAAAAGACAAAGAGACCAGGTTTGCTAAAGTAATTGTGGTGATAGAAATGTATTAGCCTCAGAAGCTACTGAGGTGGTTCATCCTATCCTAGTACAGTGTAAAAAAATAAAAATAAATTAAAAATAAATAAATAAATAAAGACAAAGAGAGAATATTAAAAGCAGCAAGAGCAAAACACTTAATTATCCAGAAAGGAGCACCCATACAATTGTCTGCTGATTTCTCAACAGAAACTATGCAGGCCAGATGGGAGCAGCAAGAAATATTCAAAGTGATAAATAGCAAGAACCTACAACCAAGATTACTCTACCCAACAAAGCTATCATTCAGAATTGAAGGTCAGGTAAAGAGCTTCACAGATAAGAAAAAGCTAAAGGCATTCATCAATACCAAACCAGTATTATATGAAATGCTGAAAGGTACTCTTTAAGAAGAGGAAGAATAAGAATAAGGTAAAGATAAAAATTATGAACAACAAATACATATCTGTCAACAAGTGAATCTAAAAATCAAGTGAATTGAAAATCTAATGAACAGAATAAACTTGTGAATATAATAAAATCAGGGGCATAGAAAGTGAGTGGACTGACAATACAATTCTCAGAGGGAAAGGGGTGAAGGTAGTGCAGGGAGAGACTGGACAAAAATCGTACACCTATGGATGAGGACAATGTGGGGAGGTAAGGACAGAGGGTAGGATGGAAGCCGGATAGAGGAGAGCTATGGTGGGGCAGGGGGGGGGGAGAGGAACAATTGTAATAATCTGAACAATAAAGATTTATTAAATAAAAAAAACTATATAAAATGATGAAATATAAGTAGTATCTCTCAATACTAAGTTCTCGACTTTGAAAATCATTTGTGGCTATATAAGAGAATGTCTTGGCATTTAGGAAACACATATTGAAGTATTTTGGATGTATATGAGGCAAGAAGTAGAATGTTAATATTTGGAGAATCTGAGTGAGTGTAAATTAACACATTTCAGCAATCTCTAAGGCAGAATACTAGGCTTGGTTTTGGCAGCTGGTCCTTCTTTTGGTTATCTGTCTAATCCCAAGCAACATACTTAGACAATCTTGATCTTTACCTACCTCAACTATCACTCTTAATATTTTTCACTTTGTTCTCTTTCCATTTGTAAAGACTTTATATTCACACTTTGAAACACTTTATATCCCACATTGTAGCTTTAGTCAGATTTATAGACCTTGCTAAAAGGCTGTATTTCCCAGCCTCTGATGTCATAGTATCATATGGCCAGGGAGCCCGCAGGGCAGTGCAGTGGGAAACTTCAGGAAAGGGTGCTCAAAGAGAGCATATGCAACTGGGAAAGGTACTTTTAGACTTTCCCAAATCTCTTCCTTCTTCCTCTTGCCTGCATTGTGGTATCATAGCAGTCAGCATAGACCACAATTTGAATCTTAAAGAGGGAAGCCGGGATTTGGATGGTGGAGCTAAAGGAGAGAAAGAGCCTGAACCTTTAACAAGTAGATTCACTACAGCAATGCCAGGCTGCCTACCTCTGGATTTTTTTTTTTTTAATATAAGAGAGAAGTAAACTTTCATTTTACTTAATACATTTATACTTTGAATTTTTTGTTGAACCTTTTTGTATCTGATTCACCAAATTACTCTGAGATTCTCAACAGCAGTTTCTCCAGGCATTTACTAAATTAAGGAATCAAACCTATATTAATTAGATTTTTGCCAGACTTACGAGTATACTGAAGGCTACAGAACTCTTCTTTAGCTTGATAGAGAAAGGTTGAGTTATAACTTTTGCTTTACCATGTGGATCTTCCACATATGTATAGATGGAGGATCAGTGGTATATTGATGATAGTTTTCTTCTGAGATACAGGGGTACATATGTTTCTTCCCTTCTTCCAAGATATCAGAATTTTTATGAGGTCTAGAAAGTAAAGGATTCTGATCAATGGGAGAGGTTGACAATGTGAGGACATGCTTATTCTTAAGATAAAATTACAGTAGAATCAGTGTCCAGCACAGACAGCATCTCTCCTTTACGAGTACTTGACTGACTCTCTATTGCATCAAACCCTCTTCTGGACTTTAAGACCTCCAAAATGTTTTCCATTCATTTTATTCGGTTGTTTATTTTTCTCAATTTCATCAAGCCATTCTCACCATTGTGCATCAGTATGTCATTCCAATGTCCATCTCTATCTAGACTTTTCTAACTTTCTAATTGTAATATTACCTCGGACCCAATCCAAGTTCCAACTTCTCCAGGAATCATCCTCCCATTAGTTGAGTCCTACTGATTTCTCCAATTGCAGTTATAGTCATCAGTACACAGTTTAGTAATTAGTCATCATTATATCTTTCTTTCTTTTTTTAGAAAAACATATTTTATTGATTTTTTACAGAGAAGAAGGGAGAGGGATACAGACTTAGAAACATTGATGAGAGAGAAACATTGATCAGCTGCCTCCTGCACAGCCCCCACTGGGGATGTGCCCGCAACCAAGGTACCTGCCCTTGACTGGAATCAAACCTGGGACCTCTCAGTCTGCAGGCTGATGCTCTATCCACTGAGCCAAACCGGTTTCAGCCATTATATCTTCCTTAACATAGAATCTCCTTGGGCAAGATGGACACTTTTTTGAGGCTAGACAATTTGGTATATTCCTCAGTATGTCCTATAGGTGCCTCTTCCATTCTTTTGTCTACATAACTTCTTGAGTCCATGCTGTTTTATTAAGTTTCAAAACAGTTAAATGATGTGCTTAAAATATATGTTAAGCCAGGTGGGTGTGGCTCAATGGTTGAGCATTGGCCCATGAACCAGGAGATTGTGGTTCAATTTCTGGTCACAACACATGCCCAGATTTTGGGCTTGATCCCCATTCAGGGGTGTACAGGAGGCAGCTGATTGATGATTATTTTTTTATCATTGATGATTCTCTCTCTCTCTCTCTCTCTCTCTCTCTCTCTCTCTCTCTCTCATTTTCTCCCCCTTCCTCTTTCTGAAATCAATAAAAAAGCATACTTTTAAAAAGATATTTTAAAAAACAATAATCTAATAGGAAGAATAGCTGTAAGGAAAAGTGAAATGTTTAAATTGGAAAATAAGAATTAGAACCAAAATCTCTTATTTCCTAGATTTTTTTCTTCCATTAAACAACCCAAATTAGAATGTAATCCATGAGGGTAGAATCATCAGACTTTAAAAATTTTTTTGCTGGTATATCCTCAGTGTCTAGAATAATGTCTGGAATATAGTAAGTCTTCAATAAACATTTATTGACTAACTGAATGAGAATTTTTGAAACTAGACAATAATTTGGTTCTTTTTCAAAAAGGAGCATAGAGAGTGTCGGCCTGCGGACTGAAAGGTCCCAGGTTCGATTCCGGTCAAGGGCATGTATCCTGGTTGCGGGCACATCCCCTGTAGGGGACGTGCAGGAGGCAGCTGATCGATGTCTCTCTCATCGATGTTTCCAGCTCTCTATCCCTCTCCCTTCCTCTCTGTAAAAAAATCAATAAAATATGTTTGTTTTTTTTTAAAAGGAGCATAGAAATATAATTGAGAAGTTAAGTTTGTTTGACTGCAGGAAGAAAATATACATATATAAGGCATATTTATGACAAAGAAAAATATGCATAAAACAGATATTCACAAAGCACTTATTTCTTTTATGTTCTTAATTAGCTAATAAAATGAGCCTTCAATAAAAAGGTTATTAAAATTGTTATTTATTTGTGTTTGTAAAATAAAGCCTATATTTTAAAAATACTTGAAGAGATCATTTATAAAGAAGAAAATTGATACTGTATTTTGAGAAGTGAAGAATTCTCTATAGATTGGGGCTTTATTACTATACTAGAGGCCCAGTGCATAAAATTTGTGCATGGGTGGGAGGGATGTCTTTCAGCCCAGCCTGCTTCCTCTCCAATCTGGGACCCCTTGAGGGATGTCCGATTTCCCGTTTAGGCCCGATCCTTCTTGGATGGGGCCTAAACGGGCAGTCGGACATCCCTCTCACAATCCAGGATTGCTGGCTCCCAACTGCTCACCTGCCTGCATTCCTAATTGCCCCTAACCGCTTCTGCCTGCCAGCCTGATTACCCCCTAACCACTCCCCTGCTAGCCTGATTGATGCCTAACTACTCCCCTGCCAGCCTGTTTGAGCCCAACTGCCCTGGTCACCCCCAACCCCCCTCCCTGCAGGCTTGATCACCCACAACTGCCCTTCTTTGTAGGTCTGGTCCCTTCCAACTGCCCTTTCCTGCTGACCTGATAGCCCACAACTACCCTTCCTTACAGGCCTGGGTCCCTCCCCACTGCCTTCCCCTGCAGGCCAGGTCACCCCCAACTTCCCTCCTCTGCTAGCCTGGTCACCCCTAACTGCCCTCCCCTGCAGGCTTGATCACCCCCAACTGCCCTCCCTTGCAGGCCTGGTCCCTCCCAACTGCCCTCCCCTGCTGACCTGATAGCCCACAATTGCCCTTCCTTGCAGGCCTGGTTTCTGCCAACTGCCTTCCCCTGCTGGCCATCTTGTGGTGGCCATCTTGTGTTCACATGGGGGCAGGATCTTTTGACCATTTGAGGGTAGTCATCTTGTGTGTTGGAGTGATGGCCAATCTGCATATTAATCTTTTATTAGATAGGATAGAGGCCTGGTGCACAGGTGGTGGCCAGGTGGTCTGCCCTGAATGGTGTCCTGGATCAGGGTAGGTGTTCCCTTGGGGCATGGGGTGGCCTGGGCGAGGGGCCTGTGGTGGTTTGCAGGTTGGTCATGCCCCCTGGTGACCTAAGAGAAGGCCCTGATATCTGGGATTTATTTATCTTCTACAATTGAAACTTTGTACCCTGGAGTGGAGCCAAACCTTCTGCTCACACAGCCATCGAAACTTTGTTGCCTCAAGCAGAGGCCTCCACTGGTCAAGGTATTCCCAAAGCTTAGTTTCCTCCATCACCAGGGGCAGCCCAAGCCATCCTCCTGCTCTCTCTGGGGCTGTAGCCATATTGGTGGGTTAATTTGCATACTTACTCTGATGGGCTGGTGGACGTAGCTGGTGGGTGTGGCTGGTGGTTGGCTTGTGAGTGTAGTGGAGTTACGTCAATTTGCATATTATTCTTTTATTAAATAGTATAAATTTGTGCATACACATGACAAGTTTTGCTTGAAGTATGGCAAACTGATAATGAGGGAGTGAAAGTCAGATTTTTTTACCTATCATCCTTCTACAAATATTACACCTGTACTAACCATTGCTCATTACTGACAGATGGTGGGATTCCTAGGTGGAAATGTTTACAGAAGTAAAAATGTATGTGTGTGTGTTTTTTTAAAAATAGAGATATCACATGCAGCTGAAATGTTCTAATTAGTACCATGGAATCTTATCTGAAGTTACACGGAAATCCCCTCAAAATTTTCAACTTAGAATCATAAAAGCTTCTTTTACCAGAGGGTTTATGAGCAAACCATATAATTTTGCAGCTCGCAAGTAAGGTGTCATAATGACACCTTTCCATTTGTTATTTACTTATACAGGTTAGAGCAGCAGGCACATGAGGAAAGATCTGAAGAAGAACATTGCGATCTTTTGGAGAAACCACATCAATGATCCAGGGAGTGTAAACACTATACAGGAGAAGACATTATGGAATAGTTAATGGAGTAATCGGGGCTGAAGACATGCCGCAAGGAAACAAAAGACATCTCTCCTGAAACCTGGAGACTGCAGGAGGCACCTGTGTTGCCTAATGATGCTCCAGGAGTCAGAAACAGCAACTCTATGATATCCCTCCTGTGGAGTCTGGGTTGTACATTTCTTCTAAATAATGACTCATGAGAATAAATTGATTTTCACCTATTCTGTGCATCTTGGACTTGTAGGTGCTTATAGTAACTAATTAGTTCAAATAGAGTAGGCTGGTCTAGATCTCAGTAAATTATGGGATTGCATCCATCATTTAAGTAAATCATGTTTAAGCTGTGGGTGCTGTAGGTAGAAGAATGTCACCTTTATAGCCACCTGATTGTGTACAAAATGTCAGTTAGGCGGGGAAGGTACTACGTCTAACCAACCTGGTCATGGATAAGTAAGGAGAAAGGAAAGTGGGGGAAGCCATAGAGCATGTGAAAGAAGGGTGTTTTCCTTTTCCTTCCCAGGGCTCCAGGCTCACTACATTTTCTCCCACCTGGCCACACCTCATGGGTCTTCACCACCCTTCTCAATTAGCATTTCCAGGTCTCAGACCCCATCTTTCTTTTAGCGTGGACTCTCTGGCGGTGCTTGAGCTACTTGAGAAAGACATCTGTGATTTTCTGTGCTTCTTCTCCTCTGATTCATCTTCTCAACACACTGACCAGAGAGGAGTCCTTGAAACTCACTGAACCTACAAAGTCCTGAGATGACCTTATTCTGGGTGATTAACTCACCTGGAACTGCCTAGTGATTTCCATGGAGATTTGGCCAGTTTTAGAAAGAAATTATGATTTTGAATCTAAATATGTTGCCATAAATTAAGAAATGTGATTAAAAGCAACAATCCTAGCACACACTTATACACATCCATAAATACTGTTCTGAAATTCATAGACATATAACCTACATAGATCCTGTTTTTGCCAAGAAGGGGAAAGACAAATAGGAGAGAGAGAGAGAGAGAGAGAGAGTCACTATGGTGGAAGGAGGTGGAGAAGAGGCAGGAGCAGAGAAGAAAGTCAGGGAAGCCAGCTTTCTCAGTCCTGGGAATGCAGGCTTCAGAGGTGTACTGTACTGCACCCTATGTTTGACTTTAGTTATCTGCTCTATAGTGGTAATTTTCAGACTTTTAGGTGCTTTAGAGGAGAGTGCACCGTTAGTACAAATTCTCAAGCTCCACTCTCAAGATATTGATTCAGCAAATTAGGAGTAAGGCCTAAGAATTTTCCTTTAAAAAAAGGCTTCAGAAAATTTAGGTTCAGGTGGTCATATAAAACTTCTTAGAGTTCCCTAACTGATTTGGCTCAGTAGATAGAGCATAGGCCTGCAGACTGAAGGGTCCCAGGTTCGATTCAGGTCAAGGGGATGTATCTTGGTTGTGGGCACATCCTCAGTAGGAGGTGTGCAGGAGGCAGCTGATAGATGTTCCTCTCACTTCCTCTCTGTAAAAAAGTCAAGAAAATATATATATATATTTTAAAACTGAGAGAGAGAGGGGAAGAGAGAGAGAGAGAGAGAGAGAGAGAGAGAGAGAGAGAGAAACGTGTATGTGAAATGAAATTTCCTTTGAATAAATGTGACCATACTGGAAATTCCTTTATTTTGATAAAGGAGAAAGAAAAGTATGTTTGAATCAAGGAATGAAAGGCAAAACATTTATCTATGAGATGCCATGAGGTATAAAACCTAATAGGGGAGATGTATTGTCATTATTGTTGTGTTGTGCTTTTTCAACTGACACGTGTGATTTGATTAGCTTTAAGACCTGACCCAAAAAAGGCGGTCTAGACATCCTCACAAAACTTTCAGAGGTGGGGCTATTCTAACAGCAATCTATATCGAAAAAACACAGTGATAGAAATGACACACCAACCTGACAATGAGGAGTTCCATGGTCCAGTTTTCGGTGCTTCTTGGGACAAACCTTTTAGGCATCCTTATTCTTTCCTCTAAAATGAAGGCTCTGGGAAAAATGGTCTGCAGTTCTTTTCCAGTGCTACATTCTGCAGGAAGACCTGGTAATAGTCTTACTGAGTGAATCGTTGCCTTTAAAAACTGGGTAAATGTTAGGTAGTCTATAAGCACCAAGTCATCAAGGGACAAAATACTAGCAACAATGTTATTCAGTTCCTCCTGGAAATCAGGATTGGTGCTTCATCATTATATGTATTTTTCTCAGTCTTCCCCCAAATCCAGCAAGCTGAGTTTCTTTACTATCATTTTACAAATGAAGAAAATAAGATTCAGAGAAAAGAGGTGGCATAATATTAGGACTTAAGAGCAAGGATTCCAGACGCTTAAGCCATGGGCTTGAATCTTGACTACACCACTTTCTAACCCTGTGAGTTACATGTGTGAAAGTTACTGAACACTCTTTGTGCTGTAGTTTCCTTATTGTTAAGTGAGGATTATGAATGGTACCTCCCTCATGGGCTACATATTATGCTAGTGTTTGCTCCAACTGTCATTACTTGTTTTTTTAGGGCAGAAATTCAAACCCAAGTTTGTTTGAGTCTGAAACCCACACTAGTTCCTTGCTCAACAACTGGAATAACATTGCTGAGCCAGTGTTCAAGCCCAAACACAACCCCAGTGAGTCAAGTTGCCTCATTCAGACATGAAAGAGAATGTCAACAGTACCTGGAAAGGGAGGTTGCAACATGTTCTCAAACTCGGAGCCATTAAATTTTAAGCCATTATATTTCACATACATCTTCTGCAAACGTTGAATTAAACCTAAGGTTCAAATAAAATTATGAAATTAAATATAACATGTATTTTAAGAAAATTCACACACACACACACACACACACACACACACACACACATGCACACACACACCTGTTTGTCACTCTCAGTAAGCTTGTAATGTTGGAATGAACTTTAACTTTAAAGGTGGATGAACTAAGGTACAGAGCAATGCAATTAGTTACTGAATGCTGTTATTAAATGCTCTTATGGACTTCATAGTCTAATGGGGCTGATAGTGAGTAGAAAAACATAATAAAGAATTATACTGCTGCCGCGCCAGAGTGCCTCAGTGGTTGAGCTTCGACCTATGAACCAGGAGGTCATTGTTCATTTCCTGATTGCCGGGGTTTCAGGCTCGATCCCCAGTGTGAGGTGTGAAGGAGGCAGATGATCAATGATTCTCTTTCATCATTAATGTTTCTATATCTTTCTCCTTCACTTAAATAAATAAAAATATATTTTAAAAAAGAATTGTACTGTTTTGATAAGGTCTCCTTTACCCATCCATTTATTCTTTATTTATTTAACATCAATTTCCTGTTTTAACATAGATCTTTTCCCTCTACTAAGCAGCTTCAGTTTGTCAATCATCTGCACATTGGTTAAAATCAAGTCCTTCTACATTCCCTACTTGTCAAATGCTTATGATTTTTAAAGGAGTATACTAGTTTTATTTTTCAATTTTGTTGAAGTTTAACTTAGTTCTGTGAATAATCTAATATAAATTGTAGTATTTTTTTCTGAATAATATTCTATTATTTATCATCTATATCTATGTATCATATATCTATAAACCACTGTCATAACAATTATCATATATCTGTCATTTATAATAGATGGTACATTGGCTGTCAGGTGATATGTAACTATTTGAATGAATTATGGAGAGAACAGCCATTTCCTCCTCTTGCTCTAGCAATCTAGCTGATGGTTGATAACTCTCTCCATCGTCCAGCAGAGGGCAGTAGAATACACTCTCTAGTTTACCAAGGCCTTCGGAGTCACTGTTGATATTTTGAAAGGAAGTACTGTATTCAGAAGAAAGCTTAATATGAGTTTTTGGTGGAAAAAAAAAATAGGAGTTACATTGATCCCTGTTATGAATCAGAATAAAAAAATATTTCTCATTGTAACTTCATTATTCTTCAGCAAAGTGGTAATTGGTGTGTCACTCAAAAGCATTTATCCCCATATAATCTTATAATTTTTAAGTATTTTTGTTAATTATCCTTTATATTTAAATAATATCCTATCTATATTCTATTTCCTCATGAAATGGGTTAAAGAGCCAATAAATCTGCCCCTATGGTTACTTGTTTATTTAGAAAGGTAAGTCTGTGCCTTATGGCTACTAAAAATGTTTAGTAGTCAGATATCTGTGCTCTATAACTATTAGTTTATTTATTAGTCATTCAAGAAACATTTTAAAGTAACTTAAAACACTTTTAGAGCAGAGATCCTTTTCCAGAGTCCCAACTCCACAGATAATTTTCTTTCTTTCTTTTTTTTTTTGCAAAACTTGTTTGTTCCTGGCACATCTATCAACATGTTAGGATATGCAGAAAGTTCTCCCAATCCTTGCCCTTTGATCTTACTAGCTGTTTGATCATTTTTTTTTATCCCCTGTCATTCCCATGAACACACCTCTGTTAGCCACAAACATCCACACTGCCCTGTCCCTCCTTCCATTGTGGTTATCACTGTCTGCCAATTTTTAATTAAGAAGATAGAAAGTAAAGGGAGTGTGAAAATCTAAATGTTCCTCCAGATCACAACTCCTCCAGGTGTCCTGGTGTTGGAAATTCTCAGCTGTTTAGTAGGCACAATGAAGTGGAAACTGGAATTTGGGGAAACAACAGGTAGGGGAGTAAAAGTGGGTCACAACAGAAACAATAGGAAGAGTTTGCTGAGCAAATTCACATACATGGTTTTTGTTTTGTTTTGTTTTTAAAGATTGTTTTACTGATTTTTTAAAAGAGTTAGGAAAGGAGAAGGAGAGAAAGAGTAACATCAATGTGAGAGCAGAGCATCTATTAGCTGCCTCCTGCACGCGCCCTAATGGGGATTGAGCCCCCAACCCAGGCATATGCCCTAAACCGGGATTGAATCTGTAAGCCGCAGACGAATACTCCATCCACTGAGCCAAGCTGGCTAGGGCTTAGCAATCTTTATCAACAACTTCTTCTGCTGTCCCAGACATTGTAAGAATGAAATAGATGAGGTCTCTTCTCTTGTGGACTTTATAGTCTGGTAGAGCTCATAAATGAAAAGAGAAATGTAATAAAGAATTATAATGTCCTTCCATTTAGCCTTTGTTTATTTATTTGAGTAGTACTCTGTGTCACATACCCTACTTCCATGAAGACAGGAAATAAATCACTAAACAAGTGAATAAAATAATTTCTGAGAGTGATAAATACCAGGGAAGAAGTAAGCAGAGTAATACAGTATGGAGTGAATCAGAAAGAGTGTGCTCTGATTGAATCTAACCTGGGTTTAGATGACAGTTTTGGTCATTGTGAGGGACACCACAGAATGATTACCAAAAGGTGTGATATATAAACTAAGACCAAATGGATTCATAGGTGTGAGAGGTAAAGGGGAAGGTGGTGGGTGGAGAGCATTCCAATATGTGCCAGATCTAGATAGTATGACTTGCCCTCTCAGGTTGTTGAAGTAGTTCAGAATCTTCACAGGAGCTCTGAGTAAATGTGGTGGGGCTGGAGAAAGGCTAATGGGGAATAAATAAATAAATAAATAAAATAAAATGAAAGGGCCCCTATGCCTTGTTAAGGTATTTGGACTTTGTCACAAAAGTAGTGGAAAACTAATATTTATTTAAATGGAATTGTTTAAAGTTTTAAGAAACATTTTCTGAATATGCTTTGGTACAGGGTGACATTTTTCTGCTCTGTAAACTCTTACATTTGGGATGACAGAATTCTTTTTCTTTCTTTCTTTTTTCTTTTTTTTTTTTTTTTTTTTTGGTAGGGACTCTATATTAAACATGCGTTGTCCAAAGAATGCTTTTAATTTCATTCACTTATTTATCAACTAGAGGCCCGATGCACAAATTCTTGCACTGGTAGGCTCCTTTGGGGTGGCCTGCAAAGATTGGGCCGCAGCTCATGCTCTGGGCCTCACAGCCCCACAGCCCATCCTGGCACCCTACCTTAGCCTGGCGCCATCTCCTCACCTGCTCCACCATTCCACCTGTGGGGTGATCCATCGGGGGGCAGGCCCTGCTCCCAGCTCCTTCAGTGACTAGGAGCCCGAGGTGGTGGCCGCACCCCACACCGCTGCCACTGGTCACCATCTGCAGGGTGATTGGCAGGGCGATCAGACCCCCACTTGCACCCTTCTTGACCTGGCACCACCTATTCACCTGCTCCACCATCCAGCCTGGTCCACTCTTGTCAGGGCCTATAGAGGCCGGCAGCACCTCCACTGCTGCCTGCTGCCAGTGCCACATTGCAGACACTCGCCATATTCTGCGCCGCCCCCTAGTGGTCAATGTACGTCATAGCAAGTGGTCAGACTTCCAGTCAAACGACTGCCAGAGGGGACAATTTGCATATTAGGCTTTTATTATATAGAATATTTAAGTGAACATTTTATATTAGGCACTGTTTTGAGTGATGGGGATATATCTGTGAAAAACAGATTAAATTTCCCCACTATTAGAGGTTCATTTAAAGGCATAAATTGGAAGAGAATTTCTTAAGGAGTGGTTTTGTCAAGAACTGTGAAGGGTCTGAGATTTTGCCTTATTTGCAAGCTAACAAGTTATCCTGCTGAAGCTGTTGGAAGACATGAGACTCCCAGGTTGGGACAAAGGAGTTTATTACTCATGGTAATAGCAATAGCCAGAGTTTAAACATCTGCCCAGTTCCCACAGGACAATGTGAAGAAAGCCAGATGATACCTATACATACAGCCAGCTGTGTTAGAAGAGAAGAAACCTGAGCTTATGGAACACAATTCTTTAATAAAGGGCAGTAAACAAAAGTGTGACTATTCCCTGCTCCAGAGAGAGAGAGATCATCTCTACCTTCCATGGTGGTTTAACACATAAACATCTTTGAGGAGATCATTCAGACCAAAGTAGTCAGTGCAAAAGACATGTAGACACAGTAGAGACCTGTGGGAAATTATCTCCTGACAGGTTGATCTTTGTTTTACTCAAAGCATGGGCCATAAAATCATTACATGGCCAAAATGAGATGGAAACTTGTTTTATTAGAAACAATATATCTGAACATATGCTTAGTGGGTCTGCAAGGTGAACTTTTATAAATTGTTGGCTTCAGTGCATTGATCTGTAAGTTTGGTTCTGTCTACAAATATGTACTCACAGTGGCTGGGAGGCTTGAGGATATTATGTACTATTTTTTATGACTGCTTAAAGTTTGTTACACCTTTTAGGACACTTCACGGCTGCCATTTTTGTTTATGTTGAATTTATATAAATACTAGAGGCCCAGTGCACAAATTCATGCATCAATTGGGGAGCGGTCACAAGTGGCTGGTGGGCCAACCCTCTTCCTGGTTGGAGTAGGGGGGCAGATCAGGTGTGGAGCTAGCCAAAGGGAGGGGCCGCAGTTGGCCAGTTGGCCCCGCTCCCTGGCTGAACTCCTATTTGAACTCCCAGTTGAACTCCTAGTTGAGGGAACAATTTGCATATTAACCTTTTATTATATAGAATAAGCATATAAAAACTTACCCTATTTTTCTGTGTATAAAATGCTATTATTTTCTAAAATCATTAGACTGAAAAGTAAGGGGCATCTTATATACGGAAGCCAGCCGAGGAGGGAGCCAACTGGGTGCATAGCTGCCCATACCTCGTCAAACAGGCTTCCTCCAATAACGAACCTTATTGTTACTGACATCAGTTGATGCCGTTATTGGAGGTGGAGATGGAGAGTGTGCACATGCAACAGGGACCAGAGTGTTCTGAGCCCATAACGATGTCAAAAAATAAAAAGATAAATAACAGTAAGCAATTGTCTTACTCTGCAAAATTCAACTGAATGTAATCAATTATGCAAAAGAGCATGGAAATAGAGTGGCAGAGAGACAATTTGGACCTCCTCCCACTGAGTGTATGATCAGACAATGGAGAAAATAGGAAGAATAACTCCTTGAGATGCCAAAAAAGAAGAAGGCCTTAAGAGTAAAACCAGCAAAATGTTTAAAATATTGATTTCTTAATTTTGGATTAGAAAATTGGGGGGCATCTTACATAAGGGGGCATCTTATCAGGGAAAAATACAGTATGTAAGTATATATAAAAAGGTAAGAACTAAGTTTGATAAAATATAGGCAGAAATCAATTTCTCCTCAAAAATTAATTTGTAGCCCTAGCCAGGTGGCTCAACTAATTAGAGCATTATCCCACACACCAAAAGGGTGTGGACTCAATTCCTGGTCAGGGCATATACTCAGGTTGTGGGTTTGAGTAAGGGAAGCAATTAATTGATGTTTCTCTCTTTCTCTCTTCCTCTCTTACTAAAATCCTTACTAATTAAGGATTAAAAAATAATTTAATTTGTAATAATTTAACTATCAAGGTTGTAGCTCTTAAGAAACTGTCACAGAATTTTTTGGCCAAAACTGAGGATCCTTTTTGGTAACTACTTGACAGTGATTTTCAATCATATAAATAATATTTTAATTATTACTTATTACTTTGAACCCTAGTTAATTTTGAAATTTAATATTAAAATATTTTCACAGAAAATATATTTAGTTCCTTATGTAATAATTATTAGGAATTTTTAAAATGAGAAATACTTGTCAAACATTCAATTTTGAGGTTGCATGGGTAAAAGGTTTTTCAAAATAGCAGTGGACATAAGACCAATGGCAATACTTAGGTACACATAGGATTTTTTAGAAAATAAATAAGACTTGAGAGATTTATTTAAACTATTGATCAATCCAAAACAACATTCAACTTCACGTACTGATTTTCCTTAAAATCCCTTGTGTTCTTTTTTTTTTTGAAGAAAAAAAAATTACCTGGTAATTATATCACTCTTTCCTCAAGGATTTAAATGGAAGTAACTTTTTCCATTTTCCTCTAAAAGATGATAGGATTGGCGTTTTTATACAGATGTCATCAACATTTATATTTCTTGATATCATTGGAATGTTCATAGTTCTAAAAACTAGTATATCGTTCCTTAGGGCAGTCTCAGAGTTTTCCTGTTTATTTTGTGCACCAATTGTAGTAATGACCTCATTCATGTGAAAACTTTACTTAAGTCCTGTATTCTTGAAAAATAGGAACAGTTAAGAAATTCTTTCACTCTTCTGTGATTGACTAACTGCAAAGAAACACCTTCTCCATTGGACTTATATAAGACCCAGATGCCCTCTTTCTGACCTATGACAATGACAGATGCACACCCTACAAAACCCCATTCCTTGTCTCATAATAATTAGTTTGTACTTACTGACTAATCTGAACCAAATAGTTAACTTGGCCAAACTGTACTTAAGCTGTTCTCCTTCCCCGTCACCCCTGAACTTGAACTCACTCTCCTCAGGAGCCAGCATACAACCCTTTCTCAATAGACCATCTGAGAATGACTGACCAAAAGGGCAAGCCATTCCTGGGTTAACTGTCCTGTTTCTCCACCAACTCTCCCACCCCAGATTCTTTCTAGCTTTGTTTACCCCTACATATTGAAAAGTCCTTTTCTTCTTGACCTTTGAGATCCTGCAGGTTTTACATGTGGATTGTTCTCCATATTGCAATAGGATCCCTTCCCTTCTTGCAATGGCCCCTTTGAGTGAAGTTTCCCCATAATTAAGCCCAGGCTAGTTTTTTATTTAATACACCAGGGCCCGATGCACAAATGTATGCACCAGTGGGGTCCCTTACCCTGGCCTGCAGGATCGGGCTGAAACTGACTCTCTGATATCCCCCAAAAGGGTCCCAATTGAATTTTAAAGAAACAAGACCAATGAAAACAAAGGTTTAAATAAAATTTAAAGTTCTAGTGCTGAACTTATTTAGCATCTTCTATTATATGTTTGGCCTTGTGACTGGCATATACTAAATTCTAAATAAAATAGGGTGTCCCAAAATATATATGTACATACTTTGAGTTACATTATATAAAGTCAATGCTTATAAACATATAATTACTTAATTACTTTTTCAAAATTTAAAATAATCTACAGAAATGAATTTTTGTTTTTTTTTTTGTCAATGCCTGTTTTCAAACTGATTACTGTTCTGGTCCAGGCACTGCTGATAACGAGAAGCAATGGGATTGCAAAAATCAAGAATCATTTTGGTCAGTATTTTTGCACCCTCAATTCATCAATTGTTGCAGGTTTTCTACCATAAACTTTATTTTTTATGTATCCCCATTAAAAAAATTCAGTGGGTAAATGTTCTTTGTTCAAACCCTACTCTGGCTTCATCCATTATTTCAAATCAGTTAAACCTAAAAAGGAGTAAAAATTAAGTGAGTTACTAGCTGTTAAAGTGTATATACATTTTGGGAGAGGAGGAACACCCTGTTTGGTTTTTTTTTAAGTAAATGAAAGAATGAGTGAATTGATTTAATTAGTCTTCATTCAGATAAAATTTGTGAGAGGATTTTATTTTTTAAATGTCTGTGTTAAAGAAAGTCTCTTGATTAAATACTATTTGTTGCTGATGGTAAAAAAAATTAGCTTGACCAATTTGCAAAGAAATCTGGAATTTCCAGTTACTGATATGTGTTCTAGGAGCTATATGTTCATACAACAATTAAATACATGCTTTCTTATAGGGTAAGTGAAGCCAGGCAATAGGGGGAAACTTAAATGTTTTTCTCTGCGCATAGTATTGCTTTTTGCTCTATGATCTAAGGAAGTCATAGGCAATTTCTTCAAAACCCTTTCAATGAAACCATTATAACAGCCTTCTGTCTCAAAGTCATTATAATAGCTTTATAACCTCTAGGATAAAAGGCTATAATTTCCCATGGAATTCTGTCATTCATTACGAAAACAAAAACTTATCTACTATAAAATGGAAGTTAACTAATTAGAGAAAACATTTATGAAGTCAGAAAGGAAATACAGCTTTCCACATTCCCTCAACCACCCTCAGAAAAAATAGAAAAAAAAACACATCTCGACTGTGTTAGTAAATAGGCTTCAAATAGATAATTAGGATAATTTGGAACAATAAGCATTTATACCCATTTCAGTGCTGTTTGAGGATATAATAATTTGTACAGAGAACATGTTGCTATAGATGAGACAATAAGTTTTCAGTTTTATTTTCCATTACTCCTTTATTTAAAATCTTGTTTTAACAATGTACTTATAAGATTTATGCATTGGAGACTGTGTGATAATGACTTTCTGTGTTAATGCATGAGATATTTTGTGCCTATCACTTTTCACTTGGCATTGTGAATCTAAAAACACTTCTTGCGCTTCTAGTAATTTATGACTGTCTCCTTTTTTTTCAGAGTATATTACTCTATAGACTTTTGGTTAGCCCTTCAATTCCATATTCATTTGCCCATTCCTGCCAGATAGGATATGCCAGGTAGGCACTGGGCTAGCTGTTGAGAATGCAATGATAGGCAAGATAGATGGATTCCCTCTTTAAAACCTAATAATTTTTAATACTAGCAATTTCAATATTATAATAATATTAGCATCTAACATTATTTGAGCCCCAAGTATGTCTCAGGCCATGTTATTATTATTTTACATGGAAAAATTCATTTAGTTCTTATAACACCTTATTGATGTAAATGCCATAATTATCCTCATTTTACTTTTGTGGAAACTGGGGGTCATCTGTATTAAGCAAATGATTATTCAAAAGTCTTTAACAAGTGACACAACTGGAATAAATGATGGTAGGAGAGCATAAAGGAGAAAAAAGCACCCCAGTTTAGAAAATTAGAAAAGGCCTCTGTGGTAGGTAGAATTCTGAAGATGAACTCCCAAGATTTCTGACTTTAATCCCTGGGACTCTGAATATAATGTGGTATCACATTTATAATGATGTTACCGTAGGTAACAAATAAAATTAGCAGCTGAAATTACTGCTACTAATCTGTTGACTTTGAGTTAGTTAATCAAAAGGGAGATCATCTTCGTGGACACAATCTAATCATATGAACCCTTTGAAAGCAGAGCTTTTTCTCCACTTGGTAGCAGAAGAAAACTCAGAGATGCTTGCTGGCTTCACCACTTTGAACATGAAGAGGGCCATATGATAATGACCCGAAAGCTCTGAGTGACCCCTGGCTATCTGCCAGCAAGGAAATGGGGACCTTTTCAACCACAAGAAAATTAATCTTGCCAAGGCCTAAATGAGTTTGGAAGGGGATTCTTCCCTAGGGTTCCGAAAAGCACTCAGCCTGGTTCTTGTTTTTTGTTTTTTGTTTTGTTTTTTAAATAAATCTTTATTGTTCAGTTTATTACAGATGTTCCTCTTTTTCCCCCCCATAGCTCCCCTCCACCTGATTTCCTCCCCCACCCCATGCCCTTACTCTCCGCCACTGTCCTCATCCATAGGTGTAAGATTTTTGTCCAGTCTCTCCCTGTATACCCCTCACCCCTTTCCCTCTGAGAATTATCAGTCCACTCCCTTTCTGTGCTCCTGACTCTATTATATTCACCAGTTTATTCTGTTGATCAAATTTTTAATTCCCTTAAATTTTAGATTTACTTGTTGATAGATATGTATTTGTTGTTCAAAATTTTTTGTCTTTTACCTTTTTCTTCTTCCTCTTCTAAAAGAGTACCTTTCAGCATTTCATATAATACTGGTTCGGAGTTGATGAACTCCTTTAGCTTTTTATTGCTTGTGAAGCTCTTTATCTGACCTTCAATTCTGAATGATAGCTTTGCTGGGCAGAGCATTCTTGGTTGTAGGTTCTTGCTATTCATCACGTTGAATATTTCCTGCCACTCCCTTTTGGCCTGCATAGTTTCTGTTGAGAAATCAGCTGACAGTCATATGGGTGCTCCCTTGTAGGTAACTAACTGTTTTTCTCTTGCTGCTTTCAAGATTCTCTCTTTGTCTTTTGTCCTTGGCATTTTAATTATGATGTGGCTTGATGTGGTCCTCTTTGGATTCTTTTTGTTTGGTGTTCTGTGTGCCTCCTGGACTTGTAAGTCCATTTCTTTCACCAGGTAGGGAAACTTTTCAGTCATTATTTCTTCAAATAAATTTTCAGTGTTTTGCTCTCTCTCTTCTTCTGGCATTCCCAGAGGTTCCTTATACTATCTTCACAATTTTGGACTCTTTTTTCTTTTTGTTTTTATGTTAGGGTGTTTTTTGCTTCCTCATATTTCAGATCTTTGATTTGATTCTTGAGGTCTTCTATTCTGCTATTGGATTTCTGTATATTATTCTTTATTTCAGACAGTGCATGCATAATTTCTGACTGGTCCTTTTCCATATTTTTGACATTCTCATTAAGATCCTTGAAGGTCTCACTAAGTTTCTCAGAGGGCTCACTAAGTGTCCTGGTGGTTTATAGAAGATTCTTGAGTAACCTTATAAATATGGTTTTGAACACTATGTCCAGTCATTTGCTTTCCTCCATTTCTTTCATTCGTGACATGTTTCTTGTTCTTCGCATTTTGGCTGCTTCCCTGAGTTGATGGAGTGGCTTTGTGTGCTATTTGTCCTTTAGCACCCAGTAGCTCTGCCTCCCCAATCACCTGAGGTGACACTCTTGGTGCACCCCTTTGTGGAGGGTATGTACAGCCTTGTTGTAGTTAAGTCTTGATTGTTGTTGGTATCACTAGGGGGAATTGACCTGCAAACTAATTGGTTGTGAGGATCAGCTGTGTCTATGCTGGGAGAACTTCTGTGCTGGAGTCAGCCTTATGAGAAAAGACTTGCAAAATTTTAAAAGCCTCTGTGCTCAGCGTAAATGGGGTGGAGTCTCAGGGCTGAGCAAACAGCCTTGGTTTCCCATCAGCCCCTGGGTCTCAGTGTCCCTCAGTAATTGCTGCAGCCCTCCCTGTGAGCACTTGTGGCATTTCTTCAGACCTCTGCCTTTTCTGGCTCCCCTGAGATTCCGTGTGCTCCAGAGACCCATGAGTCTGGGTCCCCAGAGTCTCACCTGAAACTGGGGTTCAGTGCAGTCAGAAGTGGAGCTCAGTACAGTCAGAGGTTCCATCTTCCTCCCACTAGAGAAAGCCAGCAGCACAATCAGCAATCAGTCCTCTCTACGTGCACTGGCACACTCTCCTCCAGATCTCTGCCTTTCACAGTTCCCCTGAGTTTTCATGCACTTCTCACTTTTTTCCAACAGTCCAGATTCCCCCCATATGAGTCTCACCTGGAACTGGGGTTCAGTGCAATCAAAACTAGGGTTCAGTGCAATCAGGAGTTTCTGTCTCCCTCCCACAAGAGGAAGCCAGTCAGGCACTGCCACCGGTCCTCTCCACACACGTGTCACCATACCTCAGCTTTTTGCAGCTCCTCTGAGTCTCTGTGAGCCCCTCTCTTTCCTTCTAGTTGTCGAATTTCCACTCAGCCAACTTTCCTGTGGTTCTGGATGATATTTGTTCTTTTACTTGTAGTTTTGAAATTGTTGTGTGAGGCAGCAGTTTAGGTATTTACCTATGCTGCCATATTGTGTTTTTTTTTTTGTGTGTGTGTGTGTGTTTTTTTTTTGTCATCAGTGACTTTTAAGATGAGTAGGAACTGGCTTGGTGAAAGAGGTTAGATAGAACATAATATTCCTAGATAAAAAAAACTATATAGGCTAAGTCTTAGATCATGGAGAGTTTCAGAAATTCAAAGAAGATTATTAGAGTGTGTAGGTAGTGGGGGGTGGGAGGGACAGAATGTGATGAAAGAAGCAGGGATGCAAGATAATGATGATGGAGGCTGGAGGAGAGAACAAAGGCCAGGTCAGAAGGATATTGAAAATCTTCTAGAAGAGTTTGACTTTATGTTAAAGGCAACTGTATTTTTTTATAACCTGACATTATTTCTATACTAGAGGCCCAGTGCATGAATTCATGCAAGGGGGAGGGATGTCCTTCAGCCCAGCCTGCTCCCTCTCCAATCTGGGACCCCTTGAGGGATGTCTGACTGCCCATTTAGGCCCGATCCAGTTGGACATCCCTCTCACAATCCAGGACTGCTGGCTCCCAACTGCTCACCTGCCTACCTTCCTGATTACCCCTAACCGATTCTGCCTGCCACTCTGATCACCCCCTAACCACTCCCCTGCAAGCCTGATTGATGCCTAACTGCTCCCCTGCCAGTCTGTTTCTTCCTAACTGCCCTCCCCTGAGGGCCTGGTCACCACTAACTGTCCTCTCCTGAAGGCCTGGGTTCCCCCAACTGCCCTTCCCTGCAGGTTTGATCACCCACAACTGCCCTCCCTTGCAGGCTTGGTTTCTGCCAACTGCCCTCCCTTGCTGGCCATCTTGTGGTGGCCATCTTGTGTCCACATGGGAGCAGGATCTTTTGACCACATGGGAGCAGCTATCTTGTGTGTTGGAGTGATGATCAATCTGCATATTACTCTTTTATTAGATAGGATAGAGGCCTGTTGCATGGGTGGGGGCCTGCTAGTTTGCCCTGAAGGGTGTCCCAGATCATGGTAGGGGTTCCTTTAGGGAGTGAGGTGGCCTGGGAGAGGGATCTGTGGTAGTTTGCAGGCCAGCCATGCTCCCTGGTGATCCAAGCAAAGGCCCTGGTATCTGGGCTTTATTTATTGTCTACAATTGAAACTTTGTAGCCTGGAGCAGAGCAGCCATTGAAACTTTGTTGCCTTAAGTGGAGGCCTGGGCTAGCCAGGGTGTGTGGAAAGCTTGGCTTCCTCCCTCCTGCTCTTTCTGTGGCTGCAGCCATCTTGGTTTAGTTAATTTGCATACTCGCTCCTGATTGTCTGGTGGGGTGTGGCTTGTGGGTGTAGTGGAATTTGGTCAATTTGCATTTGCTCTTTTATTAGATAGGATTTGAACCTTATTTTAAATTAGAGGCCTGGTGAATGAAATTTAGTGCCTGGGTAGGGGGTGGGGGGCAAGATTCCTCAGCCTGGCCTGCACTCTCTTGCAATCTGGGACCCCTCAGGCGATGTCCCCTCAAGGGATGTCCTTGGGAAATGGGCCTGAGTGGTCCCTAGCACTGCTGCAGAAGCAGGAGAGGCTCCCACCACTGCTGCTGCACTCACTAGCCATGAACCTGGCTTCTGGCTCAGTGGTACTACCCCTGTGAGAGCACACTGATCACCAGGGGGCAGCTCCTGCATTAAGCATCTGCTCTCTGGTGGTCAGTGTGCATTATAGAGACCAGTCATTCCATCATTCAGTCAATTTGCATATTAGCGTTTTTTTTAAATATATTTTCTTGATTTTTTACAGAGAGGAAGGGAGAGGGATAGAGAGTTAGAAACATTGATGAGAGACATTGATCAGCTGCCTCTTGCATGTCCCCCATCTAGGGATGTGCCCGCAACCAAGGTACATGCCCTTGACTGGAACTGAACCTGGGACCTTTCAGTCCACAGACTGATGCTCTATCCAATGAGCCAGACTGGTTTTGGCTGCATATTAGGATTTTATTATATAGGATGTGGCAGATATTTTATCTCAGTCCATTTAGGGTCTTCTTGAGTTGCATCTATGTCCCAGAGTTGGGTGGGGAAAGATTTATTTAGCACCAAATTGGGGGTGGGGGGGAGGGCAGGATATGTGACCTGAATCTTCATCTACCAGTGCTGGCATTTGCAGAGATGATGGGGCTGGAAGTCTACCAACTACCTTTCTCATAACCCTTCATCCCCTGCCTTCTAATCGGGTTCTGAGAATGAAAGACACTGGTGGGAATTCCAAGGAAGGAGGAAAGGCAAAGGATGCTCCACATATTTCCAGTTCTTGTTAGTATTCCTCAAGCAAAAGAGGAAAGTCATGCTTCCAGCCTCTAGCTCCTTTTACATTTCTAGCATTAGCCATGCTCTACCCTTTCAGAGATACCACTAGCACCAGTCTCAAAAGTTTGAACAACAATGGAAGGATGCTCTCCTCCCAGCTTCCAGATGCAGTAACCTCACCTCCTTTCTTTTGTTTTTCCATTACTAGGGATCGTCAATATTTTTTCAAATTACAAGTATTTGTGTGATTCAGTGTCTCATCTTTTGGTCTCTAACACCTGTTTAACCAGTTCTTTTTATTAAATCCTTTCTCTTGGAAATCCCTAGAGAGGCTTCTGTTCTTCTGACTGGAGCCTGATACACCCGAATTCCCATCTGGTGTTTGAGTGGCATGTCTCAGGTTTCTCCTGTATGTACTTGTGTCCAACCTATGAGCACTCTGCATGTTTGTCAACTACCTCGGCTGCTTCTGGATGGGCCTGAAATACACTTTTGCTGCTACATTCTTCTGGGTTGCAAGATTTGCTGCTTCTTTGTGTTTTATGTATCTATATTTTATTTGAGAGAGGAAGGAAAGAGAAAGAGAGAGAAAAACATCAATGATGAGAGAGAATCATTGATCACTTGCATCTTGCATGCCCCTTACTGGGGTTCAAGCCCACAACTAGGACATGTGCCCTTGACCAGACTCGAACCCGGAACCTTTCAGTCAGACGCCCTATTAAGTGAGCCAAACTGGCTATGGTGCTGCTTCTTTGTTTTGTGCTTGAATTCACCTCATCCTGGCCTCTCCATGCCTTGTGGATTCTTGGGAGAAACCTAATGAGGCTGTTTGAGAACCATCTGACAGACACACACCACATAGACATTGCTTCTGCTCCATCACTATGCCGGTTGTTCTTCTTCCCTGGGCTTTTATCTGAGATGGAAACATAGTTTCCTCTGTCTCCAACCTCACTCCCAGGACATGGCCCCTTCTCAGAGAGATGACATGATAGCTAAGCTTTCCTTAATTAATCTTTTATATTCTCCTTTTCCCGATCTGGGAACTATGGTCAGTGTGTGTGTGTGTGTGTGTGTGTGTGTGTGTGTGTGTGTATGGGTATGTGTGTTTGTGAAAGAAAAAGGTCCTGACAGAAAAACTTTTAAACTTCAAATCCTCCTTAAGGCCTGGGATTTTGAAACTGAAACTTGTGATAAAGTTCAAGTCTTGTCTGCATTCCACTGGGCCCTGTTTCTGTCCTGAGGAAGGCAGGATGAAATGTTAGCTACCCAAAACATGACGGAGGAAGGTAGGAATGACCAGAAATACAAGGTAACATGTGTTAGTTTTCAAAATAGCATCTGGCTCCAAATGTTTTTATTCACCCGGAACTATAAAATTCCCTTTTCTCCTGATGGTCACCTTCCCATTCCCTGATCACAACTCACTTCCTCGATTTTCTATCCTCCCCTCTACCCTTCATGCCCTCCCCGAATTCCCTGGACCTGGTCTGGTTTGTGTGGAGGCAGTTGCGCACATTTTTATTGCGACACTTACCAGATACTAACGTCTGGGATCTTCCTGGGAGACTGTGAGAAACTTGCAAGAAAAATGTCCTATTAAACTCTGTATCTTCAGTCTCTAGGACAGTCTGCCATACAGAAAGGGTTCAATAAACTATGGAGAAATTTATATCTAGATAAAAAGTGTATTTTGCCCAAGTATTAAAGATAATAACTAACACATGGCACTAGTTCTGCTGTTAGCAGTTGAGATATATTAACTTTATGATTCTGATAGATATTTTGTGAGCAGGTACCTATTATTACTCTCATTTTACTGAAGGAGAAATGGAAGCACAGAGACGTTCAACAACTTGCCCACAGTCACACAGTAGGAAGTGAATGAACCATGATTTGAACCCAGGTAATTTGGTTTCAAAGTTTATGTTCTTAGTCACTAGACCATGGCACCTGTCCTATGTTGACTTGGATTTTGTAAGGAGATGGCATGCTCATTCTGTGTAAAGCATTCTGATATACGTTAAAAATTGTACTGGTCTAAAATGCTTCCAAAGAAGTAGAAAAGGAAAAAAAATACAGGAAGATGAAATTATATTATTTTACTCATTATTAACAAGAATAATTTATTGACACATTTACCTTAAAAGCACCAGGTAACAAAAATTCCAATTCTTATCATTGTTACACTAAGCTCAGGATGCTCATAAGTGCTAAAGGGTCATGTTATGTCCTGGACATTGAAGAGAACATACCCTCAAAAAAAAAAAAAAAAGAGGGGGAAGGAATAAAAGAACTTAAAGCCAGAAAAGAATTATTTCTATTTCCATACCATCTCAAAAAAAGTGAGCAGGAGAATAGATGAGGCATCTTTCCAGTGCTCTGCTCTTTCTATAGAAGAGTAGAATGATACAAGAGTTTTCATTGATTTTTCTAGAACCTTAAGTCAAATGATAATGCTGATAAAATAGTCTTAGAGGTAGCCCTGAAATTGATTATTGAAACAGCTTTAACACAAAAATTGCTTTTCATAGGAATTTGACCCTAATCTTTCACAAGTTTAAATATGAAAATTATACATTAATTTTGTGTAATTATAAGAGGTTTGCACAGTTTTCTGGCAAGTAATAGTTAATCTGAAAAGCTTTTTCATTGTTTTATTATCTATTATAACACTAAAAATAAGGTAGATTTCTATGACCTACTTACCATTACTATACACTATGATACTAATAATGATTATAACTTTACTTTTGCTGAAATTCTGATATCTATCTAACTTTCTTCATTGTTCTATATTAATATATCTACTTGCCACTAATATGAGATAATGGAAATATTTCCTTATTCAAATAAAAAAGAATTATCTATAAATTACCATGGAAGAAGCAAGCCAGATTTAAGCACTGAGTATTAAAAAAATCAAAAGTAAAATGTCCTTTGGCCCATTTTGGACAAAGAACACACACACATTCATTTATTCATTTATTTAAAAAGTGTTAAGTACCTATTATATACAAGGCAAAAGTTGGTATGTTAACAATGTCTTTAGGATATGATAATAAATGACTCTAAATATGACCAATCCACCAATTCATTTTATGTCCCAATGGCTGGTTAAGTTAAATGATGGGTGCTGTCCGTTTAAGGCTCTGAAGACAGCCAAAATTCTGGTAAATAATATGCACTGTAATTATTTATAGCTATACTTTTGTTTTCAAGGTTAATAAAAAACACCCCTTAATGGGGCGTTAAGCACCCCAACTAGTAACAACTATGGGGGGAGAAATAAGCCGGTACTATAAACCAGATTTAACTTTTCATCTGATTATTGGTGAACATTTTACATGGTATATAACTACATTAAGTAACTAGCAGATAAGCATATCAAAATGCCATATTAAATACATATGTATTGTTAATAATAAAAGGAATAAAAGAAAATAAATGTGGAAATTTTATTAAAGAAATATTAGTGGTTCACATTACCTGTATTTAGCCTCCTACTACTTATGAAACTGAAATATTCATCATTTTTGTGTATATATATTACAATATGGAAAATTTCATGTAAAATGAATAATTATTTTGTGATGAAATTTGGAACCACAGCAGAATCTTAGCTTTATTCTATTTTATTTAAAAAATTTTAAGCCTTGGATAATGGTAAAATTTTAAAAATGGATCTAGATAAACATGAACCCACAATTCATTTCTTCATTTTAAGCTTTTCTACATAACTATAAAACCCCTTTATTATAGAATTCCTTAGTAGTGTCTCATGTAAATTGAATTTATTCTGAATAATTTAGATTTTTATTGGTTATGGTTCCCCTTTTCTATACATGACTGAAGATAAAGGTCAAATAATTTTAAGAATTATTATTAGGTAAAAATATTTTTTGATCTCTACATAAAAAATCTTGAGCAATTAATTTCCTTCCGATTAAAAATAATACTGATTTTCCCATGGGGTTATATTATGACAGACACGTTAACAAGAGGATATCTTCATGCTACTGTTGATGTCAGGTGTGTCCACACATTATTAAATTATATTTTTTCATAAATAATGACCTATATATTTATTTGCTTAGAAGTTGGAAAGTGTTAACAGTAGAAAGGTTAGAACAATGTGGTACCAATCAGGTTTCTTGACACTTTCAGGTTTAAATGGTCCTAACTTTTATTCAGTTAGTTTCTGGCCTTTGCAGCCCAGAACCTCCTGTCTTCAGTGTCTTAACTAAAGGACAATGAACTGTAGGAACAAGCTATAAGAAAAGGAAGAATCTTAAAAGCAAAAGTCACCTCTGATCATTCTGTTTTTGTTTTTATTGAACACAGACCTGAATGCTTCTGTGCTTCTAAAGGGTTAGGATACAGCTATCGAGCAGGTAGAAGCACAAAAGTAGAAAAAGGAGGGCCCTCATTCTAATCATACAATCATTGGCCACCAGTATTTCAATTGTCCTCCAGTAGCCCCCTGGGGTCCTCTACTGTCTCTGAGGGGCAGGGCTTCCTGGAGAGATTGCTGCTCCTATTCCAAAGTTTTTCTAGGAATCACAATTCTACTGTTTTCCATCAGGAGTCCAAGAATGGCAAAGCTATTGTATCCATCCTGCCCTGACCCATTAAGTGCAGTCTGTTTCCTTGAATGTTTAGGTTGGGCGTGTGAGGAGAATGGATAGAGTTCACATTTCTTATTTCTTCAATATTATGTCGATTCTCAGCTATTGGGCAAAAATAAAGAAGGAACTAGGGTGAGGAGGGAATAGTCAAAATAGGGGGGACAGCTGGAATTTTTAAATACCACCAAGGCACTGGTAGCTAAGTGGGCTGGGGGTGACCAAAATTTTAGAATTTCTGTCAATTCACAGGACAAAGATTCATGACTGCCCTTTTCAGTTCCCAAAGTATTTATTGATGGATTAATTGCCAGATTGGTCTACTTATTGCAAAGAGGCACTCTTGTTACAGGGAGTTATGTCAAGACTGGAGCTGTCAGCACTGGTGGTAGAGTCCAGTTTGGTCACGCTTTCTGATCCCTTCCTACAGAGCAGGGTAAGAAAGTGCATCAGTCAGATGTGAAAAGCATGTGCTGCCTCTCCAAAATCCAGGAGTGCTTAACACTGTGATGTCTATCATTCAGAACAATAAATTACGTGCACAAAAGGAGTTTATCATAACATGAAATTTTAAAAGTGACAATTTCATCACATGGTTACACTGCTGTTTTTCTTTTTTTTCACTTTTTTTTGTGGTTTTGTCCTTTTTTGTTTCATTTTTCATTTCCATTTTTGTTTTTTATGGAGGTTCAGGAGAGAGTCCAGATTTGATCCACTGAAGTATAATCACCCTCCATGATATATTATATATTAGAAAAAATATCAGCAGCAAGACTCTGGAAGTAGGTTGTTTGATGTAGCTAGTCTGTCTTTTCTGTTTTGCCCTCTTTCACGGCGGCCTCTGAGGTTTTCCGCAGGGGAGTTTTCTCTGAGTTGGCATGTCCTTGGCCAGAATCCGCCACTCCACCGTTTTTGTGGGTAGTGTGTTTTTCCAAGTAGTTCAGCATTTCACTGAGGACTGTTTGGAATGTGCTTAGGGCTGCACATATTGCTGGAGTCCCAAAGCCATGAGTGATCAAACTGGAAATGAGAAGTGATAGGAGAAAGAGATGAGTAAGATATAGCATGAAATAGGACAATAAATCCCCCATTTGATCCAAAACATTCAATTCAATGGGTATTTTTTATATTCCTAACTTGTGCCAAGCATTGTGGAAGATAGAATACAAGTCAGTGTATTCCTTTTGACCATAAGAAACTTGGAATGTATTTGGAAGAAGGTTTGTCATTAATAGAGTTGACATGCATGAATTATTAGCAAGTCTAAGTATTTAACACATGACTTGACTCTCATCAAGAAAGTTAGAAAATACAACTTTCTATGTGTGGGAATCATCTCATTTTAAAGAATGATATCCATGCTTGATTGGGCATCCTATCTAATAAAAGAGTAATATGCAAATTGACTATCATTCCAACATATAAGATGGCTGCTCCCATGTGGTCAAAGATGGCTGCTCCCATGTGGACACAGATGGCTGCCACAAGATGGCTAGCTAGCATGGGAGGGCATTTGGGAGGGACTGGGCCTGCAAGGGAAGGCAGCTGGGGGTGATCAAACCTGCAGGAGAGGGCAGTTAGAGGTGACCAGGCCAGCAGAGGAGGGAAGTTGGGAGTGACCAGGCCTGCAGGGAAAGGCCAGTTGGGGGGGACCCAGACCTACAGGGGAGGGCAGTTAGGGGGGACTCAGATGTGCAGGAGAGGGCAGTTAGGGGCAAACAGGCTGGGAGAGGAGCAGTTAGGCATCAATCAGGCTGGCAGGGGAGTGATTAGGGGGTGATCAGGCTGGCAGGCAGAAGTGGTTAGAGGCAATCAGGAAGGCAGGCATGTGAGCAATTGGGAGCCAGCAATCCTGGATTGTGTGAGGGATGTCCCAGATTGGAGAGGGTACAGGCTAGCCTGAGGGACAACATCCCCTCTCCCACATATGAATTTTGTGCACCGGGCCTCTAGTAGATCATATAAGAAGAAATCAAAATTGGTGGAGTATTCTTGATGGCTGTTTCTCTGACTTCATTCTTTTCTTTTTCCTAGTAATAGAGTTTTATCTGGGCAGGTGGCCATCCAGCTGGGGACTATATTTCCAAGCTTCCCTTGCAGCTAGATTTGAACAAGGGATTAACCCTCCCACAATAAAATATGAGGGGCTGTATGAGACTCCCATCTGCTTAAAATGAAATTGAGTGCCCTTTGTGTCCTCTCAAAATAGTTATGCAGCTATGCAGATGAGGATAGTCACCTTGGTGATGGAGATGGAACAGCATAGAAGCGACCTCACCTTTAATCTCTTTAGTGAGAAAAAAATAAAATTCCATCTTACATACACCATTCTGTATTTGGGTTTTAGCAGCTAACTAATTAAATAATAATCATAACTAATAAGCAAATGTAGGGTGCCATTGCAACCTTAGGACAGGTAGCCCTTCCAACCATGACAGGTATTTTCAGTTGAACAAGTAAGTGCAGATTCACTCTTCTCATGAATAGAAGCCATCCATATTGTCTACTCAGTCAACTGTCTCTGAAGTAACACTGCCAGGTTGCTCTCTATTATTCATACTTGAAATAATATTGAAAAATATGCTTGGCATGTATGTATTATGCAAGTTATACTATGTATACAAAATGGTATATATAGTATATTAAAAAAACCAAACTATCAAGTTCTTACAAGCCCTAGGTTGTTAAAACTTTAGAAGTTTTTAACTGTTATAACTTTAGAAGTTTTTAATTATCCTTCATAACATGTTAGCTAGTTACCTCTCTTAGGGTATATAATCTTTAGGAACAAAAATATAAAACAATGAAAACGAGAGAATTAGGGTCTAATGCAGCCCATCCATATCACCTCAGTGATGACAATAATAAGATCTATCACATGGAATTGTGTTTAAATTAATCAATTTAAAGGATTCAGAATATTGGCTTTGGGGTTTTAATGGTGAGGGTTAAGATTTTCTGCATGTCCCTCATTACACTGCACAGGTTGCTACCATCCTTCATCTGAATATTTTGCAAAGCTTGTCTTATGTCTAGGACATCATGAACACACTCAATAAAGGAAAACAACCTCAGTCTCCAATTAATAAGAAACAAGAATGGTCAGTGCTTGGCCAATTATGTGCACCAAATTTGTGATATAAGATATCATCATAGTTCAAGCATATGCATATTTTTGCTGCAGTGTCATGTACTACTGAGTAGGAAAACTGACTTCTGCTCCATTTCTACAATGAGCAGAATCCATATGCTTTAGGAACTACCAGGGAGTCTGGACAACAAGTGGAACTGATGGAAGTGGTAGAAGAATTAAGCATGGCTGCACCCATACAAAAAACTGAGGGAAGCCACCCATCGATATTTAGATGCTTGGCCCTGAAACAAACTACCTATTTTCTCATGTTTTATTCCTGTTTCAGGGATCCTTACATCATTAGATGAGTGTTATTTTTCTCTATACTGTCATGTCCTCTTTGATTATGACTACCTTCTTCTTCTGTAACTGAATATGCATAATTAATTTTACTAGGTTAAACATTAAAGTTACTAGCCAATATTTGAGTTTTTACCATATGGCAGGCCCTATTCTGAGTACTTTATCTTATATCATCTCACATAATCCTAGCATCAACACTAAGTAGGTATTATTATCTCTGTTTTATAGATAAAGAAATTGATGCCAGAGAAGTAATAATTTGCCTGAGAAATCTAATATTCTGTATTGTCTCTACTTATGTTCTTCTCCAGTTAATGATGTGTTTTAGTCCTTTTCTTTGCCAAATCACATTATGTTGGCAATTTTAGCTTAGTTTCTCTAACTTGGTTCTGTGGGCAGACTCATAGGTCCAGAAGATGTTAATTCTTTGAGCTCACTTTCCTGTATAAGACAGGGTTTTTAAAAATCAAGTACAAAATGGATAGGTGTATATACATGCTTTAATTCTCCATGTCCTGAAGAGTTGTCATCATAATGAAAGATTCTTAAGCTGGTATCCTTCTTGGCCGATGGCCTTTCCTGCTTCTGAAATATGTACCTGCTCATTAGTAGGTTGCATTGTCATCTCTGCCTTGCACTGAGAACCAGGTGTCCCAAGTCTTCACATTGGCTCTGACTATAGGCAATTTGTGATTTGGGGGAAGTTATTTAGCCTTGTAAGATGACAATGGTCTAACTAGAACATCTGCATGGTTCTTTCCAACTCTAAGCTTCAATTCATTATTATTAATGCTTATGGTGCTCTTCTTGAAATGCAGGGCATGAACAGAAGGTTATAGAAGTTGAAAGAACACTGAACTCAACAGAGAAGTAAAAAATTGATTGTGGAATATTTAACATAAGAAAAGTAATTACTTGAACTGTTATCTTTCCACATGAAAAACATCATATAAATTTTGTTGGTTTCCAAAATTTAACAATAGCTTCAAATTGAAAAAGCAGGCACCTGCTCACCCACTCCCTAGATGATAATAAATGCAAAGCATAACCTCTATTCTAACAGCTTTCAGTGGGGGTTATGAATCTAAATAATTAATTTAACACTCTTTTAGAATAGCACAGAAAAAATGTAAAACCACAGGATGATTAAAAATAACAACAACAAAAACTTCTTGGAATATTATGAAAGTCTGTTGGCCCCAATCACTTGAGAAAAACAAGTGTATATCTCACTCTTAGGGACATACAAAAAGGAGAAAAGAAATAATGTAGAACATATAGAAAAACATAAGAAAAACAAAACTGGTAGTGCTGACATTCAGTGCTAGACAGAAAATAAACTAAGATCATCTACAATGTAATACACTACAGTCAAATCTTAAAAATCCTTGATACAGGAGATTGTTTTTTTTTCTTTCAAAAATATTATTTTTTAACCACAAACTTAATATTAGGTTATACTTGCAATTTGCATGTATTTTTATAAGATTAACATTATAGAACATTTCCTAAGTAGATAGCAATTATTACCTGGCTAAATAGTAGCCATGATGGTTTGAAGTAGGTAGTCAAAAATCTAGAAGTTCTAAATTCAAAGTCATCTAAAAGTTGATCCTCATGAGACAAGTGAAAGAAACAACTAGCAATGTATCTATCATCTTCATGTCACATTAAAAAAAAAATTTGCTGAAGAATGGCAGAGGATACAAATGTTATATGGACTTCTTAACACATTTGCATTTCCCAGGTCTCCTTCCCTATCCTTTGTAATAGTGTGTTCTATTACTTCATTTTAAAAAGGTTTATCTCAGGCACATGTCCTCCCCACCCCCAAATCTATGATGATCATTCTTAGTTATGTACCTTCCTTTGTTTGCCCTCTTTTTTCTTTTTAGCCAATCAAAGTCTATCACCCTTCAAAATCTTTGGATGTTACTGAAAACAACAACAAAAAAAAAGGAAATTAGTTTCCTGATTCCTTGATTAAGATATTGAAAAAGAGGTGTTCCTGGGAGGAGAAACCAAGATGATGGCATAGGTGAACACCTAAACTGCTGCCTTACACAACAATTTCAAAACTACAGCTAAAAGATAGAATAGACATCATCCAGAACTACAGAAAAGCTGGTTGAGTGGAAATTCTACAACAAGAAGGAAAGAGAGGGGCTCAGGGAGACTCAGAGGAGCTGCAAAAAGCTGAGGTATGGAGACACGCATGTGGAGAGGACAGGTGGCAGAGTGATTGGTGGGCTTCCTCTAGCAGAAGGAGACAGAAACTGCTGATTGTACTGAACGCCAGTTCCGACTGCACTGAACTCCAGTTCCAGGGGAAACTCATATAGGTGGTGGGGGAGGGGGTGTCTGGACTGTCAGGAAAAAGGAGGAGTGTATGAAAACTTAGGGAAGCCATGGAAGGCAGAGGTCTGGAGGCACATGCACAAGTGCACACAGAGAAGACTGACTGCTGAGTGTGCCACTGGCTTTCTCTAGCAGGAGGAAGATGGAACCTCTCCTGGCTGCACTGAAATCCAATTCCAACTGCACTGAAACCCAGTTTTGGGCAAGACTCTGGGGACCCAGACTCATATGGAAACTCAGGAGAGTCTCCAGACAGAGGTCTGAAGGTGTGCACAGAGAGGGCTGCAGTGATTGCCGAGAGATACTGAGACCCAGAGGCCTCATAGGGCAGGGCTGATGGGAAGCCAAGGTTGTCTGCTCAGCCCTGAGACTCTGCTCCATCCAAGTTGAGCACAGAAGCTTTTATGATTTTGCAAGTTTTGTCTCATAAGGCTGAATCCACCACAGAAGTTTTCCCAGCATAGACATAGATGATCCTCACAGCCAATGGGCCTGGAAGTCAATTCCCCCCAGTGATACCAACAACAATCATGACTTAACTACAACAAGGCTGTACACACAGTCCACAAAGGGGTACATTAAGAGTATCCACCTCAGGTAACTGGGGAGGTGGAGCTACTGGGCCATATAGGGCAACTAACACACAAAAGTTACTCTACCAACTCAGGGAAGCAGCATAAATGCAGAGACAAAGGAACAGATCACAAAGGAAAGAAATGGAGGAAAACAAACGACTGGATATAGAGTTCAACACCACAGTTATAAGGATTTTCAAGAATTTCCTAGAAAAGGTTGATAAGTTTAGTGAGACCCAAGAGGATATGAAAAAGGACCAACTAGAAATTAAACACATACTGACTAAAATAAAAAATATTATACAGAATCCTAACAGCAGACTAGAGGACCACAAGAATGAAGTCAAAGATTTGAAATACAAAGAAGCAAAAAACACTCAACTGGAAAAGCAAAAAGAAAAAAAGAATCCAAAATTTGAAGATAGTGTATGGAGCCTCTGGGACAACTTCAAGCATAGCAACATCAGAATTATGGGGGTGCCAGAAGAAGAGAGAGAGCAAGATACTGAAAACCTACTTGAAGAAATAATGACTGAAAAATTTCCCCACCTGGTGAAAGAAATAGACTTGCAAGTCCAGGAAGTGCACAGAATACCAAACAAAAGGAATCCAAAGAGTATCACATCAAGACACATCATAATTAAAATGCCAAGAGCAAAAGACAAAGAGAGAATCTTGGAAGCAGCAAGAGAAAAACAGTTCATTACCTACAAGGGAGCACCCATACGATTGTCAGCTGATTTCTCAACAGAAACTATGCAGGCCAGATGAGAGTAGCAAGAAATAGTCAAAGTGATGAACAGCAAGAACCTACAACCAAGATTACTCTACCCAGAAAAGCTACCATTCAGAATTGAATGTTAGATAAAGAGCTTCACAAATAAGAAAAAGCTAAAGGAGTTCATCACCACCAAACCAGAATTATATGAAATGCTAAAAGGTACTCATTAAGAAGAGGAAGAAGAAGAAAAAGGTAAAGATAAAAATTATGAACAACAAATACATATCTATCAACAAGTGAATCTAAAAATCAAGTGAATTAAAAATTGGATGAACAGAATAAACTGGTGAATATAATAGAATCAGGGACATAGAAAGGAAGTGGACTGACAATTATCAGGGGGGATAGGGGTGAGTGGGATGTGGGAAGAGACTGGACAAAAATCGTACACCTTTGGATGAGGACAATGGAAGGGAAGAAAGGGCAGTGGGTGGGGTGGGAACCAGGTAGAGGGGAGCAATGAGGTGGGGGGGGGAGAGGAACAATTGTAATAATCTGAACAATAAAGATTTATTAAAATAAAACAAAAGAGGTGTTCCTGCCAAAGTGATGAGAAGACTTTAATAGAATCCGGAGGAGGAAGCAGTATCATTCCATCCAAAAATGTGAACTAGAGCAGAGAGAAGACAATACCCAGAAGAGTAAGATCTCAGGCATCTGAGGAAGAATGATGATCACTTAGAGCAAAAGTGATCTTCAAAATCTACAAAATTTTAATGTAAGTGGCAAAAAGGATGCTATAGCTATCTCTAAAAATGTGTCGTTTGGGCTCTTACTATACATTTGTTATCATAATTATAGTCTAATCTTCAAAAATACAGAGTGCTAAAACAAAGTGAAAAAAACACAAAAAAAAACCACAACCAAAAGCAAAAATAATAAAACAAACAAGGCTGAAGTGGAGCACTACTGTCATTATCCTATACTCTGCTGCTAGCATTTGGGTAATAGTCACCCCCAGGGGGCAGCAGCTTAGGGGAGAATGAATGAGGAATTCCATGTATGGAATCATTAAGTTAACAAAGACTAACATTTCCTTGGTTCCATTTGATAGTCTCTGATTCTTGAAGTTCAAGAATGAGCAAGAGAAATAATGCAGGGATAGGCCTGAGGCTTGTGGGGGATAGTGCTATATATGCATATAAAAGACTAAATGGTAATTAAGATGCTTTGATCTTTTCAAACTGTCATATAAAGTTGAGACTTTTTAAATATAGAAAACTCCTATTTCAGGATAAAGAAAACACAGGAATGTATTTCTGAGATACTAACTTGTTAGATAAATTTTGAAAAAATTATGAGAGATGGGAAAGAATATAGTGAGATAGAACAGAGAAACATGCCTTCATAATCAAAGCAGGGGGAAAAGGCACAGACTTGAGAAACTCTAGGTTTAAATCACATTTAATTAGTTCCTTAACAAATTTTTTATAATTAGATATTTTTAAAATCAGATTTATTGAGTTTGAATTTACATAGAGTAACAGTCTTTTTAGGTATATAGTTTATTGAATTTAGACAAACTCATAGGGTCATATAATCACCACTGTTATCCAAAAGTGTGGTTGTGTTCCTTTTCAGTGCATTCACTCTCCTCACCCCCAGCTACTGAGAATCAGTGCTCCAATTTCTATCCACAGAGTTTTTGCTTTTTCCTTTAAATACTATCTAAATTGAATCATAAAGTCTATTAACTCCTTGAGACTGCCTCTTTTCACTTAACATAATAATTTTGAGATTCATACACTTTGTTGTGTTTACCAACAGATTCTTTTTATTGCTGTAAGTGTTCCAGTGGAAGAATTTATCAAATTTTGTTCATGTAATGAACTATCACAAATCTGAAATGTTAACACTTAAAAACATAGAGGTGATCACGGAATTGCTGTCTGGGTTTCTGAACCCACTAAAGTAATTACTATTTCCTTCTATAAAAGTCTTATGGAGCAGTAGCAATGCAATTTACTATAGGATTTTAGTAATATATCTTCCAAATTCTCCCAAAATCCTTGGGGAAAAGAGGGGGGGGGGTGGGGGGGGAGCGGGTAGCACGAGAAGTGAGCTAGATGACAGCAGAGTGAGGAAGAGTCACAGCAGGTTGGACAATGAAACCCAAAGTGTGGACTTAAGGGCAGTTGTCAACCTTGAAGGACATCTCTCGTGGTGCTCCACAAGTCTCTCTCATTAATTCCACGCTGCTCGGCATATCAATTGACAATGTGGTTGAAGGCATCATGGATTTGTAACTTAATGGCTGGAATTAAAATAGAGAGGAAAATTCCTGCATTGGATAGCAAAAACCAACGTGCAGAAATACCTTAATGTGGTAAAAAGCTTAGTTGGTGGCCAAAATCAATGATGTGAAATTTAGGGGAGATTAAGGAAAACATATCCACTTGCAGTACACTGAGAGATCTGACTCAAGAGTAATTGTTAAGAAAATGTCTTACCAAATCAGTAAGTCTAAACTAAAAAAAGCAAAGGTCAAAATTTGAGGTTTGAATCATAGCTTGTCAGGCTTAGTAGCTATATTTATCTTGAACTATTCTTTCTGTCTCTAACTAGATTCCAGCCCATTGATTTCATTTTCCTATTACTAATTTCACACTGAGGAGCAGGAAGGTTCTGACAACTGACTGTGAGCAATATAATCACCTGCTGAGAAAATCTAGACTGACAGTTTATAGCACCTGATGTTAGAGAAAATGTAACTTATATTTAACAGTCATGTTCTTAATTTTATTCATGGTTTAAAAAACTCCTATTTTGCTAGACCTCCTAATTAACATTCTCTAGAGCATCTTTCTGCAATATAAACCATCTCTTTAAATTGGCTAAGTGCAGGGAGGGAGTAACTGTTTGCTGGATCTGTTACTACTGTAATTAGCTAGTTGTTAATATTAATAATTAGAGGCCTGATGTATGAAATTTGTGCAAGAGTAGGTCTTCCTTTCCCCAGCTGCTAGAACTGGCTTCCCTCCAGCACCCAGGACCCAGGCTTCCCTTGCTGCCCTGACTTCATCCAGAAGGACATCTGGTCTAATTAGCATATTACACTTTTATTATTATAGATGAAAGGCCTAGTTCACAAAAGTCATACACAGAGGTGTGTTTCCCTCAGCCCACCCTGCACCCTCTCCAATCTGGGACTTCTATGGGGATCAGGCCTAAACGGGCAGCTGGACATCCCTCTTACAATCCAGGACTGCTGGCTCCCAACTGCTCACATACCTGCCTTCCTGATTGCCCCTAACCACTTCTGCCTGCCAGCCTGATCACCCCCTAATCACTCCCCTGCCAGCCTGATTAATGCCTAACTGCTCCTCTCCCAACTTGTTTGCCCCTAACTGCCCTCCCCTGCAGGCCTGGTCATCCCTAACTGCTCTTCCCTGCAGATCTGGTCACCCCCTTCCTTCCTCTGCTGGCCTGGTCACCTTTAACTGCCTTCCCCTGCAGGCTTAATCATCCCCAACTGCCCTCCCCTGCTGGCCATCTTGTGTATACATGGAGACAGCCATCTTTGACCACATAGAGGCAGCCATCCTGTGTGTTGGAGTGACAGTCAATTTGCATATTATTCTTTTATTAGATAGGATAGAGGCCTGGTGCATGGGTGGGGGCCAGCTGGTTTGCCCTGAAGGGTGTCCTGGATCAGGGTGGGGGTTCCCTTAGGGCATGGGGTGGCCTGGGGGAGGGGCTTGTGGTTTGCAGGCTGGCCATGCTCCCCGGTGACCCAAGTGGAGGCCCTGGTATTTGGGATTTATTTATCTTCTATAATTGAAACTTTGTAGCCTTGAGTGGAGCCAAGCCTCCTGCTTGCTCTGTGGCCTCAGCCATTTTTGTTGGGATTTATTTATCTTCTATAATTGAAATTTTGTAGCTTTGAGCAGAGGCCAAGGCAGGCCAGGGCTGTGGAAGCTTGGTTTCCTCCATCACTGGGGGCAACTCAAGTCTCCGGTTCTCTCCAGCTCCATGGCTGCCACCATTTTTGTTGGGATTTATTTATCTGCTATAATTGAAAAACTGGAGCCTTGAGTGGAGGCCCAGGCCTGCCAGGGTGTGCAGAAAGGTTGGCTTCCTTCATTGCAGGGGAAACCCAAGCCTCCTGCTAGCTCCATGGCCACAGCCATCTTGGGTGGATTAATTTGTATACTTGCTCCTGATTGGCTAGTGGAGGTGGCTTGTGGGTGTAGTGCAGTGATGTTAATTTGCATATTACTCTTTTATTAGATAGGCTAGGAAGAAGGCAAAAGGGAGACTAGACACTATATATAAACATGGTCATCTGGGCAGCTTCACTAGAAAGCTGCAACTTTACAGGTCACTGGGGGAAAAGGTCCAACAAAGAGGAAGATAGATGCATGCATAATAAAGTCTGGGTGACATAGGGAAGGTACTTGTATGCCAGTCTAACCTGGGAAAAAAGATAATTGGCCAGAGGGGTGGAGCCACTGCGAGCCTGGGAAAATTTGGCAATGCATAATCCGAAGACAAGGGAATTTTCTCTCTCTTATTCCTTTTGCTTCCTTCCTACTTCCGTGCATTTCCCCTCCACAATACACATGTGGCCCTAGAAGCCACACAGCCCACAGCCATGTGGACCCTGCATGCAATGGACTGCAGCTGGGAATACAAGTTAAGTCAGCCAGATCCTGGACTAAACTGGGCAAATACAGAACAGTCTGAGGGCAGTGGCTTCAATCCTAGCTCTGCTGGAGACAAAATGGGACTTTTTCTTTGGTGGAATGGAGGTAGATGGGACCTTGGAAACTCAGGGATTTAATTCCACAGAAATAAAACTTTCCACAATGCCTAATACTCCTATGGGGAACTCCAGACATTATTATTCCAGCACAACCCCAGGAAGCCTACTTCTACAGGTGGGGATATGGAGGACTCTCCACTGATAACAGATCCAAAGGTGAAACTCTATGGTTTTTGACTTTTCCCTTAAGTGTTAGGGCATATTCACATTTCAGCAATTGAAGGGACACCACTGGGTACAACAACCTTTTCTGGAGAAATTGTGTGTGTGTCTGTGCACACACACACATGTGCACACCTGTGGACTTACAGCTTTTGTGTTCTTATAAACTCTTCTTGACCAATGACTTGACCTGAATAAGTTCTGAATAAGTTTAACTTTTTAAAGGAAAATCTATTGCAAAAGTTCAAACTTTATTCTCTATCAGTGGCATTACAAACAAAGAAATTGAGCTCAACTGGTGTTGCTCAGTGATTGAGCCATAAACCAGTCCACCTATGATCCAGGAGATCATGGTTTGATTCTCAGTCAGGGCACATGCTGGGTTGCTGGCTCAATACCCAGTAGGGGGTGTGCAGGAAGTAGTCAATCAATGATTCTCATTAATGTTTCTATCCCCTCTCCTTTCTTCTCTAAAGTCAATGAAAAAAATATTTTTTAAATGAAGAAATTGTGAATCAGAAATCAAAAAGGTAATGGATGATGAAAGAGATTTCTAATTGAAAGAAAATAAATTACAATCATTTTCCCTTTACCTTCTGCAGTTTTGCTAATCAGATTTTAGTGACAACTCATCTGTAACTCAAACAATGTTTATACATATAAAGTACAGTCATGTATCACATACCGATGGTATATACCATCTGGGCTGTGTAAGTATCCCAATATATAAAAACCCAGAGTCCATAATGACCGACCAGAGGCTCAATCAAACACTGGAAGTCAGTCCTGCAGTCAGTGCTGGGTTGCCACAGTGACCCAGCACTGATTGCCAACGAGGCTGCAATCAGGCCGGAGAGAGGCCTGAAAAGAGAGGCAGGATCTGACCTGCAGTCTCTGTGGCAGCTGTTGATCAGCCATTGCCTCTCTCTTCCTCTCGGGGCTTCACCAGCAGCCATGCCTCTGTTTCTTTCCCGGGGGCTGCTGATCAGTTCTGCCTCTCTGATCAGGCCCAGAGATAGGCTCAGAGATGCTGACTGGCATAGAAACTGATCAATCAAAACCAAATCTAGGTGAACTGTGAGGATCCAAAGGCAGAGCTTTTGATGCTGACTGGCAGAGAAACTGACCAATCAGAACCAAGTTGGCTGGCAGTGGAGGGCAGTTGGGGGTGAGATCAGGCTTGTAGGAGAGGGCAGTTAGGGGTAATCAGGAAGGCAGGGGAGAGCAGTTAGGGGCAAGATAAGATCAGCAGGGGAGGGCTGCTGGGAGCAACCAGGCTGGCAAGGGAGGGCAGTAGGAGCGATCAGGCAGGCAGGTAGAGGGGCTAGGGGCAATCAGGCAAGTAGGCAGAGGCAGTTAAGGGTGGTCAGGCAGGCATGCAAGTGAGCCTTTAGGAGCCAGCGGTCCCAGATTATGAGAGGGATATCCGACTGCTGGTTTAGGAATCAGGCCTAAACTGGCAGTCAGATATCCCCCAAGGGATCCCCAATTGAAGAGGGTACAGGCTAAGCTGAGGAAACGTCCCCTCCATACACGAATTTTATGTACCGGATCACTAGTCCTATATAATAAAGAGGCAATATGCAAACTAACCCTCACACCCTCACAAGATGACTGCCTACAACCAGGCTGGCAGGGGGGTTAGTGAGGGGCAACCAAACAACAGAACAGCAGGCTGCATGAAGAGACCAGGCTGGCAGGGGTAGGGAAGGGTGAAAGGAAGGGGCAGTGAGGAGTGATCAAGCCAGCAGGGAGAGCAATTGAGTGTGATCAGGCTGGCAGTGGGGGCAGTTAGGGGCAACAAGGCAGGCAGTCAGGTGAGCAATTAGAAACCAGTGGTCCAGGATTGTGAGAGGGATGTCCAACTGTCGATTCAGGCCTGGGATCAGGCCTGAATCAGCAGTTGGACATCCCCCAAGGGGTTCTGGATTGAAGAGGGTGCAGGTTAGGCTGAGGAGACCCCTGCCTCCAGCATGAATTTTGTGTACCAGGCCTCTAGTACTCTATAATGTTTGCACAGAAAGGAAATAGACTAAGGATGCATTTCTCAGAAACACATCAAAGTTTCTCTCTCCCTCTCCTTTTCTCTCCTTCTCCCTCTCCTTTGCTCTAACTCTCCCTCTCTCTCTTCTTCCCTCAATCCCTTTTACTCTCTCTAGAAATCAATGGAAAAAAAATACTTTCAGGTGAGGATTAACAAAGAAACAAACAAGCAAAAGAAATTACCACCATAATTAAGGTGCCACATGACTGTACTTGACATTAATGATGATAACTATCAAGAAACTTCCATAGAATAGAAATTTTAAAAACTTCTCTTCACATGTTATAATCCTTGATTAAGGGCATTTCTTTTTTCTTGAGGCCAAGCCTTTATGTGTTTATCTTTGAAATTTTCAAAACTTCAGTGTTAATTGGAAATGCAAATTAATATAAGATTGTGAATGGACAATCTACCAGAGGGACAAAAGCTGTTTTACTTTCCTTAATCTGAGTAAATATGGCTTATATTTCACTAGCTTTGTTTTATCCCAGACAAAACTCTTTCCATATTGCTTGAATTGTCCTTCAGAAGTGCTTTATCATTACTTTAATTGATCTGTCTAAACTAATTTAAATTAAACCACTAAAGCAATTTTCTAAAAAGTAGCCTAAAGCAAACTCTTGAGGAATCTTCCCCTGGATTCTTCCTCTGTTGGCAAGAGATGAGCCTGGATTCCAGCACAGTCTTCCCATCTACTAAGTAAACACTGATTCAGTATGTACTGAAAAGAAAACAAAAGCCTCATTAGTATTTGCCACTGAAGACTGGGTCACTCAGTTGTGTCTGCCAACCGTGGATGGATTTTTCTAGCTTTCTTCTGATATACCAAAAGCTGGAAGTAATAGATACTATTATGCTACAAACTAGAAGACTGAAAGTTGAGAGAAAATAGCCAACTGCCATTTTCTCATTTCATTTTGTCAAATTTCAAGTTTCTACCTGTACAATGTTTGACAAGCCGACTTCTCTTCCTCCATTTCTTTTGGTATGTGTAAAAGTTGAAATAGTTTGGGCTATTATTCCTACTATTTTGTTATGTTGCATTATTCCAATGGATGTTTGCTAACCTGTATTTTTGCTTTTCTGAATTGCATGTGGATGCCACTGTCATCAACTTTCGTTCAATTTTTTGGCCTCTGGGAAGTATGCAGGTAGCAAGATTTAAAGGGAAGACAAATCTCCTTTTCCTTTCTTCCTGGATTATTTAGCTACTGCAGGCTGAGGTGCAAATACAGCCCCAGGCTCAGTCTGTACTCCCCACTCTAGTTTTTGGTGGCAGCCAGAAAAGTGCCTTCTTGCACTCATGAGAACAGTTGTAAAGTCAGGGGGCTGAGAAACAGACCCCAGAAAATATCAGCAAAGGATTTCAGGCCTTCTAGGAAAAACCTTTTTTTCTGTTCAGAGCTATGAGGGTAAGGCCCTTCATCTCTCTGAAGCAGCACAACGCTGAATATAGGCCAAGGAGAGAGACTTCACCCTGAGGAAAGTAGCTGGGTCCTATTCTTCTAGAATTTGATTGCATCTATCCTAACAGGTTGAAGAAATAGAGGAAATTCTATATAGATTATATTATCCCATAGCCCCAAATGATTTAAAATTGAGTACATTTTGCTTTGGTGGCTAAACATCATTGAAATGTACTTATTAGCAAGGCCTTCACAGCACTCACAATGGTCTGTGGTTCCTTCAGCTTGTGTGGTTCTCAAACCTAAACATATATGAGAATCATCTAGGGAGGTTTTTGTTTTGTTTTGTTTTGTTTTAAATACTAATGTGTGGGCCCCACCCCAAAGATCCTGCTTTTATTGGTTTGATAGGAGCTCAAAACGTCGGTATTTTTAAAACAGTTTAAATGCAGCTAGAAAGTTGGATGTGTATTCTTTGGGCTAAGAAATAACACCTAACTACCATGACTGCTATCCTTTCTGGGAAAATGAAGATGATGATTTTCTTCAGCATTTCCCCCAAGAACTTCGGCAGAACCTGAGTTCTATGGAATGTCAATAAGTATTTTGAGAAAACACACACACACACACACACACACACACACACACACACACACACACACAAATAGTTTCTGTGATCAAGTTTTGAAAACAGGGGACTAAGTTTTCCTTTCATTCAAAAATGGTTTCATTCAAAAGGTTCTGGGAGCCTTTGACATGCTAATGTGCACTGGCACACTTCAAGGGAGGTATAATAATAGTTAGTCAGGGTTTCTTGATCCAAGAAACACTTGATCATGAGACAATTTCAAGGCACATCTCATGGGACTAATGCTCTATGAAACTCACTTTGGAGAAATGTGTTTATGACTGCCCTGAATCTCTCCCAGATTGGGAGATATGCCGCCCTCTCTCCCCCTGTCACTATCTCTTCCCCCCCCCACCCCAACCTCACAAGGCCACATTCCTCCTGCTCTTCCCAGCTACTTATTCTGAAGTCCCAAAGCAGAATAGATGGGTCCTAGGGATTACATTTTATTTCAGTCCAGCTCAATAGGAAAGAAGACTAAGGGTACAATCATTGCATACCCATTAGGAGAGACCAAAGTCAATCACAGACAAGTCAACTTTTTTATCCTTTTTTTTTTTTTTTTTTTTAAATATGGGAATTTTTTTTTATAAGTGAACCATAACCATTTCCTTATATTTTCCTTATTAGACCATTGCTATTTTCTGGAGTATTAAGGAATGAAGACACTAATCTTAGGACAGTTGTGCTTTTTTAGCTAAACCTTATTCAATTGTTGACTTAAAAATAAGTGAATGGCTAAAGCAAAAAGAGAAGAAATGAGATCATATGGAAATATAGCATAAATAATGATTTAATATAAAGCAGTAAACCAACAATGGAATAAAACACCATTGGTCTAGAAGGAGCTTTAGAAATCATCCAGCTTAACTGCATCAATTTACAGAGAAACATCCAGAGGCTGGACAGGTGAAATGCCTTCCTTCAATCCATACACCCAGCTGGTAACTGGGACAAGACTGAGCTAGGCCTCCTGTCATCCCCCTGAGTGTTTCCCATGATCCTGTGCTGTCTCCCTGTGTCTGTTCCCCAGTATATAGTTCAAAAAAACAAAAATTATTTAAATAAAAATTCACCCAATTTCTTCCCCAATGTATACATTCCCACAAATCAATTATTCACACGTAACTATTGTGGGCCATTTTTGTCACTTATTATTAGAAACAATTGCCTCTGGTTTCTGTTATTTTAATCACTAACCTCCTACCTGCTGAACCTAAAAATCCATGAAAATGTCATCAAATTACCTGCTTTTACATATGTATCTTTTGTAGCATTTAAAACAAATGCCACACAACTTATGAAGTACAATAAATATTGAATTGTTTAATTTTGCATTTATTAGTAAATTAATGTAAGTGATTTAATGTTGATTCATATGAGAAGTGCATCGTCATTCCATTTGTCTGCTGATGAAGTGAAAACTGTTTTAGCCTAGTTGACATTGCTGTTAGTGCAAGGTTTAACTCAAGGGAGTCTCTTTTCTTTTGTATAAATACAGATTATTCTTGCCCACTTAACTGGTAAAAAAGACCCAAAGAGTATATTTTTCTTTGCACTTGGGAAGGGCACTCACTTGCAGAGTTTACGTTTTAAAGTTTAATTTCAACCTATGTAAAGGAGTTTAAGTTTGGGAAACAGGATTCTTTTCCTTCACAATTTAGGCCCCAATACTCTTTAATATATATTCTATATATATATTGATTTTTTTCAGAGAGAAAGGGAGAAGGATAGAGAGTTAGAAACATCAATGAGAGAGAAACATCAATCAGCAGCCTTCTGCACACCTCCTACTGGAGATGTGCCCGCAACCAAGGTACATGCCCTTGACTGGAATTGAACCTGGAACCCTTCGGTTCCCAGGCTGATGCTCTATTCACGGAGCCAACCCAGCCAGGGCTATTTCCAATATTCTTTAAAAAAAATAGGATTAGATGTCCCCTTGGACTAGGCAGAACATCCTAAAAGAAGCTTACTATTTTTATTGATTAAATGCTAAGCTTAGTTGTGTAATTTATTTCATGATGCTTCTTTTGGGATTAGAGACAATTTAAATTTCTTCATTTCTCTTCTGGTACTAAAATTACTTGTGCAAGATTAAGAAATTCACCCACTGTAGATTAACTTCCCTGCCACTTTCCAATCCCAAAGGAGGGGGACTATACACATCGTAGGCTCCTCAGAGAAGACCAAGCATGCTCACACTCAAGTAAAGAGAAACATCCTCTCTTTAGCATGTTACCAAGCATATAACACTCAGAAGATGCTAGTTGAGTTGACTGGGATGCATGACATATGTGGAACATTCAAGAAAATGGGATAAATAGCCCAGGAACAAAAACTCAGAGAGGCATGAGAGCTGTCTTTAGAGACTGGGAGGGTAACAGGATAGAACTGACTCTGTAAGACCCCCAAGGAGGGGGACTTTAGGGAGACAGATGTTGCCTCATTGGGGGGAAAAGGCATTTCTAATAGAGCTGTCAGAGATAGGAGGATGCCTACTCAAGCAAAGAGCAGTCTATCATTGCAAGTTTTCAAGCCTGGAACAGGTGACAGCTTGACAGGGATGCTGAACAGAAGATCCAAATATTGAAGAAGAGTGGGAAATATAAGGGAGCTTTCAACAGTGAGAATCAATGGAAAAATGTAATCACCAGTAGGCACACAGGTATCTGGGAATGCTGTACATTTCTTATTTTCAAAGCATTATGGGAGTAGTAGGGGCATCTAATTCTAAGGTGTGATGTCAGCACACTTCCTGACTCAGAAAGGAGAAGTAAGCACGTTGATCATTCCACTTCTTCAGCCCATGGCCCTGGGGAATGAATCAATGGAGGATTCTTTTAAGACTTAACATAGCTAGCATCATTACCTTAATTTATTAATGTATATTTGCTGGGTACATAGTATGTGCTAAGTACTGTGGATGGAAAATGATAGCCTGAACGCTGCTTAATTCTCTATTATAAAATCCCTCTCATATAAGTCTTTGATTATAATTGTTTTCCACATTAAAAGTCCCTAAACAATGGGACAGTCCTTTAGTTAGTTATCTTGCACCGCCTGCCATTAGCACGGTAAAATATTAGAAACAATAACATTTCAGGCTGCCAACTGAGTGCTGAGAAAGAAAATTTGCTCTTTTTCTGATAGAATGTTCTTTCTAAACTGAGTGTTAAAGATAGTTTAACTTCCTTCCCTATTAATGTTGCCAGATGCTTGATTTCAGATTCACTGTGATTATGAAAATGTAAGAGGCAAAAAAAAAGAGAGAAAAATTGTTAACATTTCCTGAGATCTCAGAGGAGAATTCCTAACATTTTGAAAAATGAGGGCTCTGGGTTTCTTTCTTAGCAGAACCTGTTCTGTTCGTGAACCTGATCTCACAGCAATTGCTATTCCTGGGAATTGTCTACAGGATTTCCTACAGATTTCATTTCATTTTCTTCCCACTTCCAGTAAGAGCTGTGGTGTCTGCTGTGTTCTCTATAGCAAGACACGTTTTTTTTTCATACTCAGTAAATTATAAATAATGAATAAATCTGCCTCTGTTATTTTTATGGAAACAGTGGTGAAAAGCGAGGAGGGTCCCTGCGTGCACAGGATTCCAGAGCACTCTGATATGTCAATTACACAGAAAATGGGAGGTAGTTACCCATGCTTTTCAGGGCTCTGATCACATCCTTGCTTTATCGGGAAATATTCAACCTGCTGAAAGTAAGCCACAGTCCTTAAGGATCCAAATCAAACACCCTATCAGCTGTAATTCAAGTGGTCTTCACTGGGAAGGAGATTTTGACTAAATAAAATAGTAGCACAAGGTAATGTTACTAATTATATTCTATGCTCATTCAATCATGCTCTCTTCTTTTTTCCCAGCTAGCACTCAGCAAAAACTAGAAAATAAGTTTCTGCCAATAGACTGTTTTCAAAGTTAGATGTGCTCTGCTTCCTGTCTAACTCATTTTTCTCTTGAGTTTACGCTATATCAAAATTAAAGTTACCACTGTCAGTAGGAAATTATGAAAAAACATACTCTCTGCTAACATTGCTACCCAAATTATTAGCAGAATAATAGATGTAGAATCTCTTTAATATATTAGTGTAATGGGCAGAACTTTACATAACTCTCAGAGTCACTTTAAACATGAATAAGAATTGTTTTTCTAATAGTCTGAAAATATCCTAGGAACTAGGTTCTTAATGCTGCCTAACTATCAGAATCAACTTCAGATCTGCAAATAACAGATGCCTGAATGCAATCCTAGACTTGTTGAATCAGATCTTTAAAGGGGTACGCCAGTTCTTAAGAGTTTTAGAAAGCTCCAAGAGAGAGTCCGCTGTGAAGCCAGGTTTAAGGGCTGCACTTGTAACGTGTGGAGTCTCTTTCAAGGTCAGGCAACACGCAGACTTTCACAGTCCTATTAAGATAATATATCCAGGCTACTTTTAATAAATGCACAGTAAAAACAAAAATACCCACTTAAACCCAGACTACATTAGGTGAATTGGAAATGTTTAAACTATGTTTAAGCCTTTTGTTTAAAAGGGTATACAGCAGGTCCTGCAATAACATAGTTTCAATTTAGTGTTGATGAGATGCCATAGGAACTTAACTCTTGTTTGTATCAATTAACTTAGAGTAAAATTGGTTTCATTATCCATTATTTTGCTTAAAGTTGCAGAACCTATGGCATAGGACGTTAAGTGAGACCTCGTGTAATTTAAGACATGGAAAAGAATGAAGTCAGACACTTATCTTATACCATATGCAAAATTAACTCAAAATGGAGCAAAGAGCTAAACACAAGACCTAAAACTATAACACTGTTACAGGAAAACATAGTAGGCCAAAAGCTTTGTGACACTGGATTTAGCAATGATTTCCTGGATGAAACACAGAAAGAACAGGCAATTATAGTAAAAATAGGCAAAATTAACTACATCAAAAACATTTATACATTCTATATAAAAAGGACACAATCAACAGAATAAAAAGGCAACCTACCCAATGGGAAATATTTACAAATCGTATGTCTAATATGGGATTAATGTTCAGTATATATAAAGAACTTGTAAAAATCAACAAACAAAAAACAAATTGGTAGATTAAAAAGCAGGCAAAGGACATGAATAGACATTTCTCCAAAGAAGAGACAGAATGGCCAACAAGCATATGAAAAAATGATTAATATCACTAATCATAAGGGAAATGCAAATCAAAACCATAATAAAATATCTCCTCCCACTTATTAGGATAAATACTACCAAAAATAAAATTAAAAAAGTAAAGAGCAAGTGATGGCCAGGATGTGGAGAAATAAAGTAAAATCCTGGGCACTGTTGGTGGGAATATAAAACAGTGCAGCCACTATGGAAAACAGTAAGGCAGTTTTTCAAAGAGAGTTATAATGTGACATAGTGACTCTGCTTCTGGATACAGATACAAAAGAATTGAAAGCAGAATATTGTGAAACATTTGCATCCCCATGTTCACAGCAGCAGTATTCACAATAGCCAAGGGGTGGAAGCAACCCAAGTGCCCATTGATGGATACATGGGGGTGTAAATAAGAATATTTAAAGCTCATTTAGGTAACATTTAGTTCAAGTTAGAAGTAAAATGTCACATATCCATACAATGGAATGTTATTCAGTCTTGAAAGAAAATCTAACACATGTTACAGCATAGACAAACCTTGAAGGCATTATGCTAGATGAAATAAGCCAGTGACAGAAAAACAAATACTGCATGATTCTATTGTATGAGGCATCTAAAGTAGCCAAATTCATAAGGACAGGAATTAAAATGATCATTGTCAGGGGCTGGGAGAAGCAGGGATTGGGGGAAGCAGGTATTTAATAGTCATGATCTCATTTGTAAAATGAAAAAATCCTGAAGATTGGTTGCAGAACAATGTGAATATATTAACACAACTTCACTGCTCACTTATAAATGGTTAAGATGGTAAATTTTATGTCATGTGTTTTTCACCACAATTTTAAAAAGATATAATTTAGGAAATCTGCTATAAAATAAATTTTGGTTAAGAGGCTTCTAACATCATACTGTTTCCCATTAAAAAATCAAAAAATTTCATCTACATAATTAATCTAGAGTATAATTAAAGAAAAATAAATTAAATATCCAGCAAACATTAAAAAGAGTATAATAAATGGAATTCATAACTGTCTGATAATAAAATACTCAACATATAAGTAATACCAAAACTTTATAGATCACACTTTTATAAGTAGATACATTATTTAGTGTTAAATGTTTTAAGGTATGGTTATGCGTTTCAAATGGCTGTGATTGGGAATCTGCAGACACAGATCATCTTGAGTTTTACACCTCAAATTTAATCTCTCTTTCCTTTTTTTTTTTCCAAACTGAGAATTGGGGAAGCAATTTACCTTATCTTTTGCTCTTCTCTGGGAGATACCAGACTAGCTTGAAATCATATACTGCATGGGGATGTAAATAAGAGTACTTATAACCCATTTAGGTAACATTTAGCTTAAGTTAGAAGCAAAAGTTTTCTCTGAAGAGTTTTGTGGCATTAAGTTGTCAAATGACTAAAGTATCAACACATTAGCAGTTTGTGCCTATACTGAGCAAACCAAATTACTTGGCTATGTATTTCACACTGGAGCTGATATTAGATTTACACATTGATGCTCTATTTTATTTTATTTTGAGCTCACTGTCTGATGAAGACTGCAGCATCTATAGTTGGAAATAACCTAGTAGCCATGACATAGAGTTCCAGCTCTCTATATTTGAACAGTAAGTTCCTCCTTAGAGTAAATTTGTACCTTAAACATCCTTAAATCCATAATTGAATTAGTATAAAAAGTATTAAGTTTTGACTTAAAATTCTATAAAAACTATATGATTTTAGTATGTATACAAATAAAAATATAGAAAATATCTGTACAGATACAATAGTGGGACAATCTGTACCTTTTAAACTTGGATCATTAGTAGAGAAAATAATACATCATTTATAGGAATGCTTACTTTATATTCTCATTTTAGCTCACTACCAGGATATAATGGAGGGGTTCTGATTTCACTTACAGCTAGAGAAAGAGAGGCTTGGGAAGAGAGTAAAAATTACCCCAAACAACCCAGTTCCAATATGTAAGGTCTAAATATGAAGATAGTTCTACTGATTCCAAAGGATTTTGTTCTACATGTCTAGGCATTGCATTTCCTTCTAGTTTTAGAACACTCACCTTCACTAATCCAGCTGAGTCATAGGAGAAAAGTCCTGTGAACTATAACTTATATTTTCTGCATTTTTAAAAAATAAATCCTAAATTTAGTCTTCAGAGATATGTATAGTATATCTTGGGGACCCTTGTGATATTATGAAAAAATATTCTATTTAAATGTTTCTGATGCTGCAGATAAAATTCTAACTTATTTAAGTACCTACCCATTTTTTATTATAATGGGGTATTCTCAACAGCATTATAATCATTGACAGGTATTAAAAATTTAATATATATTACTCTTTCCTTAGCATTGTATTTAAGCTAAATTATACTAATTAAAAGAGAATAAGTATTTTTATATAGTTGAGAATTTTCATGTAGGCACAGAATTCTAAAATTTTAAATTGGAAGACACCTAAATAGTTATATATCCTTTCCACATTGCATCCAGGGCATAAGTTAACAAGGAAAAATATTCTATTCTTCTCCAAAGCCTCTCAAATATGAAATTTAAAATATGCTTTTAATAATACATTCTAGGTCCTTTAAATATGTTGGTGTAGACTAACTTAAAAACTATTTGTATTTTTGTAGAAATTATACTCCTGGAAAATCAGTCTATAATATCCCATTTATCTGTCATATCATCTGTTCATTCAACAATTTACTTAATTAAGGAAAAGTACTGTCTAACAGACTGCAGGCTCCTAGTCCCAAGTGTGATTATTTAAAATAATAAGTTCTTGATACAGTAATCACCAAAGATATTAAATCTTCTTATCTAAAATGCTTCATGCATTAGTTATTTTTACAATTTTATCTTAGATACTTGGAATTTCAAAAACTTCAGTCAGTCACCATATGCATATATGTCACATCTCTAAATGGAATTGTGATAGGAACACAAAATGTCTAGTACAGACAGTTTGAAGAATGAGTAAAGACAGTTTGAACAATTTAAAAAGAGAGTTTGAGCAAATTAGAAACCCAATCTTACCTGAAATGTGTTAAGTGCCTCTGGATGTCCAGGTCTAGAATTGGAGTAGGTCTGGAAGATCCCAGGGGTGATCTATCTTGGCTCAAGAGGTCTTGGAATTCTTTACAAATTTGTCTAAAACAAAAGGTTCAAAGTTGAAGTTGAACTCTTGAAACAGGGGCTTTACCTTCATCACATGGTATTTTATTAAAGGTTTGTTTTCTCTTTTACTAGAGAACTAGATAAAATTTCATAAAGCAACCTGCGAAGCTCCATCCGCAACATGCAGATGAAGTTCACAGTGGCAGTGTTGCTCTCAACATAGTATGATCATAAACTCTTCCAGTGAGCAACTGTCCAGGGGTATTGATAAAACCAAAGTTAATGTTATGGTTAATATTCATAGGTTAACCTCAGAACAAGGGAAAACCTATGTGAAAGAATTAGGAACAGTCATTATTTAAATGAAAATATGATGTTGAGGTGATATCATATCTTTAAAGAAGTTTAAATCAAGTTATAGGCTTATTCCAGAGCCATGATTCAAGTTCACTTTGGAAAATCCTCTCTTTCCCAATATTTCATTGTAATTCAGACTCTTATAGACTAAATTCATAGTTTAATATTTGATGTGGTTATTTATGCACAATGTCATCCACTAGCCTTACAAAAATGATTGCCATGCTCCATGTAAGGGCATTTGCTTGCTGTTTTTCTTACTTTAAATTATTATGATTTCTGATCATTGGTTTTAGTTTTAATTGCCACTTTACCATGTATGGTATATAAAAGTAAAAGCTTTGTGATACATATTTCAAACAATATATTCTAAAGAAGCGAAACATTTTTTAAAACAATGGCAACAAAACACTAGATCAACACAGTAGCTAAAGAGAGAAGGAAAGGACTCCCCAGAAGTTGCTGAAAAGAATATATCTTTTAAAGTGAAGCCACTCCATATTCAAGAGATAATATGATTGTGAATAGATTTACTTGTCTGGATTAACAGTAGGCAGTCATAAAATGTAATCATGTAGCCCTGCCGATAATTATTCATGTAGCCAAAGACAAGTATGAAAGAGCCAGTGTATTCCAAGTGATGGTATTCCCAGCCACTAATTCCTGTCCAAAACATTTGTGTCATTAACAAATAACTACTAGAAAATGACAAAATGTATTTTTGTTGGTGTTAATTCTCACCCAAAAATATTTTTCCATTGATTCTTAGTGAGAGTGAAAGAGAGAGAGAAAGACAGAGAAAAATGTCAATGTGAGAGAAACACATTGATTGATTGCCTCTTGCACAAGTATTGCACAAGTCTCAACCAGGGTTCGGGCCAGGAAGGAGCCTACAATCAAGGTACATGCCCTTGAATAGAACTGAACCCAGGACCTTTAGCCAGCAAGTATATGTTCTATCCAAATGAGCCAAACCAGCTAGGGCAAAAAATGACAAAATATCTTGAAGCACTCATATTTATCAGTGAGTTAAAATCAGGGAAGTCTTGTTTATTATTAGATGCTTACAATGTATTAAATTATTACAAAGATTTTTTTAATGAACAATGAGCTTCATGTTTATAGCCAGTATTCAAATATTGCTTCATTTTACAGAATTTGCCTTGTTCATTTTGAACACAGGGGAAAGTAAAGAGGATCATGGGGAGAGGAAAAACCAATGAACAGAGGTAAGTCTTTATTTGCCCTAAAGAAAACAAGATCCTCCATAGGCCCCTGCAGATATTTGGCTGAGTCTCTGAACTACAACATCTAAATGCATGTTTTTGCGACAGCATGTTTGTACTTCCATTGAGAATATTTGATCTGAACTTCTCACTTTTTCTGTTCTGAGTTAGACTCAGTTGACTAACTTTCAGATATGTAAACTATTTTTTATAAATAGCAACTCAAGGTAAGTGTTTAATGGCATCAAATGATGATATCTGTGGGCATCTTTATCTGTTGTGCTTTGTGTTACTTAATAGTTGGCTATATTATCTTTGTTTTAAAGATGTTTCTAACTAAAGTTTTAAATACAGACTGATGCTATCATTTTTCAGATTAGCAAAATGAATTGCTATCTGGCAGGCCATCAATATGATTCATTATTATAAAAATATTAGAATTGTTTAAAGATATATTTTTTATTTTTTTCTATTAGATTTAAATATACTAAAAATTAAAATGAAGGTTAAAACATTGGTTTAGTTCTTATGTTATGATAAGGAAATTATTTGGATAATTGAGTAAACTAATTTATAAGGTACCAAATCAACTTTCTAATTATATTAACAATACAACAAATTAAGATTAACTTTTAAGTTGATAAAGAAATGATGAAATGGCTAAATGTGGAAAAATTTAACTTTTGCTAAGCAATTCAATGACACCACGCATTAAGCTATATTGGGAGGAGTTTCAGAATTCTCAGTATTAGGTATTTGAATCTGCTGCTTAATTCACTGACTTAGGACAGCTTCTAGATTTTAAAAAAAAGATGATAATTTTGTAGATATCCTATAGGCAATTATCATCATCATCTCATTATGACACAAAGTTATTATTTTTATGCCTAGTTTCATTCTTATTTAAAATTTTATTTATGAAGCTACAATAAGAAATATTCTTATTTCTTCAAACAAAATGTCACATTATGAATTATGTAACAAAAGATAATCTTCGGTGAATCATAAATTCTAACTTTGTCACTTATGTCATTGTCCTTAAGGACACAATTTTTAGCTGATGACTGAATTGAAAGTTCTAAATTTCCCCTGTTGATGATTAATGGTATAGTAACGCTCAATTAAAACTTGTTAACTATTTTGCTTTACCTTTATGTAGATCAAATGTTAATCATATTTAGTTCTAAATTTAAGGAAGATGTTTAAATGTGTTTCCATAAATCAAATACATGTTTTCTCTATTACTTTTTAGATTTCAAAAATTTTCTAATTGTTTTTATCTCTCTTCATAAGTAAGTATCTAATTACACCAAAGTATTTTGGTTAATCAACTAAGCACTAGAAATAAAGAGGAGCCAGGAGGCTAATGACACTTAATCAATGGGCCTTCATACAATTATATATTTGGTAATATAATAAAATACAAGTGAATCTGTTATTCATAGAGATAAAAAATAAATATGCAAGCCTATGCAGGTCATCAATTGGATCTCTCATACAAAGAATTTTGAATTTTGTACATATTTTTGACACAATTGTCACATTCTTGGGAATTAAGGGATTTGTGAGAATGTCTATGTAGGCTGCTTAATTTCAACTCTGAGTATTTTAATAAAAAACAGCCAATGCTTTACTATTATTGAAGTAGAAACCACTCAGAACACATGTTGGATCTATTGGTAAGTTGCAGGAAAAGTGTTATTCCTACATATCCTTTATCTACTTAATTTGATGACTACTAAATACTATGTTTTCTATAACTGCATTGTCTCTGATTCTTCTTTTTTTAAATATATTTTTATTGATTTCAGAGAGGAAAGGAAAGGGAGAGAGAGATAGAAACATGAATGATGAGAAAGAATCATTAATCAGTTGCCTGCCTCCTGCATATCAGGTGCCCTGACTGGGCATCGAACCACAACCTCCTGGTTCATAGGTCGAAGCTCAACCACAGAGCTATACCAACCGGATTGTCTCAGATTCTTCATTCTCATTTCACATTATCTAATAAGAAGACAGATGGATATAAATAACCAAAAAAGGGAAAAAATTATAAAGGCTCTGTTCTAATTTCTAGACGTTTATGACCTGTATACTTCATGTAAAATAAGGCCATTGAAACTAGAGAATTAAATTTTTGCTTGATATTTAATGGGCTGCAAATGTTCGGCTATGGGCAGAAGAATCAAAGACAAGTACATGTTTTCACAATATTTTATGAAGTCAAAGGTCAAAATGTCACTTAAAGTAATATATATGATTTAGATCCCAGGTGGAAAGAAAATACAACTCCCTAGTTGAATCTACTACTCTACAGCAGATGTCTCAGCATAACTTCGACAAATAGGCAAGTACTTCTCTCGAGTTCTTTTAACATTTATTCCTGTGAAAACAAAATCTCAGCATCAGTTTGAATACACAGACTCCCAGACACTTCAACAAAGTGATGGAAGCTCCCAAGAAAAGACCTGTGTTTAAAATGTTAATGGCGGCTGTGGTGGTGGTGAACAGTTATAAAACATTTCTGCGAAAGGACAGGGAGAAGGATGTCTCTGCTTTAGAATATGCATAATGAAACCACAAGAAAATATGAAGGTGTTTTCTCTTTCTGAGTGCCTCCCCCCTTCACAGAAAATGGAAACACCAAGGATAAAGCGACATAGAGGCTTCCCCATTGGCTTACTTGGTCGCTAGGATCATCTTTTTTCTTGCTGTCTGTTCTTTCTGTTCCATATGTTGTCTGGCAAGATGCTCTCCTACAGCTTTGGCTGGAAACTCTGTCTCACAAGTGTAGCCAAAATCCCGAGCCAAGTGTAAAGCCTCCCCTGTTGGCAGATAATAAAAGTCAGTTTCTCAGGATTGACCAAACTCAGGAAGAGAAATGCCTTATATTTTCCTCAAGCCTCATTCCTGGCTGTGGTCAGACAGGTCACTTTTCCTGTTCATTCTAAGCAATCCAAGGGCAAGGACCTTTCGGGGGATAAGGTAGGAAAGGTATGATGAGAAGAAACCGAGGAACAAAAGCTACTTACCAGGTAGGGGTATGTGGAAAATCAAAGGGAAAACCCAGAACTGCAGTCTAGGATATTGACTCCCTTTGAGGCTCTGGCCATTAGACCAGACTGACATTTAAGATTCAGGGGCATTAGTTAATGCCCTTGGGAAAAGGTTTTGTGGGTATGTCATCTTTTTGCTACTTAACCTATAGCCCATTCTCAGTATATCTGAAATATTCAGCTATCTTTTCCAGGGGACCTATCAAAATATTGGCAAAGGGTCTAAATGATTTTTGAAAGAAGCTGGAACACTTTGGAAAGTGAGATAAATGAATTCTATTGGTTTTATATCAGTATGTTGCTAACAAGAATATACTGCATCATTATAGTAGTAGCATTATTAGGCTTTATGGTTAGCTTCAGAACCTTACAGCACTACATGCAATGCTTTTTAAGTATATTACAAAATATTTGATGCTTCATCAATATAATAAAATCATAAATAACTTTGGTTCTTTCATAAAATCTTAAACCCAAGCACATTTTTAAGAAACGGGGCAAAAATGGTTTATTGGTAAAGATTTGCTGATAGACTTTGGTCTAGAAAATAACAGTATTTTTAAAGCTCAATCAAATCAACTCTTACTCAGCCATTAAAAACATTTAAAAAGCAAGCTTTCACTATCTACTTTGTTCAAGGTACAGTGCTAGGTAAGAATAATGGGGAATAAAAAGGATATCAAAAATCATCCCTGTTTATAGGAAGATGACAATCATACCAAATACTAGTTGCAGCAATAACAACACAAAAACACCTTATTAGCATTTCATAATTTATATTGCACCTCTAGAAGTAATATCTATAATCTGTGCATGTTTGTTGACATAGTTGACATTATATATAATACAAGCTATTATCTTACAAGTATCAAATAATTATTAGAGATAAAATGTTTCACGTAAGTTCAAAGGAGGTGAAGGTGATCTAACAGCCAATTGGTCAATCAAATGTTGCCATGAAAAATTTTAAAATCAGGCTTGTACAGTCATATGATGTTTGTATGGTGATTAGCCAAATTAACAATCTAAGATATAATGGATTTAATCCTGCTTTATACTCATAGAATTACATTGTAGTGGATAATACCAGAAAGAAATAAAAATGGTTAATATTATTATAGAGTAGAAATAGTGTATAGTTCTTCAAAGTAAATATACAAAATAGTCTAGTTAATATTAATAAAACTTTCATATATTTTGCTCAGTAAATATATTCATTTTCTCTGGAAATAAGAAATAATAATTTTTCAGGTTGGGAAATTAATTTATAATTAAGAACAAAGAAAATTGCCAATAATAGAAAATAGGAAAATATTTTAGGATAATATAGAACTGAGAAAATATAATCCTAAGAGTAATATCATCTTAAATTATTTTTGGATACCTTGCTTTTATTATAACTAAAAATACTACAGGGGAAAACAGTAAATAAATTCATAGAATTTTTTTCAAACATTTTAATTATAAAAAAGTTTCAAAGATATTGCAAAGTTGAAAGACTTTGGCAGTGAATTGTCATATGTCCACCCTTAATATTTTACTTGCTTTATCAATATCCACTCTCCTTTCTTTACCTTTACTCATTCATCAATCCATATTATTTTTTAATTTCAGAGTAAATTATAAACCTCAGTATACATCTCTCTAAAGACTTCAGCATTATGTAATTAAATCAGTTCAATATTTGTAGATAGTCTTTTCCTAAAAGCTTTTATCTCAAAAGTTTTCCCTGATGTTTATTAACGAGGAACAAGGCTAAAAGCTATTGAATGTTGGTTTATTTCTATGATATATACCTATTGAGTAAAGAGAAATTATTGGGGATTCTGTCCTCTTTATTTGACAGAAAAGTACATTTAAATGCAGATTAGTTAATATCCTGAAATTAAGTTTCAATGTGTACAAACATTAAACAAGCATTAAAATTAGATTTATATGTATGCAAGTGTGTTTAATTTTTATTTATGTTACCAAAAGACACTAACGTTGTCATTCATTCTTTTTTATCCATTCAATAAGTGTTTAACAACTTTAAAAAAAATATTATTTCTGCAGTATGAGAAGTCCTGTCGTAGGTCTTGGAAGAGTCTAGTTCAATACATAGTATAAATATTACCATGAGGTAAACATGTTAGATCAGACAGGGTTTGATGAACTATCCCATCATGATAGTTTTGTTTCAACGCAGCTGCAACAAATAAGTCTTAGTTAAGATTTTTATATCCATGTGCTAGAAAACATCATTCTCTTTTCTCTATTTTAAATAGAAAGGTGACATAACTAAATGGGAAGAGTCTCTATAACCATTAGTCTGGGTAGTGCTAGTTATTGAAGGGCTGCAGTTTTGAATAACACTGCAATGTATAAGACATATTTTCAAAGTGCTTAATACAGCAGTTTATCACCCTAACCAATTAGGGGAGGAAATGTGTCCATATTTGGGGGGAAAAAAGGCACAAAGGTATTTTCTTAAAAGGATATTAAAATGGCGTACAGTATAGTCACTTTTGCAGTTCTGGCCCATTTTATGCAGAGCTCTCACTGTGTGGTTGCTTTAAAAACAGTTTGATTGGAACAGCTGCTATTTACATTTACCCTGACAGCCAGATCCTTCCTTCCTTAGTTCTGTTTACTGCTTCCTCCTGCTTGTGATGTAACATTGTTACTGGATGTACAGTGATGCTACATCAAAAGAGGTGGCAAGTGAAGACATTCTGCTATGTAGTTAAAATGTGTACATCATGCCACCAAAGCTTTGTGTGTTGAGGACCCAAGAATGAATGAAGAAGTGGATCTGTGAATTAAAATACACATGGTATTCAATAAGGATGACCAATCTATAGTTAAATGCTGTACAGCAGATATATTAGAGTCAACAGGTTTTTAAAAAATAGAAATGTCAGGATCACAAAAGGGTATGAATAAATTGCTAGGTTATTTGACTGGTTTGTGAAAATAAAGATCTACAAGCATCTCTGACTCTGTGGTAGATCAAAATGCCCACATGGCCCCAGCTGGCATGGCTCAGTGGATGAGCCTCAACTAAGAACCAGGAGGTCACGGTCAGGGCACATGCCCGGAATGTGGGCTCAGTCTCCAGAAGGGGGCATGCAGGAGGCATCTGATAGATGATTCTCTCTCATCATTGATGTTTCTATCACTCTCTCCCTTTCCTTTTCTCTCTCTGAAATCAATTAAAAAGAAAACAAAACAAAAAACACCCACATGGACAACTAGCAAATACAGTAACTTATGGTGAAAAGTGTGATTCATAAAGGGCCCAAAACATTTTACTCCATATACATTCACAAGTACAGCTGTCCCACTTTATTTCTGTGTGACACAAGGAGGAATGCCCTGGTTCTTCTTCTATTTTTCCCCAGAACAGATTAAAGCTATTCCTTTATTTCAGTGCACTGTGCCACTTGACAACCAATCCTCCACTCCCTCTTTACTTACACAACTGAACACTACATTAATTTTAGCAAGTACACCCATTGTATTTCATGAGATTTCAAGAACATTTTAGAAGGAGGATACATTTTAGGAGGGTGGTTTGGGCCTGGTGTTAATGCTTAACACCAGGAGTATTCTAAGTGCAAGGCTTTAGGCTCTATGTGGCTACACTACCACTTCTAAAAAAGTGGAAACCACAAAGGAGAATTCAATGTTTCAATAATAACAGCACCACTTGATGGCACGTATTGAGTAACTTTCTCAAAAGGCTGGCACAAGTAAAATTACAGAAAGAGAAGAATATAAGAAGAGGATTTGCTCCCTGGCTTCAGGGAACTCATATTTCCCACTTACAAACAAAAAGTGAAAAATTAAAGAAAAATATTAAATGGAAATAATTGATGCCTCCTGGAAATAGAAAGTTAATGAAAAAATGTTTTCTAAGGAAAGCTGATTGCTCATTTTGCTGAGATTCTTGGTTCCCACAGTATTTTACCAGAAGCAGGTCTAAATGCATTTTTAACAAAAAGGAAATACACCTGATTTTCTATATTTTATATGATCATTCAGGCTTATTCTTTCTTTTAAAATTATTGTTTTTTAGGGAAAAGTGTACTTTAAGCAACTAAATATTAATATCTAAAACTAATTTGTACTAAAGGACATTTCTATATTGTTATTCACTAGAAAATTCTTACCAATCATCACTATAAATATTGCCTTAAAAACAATTTGGGTTTAACTTAATATTGCACTATCCAATGTTATTAACCAAAAGGAAAAATTCATATGTGTTCAATCCCAGTCACATATTTGTGCTTTCAGTCTTATTTACATATACTGGACAAGAGTATAATTAAGTCTACCTTTGGGATTATTCAAGAAAGTATCAATGATAAAGCAAATCTGAGAATATATTTAAACCTGGATATTACATTAAATAAATTATCTTAAGCCCTGTCCAGTTAGCTAAGTGGTTAGAGCATTGACTTTAGACCAACTGGCCACAGGTTTGATTCCTGGTCAAGAAAACATACTTCAGTTGCAGGTTCAATCCCCAGCCCCAGCTAAGGTGTGTGTGGGAGGCGAGTTGCTGTGTCTCTCTCATGCCAATGTTTCTTTCTCTCTTTCTCCCCCTCCTCCTGCCCTTCCAGTCTCTCTAAAAATCAATGGAGAAAATAGCTTCAGGTGAGGATTAAAAATAAAAATAAATAAATTATCTTATGATATCCAGCTACAGTGAACCCTAGAGCTGCAGGACAAAGTTAATATATCTGTTTAAGGTTTCCCCAAAGTATTCTGAAAGCAATGTACTCTACAACACAATATATATATTAAGTGTAAAATATAGACAGGTGCCTTATTATGTAGTTCTAGCTTAATGATGATTTTGCTTAAATGCCAACACTTAATTTTTCAAAGAGATAATTTTGTTCACCATTCCATACTTGACACAACATCTAATTTATAATAAGTACTCAGTAAACATTTGTCCAATGAAAAGCTTTGAAATATTTTTTGGTTAATTGAAATTATAGTCTTGTAAGGCACCCTTCCAAAGCATATAGTGAAAATCTATAGAGCAAAATAGAATTGCTACAAGAGCAAATTATATAGCAAGCCCATGGAAATAGAATATATCATTTTATTAGTAGAGCCACTTAATAGACTATAGTTGAAGCCAGTGTTATTCAACTCTTGATACTTGCTACTTCCATAACCTGAGAGTTTATGGTTTATGTGTCTGTTTTAAAAATATTTTTTTATTGAGGAAGCGAGAAGAAAGAGATAGAAATATCAGTGATAAGAGAGAATCATAGCATCCCGCATGCCCCACACTGGGGATAAAGCTCACAACCCAGGCGTATGCCCTGAGCAGGAATTGAACCATGACTTCCTTGTTCATAGGTCAACATTCAACCATTGAGCCACCACTAAGCCACTCCGGCTGGGCCATGTGTCTTTTTTTTTTTTTTTTTTAAGTCAGGGTTCTACTCCATATCAGTTAATCTCTGGAGTCAGGGCATCTGCATTTTTTGAAAAGCTCCTGCAGTAATCGCAAGCCAGTATTGAGAATCACTGCCCTATGGGCAAATATTATGTAGGAATTGACTATATGTCTCCCCCAAATACAAGGAATCGTGGCTTATTCAATGGAAAGGCAGTCATTACAGAGTTAGTACTAAACTGTCCATGCCTATATCTGGGTTTTTGCATCAGAAGTTCTGCCTTATTATTTGGCTGATATATAGTATAAACTCTAGAAACAAAAATAACATGTGTTGGTAGAAGTGGAGACAACAATATTAGGGAAATAAAGCCATCAGTCTATTGAAAAAGCATATTTGTGTAGGGAAATTTTGAGTAAGATGAAGTTTGCTTTTCATACTAGTGAAGAAAAACTGATTATCAACACCCAGTGTTAAGACATACTAAATCTTTGATCTATCTAGACTTTGTTTTGTTGTTGGATGTATGGTATAGATCCAATTTTATTTTATTTTTCCCCATATGACCACCCAGTTGTCTCAACACTGGGTGTTGATAATCCATTTTTTCCTCACTAGTATGAAAAGTAAAAAAAGAACCACAAAGTAATTAGAAGAGAACATGGGATTTAAAAAAGGCTTTTTAAACCATGATAATAAAAACTAAAAGTCATGGAATAAAATAGATGAGAAATATGATTATATTAACATCAAAAAGTTCTGCAGCCGAGAACGGTTTGGCTCAGTGGATAGAACGTCGGCTTACGGACTGAAAGGTCCCAGGTTCGATTCCAATCAGGGGCATGTACCTTGGTTGCAGGCACATCTCCACAAATCAAACAAACAAACCAAACAGACAAATAGCAAACAGATAAACCAAAGCCAGGAGTGAAGAAACTTTACAACTCATATCAGAGACATACAGCCAATTTTTCTGAGATATAATGAGTATTTATGCATCAATGAGAAAAATATACAAAATCACCCCATAAGAATAAAGTAAATGAAAATATATAAAAGCTCATAAAATTTTCATAAGAATATACTCAACTCATCTTCCTTCATAGTATTGGTAGTCTTTTTTAAAAAATAATCAAATTAGCAAAGATTAAAAAATTGACAGTACCCTGCTTGGATTATAGTAGAGGGAAGTACTATCATATCAATACTTCTTACCCCAATTGCAAATGGGATTCTAAATTTAAAACCACTATGGAGAACAATCTTCCATAAGCTTCTGAAATTACAAATGTAAATATTTTTTAGCCCTAATACATATCCCTAAGAATTTATTGAATAGATGTGCTTGCATACATGCAGAATTATTTACAATTAAGTGTGAAGTTACTTATTGTACAGCACTATTTGTAATAGCTGAAGATTAAAAACACTTATATGAAATTCAGTAGGGCACTGGTTAAATAAATTACAATGCACTCAAACAATGGGATACCAGGAGTGTTTTAAAGAATGGACAACTTGTAATCACTGAAAAAAAAAAAAAGGAACACTAAGATAAGATGAGAAAAAACCTCAACAAGCAGAAAGTGTATATAGTAAAAAACCCATACATATACACATATGTCATTGGAAAGGAATAGAGAAACTGAAGACATTTGTTTTCTTCCAGGAGGGGAACTGAATGATTGAGGATCAAAGAAAAAATGAGGTAACTTTTATATTTTTTACCATTTGTACAAATTATCTATTTAAAATTACATGCATTCAAAGCAAACTTACTCTCTGGACCTGTTCTTACATTTAATTACAAACTCAAACATTTGTTATAAATTAAAAGATGAGCAATTCCAATACATCCACTGCTGCTCAGTAAGAGTTAGACAGCAATAATAAATAATAATCGCAGTTTTACTAGAACATGCGGGAATGTTGTTGATATATGTGAATATTGGGGGGAAAAGCAGAATGGAGTGCTTGAAAAGAATATTAGTTGAGGCATAAAGTTTGAAAGATAGTAATAGAAAATGAAATTACAAGAAAAATAATGCAAAGACATGACTTTAGTGAGCATTACAGTTTACAATAATGTGTAATAAGCTGGACCAAAAGGGGCAAGGACAGGGCTGAGCCAAATGAGCTTCAACACAGTCACTATGAGTAGAAGCAGGAATGTACGGACACTCTGAGCACATAGTCAAATACAAAGTCATATGTGCAGTAGCCTAGTTCCTCTGCCCCAACCTCTTCCCTCTAAAAATGAATGAAATCATAGATGTGGGTAATATTAGAAAGTAAGCAAACGATTTAATATCATCTAAGAAGGTGTCTATTTGTTCATAATATTTATGATACAATCTCTGTTTCATTGTGATCAATTATTGAAAATTCTGGTAAATACTAGTTCTTACTAATACCATTCATCAAAGCAGAGTCTCTCAAATAGAAACTATTCTATTACTTAGAATAAGAAATTTACAGCTCAGCTGGCATGGGTAGGTGGTTGAGTGTCGACCATGAACCAGGAGCTCATGGTTCTATTCCTGGTCAGGGTAAATGCCCAGATTTCGAGCTCAATCCTCAGTGGGGGCCATGCAGGAGGCAGCCGATCAATGATTCTCCCTTATCATTGATGTTTCTATCTCTCCCTCCCCATCCCTTCCTCTCTGAAATCAATAAAAATATATTAAAAATAAGAAAAAAGAAATTTACAGATGAAACAATATCAATTGGCCTGGGGGGGGGGGGCGGGGAGGAAAAGCCATTTTCTGAGACCTTGAAATGAATGTGTAACACAGGCTTTACAAGCATTACTTTATTGAGCCCAATTCCATTGACAGCTGTGAAATGCACAGCCCAATGCTAGAGCGTTTGTGTGTTAATGGGAACACTAGTGACCCTCATGATTGAGGTGTTCCAGGGGATTGTACGACTAAACAAGCACCAATTAAAGTTATTATGACAAAGAGTCAATTTATTATTCTTTTTATATCATGTATAGTTTTAGAAGGAAGCTTAAAATCTTTATCCCAAAGGTAGGACAATGTGGGAATGTGATGTCTGGAATGGGTAGTGGATGAGTTATTTGGGGATAATAGTTCTTTCATACTTATAATTGCCATGAGTCCCTGGAAACTAGCTTTAAGCTCCACAGTCCATTAAACACCCATTGTGGTACCTATATAAAGGCAATGAGACTATCAGCTTTGTTCTCAATCCTGTAAGAGGAGCAACTGATGATAAGCATGCCCATCAAAATTCTTGGCAAAAGAATGTTGGTGTTTGAATCCTAGAAGCCTCAAGCAGTGAATAATACCTCTTCTTAAAGTAAAAAGCCACGAGCTAATCACATATCAAGCAAATGTGATGTACCTCCACTTGCTATTACCTCTTCTATGGGAAAGAATTCATTGTCAAATTGGTTGTTCTCTTTCTGTTTCCTGACAATGCAATTGCATAGGCTTGGTATTAAAGAAAACAGGGAAATAGGACCAAGTGATAGCATTCCTTTCCCTTACCTTTAGTTGGTTTGTTTGGACTAGAAAAAAAGCGTTTGTAGGATAATCTTATAACGGACTGAATAAATAACTAAATGGACACCCTGTTGAAACTATAAGAGACACTGATGATAATCAGAAAAGTGGAACAAACCAAAATGTAATGTCATCCTAAATTCAGATGACTAAGTAGTGTCAGAGGGTTCAAGTGATGGCCTGCAGGGATCAGGCCCAAACCGGCTCTCCGACATGTGCTGAGGGATCCCAGATTGTGAGAAGACACACACCAGGCAGAGGGACCCCACTAGTGCATGAATCTGTGCACCAGAACTTTAGTAGATTTATAAGCTAATGGACCATTTTTGATGAATATAAATATAGATTTTTTTTTAATTTGGGGGGAGAAAAAATCTAAAATGTTGCTGGCTTTTACAAAAATGTTTGCTTCAATAAGAAAAGTATAACCCAGAGACATGATTAATCCAAAGCTTTATATTCACACCAGCTGGTAAACATGGTGAAGTTTTAATTTAGCACCTAACACTACAAAAGCAAAACAAACCTCAGATAATAGAATCAGACCCATGTTAGCACAGAAAGAATAAAGGTTACAAAAGTACTGAAGATAAGCACCAACTGTTTCAATATCCCAAGAGACTGACAAATGGGAGTTGGGTCACCATTATTCTGTTACGCAGCTGGCATCACCCAGAGGATTCCAAGGACTCTGAGCCTAACGCAGCACCTGGCATCTTGCTGGCTAGAAAAGAGCCATCAGTTGTCACCACTAGCCCAATTATCCCTATTTTAATTTAGATGGAATGTTCTTGTTCTTCAAATGTAAAGCTCTCATCATGTTCTAAAATTTGTTATTTTTAAAACTGTGGGTCATGACCTAAGATTCAACAGTCTTTAAGTAGATTTAGTGAGATTATAATCACATTTAAAAGAAAGCAAATATATGGAATAGAATAAAAAAATCAGAAAATATAGCACTTAAACCTCAGGGAAGGTAGGGGAGGGTAGGGGTAGGAGGGAGATATCAACCAAAGGACTTGAAAGCTTGCATATAAGCCTAACCAATGGACACAGACACCAAGGGGATGATAGCATGAAAGGGACTGGAGTGGGGTGGGGAGCAATGGGGTGATAAGGATACATATGTAATACTTTAATCCATAAAGAAAAAAAAAAGATGCAAAAAAAAATTCTGCTTCCCAGCAATTGTTAACAGTTTAGCTCAAATAAGCTCACAAAAGTTAAAAAAAGAAAATATAGCACTTAGTGATGAAACTTAAAACGTGTGTGTGTGTAGTGTGCATTTGAGGATCATAATGTAATATGTGGGTAGTTGAGGAATGGAAAAGGTTCCTTTGCCCCTAACTCCCTTTTCCTCGGTTCCATTAAAGTGCCTGGAATTCAACAACAACAATATATATTTCTCTACACCAATAATATTTTGTGGACTTCAAATGTATCTAATTAAATCGAGTTGTGTACGGAAAGAATAAAATCTTGAGTTTCATCAGCAAAGATTGATGTGACTCCTCTGTAAGCAGAGACCAAATGGGTAGAATACAAGTTAGGCGCTTTTGTGATAGGAGAGGCAGCTGAAAGAGTAGATGGCAAGACCTTGAGATCATCCTAGGATCTCACATATTTAACCTGCATCCTCTCTGTTATCATCGATCGACGATTCCCACACAGGATACTCCAATGCTTTTGGCTACTATAAAAATCAATAAGAAGAATTGCAAATATATCCTTTCTGGCTCTTCAGTTTGTACTGCCCAGTATATTCACAGACACCATGGAGAAAAGTCTTTCTTAAGGCCTTTACTTTTCACATCATTTACAAATTTTATGAGAATTCATAGTCGGTCCATCCTAATTGGTGTAAAGGATCTCGGGAAACAGAGCAATGACTCTTAAACCTCATTATAAAACAGAATCACTGGGGGTCTTTTTAAAAAATATAGATGCCTGGGCCATACCCTCAGAGAATTTCAATTGATTAAGGGGTGGAATCTAAGCATTTTAAATGAACCTCTCAGCCAATTCTACTGCAGAGTTGGGTGTAAGAACCAATCAAGTTCCACTATCCATGTGATTCCTATCACAGTGTGAACAATTGTGCTAAATAGCTATAATTTTAATGATGGTGTCACTTCAATTGAGCAGAAATGTCTCCTTTTAGAATCAAAACATTAGTCATTTTTTCTACTTTGCCCTTCTTCCCAGCACCCCAACCCATATGAGTGATGACTGGTCACCTCCTTGTACCATATGTCATCTTTCAGTATCAAGACACTCAAGCAAACACAGCACAGCTAGAGACAATAGTAACAGTAATACTTAGTGAATGTTAGTGGCCGATAACATTTTTGTTGTAGTTATTATTATTAAAATTAGAGAACAATGCAAATATAATGGTTAATAGCAAAGTCATCAAAGCAATTTTGCCAAGACAAATGTCAACAACACACTACTTTATAAAGTTATGCAATAAGTGGTATGTATTGGCAATCCAGAAAAATACAAGATGCTTGTTTTTGTGTGTTGCTTACTTTTCACCTCCTATAGCAACTTCTAGAGAAATGAGCAACCAATGCAAGAAAAGTGTCACAGAAGGACTTAAATGACTCTTGGAAAAAAGCCTCTTTGTTCATATTTAAAACAATAGCATTCTGGGTTATAGAATTCTCCTTTAACATTCAAAAGCTCCCCCACAAAGTTAAAATGAATCTTCAATAATACCTCTTCTTAGAAGAATATTGAATGAGAATATGCAAAGTTTAGTCCTCATAGAAGAAACAAAAGAAAAATGGAAAAAATAACTTGTGGGAACACATTTCCACCTCTGTCCCACTGGTTAACCTTAACTTTTTGGTAACTCAGTTTTTCTTCCCATGAACCATGGAACTGTACAGTACTTAAAAAAAAACACAGATGTCTGCTAAGGTTCAAATGATGTATTCTCTGGCTCAGTATCATGCCTAGACTCCCATGAACTCTTTATAAAGAATTATTATTTATCCTGTAGATCATGTTGCATTGACTTACAATGATTTAAGTCAAATTGATCTGAACTCCAAAACAAACAATAATAAAAATGATAATAGTACAGCTAATTTTTGATGCTGATATTTAGGGCATACTTGTTAAAGTACCTAAATCTTCTATTGTTGTATTGTTCCCTATTATTGCTGATATCAGTAAATTAAACAATGTTCTGAATTACCTGATCTTTATATTAACTGTAATTTAATAATTATTAAGATAAATTGAAAACTTTACTTGTAACTGTTAACTATCCTGCTTAACAATGTAGACTAGCGATTTTCAACCAGTGTGCCACAAGAATTTTTAAAATAAGAAATACCTGACTATTCAGTCAAGGGCACTGACGTCTTTTCCCTTAGATTGTCAAATTAATAAAATGACAATAGCCAACACAATAATAGTCATCTGGTGTGAATGAACCAAAATTATGCCTATTTTTATCAGATCAGCAAAAATATATTTTTTGGTGTGCTGCAGAATTTCAGTAATTAATTTCTGTGTTCCAGGAGATGAAAAAGGTTGAAAATCACTGGCATAGACAAAAATTAGACAGCATAATGTAATAATCCTGAGCTTCAAAGAATTGCTAACCTTCCATCATTACTTTGCAGAGCTGAAAAGCCATACCTTCAACTAAGGAAGTGAGGAGGGTAACATTGGCTGCTTTCCGTCTTCCTGCAGGTAAGTTCAGGCCAAGCCTATCCAGCTTCTCTCTCAGGCAGCGGCCCCCATTCTTGGACTTTGCTCTGTCCAAAAACAAGCACAAACTAGGTTTTTGACAATTCACATTCTGAGGGAAAATATGAGAATTCTTGACCACTTGGGGAATTCAACATGGGACAGAAGATATAAGTGCTGAGGGTTGGGGAGTGTGGCATGGAAGACCTACAGTGCTGAAAAACAACTTTAACATACCTTCTCAAAATGCCTCCCAGGAGTGAAGCATTGAGGCATTCAGGTGGTGAGAGGCGCCTCTTCACTTCTGCAATGGTCACCTTGTATTTGGAAGTAGAACTGAGAAGGGATAGACGGCCAGGGACAGAGCAAAACAAATCTGTGGGGTTGACCACACAGGTACCACCTTGGGAGGAAAAAGCATTTTGTATATTAATGACAGTGAAGGATGATAACTGCATGAAAGACAGTTAACACCAAGGTTCTCCTCAGGATTCAGAGATGCACAACACACCTTCCTGACACGTACATCAGCTGAATCATCTCCAAGAGCTGCTCTGAAGATGTCCTTTCAAATGACACTCAACATTTTGTCTTTCAAATATCTACTGGAAGTATTTATGAGAGATTATCTTAATTTGAGTAAAAAGTAGCATACTGTGGACTGTAGGCTGACCCATCAGTGTTAATTTTTATATCATTCATGGCAAGAAACACTTCAATTAATTAAAACCCCCAAACTCCACCAATTAACCATGAAAAAGGTAGGTATTATTTATCCATACCTGTGTGTATATGTATGTGTATGCACATAGACGGACTTTTTTATCCATGACTTAATATATAGACAACATTTTTGAAAGCTCTTTTCCAAAATGCTTGAGAGCTGCCATCTCCTTTCCCGCATACATCTACCAACAACAAGCACCACTAAAATTCATTTGCCCACTTCCAGAAACTTCCAACACATGTGGGTGGATATTAGGTCAAATCCCTCTATCATAGGTCAACTCTCAGGATCAGCACACACAGTCAAACACAGCACATGACCTAGCATACAATAATAGTAACACAGTAAATGTCAGTGGCCAATAATCTCCAGAAAGCCCCTGAAGCTCTGTTCTCCTCCACGAACAAGAGCACATTTTCTAACCTCAGGCAGCTGAAGTAGAGCTGAGGATCCACAATGATCCTTGTTGGGAGAGTTTTCTGCTGCTCAATCCTCCCTTACTGCATAATTCCTGAGCCAATATCCAACTGCTAACAAGGTGGCTACAAAGTCCCAGGATCCAAGGCTGCTCTCAGTCTCCCACCCTCCCAATTCACTGAGCAAGCTGAGAAAAGATCTTCATTGGCAAAGTCAAATTCAAAGTTTGCTTTTGTGAGCATACATTTGATTTTTTCGGTTATGGGCTATCTTAAACTCATCTCCAGAAAAGGCAGAAGTCCTATAATGAAAAAGAAGGGGGGGGAAATGTAGATAGAGAAAGAAAAATGCTCAAGAGATTTTGTCCAAAATCTTTTTACTCAATGGGTGGTCCTCAACTGGCATCTCCTAGGAGATTGTTAGAAATGCAGAATCTCGGGCCCAACCCCAGACCTTCTGGGCCAGAATCTGCATTTTAAAAGACCCCCTGATGGTTTGTGTGTACATTAAAGTTTGAAAAGCACTGGTCAAGGACTCACCACTGGCCTCCCACATACTCCTGCCCTCCTACTAAGCAGCTCAGAAGGAATGTATGTCAGTGGAGTTTCTGGTATTTCAATTCTGGACACAGTTACTAAGGAACTTGGGAGGATGTTTAAAAAGGCAAAGGGATCCTGGACCTGGGTAAAGAGAACAGGCTAACTATGCCCTACTCTTAAAGTGTTTCTACCCCTGTACTTTCTGGAATTCCTACTGGCCGTCTTACAGTCATCTGAATTTCCTCCAAAAGTGCTGGGACTAATGTGTTTCTCCCTGACATTCTGTGGCTGGTGATTACCCTGCATGTCCCTCAAAGACAGAAGAGGGGATAGTGAGAACATCAGAGGAGCTAGCCCTCTCCAGGCTGGAAGATGGGTACTGTAAACCAGGCTAAATTGCTTGTGCTAGTGTCTGGATACCCGCTCTCAGTTAAAATCCAAAGGGCTATCATCTTAATTGTCAAACTGAAAAAATTGTTTTAATTATTAAACTTGTGGCCAATACTATGAGAAACCATGCAAATGCCTTCCAGCAGGAGCTAGAAACACAGATTTACCTGTGCTTCTCCACCTGTCGTTCTCAGAAATAATTTTAAAATAATAGAACAGTAGTCCCCCCTTATGCACATGGGAATATGTTCCAAGACCCTGAGTAGAAGTCTGAAACCACAGATAGTACCGAACCCTACATATACTATATTCTTTCCTATATATACACACACTTTGGTGCTTCTCTTTGGCATATCCTAATTGCCAGGATCACTACTCTTGCACTTTGGAGTCATTATTAAGTAAAATAAGAGTTACTTAAACATAAGCACTGTGATTAGTTTTTGATCTGATAACCTAGATGGCTAACAAGTGACTAACGGGCAGACAAACTATGTAATATGGATAAACTAGACCAAGGGGTGATTCATGTCCAGGGCAGGACTAAGTGAATGACACACGATTTCATCATACTACTCAGAACAATGTGTAAATTAAAATTTATGAATTGTTTACTTCTGAAATTTTCTATTTAATATTTTCAGACTGCAGTAGACCTTAGGTAATTGGTACTATGGAAAGTAAAATTGAGGATAAGAGGGGACTACTATAATGATAATAATAATACACTTTTCCTAGATTTCTGGGCTCTAAAGCACAACTATACTTTTGGTTATGCTCTCACTTTATACCTATAGATGCAAAATGCATTTTAAAAATAAACATGACTTCTCAAACATTGAGATGAACAGAAAAATAAGCTAAGTATCAGTGAATCTGAGTTCTAATGATATATCAGGAGAATTGAGAACCTGAAAACTTTAGAATTTAGGTCACTATGAGGTCATCTGAAGCAAAAATATGTTCTTAAAAGCTATAATGATGTCTATAGTCAAACCTTGCACAGCCCTTTACTGAAAATGGGCCTCCACCCACAGCCACTATGAATCATAAGCAAATGCATATTTTTACATAAAGTCCCCTCTCTTGTACACTAGCCAGTAAACAATCGAGGGCACAAGACTGCTCACCCAGTGTATCTCACATTTATTATAAGTGAGAGAAAAGGGTCTGTGCATATGTTATTTTCCTGGTTGCTAAGGGAAAGGACACACTTTTAGATCTTTCCTATCTTTACTAATGCACAGTGGGTTTAAAACCTATTTAGAGAGATTCAAAATATTACAATTTTTTAAAAAGGAGCCAAATTAGGCATTCTCCAATTGGAAACAGCACTCTTTGGGAAAGGAAAACCCCATGTGCTGAAAACCAGCTGCTCCCAGGGAAGCCATTGGTCAGCTACCTAGCTAAATGCTAGCTCTCTGGGCCCTTGGTCTTTCTCTCCCGCATCCAGGTTGCATTTCTGGCTTATGCTTAGATAAGCATTTATTAGGTATGTCATACAGGCTGCATATATTAACAGTATACTTGATGCACATACAAATTGCCTGGAGGATTTATTTTGTATTCAGATTAGCCATCAACTCTAGAGACTTTTATTTTTTATGTCATAGCATCTTTAAAGGGAATTTCTGTTGCTTTGATACTTGGCATTGCTGCAGCTTTGGGGAACTCTCTTGTCCTGGCTAAAGATTTGGCAAACTTGTAAAGTTTACAGCAGCATAAGGAACCTCATATTATTCTTCCCAGTTTATTTTGGAAGACAGAATTAAAAAGCAATAGGTCAACATAACCAGAGTTCTGCATTTGGAATGAAGATTCCAAGGCGGTGGGGATTCTTTAAGGGGATCCAGACAACTAATGGCAATGGTGAGATTTCAAAGAAGGAATGTCATGCAGGAGTCAACCATGCCCAGCCATTTAGTGTCCATCCAGTGTTCCTAGTTGAAATTCTTCATGTGCCTGTGTTGCCTGTCAGCTCTTATTGAAATTATGTAATATTCATTCTAGATCCAGCACTCTGGTTAGGGGCTTCTGTGATGCCACATCCAGGGTCCTCCAGCAAAACTCTTAGAGTACATCTCTTTTCCATTCATAGTGCACAGAATCCCTCCCTCCACGAAGGTCATTACTTTTGAAAATGAAACCTGGAGACAGGGTGTCCTATTTTCAGTGCTGCTGTAAACTTAGATGTGTAGCTACAGTAACAGCCTAAGAAATCAGGGACTATCTACTCAAGGTCACTTGTGTAGGGTTTGGCTATCATAGTAAAAGGGATTAACTTTGCCACCACTATAGGAAAAAGTTGGCCAAGGGCATAGTGTGTGTATGACAAAGTCATGCACAAAAGAATAGATGCAGATCCTTCAGCCAGCAGACCTTGTTAGAAGAAGCAGGAAGCTAGGGCTGAGCCTTCTGTGGCCTGGCTGGAAAAGTCTGGCCCTGTGTCTGCAGGCGTGGTGTGGGGGAGTGGTAAAGGACTGGGCTGCAAGAAACAAACTGGCCTACTCTCGATCCGTTCGATTTTAGTCGAGTAACTCTGGAACTCAGTCTGGCCATCTGAAAAATGGGGATGCTCAGAGCTGCCCTCCTTATTTTCCCATACTATGAGGAGGTGCAATGGGAAATGGATACACGCATGCTCAGCACCCTGAACAAAAACCACCCAACCCCACCATGATGCTGAGCAACTACCACGTCACTGGGTGCGAGCTGTGGAGCATGACAAGATCCCCACCCACCTTTTGCGCTGCTTCGGGATTAGAAAGCCACGCGCCAAAGCGCTTTTACTCTTCTCATCCCAGACAATTAGGGCAGAGGAAACAGCCACGATCGGCTCCAAGGAACCGCGGCTCCCCTGACGCCCCCAAAGCTGCCTCTAAGCCACGGGTGCCCTCTGAGTGCCCCCCACCCGCCTCAAAAACAGAGCGGGTGATGGCCAGAGGCCCTGCGCATTCTCCAGGTGCCATCAATACTTCCGCGGGGCTTCCGGGAGCGGCCGGTGCGCACAGCCTCTCCAAAGCCGCCGCGCCGCCAGCTCGCTCGCTGCCGTTCGGTGTTGACATAATTAGACCAAATCTTGAGAGCAAAATAAATGTTCTGTTCGCCTTACAGCCAAACAGATGTTTACAATTCAAATGAAAGAAATACAAACGGTAGGGATTTTTTTCCTCCCCTTCTTCATCTCCAGTGATCGCTCGTGATTTTTTTTCCCTGACACATTAAAAATGTGTAAGCGATTATGAGTTTCCTGTACCAGTTTGTTCTGCATTTCTGAAGGTACACGTTTAAAATGGGTGTGGTAGGATCATTCCCGGAAGCTTCCCCTCTAGCCTCTTGCCCTTCTCAATCACAAACCTCCCCCCCCCCCCCCCCCCCCGGAAACCCCCCCACACACAGTTCTTGGAAACAGATACTAATTATAATCAAATAACAAAGGGATAGAGGCTTAATTGTAATCAAATAGGCCTCAGATGACATTTGAGCAGCAAAGTGCGCTGTTTGGGGGAGGATACACCAGGTATAACTGGATTACCAGATTTGAAAAGCTCTCCTCCCGGTGCAGGTTCCAGACAGAACAAAAGAAAGGGAGGTCTGCAAGGGGAGACTTACTAGTTTAATGTGGTTACTAGTTTAACGTGGCGGTAGGTGTGTAATCGTGTGGGGGGGGGGCGGGGGTCAGAGGGGGTTAATCCCCATTTTCCAAAGATAGAGTGCTTTGGCTTTTGTTGATTTTCATAGCAATAAGGAAATTGGGGAGAAGGCATTAGCCTATGGAAAAGCAGCTCCCCCATTCCCGCAAAATAGATTTCCAATAAACCATGCGTTCAGGTCTTTTGGTATATGGATTTTAGACTTCATTGAAAGGTGACTGAATTCGGAATCTGTATCTGGGGACTAACGAGGCAGGCGAGTCTCCAGTTGTATTCCTGGCCTATTGTCACAATAAATAAGCCATAGAAATTAGTTTTGAGACTTGAGGTAAAGAGAGAGTCCATAAGGTCTGACAAAAGAAGAGGCACAAGTGCCCCCACTCTCCTCCAACTTTACTCCTTCCAGGAAATGCTGAAAGACCCAAAGTCTGACTCAGAGAGTTCGGGGGGCCTGGAGAAATCGGGGGAAAGCGGGTCCTCCTGGCCAAGCAGCCCGAGGGCAGCCATGGGGGCTGCGGAAGGGGAAAGTGGTCAGATCCATGTACCCTGCTATTGGCAGACTGGGCGATTGATGCTAAGCTCCGTTTCACCGAAGCATTTTTTTTTTTAATTAAATCGGATCTGACAATGTTTGTGCCGCAGCCTAAATGCCTCCGCCTGGCGTGCCAGTCACCTCTAAGCGATCTGACAAACTCCGGAGCTCTTAAAACGTGCAGAGTTCAGATCATATTAATTCCCCAAAAATGTTTTGATTCAAAGTAGTTTGTATTTTGTGTAGCCACAGGCAATCCGGAAAGCGCTCCAGCCTGCCCACGGCCGGCCACTCCCTCTCCGCGTGGCCCAGAGGCTATGGCGGTATTTAAGCTTCTGAAATTAGCCTGGGGCAGCAAGGCAGAGTGATCACAAAGCGAAACAAGGGCGCTTCCCCTCTTCACTTTTTTCATTTTTTTTCTTTCTTCCTTTTTTTTTTTTTCTTCCTTTTTTGAGCTTGCCATCCCGACTTCACAAAAAAAAGACCAGGGCCAAAATGTCACCCACATATGGAAAAACTGGGTTTTCTCATTTCACCTCCATCCTGTTCTGAAGGCCACAGCGCCCAGCCCAATTGAGCCCCTACCCCTGTGATTCCAATCTGGGTCCCCTCATTATTAGCTTCATCATCATCACCATCATCGTCCTCATTGTCATCAACATTGTTCTCTCATTATTAAATTCTCAGGGTGAGAAATGAAAGGGGCCAGCGCCTGCCAAAGGGGAAGGGGCCATAAGGGAGTCTCAGAAGATTCCTGGGGAAAAGAAGAGTGGGTTTTCCTTTCTTTTCTTTTCTTTTTTTTTTTTTAATGATTAAAAACACAGACGACTCCTGTAAATAGAAGCCTCATTTCTTCAAGAGATGCCTTTTGAAATCTAGTATCTGAATATTCAACGAAGGCAAAGCTCCACTCTGTACGTACAACATTAATATGATCTCTGCAGAATTTGCTACTCAGAAATATTAACATATCAAAGCTGACGCCCGGAGGCGAGAGAAGCTATCGATACCCGAGGACTGAGTAAAGTAAAGATTATTGGTTCTGATGGTTCGAGTGGCGGAGCTGCGGGCAAAATCGCGCACACCATTAACTGAGAGTGAGCGCGCAGGGAGCTGCACCTCCGAGGCGGTGGCAAATATTTTATCTAGGTGGTAATTACCTTGCTGCTGCCCCCTCTTCCGCACTTTCTTTGGCGATGGGGCCTTCATTATAGGCAAACACAACATAACTGCCACTTACCAAAGTGAGTCAGGAAAATAGTATTTGGATCTTTACCTATAGACGTGGTCAAATTTTAACTGGAACTCCCTCCCACCACCAACACACACACCACTGCAAACCAGGATAACCTCTCCCTGGAGAAGTCCTATAGGACATTCAGGGATTTGCCTTTCTTCAGGGGTCTTTGGAAGTAAAATTCAATTTTTTTTCTCCTACAGTAAATTCTAGAAATCATTAGAAATGTAAGTTTATCCGAAAGCTTAGCAGGAAAAGAAAAATGGTGAAAAGTTGTGCTTTTCAAGAAATTGTTTCATGGAGAGTTATGTATAAGGCATGGATTAGAAGAAAAACAGATATTCTCATCTAAGCTATTACACAATACAGCGACATGGCAGAGAGCTTGCGTTCATGAAGAACAAAGGTGACTAGAGCTGTTGATATTAGGAATCCTGTGCACTACTGTGACAATAGAGACAAGAGGCTTCCTTAGCTTTTCTTCAAAACACCTGGGGGTCCTGAGATGAGGTGCTGGGCGTGCTCCGGAAGGATCTACACTACCTTTTAAAGCAAAACTTCCTTGATACCCTTGCTATCCATTTGTAAATTGTCATGCACATTGATCTGTTCAGAGTAAACCGACAGCACATCCTGGTCTCCAGGGCTATCCCAAGTTAATTGGCCTATCTTTAAGATACATAGAAAAATGAATAAACTCAGCAGTTAAAATTCTGAACTCCTTTTGCAGGGCGGGGGAAGACAAAGGGAGTTAGTCTAACAATAACAACCCCCCCCTCAAAGTTATCTCCCTTTTTCTTTGGAGCCAGGCTGTGCTCCTAAAAGATCAATATTTGACTTAAAATAGATTCAGAGCTGATATGTTAGGTTAAGTGAGTTGAAGGATACAAAAACATCACCCAAGGAAGATCCATTTCTATGGCTCTGATAGGACAGGACCGAAGCTCTATCTGATCTTGTAGTTAGCCGAGAGCGTTGGTCTTTTGGGGGAGGCTGCCGTAGAGGTGTCTCCTACGGCTATCTCCGAAAATTCAACAGATTACACAGCCATCTCCTATCCAGCTCTCACCTTCGACCTCAAATAACTCCCACCCTCTGTCAGGTATTGTACGACCTGACGCAATTTCCAATCAATTGAGAGGGTGATCAAGCTGAACTCAAAATCCGCAATAGTGGGAGCTGGGCTCTGGGAGGAGCCGGCTCTGGACGCTAATTAGTGGCGCTGTCCTTCAGCACCACAGATATCTTCGTGCGTCTGGAGTGCGTGGCCTTACCTTTGGTGCCACCGCTCCAATAGACTGGAACAAGCTTCTTTCACCTGGCCCCTCTTTCACTCTGCATTTTTAACCCTTCTTCCCAACAGGACGTATATTTTTTTCTCAATTTTTACTAATCCTGGGCCTGTTTTATGGCATGTCAATATGACAGTATTGGCCTGGCTTACAAGTTTAATATTGCTCATTTTAAAAATATATTTATGGAGCATCACTAGTACTTAAAAAACAAAAGTTCTCAAATACCCATCGGGTGGAACAACATAATTATAGAGCTATTTTACATTTAATGGAAGTTTCAAGCTCCCACTATGACAACAGTCAAGTTCCCAAAGGAAAGCACTCTTTGCCCCCCACCTCCTCAGTTTAAATGGAGTTTCATACTGGACACTTGATTGCAGAACCTGCAGTTTAAACATGAAAGAACCTACTACTGTCTATCAATACATTTCTTTCTTTCTCTCTCTGGAATCTTTAAATGAGCTATGAAAGAGAGGGAGAGTGACTGAAGGACATTTATTTGGTGCCATCAGAAGTGACTCAGTGTTTAGTGTTTCAGCTACTAGAGACAAATGCAGCCCTGGAGCTGGAATTAGTCCTGGTGAATAGGCCATATCTTATTAATTCATATGAAGTTGGGATAACAGCTGGTCCCCCTTGCCTTGTATGCTCCTAGGGTTACTCAGCTTGCTAGGAAAATAAGCTCTAGAGGCACTGGATAAAGTTAAGTGGGAAGCCAGCAAAATCTGCACTGCCTCGAGGCCCTTACAATGTCATAGTTCAAAACCTTTTGTCAAAATGGAACATCTGAAATGCAGCCCCCTTCAGTGTCTGAGATGAAATCAACACCTTTCTACTCTTGTCCCCCCTTCCAATCCATGGGTAACTCTGGATTCAGATGTTTTCTTCAACAGATGGGAACAAGAAAGCTTTATCCGGTGCAGTTAACACCACCTCCTCCTCCCACCCTTCCTTAAAGAAAGAAATGTTCAGGACACTTAGAAAAATAAGGGCAGCTACAATGTTGGTGCTTCATTAGCCTTCCCTGCAGCCTCAATGAATCCAGCCTTTCACAGAATCCTTCAAAGCCTCAAGCTAACACCATCGCCTCAAATACCCAGGCTGTGGCTGGCACATTTAGGACTAAAAAAGACCAGAAATTCTGCTCCAGGATGTGGAGATGGGGGAAAGAGGTGTGAGAAGGATTTTTTTTTTGTCTTGAACTTTGATTCTGCCACTGTTCTGTGAGAAACAGTCAATCTCTTCTATCAGAGGTCTTTGGGGTTCAGGCCTCAGTGGAGGAAGGGAGGCTTTTTAATATGGGTATGTCTGTGTGGGACAAGAGCAATTGACTAAGAGAAATTGTTTTCTCAATTACCAGACAAGGGATCTGATGTTTAAAAGCACCACCAGATCTTCAAAACAACATAACAGATAAGAAAAGAATGTTTTAACACGTCCTTACCTCTTCTTATCACTCCACCTTGGCCATTGAGAACAAGCCCACACTGGGCTTCTACGGAGCCCTTAATAAAAGGAAAATACATAAAATCACTCAAATAGGTATTAATAAGTATGACCCTATGAGTTAAGTCTTTCAATTTGTCCCGTCCCTGAACCTCATATCTACATAACCTCACAGTACATATTTAACGCAACCACTGAGTTAGAGCAAGTTTGGCAGCATACATAATAAGGGGAGGGGAGATGCCAGAAAACCACAATCTAAAAGTTGTATAAATCTTAAGGTATGCATTTTATAACACCATGAAATATTACACTTCAAAGGACCTGAGTGCCTTTCATCTTGGCATAAGAGAATGAGAAACCCTTTGAGTCCCTATCAAGGCACATAGCACATATACAGTCTCCATGAAGTTTCTGCATGAAGCAAATTACAACAATGTGGTCAAGTGTAGCACTGTGGGTTTCTTGGGAGCTCAAAGGAGTCATTTCAAATGGGAGATTTAAGTTATTAAGGAAGGTTCTGCTTTACCCCAATTGGAGGAGCATCCTAAAAGGCTACCCAAAATGGGGTCTTATAGAGGAAACACCTTCAGGTTCACTCACTGTAGATCTTCAGGAGCCTAATGGATTTGGGGGTTATTTGAACTGGGAAGGAGGTAAGGGTTTGCTGATTTTTGATTAAGAAAAATAAAAATTTCTCTCTGTGTGTCTTTCCCCCCCTCCCTGAGTCCAAATGTGTTAAAGGCTCATTTTCCTTTACAAACAAACGAGGTATTGGACATGAAAGAGGCCTTGAAGGGTGTTAACCTACCCAACAGCCCGTGAAGAGTTAAGTAAATGCGGAGAGAGTCGGTGCATAATAAAAACCCACTTTACAAAACAACCTTTACAGCCCTGGCTCCCTTTCGCTTCCCCATTTTCACCATATTGAGGCAAGCCTGTAAGAGCCCCCTTTTCAACCAGTTCACGAGCTCTTTCTTATTTGTACTGTTCTGCCTTAAAGTGATTATCAAATCAATATGAAAAAAAAAAACCTTGGAAACTGGGCATAAATTAAAGCAGTGATGGGAAAAGGTGTGACAGTTTCCTTTGTTGGCCATAGCAAATCTTTTTAGGGGACTCAAAGATGGAACTGAAGCCACAAGACTGTTTGCATCTGTTAGGCAGACTTAGACCGCCCTCCAAACCATTGGACTTTTACTTAAAATTCTGTGCAGGGAAAAGTATATTTACATTTGTTGCATTTGAAATGAGGCATATGCTGATGAATGTTTTAAAAAGAAAGAAATAAAAGGAGAGAGACGGGTTTCTCCCACACATCCCCTCCCTAGTTCTCGTTTTAAAAGCAGCTATGACTTTTTTCTTTCTTTTTCATTCTGCTAAGTCCAGGAGGAGTGGGAAAAATAGCTTGCCTGATTTACAACTTGCTTCATATGTACACATATATAAAATTATATATATGTATAACTATAGACATAGATATATAAATAGACCGTATACCATACTCCTCAATTTCTTCTAGTATCTTGGAGCATTTCTCTCAGTTTGAATATTCCCTCAGTATGAGTAATAAGTGAAAAAAAAGAAGATTAAAAATGATTTTAAAGAAGCATGTAGGCTGGGGGAAAAAAGGTTCAAAATATCTGAAGTGAGGAAGGTAAAAGGCCACAAAGCTCTCCATGGGAGTGAAGCCTTTCTCTCCCATTCTCTGGCATACCGCTAAGATGTTTATTTTTTAGAAGAAACGAATCTTGGTCTCTTCACTTAACAAACTTTCCCCCCTCATAAGTAAAATGTTGTTTGGTCAGATGACATTGCATAAATGACCAGTTGAATGGCCCTAAGTCGAAAATTGGATAAACTACGGTGTTCTTTTGCACGGGACTCTCTCTTTGTCTGGTGCTTGCAAATGTTCTAATCCTCTCTTTTGAAAAATGCCCAGCTTTGTGCCTAGCACAGAAAAAAAATTTGTACAGATTCAAAAAAAATCAGCAGCAGACGTGGCTATTAAAAAGAGTAAATAGGTTTTAGTTGAGCAAAGCATTCAATGGCAGATTTCTTCCCCCCTTGAGACATAAGGGGATCCTTGTGAAATATGTAAAAATGCCCTGAGCGTATACAATTTTTTGTGAATACAAATGCAGAAAGTCAAGGTTTATGAAGCCAAATCTTTTTTCTTGTGTGCCGATCTTGTGGTTATGGCTCTTTGTTGGGATTGTAAGGGGTTTCACTTTACTTTTAAAATGATCCCTTGCTTGGAGGTAAATGAGGGGGAAAGATTTTTTGTGCGCAACAAGGGTTCCCTGACGTCTCCAACTTGGGCTCTTCAAGTATCTTGCCTTGCATTGTAGCGACTGTGGAAAAGGTGGCCAGCTTTGTGCAGTCTGAAAAAGTAGGGACTCACAGATAGAACTAGCTGCACTTTCAGGCAAAACAAGTTACAAATTCATGTTTTCTGGGTTCTTTTTTGGACATCCATGGGCTTATTTGTTTGAAATGAGGCTGTGACAATATGTTTATATAATTATAAATTCTATTGTTGGAAAGAATAAGCAAAAAATGCATTAAGAAAGTAGGAGATATCTAGTTGAGTGATAGCCTCCACAATATCTGATTTCCTTCCTTTCTCCCTCCCTCCCTCTCTTTTTTCCTTTTTGTTTTTCCTCTCTGCCTTCCTTCCCCCCCTCTTTCTCCCTATGTTCTCTCTCTCTCTCTCTCTCTCTCTCTCTCTCTCTCTCTCTCTCTCCTTATTCCCTTCTTCTTAAGGAGTTGCATCTTACATAAGTTAATGGGTTGGGGAAGAAAAATAAAGTTGCAAATGAACGGGTTGGCAGGATTGGGTGGGTCTCAGGCAAAGAAATTATGCGCAACCCCACACCCCGGTGAGCTGCCTTGTGCAGATTCTTTCATGGGGGTACATTTTTGAGTTTTTCATTTGTGATTCTTTACTCTCCACATCAATCTAGTATCTTTGGTGAAACTTCTGCTAGAGCTAGTGTCCCAACAATGTATCCAGAACAAACCAGCTCCCCCCAGTTCATAGTAAGCTCCCCACAGTTCAGTCCGGAACAAACACCTTAGACCCAGAAAAGCGCCAGACTGAGGTTAGGATTGGTCATCAACTTATCAGGTCTTACTCTAAGTCCAAGAGTCTCAGACCCAGCCTTCTAGATCTCCCCTGCCCGAACCCTTCCGGGAAAGAAATGTGGATTCACAATAGACTTCCATGCAGACCTACGGAAAGTGGGGGCCACAGCTAGCCGGACTCCAGAGCGTGCAGGTGAAATGCCTTGATTCAAAGAGAGGAAACGAATGGCACACGCCTCCTCTAATTGTTTCGATAACTTTTCATAAATGCTCTGTGTGTGTGTGTGTGTGTGTGTGTGTGTGTGTGTGTGTGTGAGAGAGAGAGAGAGAGAGAGAGAGAGAGAGAGAGAGAGAGAGAGAG
>JAAGEH010000018.1:73443023-73509392 GCA_011751065.1 Lasiurus cinereus
GAGAGAGAGAGAGAGAGAGAGAGAGAGAGAGAGAGAGAGAGAGAGAGAGTTAGAGTTGGAGAGCCGGCTTACAGTCAGAGCATCGACAGAGCGGGAGGGGGAGGGCGAAGAGGGGAGGGCCAGACAAATTCACTGCATGCTTATTTACCTGCAAGTCGTCCGCTCCCGCGGCGGCCAGCCCGAGGCTGGGCCCTGGCAGGAGTCTTTGATCTGGGTGCATTCCATACTGAGAGCCATGACTCATGAGGGACAGGTCGTGGCGGCGGTAGGCATCGAGGCAGCCCAGCTCCCGCCTCTGCTCGTCCAGGCAGGACGACTTGAGCGCCCGCGCATTGTGCAGGTTAATAAAGTCGGTGGGCTCCCCGTGGTGGATCTGTTGGTAGTACTGTTGCGAATGGTGGAGCGAGTTCAGAGAATAGGCGTCGGGGGTGACGGCCGGGTGGCTGTGCTGAAATTCGTAATGGAAGGACTGGTGGTGGAGCGGGGTGTACTGGTGGTTAGTGGAGAAGTAGGGGGACGCGAACTCGGTGCCGGTGGTGGAGTAAGTTAAAGGAGAGGAGGAGGAGTAGGCGACAGTGGAATTGGCTACGGACTCCAGACAGCCAAGCTGCATCAAACGGTAGCTGTTTGATCCGTCGTGACGTATCTGGAAGGAAGAGGGGGAAAAGGGAGAGCAGAAAAACTTGAGGTTTGTCATTGTGCAACCGAGGCGCCGCTCTCCCGGAGCCAGGAGTGTTCTCGGGCTCTCCAAGGAGAGCGAGCGCGCACGGCTCGGCCCAAGCCGCAGCAGCCCGGGTTCAGCGCCTTTGCCAGGAAGCCTTCTCGAGCTGGCGGACGGGGGTGGGCGGCCCCGTCCTCACAGTCAAGAGAGGGGGAAAAAAATCCCCCACCCTATATAGGTGCGGTGACACCGCGCGCGCACACACACACACACACACACACACACACACAGCCCCTGCCCCACTCGCGCAGGGAGCTGGGCTTCGGGAGCCAGATTTGCCACTGGCTTGGGGGCCAGGGGAGCAGAACGAGAGTCCACCCGCTCAGAGCGCCTCTCGGCTCCAGCCGGCTCCCAACCCCGAGATCCCGCCGCGGTCCAGGCCAGAATGTTCGGCCAGAGCTGTTCACAATCATGGTCCATGTATTTTTAAAAAATCTCGTTTGTGCACATCGTTCCACTTGCTCACTTCCTTAACCAGTTGGGGTAAGACATCAGAACCCCCTTTCTGCTTCACTTTCTTAGAAGAAGCCCATTCCAAAAGGGGCGCGCTGCCCCCCCCTCTTGTCCACCTACCGTCTCCCCCCATCAGTCTCTTTACTTTGCCTTCTGAGTATCATTTTTCCGTATCTATCTCTTTCTCCTCACCACCTCCTCCCTTTCTTTATTATTAGGATTATGTTTTCCCCCTCATTATGGCAACTATTTCTTAGCGTGGCACAGTTGCCCTTCCTGGCGACAGATGTCATAACGAACTTTCTCCCCTTTCCTTCCTTAACTTCTCCCGAAAGCCAGATTATAATTAAACGTAACGGTCCAACATAGATTAGAGACAGGGGAAGCTGCCACCGCCGCGCCGCCACTGCCGCCACACACACACATACGCGCGCACTCAAAAAAAAAAAAAAAAGTAATAATACCTCGGCATCGTGGACTAGTCCCGGAAAGGTAGTTGACATGTTGGGTTTCTCCGAAAGCTTACGATGCAATTTCCCCCTCCAAAAAAAGAATCGGGAAAAAAAAATCCAAACTTCTTGTATTTTCCAATTTTTTTTAAAGGAAAAAAAATGTTCTATAGATAGAGATCTAAATTGTAATGGCTTTGCCCGGATCAGATAGCTCCTTGCCTCGTACCCACTTAAAAACCTGTAGGAACAAATTTTTCCCTCTGCACAAAAGCAGCTCCCTGGAACAGATTTTGTACTTGCTGAGTATTTCTTTGGCTGATGTCGTAGGTCCCTTGGTAATATAGAAGTTTTGAAAATTAAGCATCAGCACTGAGAACTGGGAGGACAATAGGCAGAAGAGATTTATCCCAGGAGACAAGGAATAAATATTGTATCTTCGCCTAATAAGGAACTGGAGGTTCTTTCAACATTTTTACCCATTTTTTCCAACCTTTATCATGCTTTTCTATACCGACTGAGGTGGGGACTCATCTCTGCAGAGAGAATTTGCACACATTTTATTGTGAAGATAAAGATCTAGCCCCCCACACGTGCATATTAGAGATAGAAACATATATTAATTAAAGCTTCCTTTTACACGAGTAAGTGTTCATTCCTATTGGTTTCACTCCCTGGATGCTGAAAATGCTGTTTTTTGCAACAAGCACCCACATCAATTTCATCCAGATTGGGGTTTCTGCTTTTACACAAGTGGAAACAATACTGCTCTCCCCATATTTATATCGAATTTGGGTTCTTTCCCCTCTTTTGGAAGGCAACACCCGGTGGTGGCTTACACTTTCTGCAGCTTTTAAAATAAATAACCATGACGGACAATCCCACATCCCCAATCATAAAGAAACATTGTAATTGGCAATATATTTAGGAAAAATACAAGAGGATAAAGACTTGTGACAAGATTCCACATTTAGGTAAAATGTTGTCTTTCAAACCCCCCTCTACCCATTTCCCCCCTCCTTTGTGTGTCCCTTCCCCTTCGGAAACAGTGCTGGATGAGGAGTGGGGCTGGGCCACGTAGCAGGGACACCAGGTATTTGAACACCGTTATCCCAAAATAACCCTTAAATGTTTGAAAGTTGTATTTTACAAAGAGGAGTCAGAAAGAAGGAAGCACACAACCGCCTCTAGCTCTTTAGTGGGTTTCTCCACTTTCAAGGAGTATTTGAGCTTTACTTCATTCAAAATGTGACTTCTTGCTCCAAGTTGTCTAGCGCCTGGAGGGGTATCGGTGGCTACATGCCCGCAATACTGAGGCTAAGAAAGGTCCTCTCTCCAGACTCATCTGCCTCATAAGAACTGGCTGGCCCCACAGAGTCATCTCAAAGATAGAAGGGGTAATTTAGTCTTAATTGCCATTTCATTTGGTTAGCTTTTAAGTGTTTAAGCTGAGAAGGTGTCTTAATCATAAGCCGCAGGCAAACAGGCATGTGGTTTTCTTTCTTTCTTTCTTTCTTTTTTTTTTAGGTCGGGGGTTTGGGAGGATTTATTAGGACCTGCTCATGCAGGCTAAGTGGGGCTGTCACTCAGCACTCTCTGCTTTATATAAATGGACAAAGGCACACGACAAGAATTGAAATGCACTGTCTGAAATTGGAGATTCGTGATGCTTCAGCCCTGCACAAAGGTCAGCAGCCAACACTTGCTCTCTTTTTCCAAGGTGCGCACGCGCCCCCAACCCCAACTTCTTGAAATTCCATATTTTGGTCTAATGAAAGCAGGAGACCGAGAATCCAATGAAGATGAAAAGGAAGGATGCCTAACTTGATCTTTAAGTAGGAGGGGTAGGATGAGTGCAGTTGGCACTGAGGGACTGAATCCCAAAATGCTTACAGCGAAATCTTTTGTTTGCCAGTATTGGATGAGGCCGCTATATTCTACCCACAGACGAAATCACTGTCTGTGAGAGCTGAGGTCCCCCTCCTTCCCCAATGACTTTACCCAGAACCCTCCCGCCCCTTGAAGAAACAAACCTCCCGCAGAAGAATGTGTGGGGCCCCGAAGGTTATCTTGGGAATTGCCAGACGCACTTTTTTTGGTGGATGATGTTGGTTTACCACTTAGTCCAACTCAAATGGAAAATGATGATCCCTTCCCCCAACGCCCCTGCTGTCAGATACGTCTTCATTGAAGGCAAAGGGGCCCCTTTTCCTCGGCTAAGGTCCAGGAAGCAGACGCAAAATCCTCTCCCCTGGGAAGAACCCGGAGGCTCAGGACGTCGTGACCGCCTGCTCTGTCTGCAGTACCCCCGCATTTGGCCCGGGATTTCTCCCTGTCCAGGAGGACAGGCACACGCAGTCCCTGAGCTTCTGATACTCTCGGTAATGAGCTCAGGCCTGGCGCTGAGTACAGACACCGAATGACCTCTGGTTGTCTCCTCTGAATACTTCAGGACATCACCAAAGAACTGGCAATCGTATCTCTCCATTCTACTCCCTGGTCAAACCCTGCTTTTTTCCCCGAGTCACTTCTAGGTATCAAGATAAGAGGCGTCCAGGGCTGCCTTTAACTGTGCTTCTTACCTCCCTCCCCCGGAATTGGAAACTGAAGATAATGCACAATGAGAAAAACTTGTATTTAGAGGCTGTGAAGCAGGGAGGGTAAAAGTGCGTCTTTTTAAATGTAGGGATCTACTTTGCCAGGGCACCACGTCTCCTTTTGGAAAGCTCTTCTGCTCCCACCTTGGTGTCCCGGCTTCCTACACCAGAGGCTGAACTGTAAGGAAACTCCATTTGGCCAAATGCTCCCTCTCGCCTCATCCCAACAACAACAACAACAAAAATCTGTCCCTGAAAGAAAAGTTGGGGAAAGCATCCGCGCCATATGCACATACTGGTCAGCACTCCCTTCCATCTGCTCTAGGGTTGCTCAGCGCGCCCCTTCTCTAAAGAAACACATGAAGGCAGGTGTGTGGTGTGCTTGGTCTGTGTGTGTGTGTGCGCGTTGTGCGCGCGCGCGCGCGGGATTTGTTTCTGACAGACAGTCCCTCCCACCGTCTCCCCTTCCCACCCAATTAATAGTCCAGAGCAATTAATAAGTGCCATCTTGCTTCGCCCAAAGGCTAATTTCTCTTTCTTTGCTTTGCCCCTTTCGGAGAGCGATTGGCCACACATTTTCCAGCGGGGGTGGGGGTGGGGTGGTGAGTAATTGAATTAACTGGCCCGGGCGAGTTGGAGACTGGTGACAATCGCCTGGGGCTCCCTCCCTCCGGGAAACCCGTAGTGAGCTTCCCGGCCTAAGCCCCAGGCCAGAAAGGCTCCCGCCACCTCGAGATAGCTCATAAAAGCGTGTGACCCTGCCCTGCACGCACTCTGAAGAGGGTCTTCCTTAACACCCAGAGCGTCTGTTTCTCTTTTTGGTTCCAGGCTCCACACTCCAGGAGGGATTGTTCTACGGAGCTTGGCTTAGGTCTGCAGAGAAATCTTTGTATCTATCATTGTTGTTTTGGTTATGATCCAGATCTAGAGAAGAGTATCTCTGAATTGTGTCCTACAGTTCAGATGCTGGTGTGGGAAGTTCTGGTCTCTTCTTGAGCTTCTAGGCTGATATCCAATCTTAAAGTTTTTATCCAGTCTTAAACGTCTGTACTGAAAGGGTCTGTTACCCATTACATGTTTGAGGCTGATGGAGAATTACCAGCAAACAAGTGCTGATCCCTAGTTTTAGTAAACATATATTTCTCCCCCTCCTCCTTATTCCTACTTGGAATATCATTTTATTCTCCAAATGGATTTACTGGTTTTTATGTACTCTGAATAGATATTTCCCACAAAATTGCCTAGTACGAAGTGGAGTAGTTAAGGATTGTACTTATTTAGGCATTTTCAAACAAACATTCACATACATTGATCAACCAGAGTGTCTTCCTTCCTTCTTTCCTTCCTCTCTTCCCCCCCTCACTCCCTCCCTTGCTTCCTTTCTATCTTCCTTCCTCTTTAGAGGAAGCTAGAGATGAGGTTGAATCCATTAAGCTTATGGCTCAAGAGAGCACACGTGTGCATTGTCTAAGAGTGAATTGTAGTGTGCTCTGCTCCAGTGGACTGTGCAGTTCCTTAACCAGACCTGAGTTTGCACAATAGGAGACATTTTTTCATGAAAGCAAAGACTGGCTTTTGTATGGGAAAACAGTGGGGCACTGGAGATCCACTATATTCCAAAGATGTTCTTCCCACAAAGCAAAACAGGATGTGTAGATTTGAACATCAGTACCTAACGCTCCCAAGCCTTTGTCTTCCCACTGCTTATTTGGGACGCACAGAGAGAGCAGAGTTACCTTTAGAGAATTCGAAGACAATGGATGTTTCCTCTCATTGTGGTGTCCTGGTTCTATTGCCCACAGGCACCCTTACACCACTTTGTGACTCTCCTGGCCTCTGAGGCCTCTGCCCTGGATGGGTTTCTAAGACAAGCTCAGCCTGGAGTCTCCAAGACTTAGCCATACAGGGAGCTCTCAGGAACCTCTCCCAAGGGGCTAGAGTCCAAATCACTCAGGATTTTAATGACCTGGAAAGGTCTGGTGTGCTTCTCCTAACCTCTTCCTATTCTTGCTGCTGTGGGTGGGTGAGTGGGGGTGATCCTTCAGGGAGTGGAAAGGCAAAAAAATTGGGTCCACTACACAGTATCCCAATCCTTGGTTCATTCATTTTTTAAAAAATATTTTCTATTGATTTCAGACAAGAAGGGAGAGGGAGAGATAAAAACATAAATGATGAGAGTTGATCCACTGCCTCCTGCATATCCCCTACTGAGGAACAAGCCTGAAACCTGGGCATGTAGCCCTGACCAGAATCTAACTGGGGACCCTTCAGTCCACAGGCAAATGCTCTATCCACTGAGCAAAACCAGCTAGGGCTTCATTCAAATTTTTTACTCATTAGACAAGGTAGAAAGAGAAGAGCTCTTCAAATACTAGGAAAATTCTGGGCTGGAGTCAGGAATCTAAAACTTGGCCCAGCTAAGGGAACATAATAATTGAAGAGAAAAGGCATGGCAGCCTAGGTGTTCATGCCCAAGTACTCCGGTCAGATCTCCCTTCCCACCCCAAATGAATCGCTTGCCTTTCTTACTCCTATTTGCCCTAGCTGATGCTGACCCTATCTTTCTGAAGGCCCATCCCCTCTCCTTTACAGTTATGATTTGGGTCATTTTTCTATTTGCCTTCTTCTGGGTAATCCACCCCCAACTCCCATTCCACCTTCAGCAACAGAGGGCCATTTGGGGTAAACGGTTACTAAATTGCAAAAGGAAAAATGGAAGACTATTTTTTAAAAATATATATTTTATTGATTTTTTACAGAGAGGAAGGGAGAGAGATAGTTAGAAACATCGACCAGCTGTCTCTTGCACACCCCCTACTGGGGATATGCCCAAAACCAAGGTACATGCCCTTGACTAGAATCAAATCTGGGATCCTTCCAGTCGGCAGGTCCAGGCTCTATCCACTGAGCCAAACTGCTTAGAGCTGGAAGATCACTTTTTAAAAGAGCTTTGGGATATTTAGAGGAAATTAACATTTCTGACAGACACTCCACTCATTTCAGTTTAAGTATTGCCATTGATTTTTTAAAATTCCTTTCTTCACCTCCCACCCCCCAATCCTTTTTTTTTTTTTTAACCTCTTACAAGACCCTATCTCACCCTCTGGGCTGTTTGTCGAAAGCCTAATACAGGATTTGTATTCCGTTTTAGCCTTGTGGGCCGACAGGCAACACGGATTCCATAATTGTACAGAGAAAATGCATTTGCAAGCAATTAAGAAGTCTTGCGAACATATTAGTGGAAAATTAAATGGAAGAACTTTCTTGTCTTGAGATTTCTCTTTGATAACAGTAGAACTTGGAGCTGAGGCCCTCATCTGAGAGGACAGACTCCTCGACCTCTGCAACAGCTGTGGAGTTAGACGCTGCCAGAGCGCACACTCGCCCACCCGCTCCCCGCCTCCCTATGTGCCAGCATTTCAGCCTCTCCAGCCTCCGGCTTCGGCTCGGAGGGGGTTCACCCTGGAGACCAGGAAGGCGGGGCGCCCGGGTGTTCTCTCCGCTAGCTGTGCTTTTCTGTGGCAGGAAGCCGTCCCTTTGGTGGTCCTGCTATCGAAAGGGATCCTTGCTTTCTTTAGCTAAGAAAAGCGTGCGCTCCAGAAGAACCGAGCTCTGTTCTCTCCCCGGTCCTTCAGTTGTTTGACCTTGAAGCAATCAGAGGCTTTTTAAAGTTCACTTGTGGGCATTCCGATGGTATATGGAGCCTTGGGTTGCTAGGCACTTTTTCAAGTATTGGCTCATTTGCTCCAGACAACACTCCTCCCCATGACTCAAGTAAGGAGGACTGTGTAATTATGGGGCCAAAATACTGGTAACAGCAAAGCCAGCAACAGCTAACATGTATGGAGCACTTACACGTGTCAGGCCCTGTTCCTGCTTCTTTACAAGCAATTCACCCTTCCAACAACCCTACGAGGTATGCATTATGTGGTAGGTGTAGTACTTATTAATATTGGCACGAGGTAAGTATTAGGGCAAATGGGGTCACAGAAATGCTTGTGAAAGTGAGGTGCAAAGAAAGATGAATGAGTGCCAAGGTCACGCAGGGCTTTGAAATCGGTGATTTGGGCTTCAAATTCAAAAAGGTTTTTTTCTTACAACAGCTCCTGGCCTCTGCTGCTACATATACTAGTAACTTGTCCTCCTTTTATCCCATGTCTCCATTCCTCTCCAGAAGCCTAACAGAAAATACACACATGGAGGCCCAATAGGTTTCTTTTGCAGTAAGGGATTTGCCTTGAGCGGAACTTTTCCATCTCCTGAGGTTCCCTGATCTTATCCCTCTCTTTTCTGGTGACTGACACTGCATGTGGGGAAGCGGGAAGGGGGACTTTCCGAGCTTGTCCACACTCCCCTGGCTGGTTGGTCTCTGACTCTATCCCCAGACCTCTGCAGTCAGTGCTTCAGCCACCTAGCCAGATCGAAGGGCTCATTGGAGGCTGCAGCATGCACCCCCACCCAGGCCTCAGGGGGATCAGAGAGGCCATCAAACATTCCTTTTTTTTTTTTTCTGGCTTGGGCAGCTGTTGCTTTGTATATCCAATGCTGGCCTCTGGGACCCCAAAGAAACTGAAGTTGTTAATTGTTAGGCGATAAAACACTTCTAGAACCATAGGTCCTGCCCTTCAATCCCGATTCTACTAGATTTTACTTGTAAAATGGAAAAAATAATACTAACAGCTCCTTTGGCTGTTGTGAGGTTTAAGAGACTGTAGACCCGAGGGAAGTATTTGGAAAGGAGGGTGTTGTTAAGGAGGCTACCGAAGAAAGGCCTTGTTAGGGTATCCTTGCCTCCCTAGGATTCATTTTCCTGACCCTTGGACAGATGGGCACCAACATAAATAGGGCTGGACAAAACTCCAGAAGCCATGAGATTCTACCCTTTACTGAAGAGTAAGGTGCAACGTCACAGGACTAAGCAAGTGACAAGGCTGCAGCTAGAACTCAGATGTCTGCATCAATTCATTCCAAAACCTCTCATTCAGGACTCAGGAAATGGATAGCTTGGTCTTCCTGACAGAACTCAAACTCAAACTCACACACACATATATTTGATTTCAGAGAGGAAGGAAGAGATAGAAACATCAACGATGAGGGAGAACCACTGATCGGCTGTCTCTTGCACTCCCCCTAGTGAGAATGGAGCCCACAACCCACAACCCGGGCATATGCCCTGACAGGGAATCAAACTCAACCACTGAGCAACACCCAGGGGAGCTCAAATTTCATTTCTTAAATGGCTAATTACTATTTTCTCCTGGCTTAATTAACATTTTGGTCTTTTAAATTTTGAATTTCATTTCTTCTCTCTCTCTCTTTCCCCTTCCTCCATCTTTCTCTCCCTCCTATCTCCCCCACTGTTAGCCCCCCAACACACACGTATCTTCCTGAGAGTCTGTTTGTTCTGTTTTAGCTCCCTCTTGTTTACTCTCCAAGGATTTATCTCACTTTTGCATCAATATCCTGGGCATCTTCTCAGTGACATGGGGGTAGGGGAAGGGGGAGGGATGGGGAAAATGTTTGTCCATCTGCACTACTTCAAGATCTGGTCTCCTCCCTTACCTTCTAACCATCCTGTGAATCTATCTTGTTGCCAACCCCAAGCCCCTGCACTCTTCCCTGATAGCAGCCTTGTGAAGCATTGCAGCAACCAAGTCCTTCAGTTACTTTTTTTTTTTTTAAGTAAAAGAGCTATGTCTGCCTCTAATGTCAATTACCCCAGCAGCCTCTCAGAGGTTCTGTTTATTTTTCCATTGACCTTTTTCTTCCTTATGTGCTGGAACAATGCCTTATAATTTTATTTATCTTAATCTCTGGTGCAATTGCCCTTTTATTCTTCAACTTGGCTGTGCTAGTGTTTGCCTTTACACTTTCTTGACTTCATTATTTAATCTTGCTGAATCTCCTTGCTCTGTGCATGCTGTTTAGACCTCATGTCTGTCTTTTACTTACCCTTGAATAGTTTTGTTTTAAAACTCCTGGTCCATCCATATTTACTTTATTCCTTTGTTTCTTTCAATTTCTCTGCCATTGGAATGCCCAGGGATATTGTCCAGAAATTTATAACAGTTTTGCTTAATTACACATCTTACCCAGACATTCCATTCATTTTTTTTCTGCTATTTTTGGCGCCCCCTTTCTAAGTGAGTGCTGGATATAGGCACCATATGGGCATAATTACTAGGATGAATCTCCCTCTTTTGACTTATCTTTGATGGCGAAGAATGCACATATTCTTCCATTGATTGGCTTTGTGACTTCAGACAAGTCACTTAACCCTGCTGTTCTCTCTCACAACCAGGCTGGATTAAACAGGGGTACATAGATATGAAACAAATTGCAATTGATAATGTGTTTTTAAATGATTCAGGTATGAGTTATTTTTGTAATTTACCTTCCTCCCACAGGCCAAGCCTTCTTATTGGGTTTGTAGCCCTAATAGTGGTGAAGAGTATCGCTTCTCTTCCATGACCTATCCTTTCCACCACTAAATTCTGGTTTATCTGTCTTCATTGTAGACATTTCTACTGATTTACATGTCAGAGGACTGTGTTGTAAAAGCCTAGATGTAGAAGGGGACATCTTATTCTATTGTCATGAAACCCTTAAGGGAAACTATAGACCCTTCCCGCTCACCCATCCCTCTCCCCAACTCCTCTCTATCTCCCAATGATTTATAAAAAAGATGTAAGTTTCAGCCCCAGAAATAACATTTCACCACTCCTGCCCTTTGGTAATCCTCTCTCCATCACTTTCCTCTCCTGCTCTTAACAACTCATTCGCTTTCTCTGTCTTCACACAAAATATCTTTACTGAAGAAATGACCATGAAAAAGAAGACACCCTACTCGGTTGACTCTTGGAGTCTCTTCCTCTTATGGATATCCTGCTAATATGGTTGGGAGTAAGTCATATAATAAAATAATCCATTTTAAGCTCCCTCTTGTTTACTCTACTTGTGAAGTATGGCAGTATGGGTTTATACTTTGCTATCTTTTGGATGTAAAAATGACACCTCTCAAGCCTTCCTTTTATTTTTTTTAATTTTTAGAAAAATATATTTTATTGATTTTTTTACAGAGAGGAAAGGAGAGAGATAGAGAGTTAGAAACATTTTTGAGAGAGAGACATCGATCAGCTGCCTTCTGCACGCCCCACACTAGGGATGTGCTCACAACCAAGATATATGCCCCTGACCGGAATTGAACCTGGGACCCTTCAGTCCACAGGCTAATGCTCTATCCACTGAGTCAAACCAGCTTCTGCTCAAGCCTTCCTTTTAGAAGGAATTAGAGACTAATTCTAGCATTGAGACTTCTCTCTAGTACAGGATATTGAAAACACATATAGATTGTGATGTATTAAATATGGGTCATATACTAGTATTAGACATATCTGTAATGAATGCAGATGTTCTGCTAAATAATAACAGTGTAAGGTTCTTTGTATGAGTGAACACTATCTACTTATCAAGTATTCAGGTAAAGAGAACAGGTTTCTTTTGCTAGTTAAATACGTTGAAACAGCATTAGTCTTTTAGGAGTGTGTTCTAATAGAATTGCTGAAATTTAGATTGTGACAAAACTAAGCACATGTAGGTGTTCTGCCCTGGTACATTCAATTTGGACTTAGAGGAGGAGGCTCGTCCATTAATTATTTGGACTCCCGCGGTGGAGGAGGACTAGTAATACAGAATGTTAGAGGGGCATTATTTAAAGGTACTATTTAGGGACAAAGTCAAGTGTGTCTCAAATACAGTTGACAGCAAAATTTAAAATTCTTGAGATATAGAAATGGTATACTTTGACAACATGCTTGTTTACCATGGTCATATATAGATGATAGTAGCCAAAATAACCCATGCTTTAAGCGGGTCTGGGACTTCAAATTGTTCACTCTAATATTTTCTCCCCCTTTTCAAAATCAGCAAACCAAACAACACTCAAAAATTGGTGTTTTTCCAGAGAACATGGAACCTATTCATACTTCCAAAGTTAAATAAGACCACTGGCCTATTAGAAAATAAGTATTGAAAGTTCATCCTATTCCTCTCTAAGTTAGAATATCTGGCATGGGACAGAGGCTATGTTATGACTCTTACTAGGTTGGGAAGAGTGCCAGTTAGGTGGTTTGGAATGATAAAGTGAGAGTTCCTTCTGACACCATAAAATGCATTTTTAGGAAGTGATTCATTGACTGGACATTAAAAACTGCTAAAGGGCAGGGAGATGTTTCACTTACTTAACTGCTTATGCAATTCCACCCCAATGCAGAAAATTGGGCCATCTTAATACCTAATTAAAGAACTCTTTGCCATAAAATCAGTACATTGCATTACAGGGAAAGGAGATAATGAAAAGAGAGACCAAAGAAAATCCAGATCTTCTTTCTGAGTAGTGAAACTTAACAAAATCTTTTTTATTCCACTGAGAAATGTCTCCTCTCAATATGAATCTCTAGCAAATAGACACAATCAATTTCAGATTGTCTATACCTGTGCATTTTAAGCAGAAATACTTAGCAACATGTAAGTATTGAGTACTGTTGTGAACTAAATTGTGTCTCCTCAAAATTTACATATTGAGAGGAATCCAAGATGGTGGCATAGGTAAACACCTACACTGCTGCCTCGCACAACAATTTCAAAACTACAACTAAAAGACAGAACAGACATCATCCAGAACCACAGGAAAACTGGCGGAGTGTAAGTTCTACAGCTAGAGGGAAAGAGAGGGGCTCACGGAGACCCAGAGGAGCTGCAAAAAGCCGAGGTATGGAGACGCGCGCGCTGAGAGCGCGGGTGCCGGAGAACCTGGCTGGCTTTCTCTGGCAGGAGGGAAACGGAGACTCCCAACGGCATTGAACCCCTTATTTTACGACACTAAACCCCAGATCCAGCGAAACTCATACGGGGGAAGTTTGGACTGTGAAAAGGGAGAGGTGCACGGAAATTTAGGGGAGTCGCAGAAGATCAGGTCTGGTCTTGCACGCTCACAGTGCTGCGCGCAGGAGAGATTGCTGATTGTGCCGCTGGCTTTCGCGAGTGGGCGGGAGACAGACCCTCTGAACTGTGCCTCTTCTGACTCCACTAAGCCCCTGTTTCAGGCGAAACCCTGGGGACCTAGACTCGTGTGGTCCTGGTGCGCAGGGGAGCTGGAAAGGCAGTGGTTAGAGGCACTGCAGGCGCCCACAAGGACCGCTCCAGCCATTACCCAGTCACTTGAGACTCAGGGGCCGTGGAGGGCGGGGCCGACTGGAAGGCAAGGTGGTCCCTTAAGCCCTGAGACTCCACCCCTCCCAAGCTCAACAGAGGCTTCTTCGGTTTTGCAAGTCTGGTATCATAAGGCTGAATCCAACACAGAAGTTTCCCCGGCATAGGGAAAATGCCGAGACAAGGGAAGGGATCACAAACAAAAGAAATGGAGGAAAAAAAACGACTGGATATAGAGTTCAAAACCACGCTTATAAGGTTTTTCAAGAATATGCTAGAAAAATTCGATAAATTTAGTGAGACCCTAGAGGAGATGAAAAAGAATCAACTAGAAATTAAACATACACTGACTGAAATAAAAAATATTATACAGAGTCCTAACAGCAGACTAGAGAAAGGCAAGAATCAAGTCAAAAATTTGAAATATAAAGAAGCAGACAACATTCAACTGGAAAAGCAAGAAGAGAAAAGAATCCAAAAATGTGAATATAATGTAAGGAGACTCTGGGACAACTTTAAGCGTACCAACATCAGAATTGTGGGGGTGCCAGAAGAAGAGAGAGAGCAAGATACTGAAAACCTGTTTAAAGAAATAATGACTGAAAACTTCCCACATCTGGTAAAAGAAATAGACTTACAAGTCCAGGAAACACACAGAACCCCATATAAAAGGAATCCAAAGAGGACTACACCAAGACACATCATAATTAAAATACCAAGAGCAAAAGACAAAGAGAGAATATTAAAAGCAGCAAGAGAAAAACAGTTTATTACCTACAAGGGAGCACCCATACGACTGTCAGCTGATTTCTCAACAGAAACGATGCAAGCCAGATGGGAGTGGCAAGAAATATTCAACGTGATGAATAGCAAGAACCTACAACCAAGAATAATCTATCCAGCAAAGCTAACATTCAGAATTGAAGGGCAGATAAAGAGCTTCACAGATAAGAAAAAGCTAAAGGAGTTCATCAACTCCAAACCAGTATTATATGAAATGCTGAAAGGTACTCTTTTAGAAGAGGAAGAAGAAAAAGGTAAAAGCCAAAAAATTATGAACAACAAATACATATCTATCAACAAGTGAATCTAAAAATTAAGTGAATCAAAAATTTGATCAACAGAATAAACTGGTGAATATAATAGAATCAGGAGCACAGAAAGGGAGTGGACTGATAATTCTCAGGGGGGAAGGGTGAGGGGTGTACAGGGAGAGACTGGACAAAAATCATACACCTATGGATGAGATCAATGGGAGGGAGCTAAGGACAGAGGGAGGGGTGGGAGCTGGGTGGAGGGGTGCTATGGAGGGGAAAAAAGAGAAACAAATGTAATAATCTGAATAATAAAGATTTAATTAAAAATATTTACATATTGAAGCCCTGACCTCCAATGTAACTGTATTTGGATTTGGGGCCTTTAAAGAGGGAATTAAGGTTAGATGAGGTCATAAGGGTGGGGCCACAATCCAATACAATTTAAGTCCTTATAAGAAGATGAAGAAGCACAAGCAATGTGTATCCACAGAGGAAAGACCATATTAGGACATAGCAAGAAGGTGGCCATCTGCAGGCCAAAAAGAGAGGCCTTTGGAGAAACCAAACCTGTCGACACCTCAACTTCAGGCCTCAATGACTATAAGAAAATAAATTGCGCCAAAACCGGTTTGGTTCAGTGGATAGAGCATCGGCCTGCGGACTGAAAGGTTCCAGGTTCGATTCTGGTCAAGGGCATGTACCTTGGTTGCAGGCACATCCCTAGTAGGGGGTGTGCAGGAGGCAGCTGATCGATGTTTCTCTCTCATCGATGTTTCTAGCTCTCTATCCCTCTCCCTTCCTCTCTGTAAAAAATCAATAAAATATATTTTTAAAAAAAGAAAATAAATTGCTGTTATTTAAGCCATCCAGCCTGTGATATTTAGCAGACTAATATAAGCACTTTGAAACAAAACAAAACATCAAAACAAAATCAAAATGGCCCATGACATCCAGGATTTGTATTTGTATTATTAGCTAGACGAGTGGTAAACTGCAGCTCACGAGCCACATGCGCTTGAGAGCCACAGTTTGCCACTCTGTGGACTAATGAGTTTGCCGACCATTGAGCTAGATCATGGTATTGCTGCAGACTAACCTGACAGTCAGATCTTGATATTCTGTGGAACACCAACTACCTCTCAAAACATCCACAGTGCCACACTGTGACTATAACGAATTAAGATGAAAATGAGATTATGTTGTAATCAGGTCTGAACACAGAGAAAACATTAACTTGTCCAAGCCCCCAAATACCAAAACACATTTCCTTTCTAAATGCTGCTTCTTTAGTGATTACAGCTTTAGCTTTACTATTCCCAATCCTGAAAAAGTTTATTGAGATAAAGGCTCTCTGAGGGCATTCAATCCAGTATGAACCTCTGCTTTTTGTGCCATCCTTAAAATCACCCAACTGAAGTCCAAATCCTGTAAGTCCTTTGTCACACCATTTACTGAAATGTTCCATGTCTCCCCATGATTGGTGTCCTTCATTGCTGCAAGTTATGAATCCAATTTTTTTTTCAGCTATAGGTGTGCATTTGGTGGTCTTTGACTAGAAGGCTGGCAATTTGAAGTGAAGCTACTTCAAATTGAGATGTATTGTAATTATAAAATACACTCTTTTCAAATACTTAGTATGAAAAAAATAATGCAAATTTTATATAAATAAAAGCTTAAGCCACCATTACAACCAAATGATTGGAAAAACCCATCCACCAGTCGCTATCATGCTCACTGACCTGATCACAGGCCCCATCCATGCATGAATTTGTGCACCGGTCCTCTAGTATATCATAATTTTTATTGATCATATTTATAACATTTTAGATGTATTAATGAATATATTATTAAATGTACAATCATCTGTTTCTTTCAAAATGTTGATACTAGAAAATTTAAAATTACTTAAGTGGCTTTGGTTTTATTTCTGTTGAATAGCATATAATGTTCCATGACAATTCTGATCATGAACAGCTTATTCTTTTCTTCTTATAAAGGAGTTTATTAGATTAGAACATACTGCACTGTGACAACAATCAATTTAAAAATCTCTGTGGCTTACCACAACAAAAGTTTGGTGTACTGTCAAGCACACAATCCAAGTGGGTTTGGACATCTCCCCAGATCCCCTATCCCCTGGAAGCTTAGGTATTTAATGAGATCTTTATCTCTGCTTTAGCACAAGATGGAGTTTGGGCAGGGGAGGAAGTGGGAGGGTCTTGCACAAGAAATAAATCCTTTGTTCTGGAAACACATTAGCCAGATATAGTTACACATCTTGCTTAATTATAGAGCAGGGCGAGAGTATAATCTTCCATATGCCCAGCGGAAGGGGAGAACTGAAAATGTAGAACAATAATGATATTTACCATAAGGAGGAAATGTAAATATAAATGTATGTTCTAGGTCTTAGCTTAACATAAATGTATGACTTTTCCAATATGCCTAATATACTTTGTTAGGGGACCTATATTCAAAGGACATCAGCACTTATGTTGAACTTAATATAAAAAAGATCCTTACATTTTCCAATTTATATTCCTATGACATTTTCAAATGAATTCCATGTGTAATTACTAATAACTCATAGTTACTGACATCTTTTTCTACCAAGATGAACTTTAAAACAAAGTTCAGACTTTGTTTCAAAGCGGTATGTACTTGGATTAAATAGAAAATAAACTTTTCAAGATCATTGAAAATTTTAAGTTGGTTGATCAGGCTCTATATATCTACATATATTTCTATCTCTATATACATACACATTTATGTATGTACACATATATTACTTTATTCAACAAAGTTTAGTAACATTAAGAACAAATGTGATCCTAGAGATTTCACTAGTTAGAATCTTACCACTGCAGGAGGGATTCCTAAAATGCAAGTGAACTTGCCTTTATCTTCAAAGGTCTACTCCTAGCATCAGAAAAGTTGTTTGTAGTAAGCCCAGGGGAGGGAAGAGGGTCTGACAAGCTTTCTCCTCCCCCTTGTTGGCTGAACCAAGAAAGCTTCTAGTATAACTCAAATTACCGATACAGATCAGGAGGTTAATTTCTGGAGGAAGCAAGGCTATGATTGTGTGGCGTATAAAAAAAAGGGGGATTCAACACTTGATCTCTTACTTTCCTCCCTGCCCACAGTCTGCACTGCCTCATACACTGTATGCCTCCAGGCCACACCCTAAGAGAAAGGAGCTGTCCGTTCAGTACCAGGGCCACGTGCAAGTAGCCGGCCAAAACACAAAGAACTGAAATATTAATTAAAAAAAAAAAAAAGCCAATCTGCTCAATCCTCTGCCTGCAGGCAGGCTCTAACGGAAAACTGCATATGCTTCCCCTTTCTCCTCAATAAATCTTCATGTGGGCATTAAAATACCTAAAAGGATTAGTCATTAAATGCTTGTACATTTGGCTTTAATTTGAAAGAAACTGTATGTCACAGGGTTCCATTGGAACTGCAGTTTAATCTAATTTACAGTGTTTTTGTAAATGCTTTATTTCTTTTGCTGATTGTTACAGAGGATAATATTAATGTCCCAAGTGTCCAGAGGGAGAAGGTTAACACACCAGCACAGAAATGAGAGGGATACTGACTGATGTGTAAAAATATCAAAGCTTCTTTTAAGGTAAAACACAAAAAATAATAAATGGAAGTGTGGCTTTTCCTTCTCAAGCTGAATTTATTACTATTATTTATTATTTGATCTTAAGGTAATAACATGTGTTTTTTAAAAAGGATTTTTGCACTTCAGTTAGATATACTGTCCTACATACTGCATTCAAAAGCTGTCTATATGGGAACAGTGAACATATTCTTCAAAGGATTTAATTGTAGAATCATTCTTATTTCCTTCTGAGGAGTGTCTGTCTTCCTTTTGTGAGTTGTATTAGTTCTTTATATATTTTGGAGATTAACCTTTTATCAGATGTGTCATTGGCAAATATGTTCTCCCATGTAGTGGGCTTCTTTTTAAATTTTGATGATTTCTTATGCTGTGCAGAAGCTTTTTAAATATCATTGTTTTCTTAGTAGTCAATCAGGATGATGAAATTTATTTGTCAACAGAGTTTTAATTTGAAGAGAGCAATTATACAAAATTAAAAGTATACTGCTACTCAATGCTAGTTTTTACACTTCTCTAGACCAAGGTTTAACATATTAATTCTCAATAATGTATTTAAAGTAAGCAATTAAATAATTAGTAAACACCCATTATATATATATATACATAATCTTTATTGTTGATAGTATTACAGTTATTCCCCTCTTTTTCTCCCAATTGCCCCCCTCCACCTAGATCCCTCCCCACATCAGGCCTTCACCATCCTATTGTCTGTTCCATGGGTAATGCATTTAAATTCTTTGGTTAATCTTTTCCCACCTTCTCCCCCCCTGCCCTCTGAGATTCTTCAGTTGCACTTATTATATTTACATTTATTATTTTATTAGATAGTGAAGAAGGCATTAGAAAATGATCTATACATAATTTCAGTATTTGGGGAACTAGTTGAAGAAGCAGTATTCACATATAAAGAAAGTTAATAATATAAAACCAATTATAATGAATGACAAAATATGGTAACAAAATGTGACATCATGACGTGTAGCAGAGAGTGTGGCAAGTTAGTTTACTTGGACTTGGTGAAGAGGTACATCCTATCTAATAAAAGAGTAATATGCAAATTGACCATCATTCCAACACACAAGATGGCTGACCCAGATGGTCAAAATGGCTGCCCCATGTGGACACAAGATGGCCAGCAGGGGAGGGCAATTGGGAGGGATCAGGCCAGCAGGGAAGGGCAGTTGGGAGGTACCAGACCTGCAAGGGAGAGCAATTGGGGCAATCAAGCCTACAGAGAAGGACAGTTAGGGTTGACCAGGCCAGCAGAGGTTTGGGAAGTTTGGGGTAATCAAACCTGCAGGGGATGGCAGTTGGGGGGGATCCAGGCCTGCAAAGGAGAGCAGTTGGGCGGTACCAGGCCAGTAAGGGAGGGCAGTTGGGGGAGCTAGACCTGCAGGGGAGGACAGGTAGGGGTGACCAGGCCTGCAGGGGAGGGCAGGTAAAGGCAATCAGGCTGGTAGGGGAGTAGGTTAGGGGCAATCAGGAAGGCAGGCAGGTGAGCAGTTGGGAGCCAGCAGTCCTGGATTGTGAGAAGGATGTCTGATTGCCAGTTTAGGCCCAATTCTACCAGGATCAGGCCAAAACAGGCAGTTAGACATCCCTCGAGGGGTCCCAGATTGGAGAGGGTGCAGGTTGGGCTGAGGGACAACCTGCCCCCATGCATGAATTTTTTGCACCATTCCTCTAGTTCTAATATAACACAATCATAGCTTAGGCATTTTTATGTAGCATTAAAAATCATAGTTCCAGAATTATAAAATTTATTCACATTTTCAACCTATAATTCTTCTTTACAGAAAAAAAATTCCTATTTTTATATTAGAACATGGCTATCATTTTGTCTTTCATGTGGAGCTTTTTTCTTTTCAGGAAACTCATGCTTCCTTTGCTCTACAAATGATACATTCAAAGCATAAGCCTGAACTTCCCATGAGACTGCTTGGATGTAACTGGATAAGAGGATTACATTAGGGCAGAAGTTCAGGTCATATCATATCAAACCTGATCATTTTCAGACTAACTGTGCAATTTAAAGACCTCCCTAAATAAGGATAATATTCTTGTCACTGAACAGTAAGTTGAGTTTCTTTTGAAGTAAACTAACAAACAGAGTAGCATAGACTTAGAAATTAGACTGGATCTAGAAAAGTTGAGGGGAATAATTCTTAATTAAAATATTGACAATGAAAATATGTGAACCATAGACCCCCACCAGTGTGGCTCAGAGGTTGAGTATCAACCCATGAACCAGGAGGTAACACGGTGCCAAGGTTCAATTCCTGGTCAGGGCACATGCCTGGGTTGTGGCCAGTAGGGGAATGTGTGGGAGGCAGCCAATCAGTGATTCTGATCATTGATGTTTCTGTCTTTCCTTCTCCCTTCCTCTTTCTATAATCAATAAAAAAATATTTTAAAATAAAGTAAAATATGTGAACTATAGAATTGATTATACAAGCTTTTAGGTTTAACGATTCTGTTTTTTTTAACAAACACATCCTTTCAAATGCACTGGTAATTCTAGGGAGAGAAGTTTTCTGGGAAAATTATCTACAAGACTATTTAATATCATCTGTCATCTACAAAAATACATAACATTTACATCTGATTTGTACTTTTAACAATTATTTTGAGAAAGTTCTTGCTATGGCAAATGGTTTTTTGCTAATATATTCTGTCTTACATTTGATACATATTTACAAACTCTGAAAATATAATTTAGGGTAAAGGATGAATAATAATTTTAAAAATATTTATGTGCTATATAATAGCTTTTTAAAAATAATATTTAATTTGTAGCCATAGATTTCAAAATATGTGGTGGGTTCCCAGACTTAGTATACATACATAAAAACTTAGTACCTGAGTTCAGGAATATAACAATACATCATGTGAAGGTCTTAAAATTTGCCCATTAAATCTTTTACATGCTTTACATCATGTGTATGGCCGAAACCGGTTTGGCTCAGTGGATAAAGCGTCGGCCTGCAGACTGAAAGGTCCAGGTTCGATTCCGGTCAAGGGCACATACATTGGTTGCGGACACATCCCCAGTAGGGGGCGTGCAGGAGGCGGCTGATCGATGTCTCTCTCTCATCCATGTTTCTGGCTTTCTATCCCTCTCCCTTCCTCTCTGTGAAAAATCAATAAAATATATTTTTAAAAAAAGTGTGTGTGTGTGTGTTGCTTATTCTTGAATCTAAGCTGACTATTGATTCTTTTTAACTAATAGAATGTTGTGAAAGTGATACTGCCTGACTTCCCAAACTGAATAAAGTTCTACCCTGTAGACTAGGACACTTGCTTTCAAGTTTATTAATTACTTTCTTTTACTGTTCAATATTTTATTTATTTATTTATTTTTATTTATCATTTTTCCCCTTATTGCCCTCCCCCCCATACATGCCCTCATCCATTCCCCTCCTCCCTCCCCCCCGCCGCGCCTTCCCCCTTTGCCCTGTATCCGCTGGCTATCCCCACACACACATGCATACAAGTCCTTCGATTGATCTCCTATAGGCCCCTCCTCCCCAACTTCCCCTGCCTTCCCACTGTAGCACGACAGTCTGTTCATTGCTTTGTTTCCCCCCACCCCCCAATTCTTGTCTTTAAAAACATCTTTTCCCTGCAGGCTAGAAATAAACCCACCAGAGCAAAAGAAAAAAAATGATTGGGTTCCAATTTCAATGTCCGATAGCTTTGAGACCTAGTTCAATGTCAGACAGTTCCTTATGTGTACATGTCATCAATGGTATCTGGGTACTGGATAAATGGTGGCGATGCTGGTCCAACCCTCTCTGGTTTGGTCTTGGGCATCCTGTAGCGATGCTCAGCTGCTAGTGGCTCACATGGCAAGGCGTTGTCAGCGTCTTCCATCTGTGGACTGTTTCTCCTCTTGCCTTCGTGGTTGGCACAGACCTGTCAGTTCCTCTCTGTTGCAGGAGTCCACTTGGTCTTGGAGTTGTTTTCTGAAAATATATAAACATATTCTCAACCAAGAGTTAATAAAGGAATCTTTTCTATTACATTGACTTGGGGTCCTTTTTATTTTTGCCTACCCGCTTTTCCTTTGGCTTATTTTGACACCATGTGTGTTTTTCATGGGTGTCTTGCTATTAGCATTCTAAATGGAAATTAATTTTCTAAAGTGAAAATTTTCTTAATGTAATTTACTTACCGGATATTTTTCCTTACATGCTATTATCCTACTCCCCGCCCCCCTTTTTTTTGACTAATGGAGAATTTGGTAAAATTTTTTAATGCAATCTTGATAAATTTTAATTTTAATTTTGTACACAAATATGCCTTTTTTCTGTTCATTACATATTAAGTAATTTTACCATGAGATGAGCTATCAATAGAAATTTTAATTAATACTTTAGAAACAGCTTTTTATCCAGTACACTTAAATTTTCTTGGGTGTTCACTTATTTCAGTTTGGCAATTTAAATTAATCTGAGAGCTTGTTAACTCTTTTACATCAAATTTAATACTCTACCAACAATCTTAGATTACCCTGTATATATTAGTGGAAAGGTTTAGTGCATTGAGTTGGCATTGAGCATTCCTAGTGCTAGGATGAATTTAACTATAGGGGGACTGCTGTTGGCATGTTTCTGTCTGTTACCTGGGTCCCTATCTGTGCTGAGCATAGGAAGCGAGGTATCCATGGGGGCAGGAGACCGCCCTCAGAAGGGGTGAAGGTTCAGACCCCTGCAAGGTTGGTGGGGGGGTGAGAGTCTGTGCCCCACCTCTGTTGTTCCCCAAGTTCTTTCCTGATGGCCCCTCTGCTACTGTGCCTGTCTTAGGTTGTTCCTTCCCTGAGAAATCTTACCCGTCTCTGGCTAACCAGTCATCCTCAGGGGCCAAGCAGGGTGTTGTGAGGTTCAGTTCTGTCTCCATGGTAGCCTATGCCCCCGTGGCCTCCACGCCCAGCACCTGCCTTGGGGATCCCCTCACCTGCTGGTGGGGGCCCTGGCACTGTTCACTTATCTCAGAGAATTCAGGTTCCTTCTCCAGGGAGGGCCCAGCTCACACCATTTGGCAAGAAACACATCCATTATATCAGCCACCTCGAGGCTTCAACCTCAGCATGAATAGAGAGCTCAGGCTACAGCTGTGGGCCATTAGGTTGTGAGAAGAGGGTCCCTCTTGGCAAAAGAGGAAAGAGGGCCAGTATAGAATGCTCAAGTGCCTTCCCAGTGCCTCAATTCCTTCTGAAAGGAATTAAATCCTTTCATGTCCTCTTTTTAAATTGCTGCTAAACATTCAAAGAATTAGTTTGTACGTTTGTTCGGGGTAGTTGTACAATATGCTGTTATAAAATATCAAAACTTAAATGTATTGTAGGATAATATCATGTAAGAATATTCTTTGCTCTAGGCCATGGCAATTCGATTTCAAACGAGCTGACTATTTTTGTAACTTTATATAAACTATTTCAGGAAGGCATAAACACAGATTACTTACCTTAGCTCAAGAAGCCAAATATATTGACTTTCAATTACGATTCTTATGACGTTTAAAGGAAACGTCATAAACTTCTCTTTATTTCCTTCCAAAATGATTTTCATGTTACAGAGTTTCATTTAAAAATCTTTGTCTCATGAAGTAATTTATCTTAAGGTTATGGAGACTGCTGTATGGATTCCCTCTCTTGCCACACCTTCCCCATTATCTGTTCCCAATGATTATGCTCATACGCATGTACAAAAGGCCCTCTGTTGATCTCTGCCCCTTATTCCCACCAACGCCGCTTTCCCCAAGGTTTGATGCTTTGATCGATGTTTCTCATTCTCTAGATCTGATCTTGATTATCAGTCTAGGTCATTCATTATATTCCACAGATTAGTGAGATCATGTGATATTTGTCTTTTTCTGCCTGGCTTATTTCACTAAGCATAATGCTCTCCATCTCCATTCATGTTGTTGCAAATGGTATGAGCTCCTTCTTTTTTATCGCAGTGTAGTATTGCATTGTGTAGATGTACCACAGTTTTTTAATCCAATCATCTGTTGATGGGCACTTAGGTTGTTTCCACATCTTAGCTATGGTGAATTGTGCTGCTATGAACATTGGGGTGCATATATCCTTTCTGATTGGAGTTTCAGGTTTCTTGGGGTATATTCCTAGTAGTGGGATCACTGGGTCAAGTGGAAGTTCCATTTTTAGTTTTTTGAGGAGACTCCATAATGTTCTCCACAGTGGCTGCACCAGTCTGCATTCCCACCACTGGTGCACTAGGGTTCCTTTTTCTCCGCATCCTCGCCAACACTTGTCGTTTGTTGTTTTGTTGACGATAGCCATTCTGACAGATATGAGATGGTACCTCATTGTTGTTTTGATTTGCATCTCTCTGATGATTAGTGACTTTGAGCAGGTTTTCATATGTCTCTTGGCCTTCTTTCTGTCTTCTTTCAAGAAGTGCCTATTTAGATCAGTTGCCCATTTTTTGATTGGGTTGTTTATCTTCTTTTTGTGAAATTGTATGAGTTCCCTGTAAATGTTGGAGATTAAACCCTTATCATTGATATCATTGGCAAATATGTTCTCCCATGCAATGGGCCTTCTTGTTGTTTTGTTGATGGTTTCCTTTGCTGTGCAAAACCTTTTTATTTTGAAGTAGTCCATTTGTTTATTTTTTTCTTTAGTTTCCATTGCCTGAAGAGCTGTGTCAGTGAAGAAATTCCTTCTGCATCGTCGGAGATTTTGCTGCCTATGGATTTCTCTGATATTTTTATGGTTTCCTGTCCTATATTTAAGTCCTTTATCCATTTTGAGTTTATTTTTGTGTATGGTGGTCTAGTTTCATTTTTTTCCATATTTCTGTCCAATTTTCCCAGCACCGTTTGTTGAAGAGACTGTCTTGACTCCATTGTAAGTCCGTGCCTCCTTTGTCAAATATTAATTGAGCATAGTGGTTTGGGTCGATTTCTGGGTTCTCTATCCTATTCCATTGATCTACGTGTCTGTTCTTGTGCCAGTACCAGGCAGTTTTGAGAACCGTGGCTTTGTAATATAGCTTGAAATCTGGCATTGAGATCTCACCTACTTTGTTCTTCTTTCTAAGGATTGCTGCAGCTATTTGGGGTCTTTTTTTATTCCAGATGAATTTTTGGAAAGTTCATTCTAGGTCTGTGAAGTATGCCTTTGGTATTTTCATGGGGATTGCATTGAATTTATAAATTGCTTTGGGTAGAATGGACATTTTGATGATATTGATTCTCCCAATCCATGAACATGGTATGTTCTTCCATCTGTTATGTCTTCCTCTATCTCTTTTTTTAGAGTTGTGTAGTTTTCTGCATAAAGGTCTTTTACCTCCTTAGTTAGGTTTATTCCTAGGTATCTTAATTTTTTTGGTGCTATGGTAAATGGGATTGCTGCTTTAGTCTCTCTTTCTATAAGTTCATTATTGGTATATAGAAATGCCAAAGATTTCTTGGTGTTAATTTTGTATCCTGCTATATTGCTGAATTCATTTATCAAGTCTAATAATTTTTTGATGGAGTCTTTAGGGTTTTCTATGTACAGTATCATGTCATCTGCAAAAAAGATAGTTTTACTTCTTCTTTTCCTATTTGGATGCCTTTTATTTCTTTTTCTTGTCTGATAGCATTGGTTAATACTTCCGGCACTATGTTAAATAGAAGTGGTGAGAGTGGGCATCCCTGTCTTGTTCTTGTTTTTAGGGGGAATGGTTTTAGTTTTTGCCCATTGAGTATAATGTTGGCTGTGGGTTTGTCATATATGGCTTTTATTATGTTGAGGTATGATTCTTCTATTCCCACCTTGCTGAGAGTTTTTATTAAGAAAGGGTGTTGGATTTTGTTGAATGCTTTTTCTGCATCAATTGATATGACTATGTGATTTTTATCTCTCAGTTTGTTTATGTGATGTATCATGCTTATTGATTTGTGAATATTGTACCATATTTGCATCCCTGGGATAAATCCTACTTGGTCATGGTGTATGATCTTTCTGATGTATTGCTGGATTCAATTTGCTAGTATTTTCTTGAAGATTTTGGCATCTATGTTCATGAGGGATGTTGGTCTGTAATTCTCTTTCATTGTGTTATCTTTATTGGGTTTTGGTATTAGTGTGATGCTGGCTTCATAGAAGGAGTTCGGAAGTGTTCCTTCCTCTTGAATTTTCTGGAATAGTGTGAGAAGAATGGGTTTTACTTCTTCTATGAATGTTTGGTAAAATTCCCCTGTGAAGCCGTCTGGCCCTGGGCTTTTGTTTGCTGGAAGCTTTTTGATGACTGCTTCAATTTCTTCCTTAGTTATCAGTGTGTTGAGATTTTTTGAATCTTCCTGTGTGAGTTTTGGAAGGTTTTGTTTTTCTAGGAATCTGTCCATTTCCTCCAGGTTGTGAAATTTGTTAGAATAGAGTTGTTCATAATATTTTTTTTTAACAATCCTTTGTATTTCTGTGGGGTCTGTAGTAATTTCCTCTCTCTCATTCTGATTTTGCTTATTTGGGTCCTCTCCTTTTGCTTCTTGATGAGCCTCGCTAGAGGTTCATCAATCTTGTTTATTCTTTCCAAGGACCAGCTCTTTGTTTTGTTAATTTTTGTATCGTTTTTTTTTTTTTTGGTCTCTATGTCATTCATTTCTGCTCTGATCTTTATTATTTCCTTCCTTCTGCTCACAGTGGGCTTTTCTTGTTGCTCTCTTTCTAATTCTTTGAGTTGTTGAGTTAGGTGATTCATTACCATTTTTTCCTGTTTTTTGAGGTAGAGCTATAAACTTCCCTCTCAGCACTGCTTTCATTGTGTCCCATAGCACTTGCATTGTTGTGTTTTTATTGTCATTAGTCTCCAGAAAATTTTTAATTTCTTCTTTTATCTGATTTATAACCCAATCCATGTTAAGTAACATGCTATTCAACTTCCAAGTGTTTGAATTTTTTGGAATGTTTTTATTGTAGTTTATTTCTAATCTTATGCCATTGTGGTCTGAGAAAATGCTTGATATGATTTCAATCTTTTTGAATTTGGGAAGACTTTGCTTATGACCCAATATGTGGTCTATTTTTGAGAATGTTCTGTGTGCACTTGAGAAGAATGTGTATTCTGTAGCTTTGGGGTGAAATATTCTGAAGATGTCAATTAGGTCCATCTGATCTAGTGAGTTATTTAGAATTGCTGTTTATTTTCTGATTTTTTATCTAGAGGATTTGTCCAGAGATGTCAGTGGTGTATTAAAATCCCCTACTATGATTGTATTGCTGTCAATCTCTCCCTTGATATCCTCCAGGAGTTTTTTTTTATGTATTTAGGGGCTCTTGTATTAGGTGCGTATATGTTTACCAGAGTTACATCTTCTTGATGAATTGCTCCTTTTAGTATTATGTAGTAGCCTTCCTTATCTCTTGTTATAGCCTTTACTTTGAGGTCTATTTTATCAGATATAAGTATTGCTATCCCAGCTTTTTTCTCATTTCTATTTGCCTGAAAAATGTTTTTCCATCCCTTCACTCTCAGTCTGTGTGAATCCTTTTCTCTGAGATAGGTCTCTTGTAGACAGCAAATGTATGGGTCCTGTTTTCTTAACCATTCAGCTACCCTATGTCTTTTGATTGGTGCATTTAACCCATTTACATTTAATGATATTATTGACAAGTTCATGTTTGTTGTCATATTTTTCCTTAGTGTTTTTTTTTCCTTTCTCTTTCTTCTTTTTATAGCAGTCCCTTTAGCATTTCTTGCATTATTGGCTTGGTAGTGATAAACTCTCTTAGCCCTTTCTTGTATGTTAAGCTCCTGATTCCACTGTCAATTTTAAATGATAGCCTTGCTGGTATAGTATTCTTGGGTTCAGACCCTTGTTTGCATCACTTTATATATTTCATTCCATTCCCTTCTGGCCTGGTGTGTTTCTGTTGAGAAATCAGTTGCTATTCTAATAGGAGACCCCTTATAAGTAACTTTCTGTCTCTCTCTGGCTGCCTTTAAGATTTTTGCTTTGTCGTTATTGTTAATTATGATGTGTCTTGGTGTCGGTCTTGTGGGGTTCAGCTTGTTTGGGACTCTTTGTACTTCTTGGACTTTCATATTTTTTTCCTTGCCAATATCAGGGAAATTTTCTGTCATTATTTCTTCAAATATATTTTCTATTCCTTGCTTTTCTTCCACTCCTTCTGGTATGCAAATTAAGCGTATGTTGTTTTGTTTTGTCCCAAAGCTCCCTTAGGCTCTTTTCTTGTTTTTTTTTTTAAGTCTTTTTTCCAGTTGTTGCTGTGTTTGTGTGTTTTTTCCTACCTTGTCTTCTAATTGGCTGATGCAGTCCTCAGCCTCTTCTAGTCTACTGTTTAGGCCTTCCATTGTGTACCTTATTGCAGCTATGTCATTTTTCATCTCCTCTTGGTTTCCTTTCATGTTGGTGACATTCTCATTCAACTCCTTATAGTTCTCATTGAGTTGTGTGATATTGTCTTCAATCCGTTTAAACATCCTTAGAACCATTACCCTGAACTCTTTCTCTGAAAGGCTGCTCACTTCAGTTTCATCTAACTCCCTTTCTGGTGATTCCTCTTTTTCTTTCCTTTGGGGATTGCTTTTATGTCTTCCCATGTTTTCTTGTAATGTTTTAATTGTAGAATTGATTATTTTACTACCCAAGTGCTGTTGAAAACCTGCCTTGGGTGGCGGCCTCGAAGGCGCATTGCAAACACTGGTGACCAGGGAGCTCCACAACGATAAAGGAGTGTATACCACAGACAGGGCGACCAGGACACACAAACACAGGGTCTAGGGTGCCACAGACTCTGCGACCCTGATGTGCAAACCAAGGATTAGGATGTCAGCAAGCTGGCGGGAAGGCCCACTGCAGACGTGCATGGAAACTCGTGTTGACTAGGGAGTTCTGTGGACAGGGATTAGCCCCTGACACGCAAACACAGGGTCTGGGGTGTCCAGAAACTGGTGCGAAGGCACACTGCACACTGTGCTTGTGGTGGCCGATGAGATCGCAAACCTGGACCCCTGTGTGGCTGCTGCCACAGCTGCGCCAATGTCACTGGGGAGGAGGAGGTTGCACTCACTGATTTGGAGGCGGGGGTCCCAGGGTCCCTGGGAATGCAGAGTCTGCAGGAATGCAGGGTCCATGGGTCTGCGGGACTCTGGCTGGTGTGGCTGTTGGGTCGCAGTGCAACTCTAATGCCTGTCTAGCTGGCGGTGTTGGTGAGTTCCCAAAGAAAGACCCTGTTTCCCTTCAAGATGGCGTGGGGTCCGTGCCCAAGTTCCACAGTCCCAGTCTGGGGGTAAAAGTTGAGATGGCAGTCTCTCCCCTTCCAAGAGAGCCTGGACTGCCAGCTCCCACTGCTCCTGTGAGATTCAACTGTCCCTCACTCAATCACACACCCACCACACATATCCACACACTCTCTTTTTGTCCCCTCACTTACCTCCTCTCCCTCACATCCGTCCTGCCAGCTGCCATCCTCCCAACACCTCCAAGTTTATTAATTTCTTGTTTAGCCCCAAAATTCCTTTGATATTCAAAAAAAACATTAAAGTTTGAAAGAAGCGATAAGTGATTGCTAGAATTTTGTCATATTCTCCATGCAAAATTTCAAAGTACTTCAAGGAGGTCATTCTTTTTTTGTTTTTTTTCTGTTTCTCCCTATTTTTGTGCATTTGTTTCCTTTTCTTTGGATGCCCTCCACTGGAGAATTTAAAGTCTCTATTGTCATCCTTGGTTCAGGTGAAGGTGAGCAAAAGAATATGGCTATCTTCACGAAGTTTAGTGCTACTACTTTTAAACTACTCAGCCCAATAGCTGACCATGGTAGTGACTACCATGGTATTCCACTGCAACCTTCCTTTCTTGGGAAATAAACAGACCTATCTCTTCCTTACTTGACTCTCACAGAAGTGTAGTTCTTAATATGATTGACTTGACACATCCTATATTCCATATACTTTATATAAATACTAGTGGCTTGATGCAAAAAATTCGTGCATCCTCTCCAATTTGGGACCCCTGAGGGATTGGGCCTAAACTGGCAGTTGGACAACCTCTTTGCAATCTGGGACTCCTGGCTTCTAACTGCTCACCTACCTGCCTGCTTGATCTCCCTTAATCACTCTGCCTGCTGGCCTGCTTGCCCCCAACTGCAACCCCCTTCAGCTGATCATCCCCAACTGCCCTCCCCCCCTGGCCTGATCACTCCTAACCACCTCTGCCTTGGCCCTGCCACCATGGCTTTGTCCTAAAGGACATCTGGAAAGTCTCATGGTCTAATTAGAGTATTACCCTTTTATTGATATAGATAGGATATAACAGACTACCATAACTATAACATATCTACCAGTATTACTCTATGAGAATACATACTTCATGTGATAGGATGAAGTATGTATTCTCATAGAGTACATACTTCTATGTGATAGGAAGGCATCTAATACCTTACATTGTATATATTGTAAGTAGTAGGAAATATTGTATTCATAGCCATAATATAAACCCTGTGACTTCCCTTCCTGATTTGGGAATGGTTCCCCAGTTCTTGGAATGTTTCCTGGCCCCTAATGTTTTTTGTTTTTTGTTTTTTGTCATTCAGTGCAACTTTATTTACTGGTTTTTGCACATGATTTGAGGTCTTTAATTTCTAACCACCAAAGATTCAAAGGACTATTTTTTCCATGAAGTTTAACATTAACATCAGTCAATTCATGTATTCATGTGTTTTTATTGAATTATTCACGTTGTTACAGATCTTGAACTCATAAGCGTGGACCATGCAGAGGCTGGCAGCAAGCCAAGAAGCCACTCTGCAAGCAAACTAATACTCTGCATTAGGAGAAAAGTCATCGCATAACATTTAACGTCCAACCTGAGTTACCTCAGAATGTTATATATATTGACTTCTTAATTCATATAGTATTGGGAACTCAACTGCTTGGTTGGTGATGGAATTGACCTGGTTTCAGGAGGATTATTCCTGAAATAAGTAAGGAAAGGGGAACTCAATCTTTCTTCTTGGTTGCTTGCTCCTCCCCAGCACCTCCATCTTTCTTCTCGTCCTCAGCATCTTGGGTATCTTCTTCCTTCACCTTCACCTCCATCTTCCTCATTTGCATCCTCAAATTCTTCCTTGGCACCTACTTCCTCTTCCTCTCCTTCCTCTTCTTCAGCTTCTTCCTTCTTCTTCTCCTCTTCAGCTTTTCCTTCAGAAAGTTTCATCCTTAGCTTCTTCAGCTTTTGCAGCCACAATGGTCTCTTCCACCTCAATCTGCTCCCCTTGTCTTGGCTGGTGTATTAAGAAGGTAAGGAATGGCAGAGATCAACTAGGAGCTGGTCTGTAAACCACCTTAGGCAGATCGACCACAGACCTGGGAACTCTGGGAGTAGCTGCTGGCTATGCTTCCCACTCTGGTGAAACTGAGCCAGGTCTCCTCACCTTCCCAGAGTTTCCTGTAAACTGCAATGTCAATGCCTAAAGCCATCTTCACATTGAGGAGGGCCTGGTATTCTTTTAAATATCGTGCCATTTTACTCTTCGTAGTTCTCAATTACTTTTCTAATTAGTTGACTGTGTCCTGCATAGCACTAACGTCTGTGTTCCTTTCCTCCAGCTCTTGCAGCTGTTTTCCAGCACTTCATTCATGCCCTGGTTTGTTTCTATCTCCAGGGTCTTGGCCTTGAGCAGTCAGCAGCTCTCGGACACCTCTTCCTTGGCAGCATGCACCGTGTAGATGTTCTTGGCAACGCTCTTGGTCAGCAAGGTAAAGCGGCTCTTGCACCATTCTTCAGCATTCTGCATGTTCTTGACAGCCAGCTTTTCTTACTGAGAGCGGATGTCCTTGAGCATAGCAGAGAGGTCAGATCTCCACGGAGATCTAAGTATACTGGATCTGCGCCTGCAGCTCAATGATCTCCTCTTCATGCACCTTCTTCAGAAAGGTGATTTCATTCATCAGGCTGTCAATGTGTTTTTCCAGCTCAGCACCATCGAGAGGCACCTCACCTGCACCTTTGCGTACCTCCATCAGCCAACCCTCTGCATCCTCATGGTTCAGCACCTCTTCCTGGTAGCACACCTGCAGGTTGCTCCCAGCCACTTCAGAGACCCTGTGTCTCCTAACTGTCCATTTCCCTTTCATCGCCAGGGACAGGGCACTGTGGGGCAGGCAGACAGTGATCCCAGAGACCCTGGCCACTCTGCCTGCCCCGATCCAAGACTCTGCGGGGGGCATCAGGTGCTGCTTGCCCGGCCTGCCCAGTTCTGATCACCACCTGGACTCCCTGGGCATTGTCAAGCACTGCCTGCTGGAACTGACCTGTCCCTATTGACTCCTGGACCCTGAGGACAATGTCAGGCACTCTCCATGCCACCTGCCAGGTCACAATCAGGGCATGGATTTGGGGGGGAGGAGGGAGGAGAGGGAAGGGGTGTGTGTGCATCAGGAGCTGCCTGCTGGAACTGCCCAGTCCTGATCTCTGCCTGGACTCCATGGGGGGCATCAGGCACTGCCCATCTGGCCTACCCAGTCTGATAGCCCCCTTGGACCCTAGGGCAACCCTCATGCCACCTGCCTGGTCCCTATCATGGCCTGGACTCCAACGGGGTGTCAGGCGCTGCCTGCCCCACCTGCATATGCAAATTTATGGGCCATCTTTGTTGGGTTCCTTTGCATATCACTCCTGATTGCCTGTGGGCATAGTGGAGGTACAGTCAATTAGCATCTTTCTCTTTTATTAGTGTAGATTGTCATTTTTATTTATCAGTAAAATTCTTTGAGGTGGTCATTATTGTCCATCATTCATAGATGAAAAACTGGCTTATACCAATCAATGATTCTCTCTCATCATTGATGTGGCTATCTCTCCCTCTCCCTTCCTTTCTGACATAAATAAAAATATATTAAAAAAAAAGAAATAGTCTAAAAAAAAAAAGAAAAGAAAAACGGGCTTATATAGGTTGTCGCTAGCCCAATGTGACCTGTATAGCCAGGACTCAAAACTAACTACCTTACTCCAGAATCTGTGATTACTTGTGTTTCATTTCCTCAGAATCTTGGTAAACAGCACACATACACACACAGCCACTGCTACAGTAATTATGGAAAACAGTATGGAGATTCCTCAAAGAAGTAAAAATAGAACTACTATATGATCCAGCAATTTTATTTCTGGGTATATATCCAAAGGAAATAAAATCACTATCTCAAAGAGATAGCCATAGTTCTTTGTTAATTGAGCATTATTCATAATAGCCAACATATGGAAACAACCTAAATATTCATTGATGTGTGAATGGCAAGAACAAGATGGCAAGAACCTACGTTGAATGACCAGACTGAATAGATCTGCTCTACTGATGGTGTGAGCCACTTTTTATTTATTTTTTATTTTTGAAAATATATTTTTATTGATTTTAGAGAGAAAGGAAGAGGGAGAAATACAAACATCCATGATGAGATAAAATCCTTGATCAGGTGCCTCCTGCAAGTCACCAGCTGGGACTCGAGCCCAAACCCAGGCATGTGCTCCTCATTGGAATGGAACCTGGAACCTTTCAGTTTGCATGCTGATGCTCTATCCACTGAGTCAAACTGGCGAGAGTGAGCCACTTTTTATTTGGACTATTATGTATAAAAGAAGTAAACTAATCACTCATTGAAACTATTGTGTTGGTGTTTTTTTTTTATATCATTATTTTTATTTTTTGCTTTTATTTTTTATTTTTTTAAAATAAATCTTTATTGTTCAGTTTATTACAGATGTTCCTCTTTTTTCCCTCCATAGCTCTCCTCCACCTGATTCCCCACCCCCCAAAACCTTGCCCTAAGCCCCCACCATTGTCCTCATATAGGTGTAAGATTTTTGTCCAATCTCTTCCTGCACCCCTCACACCTCCTTCTCTGGGAGAATTGTCAGTCCATTCTCTTTCTATGCCCCTGATTCTATTATATTTGCCAGTTTATTCTGTTCATCAAATTTTTTATTCACTTGATTTTTAGATTCACTTGTTGTTGGTATGGATTTGTTATCACTTTGTTGTTCATAATTTTTATCTTTACCTTTTTCTTCTTCTTCCTCTTCTTAAAGAATGCCTTTCAGCATTTCATATAATCCTGGTTTGGTGGTGATGAACTCGTTTAGCTTTTTCTTGTCTGTGAAGCTCTTTATCTAAGCTTCAATTTTTAATGATAGCTTTGTTGGGTAGAGTAATCTTGGTTATATGTTCTTGCTGTTCATCACGTTGAATGTTTCCTGCCACTCCCTTCTGGCCTACATAGTTTCTATTGAGAAATCAGCTGACAGTCATATAGGTACTCCCTTGTAGGTAACTGACTGTTTTTCTCTTTCTGCTTTCAAGATTCTTTCTTTGTCTTTTTCTCTTAGCATTTTAATTATGATGTGTGTTGGTGTGGTCCTCTTTGGATTCCTTTAGTTTGGGGTTCTCTGCACTTCCTGACTTCTAAGTCTATTTTTTTACACCAGGTGGGGGAAGTTTTCAGTCATTATTTCTTCAAATAGGTTTCCAGTATCTTGTTCTCTCTCTTCTTCTGGCTCCCCCCATAATTCTGATATTGGTACTTTTGAAGTTGTCCCAGAGGCTCCTTACACTATCTTCACATTTTTGGACTCTTTTTTATTTTTGTTTTTCTGGTTGGGTGTTTCTTGCTTCCTCATATTTCAAATCTTTGGTTTGATTCTTGGGGTCCTCTAATCTGCTGTTGGATTTTTGTATATTATTCTTTATTTCAGACAGTGCATACTTAATTTCTGACTGGTCCTTTTCCATTTTTTGGCATTCTCATTAAGATCCTTGAAGGTCTCACTAAGTTTCTCTGCCATTTGTAGAATATTCTTGAGTAACCTTATAAATGTTGTTTTGAACTCTATGTCCAGTAGTTTGCTTTCCTCCATTTCTTTCATTTGTGACATGTTTCTTTATCTCCGCATTTTGGCTGCTTCCCTGTGTTAATGGAGTGGTTTTGTGTGCTAGTTGTCCTTTAGCGCCCCGCAGCTCCATCTCCCCAATCACCTGAGGTAGACACTCTTGGTGCACCCCTTTGAGGGCTGGGTACACAGTCTTGTTGTAGTTAAGCCTTGATTGCTATTGGTATACTGGGAGGAATTGACCTCCAGGCCAATTGACTGTGAGGATTAGCTTTGTCTATAATGGAAGAACTGCTGTGCTGGGGACACCCCTATGTGGCAGGACTTGCTTCAGTGGGGCTTTGGTGCTCACTGAGTGTACCTTTTGAATGTGTCACTTATGTATGTGAAAAGTTAAAATCTGGTGTCTTCTCACACTGACCTCTAGGTTCCTGGAGCTCCAAGGAGGTGCAAGTAAGCTAGTGTCTGAAGCCACCCAGCAGGAGCTACAGGGAGCTCTGCAGATTTCTCCTCTTTGCTTGGAGTTTGGAAGTTTTGTAGTTGTCTGACCCAGTTGCAATTTGTTAGGTTAAAGCTGCTAGAGGGCAGGCCATTCATATACAAAAGCCATTGCACACAGCTCATTGGGTTTGTAAAATGGGTGGAGTGGGGTCTCAAGGAATCACTAGGTTAGGGCTTGACAAACAGTGATGACTGCCAGTAAGCCCTCTCTGCTGCATTTTGTTCAGTATCCTGTGCCCCACACTGCAGCTCCGTAAATGATTTCTGTGTACACCTTTGCGAGAAGGCCACCCTCTCTTTCCCACTCAATGGCCGACAGTCCACTTTCTCCCTGTATGAGTCTGGGTCCCAAGAATCTCACCAGAAACTGGAGTTCAGAGCAGTCAGGAACTTGTAACTCCCAGTTGAAATAAACAGTGCACACCAGCCCTATTCGAGCTCGTCTCCATACCTCTGTTTTTCTGAGTCTCTGCTCATGCTACCAGGTCTCAATGCACTTTTTTCTTTCCTTCTAGTTGTAGAACTTCCACTCCGCCAGCTTTCCTGTGGTTCTGGGAGATAATCGTTTTGTCTTTTAGTTGTAGTTTTGTTGTGGTTGTGAGAGGTAGCACATACAGGTATATATCTTAAGCCACCATCTTGGTTCTCCATTGTGTTTTTTATATTTCTTTGGTTCATCAGTTCAGCCTTCTAAGGTCAGCTTTATTACCAGTAGAGGGGTGGGGGAAAATTAACTGATTGGTCTAAGATACACAGATCTGCCAGTCTGCTTGCTTTATGGCACCACAATAGTTCCAGACACAATGGGAATGATCCTAGGAACTACAGTGAAACAGATTTTTGGGTGCTCATTGAAAAACAGACATTTATAATTCAAAGGTGGAACCTCTGGGAGCTTTCCTGTGACAATGAGTTCAGACCCATCAACATATTCTGATAACTTGTTGTGTGCTATACATTTTGTTAGTCACTGGGAGTAAGATGCAGCCTCTGTCTTTGGACTACCATATTAGTCAGGGTTATGGCAGAAAAGAGACTTCAGCTCTGTTGAAATAAAGGATGATACTTTAATGATGTAGCTAGAGTTAAAAGAAAGAGGATGTTAAGTTACCCAGAAAACAATAATTATAGGAGGCCATAGAAAAAGTAAGAGTAGAAAACCATTGCTAGAACTGAAGGGAAAAATCAAGAATATGGTATTATTAGAGACTGGTGAGAGCTGAGACCTTTGGAGAGTTCTCTGAGAAAGAGTGGCAGTCAAGGTCATACACAACTTCTGCCAAAGATTATTTATATTCTAGTTACCATCTATTGATCAATCCAAATAAACAAATAAATGGCTGTGGAGTCCAAATTATGGTCTACAGGGGAAGACTATTGGGCATAGAGAAGGAAACAAAGGGTGAAAAATAATGTTTATCTCATAGGAAGCTAGTTGAGATTAATTAGCATAAAATTTTTACAGTCTACTTGGGAGGTGGGATTGGGGCAGTGATCACATGTGTGGGTAGACAGAATATAATTTTAAGAATGTATTTAAGTCTGTTAAATCTATACTCAGAACCTAAAATCTACATTTATTACTAAATAGGAGAGGTAGGCAGGATCCAGGCTGCCTATTGAGTCAATAGATAAAAGTCATTGTGGAAGAAGCATGTCAAGGGAAAGCTATCCCTTACTTATTTAGTTTAATTTTAGAGTGACCAGCTACTACTTTTATTGAGGTAATTCTGTCTAAGAGATTGGATGTCATGGTTCCCTCAAAGATTGCCATACACCACAGCTAGCATATTTCATAACTTAATATCTTACTTACAAAGACCTAGGTTTCCATCATTCATGGAATGGTACACTCGTCAGAATTTATTTATTTATTTATTTTAAAAATCTTTATTGTTGAAAGTATTACATACGTCCCCTTGCTCTCCCCAATGACCTCTTTTATCTTGCCCCCGAATCACCCCCTGAAACTTGCACCACCCTATTGTCAGTGACCCTGTGTTATGCATAGAAGCATACAAATTCTTTGGTTAATCTCTTCCCACCCTCCTCAGCTTTCCCTCTGATTTTCCACAGTCTGTTCCATGCTTCTATGTCTCTGGATCTGTTTTGTTCATCAGTTTATTTTTTATTTTTTATTTAAAAAATATATTTTATTGATTTTTTACAGAAATGAAGGGAGAGGGATAGAGTTAGAAACATCCATGAGAGACATCGATCAGCTACCTCTTGCATGCCCCTACTGGGGATGTGCCCGCAACCAAGGTATATGCCCTTGACCAGAATCAAATGTGGAACCTTTCAGTCTGCAGACTGATCCTTTATCCACTGAGCCAAACCAGTTTTGGCCATCAGTTTATTTTATTTATTAGATTCCACATATGAGTGAGATCATGTGATACTTATCTTTCTCTTAGTCAGGATTTATTGCTACAAGCAACCCCAAACTGATTTTAATTGATTATGCAGAAAGGGAAGTTATTGAAAAGATTTTAAGTGGCTCACTGAATTGCCAGAGATTGGATAATTTGGCTTGGTGAACAGGAAAGTTAAAGAAGTATAAACCTCCACCATAAATGATGCCTTAGAACTACTTCTGGGAAGGGCAAGTCTGCTTCTCTACTCAGTGGGCACTGGAGGCCATCCTGTACCATTTTTACCACCTTCAGCAAGATCCTCTACCAGTCCTGAGTTTTGTTTTACTACTTCCTGAATTAAACCTGGAGCAATCCTCTCTCACTGGCCAATCCTAGTGTGTGTCCTGCTTAGCTGTAAGAGAGGCCACAAAAGCAAGTGTCTAGATTTTTATATTCATCCTCCCCAGGACACAGATGTACTAAGACCTATAAAGTGAGGAATTCTTAAAATATAGGAGTGGGATGAAAATACCGGGAGTCACACATTTTTAAGAAAATATTTACCAATGTAGCTTTATTTCTTCCTTTTAAAAAAAATAGATTTTTATTGGTTTCAGAGAGGGAAGGGAGAGGGAGAGGAAATAGAAACATCAATGAATAAAGAGAATAATTAATTGGTTGCCTACTGCACATTCCCTACTGGGGATTGAGCCTGCAACCTGTGCATGTGCCCTTGACTGGAATAGAACCTGGAACCCCTCAGTCTGCAGATCAGAGCTCAATCCACTGAGCAAAACAGACTAAGGCAGGAGTCACACATTTTAACTTCACATGGTACACATTTTACATCTATATCTTATATTTAATATATGATGAATATAAATATAAACCTAGAATACATATTTATATAAGTTATATATATATATGACTCAAAATGTATTTTTAGGGGTAAAAGACAATGACAATTACTAAATGATGTTCTGATAACTCTAAGCATATTGACCTATAAATGATAAGATTGCTTCTTTTATTTTTTTATTTTTGAGAATAGTTTATTGATTTTTAGAGAGAGAAGAAGGGAGAAGAGAGAAACATCGATGAGTGTGCAACATCAATTTGGCTACCTGCTGCATGCCTCCCACTGGGGATTGAATCAGCAACCCTGGCATGTGCCCTGGCCAGGAATTGAACCAGCAACCTTTCAATGCATGGGATGATGCCCAACCAGCTGAGCCACACTGACCAGGGAAAGATTGATCTTTTTATTTTTATTTTTTTAAATATATTTTATTGATTTTTCACAGAGAAGAAGGGAGAGGGATAGAAAGCCAGAAACATCGATGAGAGAGAGACATCGATCAACTGCCTCCTGCACACCCCACATTGGAAATGTGCCCGCAAGCAAGGTACATGCCCCCGACTGGAATCGAACCCGGGACCTTTCAGTCTGCAGGCCGATGCTCTATCCACTGAGCCAAACCAGTCAAGGCAAGATTGATCTTTTTAAAAGTCCACAATTAATACTGGTGCAGAGCAAATAAAATCATTTAACACTTATATAAGTGTCTATATCTAATTAAAGAGAGAAATACAAATTATGGCATCTAAGTCTTAGAAGGTCCATGTGGTTGATAAATTTATATAAATTTCATCTTAAATCTCCAAATCATTTATTCAATAGTATAGATTTAGTTTTAGACCATACGTGTTATATATTTTATACCTCTTAAGGCACATTTTAACAGCTATGCCTCCTAAAAGGCCTTAATTATCAATACACCAGCAAAATTTTATTTATTTTTCAACTCAAATTAATTTATGAAGATATAGGTTTTCCCTTATTATCTTGGGATCTGGGACAGAAAACAGGACTTCAATTTTTATTTTTCTCATGATCTGTTTGAGGAGTAATTGCTAACACTATTTTTCTTTATATGAAGAAAACAAAACTTGAGTCATATGCTCCAACTGCTTGCAATCTTGGCTATGATCACACAATAGTAAGAAAATCTCATTTCATTTAAATGGGTAGGCAATGCTGAGATTTTTAAATTTCATTTTGAGCTGACACTGAAATATCCTTAGCCCCTCTCTCATTAAAAACCATGGTCTTAGGCGACCCTGCTAGCGGTTCTCAATCTGTGGGTCATGACCATCAGAAAACACAGATATTTACATTACAATTCATAACAGTAGCAAAATTATAGTTATGAAGTAGTAAGAAAAATAATTTTATGGTTGGGGTCACCACAACATGAGGAACTGTATTAAAGAGTTGTGGCATTAAAAAGGATGAGAATCACTGCTTTAGAGGAACTTCAATTGACATGCAATATTCAGCAGTACTTAGGCCACATTTTACCAATGACACTTTACTTTTCATAAGGTAAGTTTCCAATCAAATTACAGTGAGTTAATTGATGTTCTCTCTGGTAAGGACACCAGAGTACAACAAGGTTTTGTTGGTGTGATAATGCAAATAAATATAGAAAGGGCATCTCTAAATATTATAGGTGCTTTTGAATCACCCTCCACAAATGTCATGTAATAAGAACACTGTAAGTACATCCTCATCAGAGAGTATGTTTGGTGAAGGTCACTGGTCTAGTGAAAGTGCATTGTTCTCCTTGGCTATAGTCATCTTTCAGTCATGACAGAAACAAGAGAGGACATAAAATATCATGGCAAGTCAGGTGGAATTCATGTTTACTCGGGCCCATTAAAATCAATTATATAAAATGGAAAGCAGAGCAAAGTCTGACATATAGTTTGGGTTGGGCTCGGACTTAGTTCAGGGTAGGTTCTGTGAATTATGGTTTATCTGACTTCCCATTGCTTCAGTGGGAATGTGTTGGGGAGTTTGCATAGTGATGAAATAGGCCTTCCAAAGTGTATGAGTAGAAAGTAGCTATATATAGATTCTCCCTTACACTCCCAAATACACTTGGCCCATGTTCCCTGTCAACTGGACTACTTATGTATGTATTTATTTCTTTGAGCCAAGTTTTCACAAGCTTGTGATTGGGATCTAAGGGCTGAAGACCAGTCATGTGAAAATATCAGCACACTATGTAGTATTTATTTTTAATCCTTATTCAAGGATATGTTTTAGAGAGAGCTAGTGGGGGTAGGGGGGTGGGGGGAGAAACATTTGATGTGAGAGAAACATCAATCTGTTGTCTCTTGAATATGCCCTGACTGGGGATCAAACCACAACCTAGGCATGTAACATGACTGGGAATTAAATCTGCAACCATTTCATGTACAGGATGATGCTCCAACCAATGGAGCAACCTGGCCAAAGCTAAATAGTTTTTATTTTCATCCCCTTCCTCGGCTTATTACAAGTACAAACAGAACAAACTTAATTATTTTTAATAAGTCTTAAAAATATATTTTCATCCATCCTGGTGGCAAACATAACTTTTAGGTAATATTTCATATTCTTAAGAAAGGCTATACCTTCTATGAAAATACACAAGATGGGACAGTCATTATATGGTGGTTTACCATTATATGGAGGCTGGTACAAGAGTTCAAGGCTTTTCCTCATCCACCTGGGGAAATGCACAAGAATGTAACCAAAAGGAAGAAGAAATTATAGTTCTTCTATCCAGAAAAAAGAGTACTGTAGAAGTTGGAAAAATGATTCTTAGCATGACTTTTAGAACTGTTGACACCTTAATTGGAATTGGTTTGGGTGAATTTAGAGGTTATACACATGTAATGATGGATTTCATGCAAAGTTATAAAAAAGTATTTTTGTACTGATTTCTTTTTCTAGGAACAGCAGAGACCTTGGATCATTTTTTTCTGCCACTCATGTTTATAACTAACTAGAGAGGAAAACTCTGTAGGAACTAAAGGGACATTCTTCTCCTTTTCCCATCTATCCAAGGAGACCTTCGAAGAGTAGAAAGTCAACACCACTGGACATCTACAATTTATTTTTGTATCTATAGCTAATTTCTGCCTGTGACCAATGACCTTATATCCTTTCTTTCATCTTCCTGTACACACCCCTGGACAATACTCTGAAAAGAAGGCGGGGAGTGCTTTGATGGGTAAAAGAAAGACGTCTACTAAACAATAGATTCAACAGTGTCTTTGAAGGAAGGTAATATAATGTCCATAGGAGGGGTAAATCACTACAACCAACAAAAATAATACATTACTTTCTGCTTCCCCCCAGTTTCAATAAGCAGTGCCCCATTTTGAGCAGCACCACTGCAATTCAAGAACTCATTTGAAACCAGGAGAGTTTGACCCTTTGGATTCTAAACTAATTTCATAGTTTTTTTTTTTTAATTTAAATCTTCTTTCTTTATTTTCCTAAATCTCTCCAGACTTTGCTGAACTTTAGTTCTCCACTGTCATCCTAGCAGCTTGTGTTCAGAAGCTTCCCCCCAGGCTAAAAAATCATCAGAAGGTGGCCAAACATCTCGTTTCCGCAAGATAATAATGACTGAGTTACCTTTCACTTAACCTTTATTTACATTACAAGATAAGACACTGTTAACCAAATCACAACTATGTCATTTTTTAATATCCAGGATGTGGAAAATCTAAATTCAACTATTCCTGCTGCTCATGATTTTTATTTTTCAGACCCTTCAATATTTAAAATGCTAAAAATCTGCAATAGTAATTAAATAAGATAATCCATGAAGACAATGTTGAAGTAGCAATTCTTCCATAAAAAACAGTAAAACAAGTGAAAGAGAAAGTCTTAAGTTTTATTTTACTTAGTGACCAAATCCTTTCTTGAAGAAAGTTATATAATTAGCACAAGCATTTTAAATTGTTTAGGAAATTATTTTATGATATGATAAATGATTTGGATAGTAAATTATAAAGATACTTTACAAAATGGTAACACATGATCTACTAAAAGAAGGGAACTTCCATTTACCATCTGTGCATGTACTAGGCAGGTGCTATATGTTTTGGTGTGTTACCTAGTTTTCTTTTCTTTAGTCATTCAAGAGCAAATTCAAATTATATTTAAACTGTTACCTCTTTTGTCTGTCTTAGAAAAAAGAATTCTAGTTTAAGTCTGTAGCAAAGATGGACAAACATTATTTCTTTAATATATATATATTTGTATTGATTTCAGAGAGGAAGGGAGAGGGAGAGAGAGATAGAAACATCAATGATGAGAGAATCATTGATTGGCTGCCTCCTGCACACCCTACATGGCAGATTGAGTCAGCAATCCACATATGTGCCCTGATCAGGAATCGAACTGTAACTTCCTCATTCAATAGGTTGACACTCAACCACTGAGCCATGCCAGCTGGGCTTTTTCCTTTTTTTTTTTTTTATTAAACAATAATTATTTCTACAAGATGTTCACATATTAATATTTCTCATTTTCAAGAAGCAATTTTTTTCCAAACTATTTTTAAGTATGTTAATAGCATCTAATTGTTTTAAAAAAGTTTATAGGGTAATTACAAGTAAATCTTATCTATCAATTATAGGAAGACTTTAGAGGGCTCTCTTAGACAATTTCTTATGAATATGTTTGAGACATTTGAAAATAAGTTTCATTTCTAAAAAAATATCTCTAGTTAAACCTGGTGTTATTGTTACTCCCTTTCTTCCAATTCATTTATTAAATATATATTTAACAAGACCTTACTACATTCCAGAATAGAGCAGAAAAGGAAATTAGAGACTGCTGGATGTTGGTGGAGAGGGATTGAAATTTTAGATAGGAAGGACAGGAAAGATATCGTTGAGTTGACATTTGAGTAAAAACCTGGAGGAAGCAAGAAGGGAGCAAGCCACCTGGGAGAGGAGTGTTGGAGGCAGAGAAAGCAGCAGGTGCAAAGGCCTGACTAGGAATGAATCTAAAGTGCTCAAGGAACAGCTAAGGGGCCATTGAGGCTGCAGGGGACATAGCAAGGGGGAATGTAGGTCAGAGAAGTTATAAGGGACCTGATCATTTTGATGAGACTTTTTTTTTACCTTGTGCTTTTACTTTGAGTGAGACAAGAAAAAATAGCAGAGCTCAAAACTAATTTGACATAATAGGATCATTCTGGTTGCTGTGCTGAGGATTTTCTCAAAACAAGCCCAGGTAAAAGAAATTAGGTATGGCAGTAATTCGGGTGAGATAATGGTGATTTTGGCTAGAATGGTAAAGGTGAAGGTCGTTAAAAGTGATTAGGTTCTGGATATATTTTAAAGATGTTTCTGTTAAGATTTGATTACAGATAGAGGTGTGTGAGAGAGAAATCAAGAATGATTCCAAAGTTTTGGCTTGAGCAACTAGAATTATTGAGCTATAATTTTTCATAATGCAAAAGCGTAAGAAAAGAACAGATGGAGGAAGAAGTTTATAACAGATCTGGAGATGTACTGAGATTTAGAAGCCTATCAGACTTCACAGTAGAGATATTAAAGAGGCAATTGGATATACAGCTTTGGATATTAGGAAATAGGTTGTTAGTCTTCAAGGTATAAATTCAGAATTATCAGCATTTTGCTGAGTTTAAAACATATGGGCCTGGTTCAGATAAATACAGAGATAGAAAAACAGAAGTCCAAAGCCTGGCATGGAGTCTACCACTATTTAGACTTTGGGAAGATGAGGAGAAATCAAAGGAGATTGAGAAGGAATACAATGAGGTAGGAAGAGAGCCAGCAGAGTGTGTATCTTGGGAGATAAATAAGAAAAATGTTTGCTCTGGCCAGTTTGGCTCATTGCATAGAGCCTCTGCCTGCAGACTGAAGGGTCCCAGGTTCGATTCTGGTCAGGGGAATGTACCTTGGTTTGGGGCACATCCCCAATAGGGGGTGTGCAGGAGGCAGCTGATTGATGTTCCTCTCTCATCAATGTTTCTAACTCTCTATCCCTCCCCCTTCCTCTCTGTAAAAAATCAATAAAATATGTTGAAAAGAAAAATAAAGTGTTTTAAGGAGGAAGGAATGATCAACCAAGTCCTTTGCTGCTGACAGATCAGATAGGATGAGGACTGAGAATTAGCAACTATAATTAAGCAGCTAAAGTTATTGTTGACTTTGACAAGCAAATTCAGTAGAAAAGGGGAAGTTCTGATTGAAGTAGATTCAAAATATGAAATCAAGAAGTGGGGTCAAGAGAGAGTTTTCTTTTTAAGATGAGAGAAATAATAACATGTTTGTACACCAGTGTAAAGTAAGTGTCATTCAGTGTAAAGTAAGTCATGAACACATTTTGTACAACTATTATAGAAATTGTCACAATGTTTTTTTTTAAATTATCAGTTTACATGTCTTTCAAATTCAGCAAACTATGAGCTCCTCTGAGATAAAAGATGAAAAATGCCAGTAGAGAGGGAGAACATGATGATTTAGAGAACAAGGAATGACTGAAGGAATTGTTACTGAAGGAGCAATTGTTCTTGTGTTGGTGTGAGAGTGACATCTATTGTACAAGTGGAAAGGTTGACTTGCCCAGGAGCATAAACAGTTTGTCCTTAATAATAGTAGGAAGACATATCTTGGTGCAGGTGCTGAGAGAAATGCATATAGGAGCTTGTAGCTGTTACCTTTTGAAGCAGGCATGAAATAGAAACTATGGAGGATTGAGGGGAGAAAATAAAGTCTAGAATAAACATTTACCAATGTACCTGAATGAACTCAGGGAAATGCAGTATGATTTCCAGAAAGCACCTCTGGAGATTTGTGTTTATGTATTGAAAGTGAGATCAGTCAGCATGCTTTTCTTCCACATGATTTTTTCGAGCTTGGATGAACTGCTCAGGTTAATTATTTAAAATGTTGAATTTTTTCTATGCTAAATGTTGTGCACTGGGGACATAAAAATGGCTAGGAAATAGCATCTGGCCCACAAGACTTCATCATCTGCTGAATTTGAAGGACATGTAAACTGATAATTTAAGAAAAGCATTGTGACAATTTCTATAGTAGTTGTACAAATTGTGTTCATGACTTTACACTGAATGAAACTCAGTCAGTAGGTCATAGCAAAGTAAAAACAATAACTTCAGAAAATGCTTATTTACTTTGATATTTGGCATGCCTGTGTGCAATGTAACAGTGATATTTGTAATGATTGCAAAGTGTATGCTTTATGGAAATTGTTAGGATTACAGGAAATTACAGCTGGAACGAGACACATGATTCATCCCCTTAATTTGACTAATGATGAAGCTGGGTCACAGAGAGGGAAAGCTATTTGCTTAAAATGACATGCCTGGTTATTAGCACTCTAAACTCAAAGCTCTTTCTGCTCTACCTTCAGATCAGGACTTCCCCAACCCAAAGCTCTGTGGTAATTCTTATTTGTTAATATTTAACTGGCCCTGTAGTGGACTTCTCTACTTTGCAAGTTTCCAGCCTTCTATAGTTTGAGAGCAGAAATTGCTCTGCTTTATTTCAGAGTTTAAACTAGGAAAGGACAAAAGCAACTCAGAAGTGAAAAGGAGACAAAAACAAGAGAAAAGTAGGGAACTCTTCACGATAGAGTCACACAGGGGATTTAAATTATCTCTAAATTTCTACCTGCTATTAATATAACACATAATTAGTAGGGATTTATTATTTATTGTTAGTCATTGTGTAGCACATAGAAAAATACAGAAGGTCCTCACCTTTGAGAAAATTAAAATCCATGGGCTGAGTGAGAAACCCATTTGTCCTTCTATTCTGCCCTTTTTCCTTTTGTAATCCCCTCCATTAATATTCCAGACTTAGAGAAACTCATAAGGGAAAGTGTCATATGTAATAAACTCAATAACTTGCTCCGTAAATCTTTGAAAATGTCATCTAGATTTGGGTAAACAATACATAGTTGAAAACAAGAAAGACTTCCCCCACACTAAAGAATATAGTAGAAACATATAGTCCAATCAGTCTAATTATTCAATTAGTTAACAAATAATTAAATCAACATTTTTAACAATTAAATTAACATTGAGTATCTATTTTATACCCTGGAAATTTTAGAAGCTAATATGCATGTATTAATTATTCATTCATAATATATAACATGAAAATTGATGGTTGGTAATAAGTTTAGGTGGATAAAGAATATTATTTTTTTTAAATATATTTTTATTGATTTCAGAGAAGAAGGGAGAGGAAAAGAGAAACATCAGTGATGAGAGAGAATCATTGATCGATTGCCTCCTGCATGCCCCCTACTGGGGATTGAGCTCACAACCGAGGCATGTGCCCTTGACCGGGATCGAACCAGAGACCTTCAGTACACAGGCTGATGCTCTATCCACTGAGCCAAACCTGCTAGGACAAGAATATTCTTAAAGAAGATTGTCTGTTTGTATACTTAAATAAGACTCTTTGATTTCTGTTTTTGTCATAAACTGCTTGTTAATAAAATAATACAAGTTGGATACACACACACACACATATGATAAAGGAGTAGTCAATGACTCAGTTTGGAGTGGAGACTGCTGGGAATTAGAGGGCCCAAGGCCTGAATGGAGTACATAAAAATCTCTTCTTAATGTTCATAAACAAATAGCTGAAAGAGATGTTAATTATTATTATTACTTATTTTTGTCCTGTGTTTCCCTATTTACAGATAAAATGCAAAAATTTTAAAAAACCATATCCATCTTGCACCGTTATTCTTGATTTTTCCTATTGGTGAACAATCTTGCCTAGTTCTCCTTTCCTTTAATTGGTCCTTGGAGAGTCCTCTCAAACCTTTACAATGACATTCAGTGAACATTTCTGAGTGGTGCCAACCCAAAATCCCTGTGATAGCTCACAAATTATAGATTGAACTAAAGCTGTATTACTTCTTTTGCAATGTTTAATGCATGAGTTTTCTTATTTGGTATGGCTGAGTTGATGACATACAATCTTTTTCTTCTTAAAACTTCATGAATTTCTGTGAATATGGTTTAAAGTATGTTCTTTAAAAATGATTATGTGGCAAAGCTTTCCTTCTATTGTTTCCTCTGCACATGGTTTAAAGCCAAATGATTATGTACAGTTGATGTATTTCTGAAAAAGTAGAAATAGTCTGCAGAGATGGATTTAAGATTCTTAAAAGTCACTGCTTCTGCTTTGACAGATCCACACAAAGAAAAGTGGATTTTGGAATATTTGCAGATGTCTTCAACATCTCATAAACAAAATAAAGGGCATCTTTTGGTGCATATATCACATCAACTTCAAACTATTTTCAGCCTTGAATAGATAGGTTTTAGATGTAGAGGAAAACTTTAACATTTTTGATAATGAGGAAGGAAACACATTGTGATTTTCTGTCTGTGTTCTCTCTTCTTCAAAATTACTTAATGTATTGTGCATGAAAGCTCATTAAGTAATACACTTCTATCTCCCTTATACTTATTTCTTTTTTTTTTAGCATTTATCATTCTCAGACATATTTTATATATGTATATTAGTTTTTAGATTTACTGCCTTTCTCTAATGCCTCAAATGAGAGCTTCAAGAAGTCAGGGATTTGGTTGATTTTGGTAATTGCTGTATCCCTAATTCCTAGAACTGAGGCTAGTGAGGAGGTAAAGTTAGCTCTCTCTAAACAATACAGAATAGATTGTCCACTGGAAACATTTTTTTTTTCTTCAGGAATTAAGAACTGCTAGACAGGATAAAGCAACAGTCTACTACTATATTTGATTTGTTGGTTTCTTAAGCCTTCGTGCTGGGACACATGGGTGCTCGTCTCCATGTATGATTTTAAGAACCATCTGGTTGCAACTAACCATTCACTTACTGCTCCCCAGTGGGAGACACATCTTATCACTTCTAGCTACTGTATCTAGTCCCAATTGATATATTTTCCTTGAGGTTGTGTCCAGGTGTGGCTCCACATGATTTGACAATAAATTGATCATGATTTCACTGTCCCTAACACTGTGCTGGGCAGAAAGAATGAGGACTCTCTGCCTTGACGGGGGGAAATGGTTTCTTGGTGAGCCCAAGAGAAGATTATGTCTTGTCCATGACCACAACTGAAGTAGATAGAAAGGAATTTCTGTTTTAGAAATGGAACCATTTTAGCCTCTCACCCTCTATAGGTATGGTTTGCTGGGGGGCAACAAACTCCTAGGCCCAGACAATGAAAAATGAGAAGCCTTTGTTTACCAAACCTGTCTTCCCCCTCCCCCACCCCTACCCTTTGGTAATACGAATCCTTTAAAAGTCTAATCAACTGCTATATTATTGAATTCCTCTTCCACTGTCAGCTATCTATCACTCTTGATATTCTTATCTAGTTCTGTTTCTTGAATATCCACTGCCATCAAAATGTTCACCCTTGCTTTCTTCTGTACCTTCTGTTCCATTAGAAACTGGATTCAGAACTCTGCCCATTTTGCTAACCCTTCTACCATTTGCTTTTGTCTTTGCCTGTTCCTTAGATCATCAGGAAAGAACAAGGTTGAAGCGCCTGTCCCTAAACTTTTTCTCTGTGGATGGTGTTTACACTGTAGGTAATTATTGCTTTTGTCAGGTGCAGTGAGTTACAGAAGGAGTTTTGGAGAGACCTGTCAGATCATGCTTACCCATTTCTTTGGCTCTTCCTATATCACAGCTTAATTTTCCCCAAGGACTCCCCTCCCACACCTACTTTTTCTAGCACTTTATTTGGCTTGCAACTGCCTTATTAGGCTTTTGCAAATTCTGAAAAAAATGCATGATTAATATGACCCTTAGCATTTTTGAATTTCTTGCTCAGAGTAAAAAAGACTCTTTCTCTTTCTTTCTTGTCAATGAATATATCAGTCTAAAGAGTCTCCCTTTTGACAACATACAGTATTGAAGAAGCAACACAATCTGACTTTATAGTTTCCTACCATATTTCTCAAGTTTCCAGTCTAGGTATGAGTATGAGCTGCAAGATACAAAATTCTACAAAATATGTAAGTATAAGATTATTCCAAAGCTAACTATAATTTTTCTGAGCATAGTGAAAGAAGAAAACCATCCTAATTCTTTTAATGAAGCCAGCATAAATTGATATAAAAACCTGACAAAATTATAGTTTTTCTTACAAAAAGAAAACTATAGCTCATCAATGCCAAATTTATAAAACAGATATATTAGTAAGCAGATTCTCTAATGACTGCTGTAAACTATTTCTAACAGACCTAAAAAATACAAAATTACATATGCATTAACCCCAAGAAATTACTTCTAAAATTACTTCTAGAAATTACTTAAAAATGCAGCATGACCAAGTGGAGTTTATTTCAGGAAGGCAAGGGCATTTCAAAAGGAATACCATTCATATAATTCATACAGCTCAATAGAGCTAAAGAGAAAAAAAACAATTTGACAAGCAAAAAAGCATTTTTCAAAGTTCAACACTTAATAATGTTAAGAATATACAATCAATTTAATTTTTTAAAAAACTTCAGAGAGAAGGGAGAGAGAGATATAAACAACAATTGATGTAAGAGAGAACATTGATCAGTTGCCTCCTGCACAGGGATCTAATGCACAACTTGGGTATATGCCCTCCCTGGGAATCAATCCCACCACCTTTTGGTGCACAGCACAAAATTCCAACCAACTGAGCCACACCACCAGGGTTACACAATCAATTTGAAATTGGTAGTTACTTTTTTGTTGTTGTTGTTTTTCTTCCTTTTTTTTAAAATTAAGGGTCCCTTACTGGTCCTGCTTCCGCGAGTGGCGGAGACCAGGTGGAAAGGGGAGGGGAACCAGGCAGCAGGGAAGGTTATCTCCACAACATTCCATTTATACACAGAACTAAACAGACAAGCACAGAGTCACTATTGCGGTTAGAAGTTGGCAGCATGGGGAAGGGGGGAGGAACAGGGTTGCAAGTAGGGGCATCGTTAAAAAAAACACAGGCCCTCTCCAAAACTGGGGTGCCTGGGGGAGGGAGGACTTGGTCTGTTTCAACCCAAGAGGAATCAGAAGATCAGAAGCTGTTTGGGAAGGCCAGAACCCTCAGGGGTGGAGGGAGAAGGAAGGTCCAGGGGGTGGGGGGCTGTTTGGCAACTGGGTGAAGGGATTGCCCTCCCCCTGCTGGGATCCCTCCAGCCCCTCCGGTCTGGCAGAAGAGGGGCAGCCTACAACCCCCCACAGGCAGGTCTGGGGCTGCCAGATGCTCCAGGCAGGGGCCTGGAGGGGGCTCACAAAGGCTTGCCCTCCAGGGAGATGACAGCACTGCCCCCCAGCTTCTCTGCCAGAGTGCAGCGGTCCTTGACCTCCTCGTAGCAGTTCGCTTGTAACTCATGCTTGATCCCCGTAAGCTTCTTCTTGATGGCATCCTTGGAGCTGGCATAGATCATTTTGCTCTTAAGAGGCGCAGACTCAGGGGCCCAGAAGATAAACACCAGGTCCTCCTTCTTGCTCTCCTTGGTCTCGTAGGTCGCATCATACAGGGCGTAGCGGCAGTCTTTGTCCGGCAGCATCTTGACGAAGGTGGCGTAGGGATCGTCTACTGTCTGGCCCACATCACCTACCAGGATCTCCTTGTCCTCTTCCAGAATGATGTTCTTCTTGTCCTCACTCAGGCAGAAGAGCACCGCCTTCTTGCGCTTCTTCACCTCCTCTGGTGTGGAGGACTTGCGTACCTTCATGTCATTGAACACTTTGATGACTCCATCAGAGACAACCACACCAGAGGCCATGTTTCCGGAAGCTAAAGGAGATAGCAAGAAGAGCCTGGGAAGACGAGAGCCGCTCGGTAGTTACTTTCTTAACCTGATCCTATATTCATCTACATACACTCATGCCTAATTCCAAAAGAGTCAACATCTTACTTAATGGGAAAACACTTTTCTTCTCTGCTGAAGTCAGGAGATAAACAAGGATGTTCTCTATCTACTATTCAATAGAATATAATTCAAAGAAATAGAAACATAAAAATGTGACAGGGAAGAATAAAATCTGTTTTTGCAAATAAATATGGTTATCTGGAAAAGCAAAATAATGGAAGCATTCCTACAAATGATAAATGTAATAAAATAAAAATTTAAATATAATTGAGAAATCAATAGCCTACATAGTATATTCAAATAATAACCAGTTAGAAGAAATAGTGGAAAATAGATTCCCTTTACAAGGGCAAAAATAATGTATCTAGGCAAAAACTTAACAAGACATAAGTAAAAGCTATTATGAAAAGCTATAAAGTATTTCTAACAGACCTAAAAAATACAAAATTACATATGCATTAACCCCAAGAAATTACTTCCAAAAATGTATCCTATAGATACACAGCAAAATGAAACAAAACAAAAGAAAGTAAATTATGTATGTGCAAGGCTATTTATTGTCATACTATTTGTAATAGCAAAAGACTGGAAAAAAACCATTGATAAGAGACTGCATTCATACAGAAGAGTTATCTGAAGCTGTAAAAAGGGATGGGCAAGATTTTCATATCCTTTTATTGCATGAATGATAGAATATACAGTTAAGTTAAAAAAAGAAATGTGAGGATAGTTTGTATAGAGTGATTTTTTTTTTCCCCCATAAAATGGGAGTGAAATATGCAATTGAAAGACTCTAAGATGTTCCCCAGTGATCTGTGTCTTCTGATATTCATGCCCTTGGATAATACTTTTAAGTAGTAGTGGTCACTGTGGTTTGTTTGCGACCAATAGAATATAAAATATATGATGGGAGGTCATTTCTATGATTATATTATTTTTCTTTGCTTATCAATATGTAGGGGTTCTTTATATTTTCTGGATTATACAGAGGTGGGCAAAAGTAGGTTTATAGTTGTTTATATTTAAAAAGATATGCAGGTTATACTTATTACAATAGCTTTATTAATTCTGTGTTTCCCATCCTCAGAACAATAAACCTACTTTTGCCCACCCCTGCCCATACATGTACTTTTTACTCTCTTATTTATTTTATTTATTTCTAAAAAACAGATGTTCTTAATTTTAATGAAGTCGAATTTATTACTCTTTTTTCTTTTATGGTTAGTGGGGGTTATTTTTGTTCCTTTTAAGAAATCTTTGACTATCTGAAGGTTATGAATATATTGTCTTATATTCTAGCAGGTTGTTTTTTTAAATTAAATTTTTATTATTCAGATTATTACATTTGTCTCTCTTTTCCCCCCTCCATAGCTCCCCTCCACCCAGCTCATCCATAGATGTATGATTTTTGTCCAGTCTCTCCCTGTACACCCCTTTCCCCTTTCCGCCTGAGAATTATCAGTCCACTCCCTTTCTGTGCTCTTGATTCTATTATATTCACCAGTTTATTTTGTTGATCAATTTTTTAATTCACTTAATTTTTAGATTCACTTGTTGATAGATATGTATTTGTTGTTCATAATTTTTTATCTTTTACCTGTTTCTCCTTCCTCTTCTAAAAGAGTACCTTTCAGCATTTCATATAATACTGGTTTGGAGTTGACAAACTCCTTTAGCTTTTTCTTATCTGTGAAGCTCTTTATCTGCCCTTCAATTCTGAATGATAGCTTTGTTGGATAGATTATTCTTGGTTGTAGGTTCTTGCTATTTATCACGTTGAATATTTCTTGCTACTCCCATCTGGCTTGCATCGTTTCTGTTGAGAAATCAGCTGACAATCATATGGGTAATCCCTTGTAGGTAATGAACTGTTTTTCTCTTGCTGCTTTTAATATTCTCTTTCTCTTTTGCTCTTGGCATTTTAATTATGATGTGTCTTGGTGTAGTCCTCTTTGGATTCCTTTTATATGGGGTTCTGTGTGCTTCCTGGACTTGTAAGTCTATTTATTTTACTAGATGTGGGAAGTTTTCAGTCATTATTTCTTTAAATAGGTTTTTAGTATCTTGCTCTCTCTCTTCTTCTGGCACCCCCACAATTCTGATATTGGTATGCTTGAAGCTGTCCCAGAGGCTCCTTACATTATCTTCACATTTTTGGATTATTTTTTTCTTCTTACTTATCCAGTTGAGTGTTTTCTGCTTCTTTATATTTCAAATTTTTGACTTGATTCTTGCCTTCCTCTAGTCTGCTGTTAGGTCTCTATATAATATTTTTTTTATTTCAATCAGTGTATGTTTAATTTCTAGTTGGTCCTTTTCCATCTCTAGTTGGTCCTTTTCTATCTCTATTTGGTCCTTTTTCATCTCCTCTTGGGTCTCGCTAACTTTATCCATCTTCTCTAGGATATTCTTGAAAAACCTTATAAGCATGGTTTTGAACTCTATATCTAGTTGTTTGTTTTCCTCCATTTCTTTTGTTTGTGATCTCTTCCTTTGTCTCTGCATTTTCACTATTCTGGGAGAACTTCTGTGTTGGATTCAGCCTTATGATTCAAGACTTGCAAAACTGCAAAAGCCTCTCTGTTGAGCTTGGGATGGATGGAGTCTCAGAGCTTAAGGGACAGCCTTGCCTTCCAGTTGACCCTGCCCTCCATGGCCCCTGAGTCTCAGGTGACTGGATAATCACTGGAGTGGTCCCTGTGTGTGTGCGCACTCTCGCGCTGCCTCTAGACTGCTGCCTTTCCAGCTCCCCTGCTCTCCGGGACCATATGTGTCTGGGTCCCCCGGGTTTTACCTGAAACTGGGGTTTAGTGGAGTTAGAAGTGGCGCAGTTGGGAGGCTCTGTCTCCTGCCCACTTGTGAAAGCCAGTGGCATAATCAGCAGTCAGTCTGCTGCGCTCAGTGTTGTGCGCGCCACTGGACTTCTGCCCTTTCACGACTCCCCTAAATTTCTGTGCACTTCTCCCTTTTCACAGTCCAAACTACCCCTGTATGAGTTTCGGCTGGACCTGGGATTTAGTGTCATAGGATAAGGGGTTCATTGCAGTTGGGAGTCTCCATCTCCCTCCCGCCAGAGAAAGCCAGCCAGGTACTCTGGCACCCGTTCTCTCCACGTGCCCTTCTCCATACCTCAGCTTTTTGCAGCTCCTCTGGATTTCTGTGAGCCCCTCTCTTTCCTTCTAGTTGTAGAATTTCCACTCAGCCAGCTTTCCTGTGGTTCTGGATGATGTCTGTCCTGTCTTTTAGTTGTAGTTTTGAAATTGTTGTGCGAGGCAGCAGTGTAGGTGTTTACCTATGCCACCATCTTGGATTCTCCCAGATTTTATTTTTAGCTTTCTCATTTAGGTTTATGAGCATTCTCAAACTAAGTTTCCTTTGGATATGAATTAGAGATCAAGGCTCATGTTTTTTCATGGAGATACTTATATCCCAGAGTCATGTATTTAAAAGGTCACCCTTTCCCTACAGAATTGAAACAGTCTTCTAACTGTTTTTTTGTTTTGTTTTGTTTTGTTTTTGCCTCTAGTTTTGCCTCCTCTAAAATCTGTTCTCCACATAGCAACCAGGGTGATTTTTACGAACTGGACATTGTATGATATTATTTTAATGTTTAAAACTCTCTAATAACTTTCTATCATAGTCTAAATAAAATGAAAAGAATCCCATGACTTACAAGAATCTATATAATGTGGTCCCTAGGTAACTCAACTCTACCTTTGACCTCATGTTCAGTTACTCTTTCCATCACCCATTCTGCAATAGCTACACTGGCCCCTTGCTATTCCTCAAACTCTCCAGGTGTGTTCTGCCTCTGAGCCTTAAAACTAGTTGCCCTCTATTTGCATAACTCACCATACTACAGCACCTTTAATGTCATTTTCCTAACGAGACCACCTCTGAATGATTGCTCTGAATGATCTATAATAGTACCACTTCTGTATTCCTACACTGTTCTATTTTTCTTCATGGCATGGTTCACCTCCTATCATCATACTCTCTGACCCCCACATTAAAATGTAAGCTCCTCCAGGGCAAGGACTTTGCTGTATTTACTTCTGTCTCCCAAACTAGGATACCACCAGATACAGTAGGTACTCATTCAATATTTGTTCAATTATTGAATAAATAAAAAAATAAAAATCATCAGTAACATGAAAGACATAAAAGAAAGCAGAGAGAAGAGGATTGAAAATGCACCTGAAGAAGGAAGAGGAGGAAAGGAGAAGGAGGAAGAAGAAATAAAAAATATGAGCAATAAAATGGCAATAATACATATATATAAACAATTTAATCTAAATATCAAAATAAATGAACAAGGAATCTAATGAACAAAAGTAACTAATGAATAAAATAGAACTTATATGTATATATGCATTACCTATGAATACAAACAATAGGGTGGTAAAGGCCTTGGGTGGTCCAGGAACCAAGTGGAGGAGGACAATGAGAGGGAAAAAGGGGAACATCTGTAATACAATCAACAATAAAGATTTAAATACATACATACATACATACATAAAAACTTTAAAAAATGCACTTCTCTTTTGCCTTTAAGCTTTTAATTATTTTGTATTGTGATGCTGCTGCTTCCTACATGTGCTTTGCTGTTATTCATATAGCAAAGTGCTGAAAGATTTGGTTCAAATCTTGATCCCATTATGTACCAGTTCAGTGATCTTTGAAAATGTCTGAGCCTCAAATTTTCTGTCAAATGAAAATTAAAAATATCTCCTTTGCTGTGTCATTATTTTAGTACTCATGTAAAACACCAACTCAAAGTTATTATGTAAGATTGCAAAAATTACAACTGTTTTTATTATTATATCATTTCCTATTTATAATTTAAATGAGAACATCATTTATTTTCTAATATATCTTTTACATCCTCCATAATCACTGGTAGAATTTTTTTTAACATATTAAAAACAAAAAAAAATGTTTCCTGAATAAATAGATGCAGACGAGCTCATAAGAAGTAGAATTACTTCTCTCTGTGTTTTACATTGATTTATTGATTAATAATGGAATTAATCTATCCTTGAGCTAATTAGTTAGAAAAATCCTTAGATTAAAAAAATAATCGCCATTTTACACAGTTTCATTCTTTACAAAATATCTTTGGCTTCTTATTTCTTCTTTAACTTTAGAATTAGACCTTTTGATTATTCAATATGCACAATTGTATGTTTCAATAGGCAAAACATATCTCTCTCTTCCCTTTTCACTTCTAAAACCTTACAAGCTGTTAAAATGTCCATCCCTTCTGCTCCATTTCCTCACCCAAATCCTATCACATACCATATGAATTTTTAACCTTAACACCTGTCTACACACATGGTTCCAGAGGGGTAAATTAAAAAGAAATAAGGAATAAAGCTCACACATATCCCTATATAACTAGCCCACTAGCCTATAAAACATACTTTTCAACACTAATTGCCTACTGCATACAAAACCCCAATAATCAGAAGTACTCAAACTATATGTATAAAGATCACCACTTTTCCACTTTTCTTGGTTGCTGATCCATGATTTTGTTGCTCTTCAATTCATTTAGCCTCAAAACCTTGGATTTGATGCTTTTGTCTCACTATCCAGGTATCAAATAATCCTCTGGGTAGCAGAAAAAGCTACTAGTATTCTGTGATACCTGCTTCCACCTTAGGGTGTGGTGTTTGACAGGAAAGAACAATTTTAATTTGATTCATTAATATATCAGTGCTTGGTAGTATACTTTTCTTATTCTAGTATTGAGTGTGGGTAGAGAAACCTTTAAAGAAAGCTTCTGTATGAAGCCCTAGCTCAGTAAGTATTTGAATTACTATATACTGGGGATCAGTAAATGGCTCTGTAGGAGGGTACCTGGAACAATTGCCAAGCTTCTTCTGCAAGCATCCTTTATTATCCCATACATCTTTACATTAACCTCTTTTTTATGTTTTCATCCTGATGATCTATTGGGAACCAAGGGAAAATGATGATGTGTGGAGTAGCCCACTCTGGACAAATATTACTGACATTGTTTAGAATTGTTGGTACATGTTGATAAAATAAAAGCAGACCAACTTTTAGTCAGTTTTGTCATCATTTTAAGGTTTTCTATAGACAGTATCATCACTGGTACTCAGGGCACACCATAATACTGTTAGCTAGCCACTATTGCTGTGTTGAGATATTGAGGTGTATCATTGGAAGTTCAATTCAGCAATTAGAGGATGAGTATTCTGAGGGGAAAAAGAAAAAGTCCTCTCTTAATCTCACTCTATGTTGAGTATTTTATTTAGGGAATTGCATTTAGCTGGGTTTTCTTCTTCTTGGCTATTTTTTTTGTTTTGGAAAATTTTGTGTTTAAGAAGCTTGCTGGTAGGGCAAAGGAGTCAATTTATCAATTATTTAAGTAGCCTGGTCTACACTTTTTTCCGTGTTTTAAAGGTCACCAAGAAAGAATAAAATAAAATAATAAATTTTGCAGGGCTTCCAAAGTTCCTGTGTAATTTCTTCCTCTTAAATGTGGGCTATATCCAATGACTAGAAAACAGAATATGGAAATTGCAATGGGGTGATGCTTCTGGATTAGGTTATAAAAGACTCCAACTTCTTTCTGACTCTCCCCAGATAAGCCAAATTGAGATTCCTGACTCACAGAAACTGAGATAATCATGTGTTGTTTTAAGTTCTTAAATGTGAGGGTAATTTGTTATACAATAGGTAACTGATACAATCCTAAAGGGTGAGTAGGCACTTGGTCTGTTTCCCACATTATCAGATGATAATTTTGCTAAATGTTTTGCCACCTCATAACATAGTCCTCCTCATTGAGCGTCTGGTATTAATCTTCTTGTCAACTACCACCTAAATATTAATCCACTGCAAAATAGTTTAAAGTTTTTGCATGCCAGCCCCCTGCATCCTGGACCCATGTCCATACTAAATATAGCAAAACCAATTACTATAATAAATGTCCCCAACTTTTAGTGGCTCAATATAGTCGAAGCCTGTTTTCCCCTCATGTATCATGCAATGTAAATATTCTTGGTTAATGAGGGTGTGCCTCTTTATGATTCTTTTGGATCTCAAGATGCTAATACCTGGTGGCTCTGCTTTCTCTTAGATCAGTAGTTCTCAACCTTTCTAATGCCACAACCCTTTAATACAGTTCCTCATGTTGTGGTGACCCCCAACCATAAAATTATTTTTGTTGCTACTTCTTTGTAATTTTGCTACTGTTATGAATTATATTGTAAATATCTGTGTTTTCTAATGGTCTTAGGCTCTATAGCAGCGGTTCTTAGACTCTAAGACCACCAGAAAACACAGATATTTACAATACAATTCATTAACAGTAGGAAAATTACAGTTATGAAGTAGCGACAAAAATAATTTTATGGTTGGGGGTCACCACAACATGAAGAACTGTATTAAAGGGTCGTGGCATTAGAAAGGTTGAGAACTATTGCCTTAGATACTATGAGGGCTTTGCTCTTCACCACTGGACAGTGGAGGGAGTGTGCCTGCTTCTTAACAATCTTGGCTGAAATGATATGCTCCATTTTTGCTCACATTCTCTTGATGAAAATCTGTCCTGTGGCCACATCTGATATTTGGGTGGCTGGGAAGTACAGTTTCTGCCTCAACAACCATCTCTGACAATCCCACACCCTGGCAGGGGAAATACATATTTCTGGTGGATAGTCATACATTTCTGCCAAGGCAGGGAGATACAATTAAAGCTTTATTATTGACTAGAGGCCCAGTGCATGACATTTGTGCATGTGGAGGGAGGGGGTGGGTGTCCTTCAGCCCAGCCTGCTCCCTATCCAATCTGGGACCCCTTGAGGGATGTCCGACTGCCAGTTTAGGCCCTACCTGGATCGGGCCTAAACTGGCAATCAGACATCTCTCTCACAATCCAGGACTGATGGCTCTCAACTGCTCACATGCCTGCCTTCCTAATTGCCCTACCGCTTCTGCCTGCCAGCCTGATCACCACCTAACCACTACCTTGCCAGCCTGATTGATGCCTACCTGCTCCCCTGCCAGCCTGTTTGACCCCAACTGCCCTCCTCTGAGGGTCTGGTCACCCCTAACTGCCCTTCCTTGCAGGTCTGGGTCCCTCCCAACTACCCTTCCTTGCAGGCCCAGTCACCCCCAACTTCCCTCCTTTGCTGGCCTGGTCACCCCTAACTGCCCTCCCCTGTAGGCTTGATCACCCCCAATTGCCCTCCCTTGTAGGCCTGGTCCCTGCCAAATGCCCACCCCTGCTGGCCATCTTGTGTCCACATGGGGGCAGGATCTTTTGACCATATGGGGACAGTCATCTTGTGTGTTGGAGTGATGGTCAATTTGCATATTACTCTTTTATTAGATAGGATAGAGGCCTGGTGCACAGGTGGGGGTCAGCTGGTTTGCCCTGAAGAGTGTCCCAGATCAGGCTGGGGATTCCTATGGGGCATAGGGTGGCCTGGGAGAGGGGCCTGTGGTGGTTTGCAGACCGGCCATGCCCCCTGGCAACCCAAGGGGAGACCCTGGTATCTGGGATTTATTTATCTTCTACAATTGAAACTTTATAAGAGCAGAGCAGAGCCAAGCCTTCTGCTCACACAGCCACTGAAACATTGTTGCCTTAAGCAGAGGCCTGGCTGGCCAAGGTTTGGGGAAAGCTTGGCTTCCTCCATCGCCAGGGGCAACCCAAGCCTCCCTCCTGTTCTCTCTGTGGCTGTAACCATCTTGGTTCGGTTAATTTGCATACTCACTCTGATTGGCCAGTGGGAGTGGCTGGTGGGCATTGCTTATGAGTGTGGTGTAGGTACAGTCAGTTTGCATATTGCTCTTTCATTAGATAGGATGTGTCTGATTTCTTTGCTGGCTTTCTGGTTGAGATAGACTTAGGACAGGTCTCTCTGCTGAAGGTCTTTGGTGTCCAAGGCTGGGTGGCACATGGACAAGTCAAGACTGACAGTTAATGGCTTTCCATTGTCTGCAGAATGAGGTCCTACCTATCTCAGCATTCATAGCCTTCTGTATTCTAAAGCAAAGGAATCGTTATAGGTTTTAAATCTCATTACTCTATTTCATGTGTATTAAGTTTTGGCCAAAGACCATTACTGTCCCTGCCTGCCTCTGCACTTTGGATAATGCTGTGTTATTCTTCTAGAAGTTTTGTCCTTTGAAGATCCTTTCCTTTAATGCTCAGCTCAAATACTACCTTATCCATGAAGCAACATCTTTAATTTTTTATCTTTACCTTTATGTACCCTCCTATATTCCACATATATTCCAAAATACATGGAACAGTATATATATATAGTTTTTCCTAAAATGTATTTTTAAAAGAATAGGAGAAACAAATAATGAACTTATTAAATTAAAAAAATATTTACACAGGAATTTTCCCTTCAGAATTGTACTGCACCAAGTAATTATTAAAAGTTTCTAGAGGATTACTTGACATTATATTTGTGCAACATAGAGGTACACAGGCAATAATTCCCAACCAACCAGTGCCTAGACACATGTCTATTTGATGATTATTGGTCTGAGTTGAGCATCTTGTTTGATCATTTTAATCTACATATTAGTCTTAATAAAAGTTTTAATTTTTAGAAAATGTGCTATTTATTGTGAAATAAAGCCATAAAACAAACAAATTGCATTTTGGTATTTTCTTGTAATAATACAATTGTGAGAGCACTTTGGCTATCACCAAAATTCAAGCCTGCATTTGTTTGGATGTGCTCCTGTCAAATCAATATAATCTTAAAATTCTACCATGTTAAAAACATGTTTGGAAAATATTATGAATGAAACTTATTCTGCCTTGCAGTATAGGCATTTATGCACTGGTTTTTATGCTCTTTATTAGATTTTAATTTTTTGGTGGTGAACATTGTGTCATATTCACCTTTGAATTCCTGAGAATGGTGCCTAGCATAATGCTTTTCTTTTCTTAATTAAATTTTTATTAAATTTTTTCTTTATTGATTAAGGTATTGCATATGTGTTCTTATCCCCTCTATTGTCCCCTCACTCCCCACCCCTCTCACTCTTACCTTCAGTTGTCTGTGTCCATTGGTTAGGCTTATGTGCATGCATAGAAGTCCTTTGGTTGATCTCCGACCCTCTCCTACCTCCCTTCTGAGGTTTGATGGTCTGATTGATGTTTCTCTGTCTCTGGATTTGTTTTTGTTCATCAGTTTATGTTGTTCATTATATTCCACAAATGAGTGAGATCATGTGATATTTATCTTTAACCTAGTCAGATTTTAAGGGCAATTTTGAGCTTATTTCCTCCAGTGATTTTGAAACTATGCCAAGTGAAAACAGAAGTTCTCATGCTTTAGCCACTCTGTCCTGCTTTAATCAATGTCCCTCTATACAGGAATGGGCAAAGTTAGGTGTATGGTTGTGAGTATGTGAAATAGAGTTTATTTTGGTATTATTAATTAATTATTGTGCTATTTATTATTATTGTTAACCTACTTTTGCCCATCCCTGTATTATATCTCATGAGCAATATTTTGTTTTAAAGGTCTTACTTATTTTTAAGATATAAAACAAAAACCAAACTTTTTAAAAAAATATATTTTTTATTGATTTTTTACAGAGAGAAAGGGAGAGGGATAGAAAGCCAGAAATATCAATGAGAGAGAAACATCGATCGGCTGCCTCCTGCACACTCCCCACCGGGGATGTGCCTACAACCAAGGCACATGCCCTTGACCGGAATTGAACCTGGGACCCTTGAGTCCACAGGCCGACCTTCCATCCACTGAACCAAACTTGTCAGGGCCAAAAACCAAACTTTTGCAACCATCTCATCTTTTTTTTTTTTTTTTTTCATTTTGCAAAGAACTTTATATGCATCGTCTTACTTAATAACACCAATCTCATAGCATAGCTATTATTTCTCTTTTGCAAAAGAGGAAGCAGGCTTACAGAAGTAAAGTAACTTGCTGAAATTCATGTGGTTAGTAAGGCTGATTGAAACCAAATCTTTCTAACTCAACAGTTTCTGCTTTTAACTGTCCATGTGCCTCATTTATCTTCACATGCAGAATAGCTGGCACTTAGTAGATGCCCAAGGAAAGTTCCTTGGGTAGCTAACAATCACGTTAGCAAATGAACAATGTGAGGAGGGCAGGGTCTAGAGGCCTTGGGTCTTATCCTTTTTTTTTTAAATAAATCTTTATTGTTCAATTTATTATAGATGTTCCTCTCCCCCACGCAATAGCTCCCCTCCACCTGATTCCCCCCTGCACCCCATTCCCTTACCCCCTGCCACTGTCCTCATCCATAGGTGTAAGATTTTTGTCCAACCTCTTCCTACACCCCTCACTCCTCCTTTCCCCCGAGAATTGTTAGTCCATTCCCATTCTATGCCCCTAATTCTGTTATATTCACCAGTTTATTCTGTTCATCAAATTTTCTTATTCACTTAATTTTTAGTTTCACTTGTTGATAGGTATGTATTTGTTATCACTTTGTTGTTCACAATTTTTATCTTTACCTTTTTATTCTTCTTCCTCTTCTTAATTCATATAATCCTGGTTTGGTGGTGATGAACTCCTTTAGCTTTTTCTTATCTATGAAGCTCTTTATCTGCCCTTGAATTCTGAATGATAGCTTTGCTAGGTAGAGCACTCTTGGTTGTAGATTCTTGCTCTTCATCACGTTGAATATTTACTGCCACTCCCTTCTGGCCTGCATAGTTTCTGTTGAGAAATCAGCTGACAGTCATATGGGTGCTCCCTTGTAGGTAACTTTCAAGATTCTCTCTTTGTCTTTTGCCCTTGGCATTTTAATTATGATGTGTCTTGGTGTGGTCCTCTTTGGATCCTTTTTGTTTGGTGTTCTGTGCACTTCCTGGACTTGTAAGTCTATTTCTTTCACCAGGTAGGGAAACTTTTCAGTCATTATTTCTTCAAATAAATTTTCAGTGTTTTGCCGAGACCGGTTTGGCTCAGTGGATAGAGCGTCGGCTTGCGGACTGAGAGGTCCCAGGTTCGATTCCGGTCGGGGGCATGTACCTTGCTTGCGGGCACATCTCCACTGTGGGGCGTGCAGGAGGCGGCTGATCGATGTCTCTCTCTCATCGATGTTTCTGACTTTCTATCTCTCTCCCTTCCCCTCTGTAAAAAATCAATAAAATATATATTAAAAAAATTTTTCAGTGTTTTGCTCTCTCTCTTCTTCTGGCATTCCCAGAGGTTCCTTATACTATCTTCACAATTTTGGACTCTTTTTTCTTTTTGTTTTTATGTTAGGGTGTTTTGTGCTTCCTCATATTTTAGATCTTTGATTTGATTCTTGGGGTCCCCTAGTCTGCTATTGGATTTCTGTATATTATTCTTTATTTCAGACAGTGCATGCTTAATTTCTGAGTGGTCCTTTTCCATTTTTTTTTTTGGCATTCTCATTAAGATCTTTGAAGGTCTCACTAAGTTTCTCAGAGGTCTCACTAAGTGTCCTGGTGGTTTATAGAAGATTCTTGAGTATCCTTATAAATGTGGTTTTGAACTTTATGTCCAATAGTTTGCTTTCCTCCATTCCTTTCACTCATGACATGTTTCTTGGTCTCCGCATTTTGGCTGCTTCCTGGTGTTGATGGAGTGGCTTTGTGTGCTAATTGTCCTTAGGGCCCAGTAGCTCCGCCTCCCCAATCACCTGAGGTGGACACTCTTGGTGCACTTCTTTGTGACCTGGGTACACAGTTTTGTTGTAGTTAAGCCTTGATGCTATTGGTACACTGGGAGGAATTGACCTTAAGGCCAATTGACTGTGAGGATTAGCTGTATTTTTTAATGGAAAGACTGCTGTGCTGGAGACACTCCTATGGGGCAAGACTTGCTTCAGTGAGACTTTGATGCTCACCGAGTCTGCCTCTTGAGTGTGTCACTTATGTATGTGAGGAATTAAAATCTGATGTCTTCTCACACTGACCTCTAGGTATACTGGTTCCTGGATCTCCAAGGAGGTGCAAGTCAGCCAGTGTCTGAGGCCACCCAGCAGGAGCTACAGGGAGCTCTGCAGATTTCTCCTCTTTGCTAGGAGTTTGGAAGATTTGGGGTTGATATTTCCTCTTTGCTTAGAGTTTGGAAGTTTTGGAATAGTCTAATCCAGTTGCAATTTGTTAGGTTAAGTTGCCAGAGGGCAGGCCATTCATATGCAAAAGTCACCACACTGCTGGGCGGGTTTGTAAATTGGGCGGGCTAGGGCATGGCAAACAGCAATGCTTGCCAGTCAGTCTTCTCTGCCACATTCTGTTGTGTCTCTCATCCCAGGCCCTAGCACAGTAAACAATGATTATAGTGTGCAACTCTGGGAGAGAGCCACCTTCCCTTTCTGACCTGATGGCAGACAGTCCAGTTTCTCCCTGTGTGAGTCTGGGTCCCCAGAAACTCCCCAGAAACTGGAGTTCAGAGAGTTGGGAACTTGTAACTCCCTCCCGATTGAAAAACAACAGCGCACGCCAGCCTGATTCTTGCGAGTCTCAGTACCTCTGTTTTTCTGAGCCGAGCCTCTGCACATCCAGGTCTGGATGCACTTTTTTCTTTCCTTCTAGTTGTAGAACTTCCACTCTGCCAGCTTTCCTGTGGTTCTGAGGAATAGTTGTTTTGTCTTTTAGTTGTAGTTTTGGTGTGGTTGTGAGAGATAGCACGTACAGATGTATATCTTATGCTGCCATCTTGATTCAATCATCTCATCTTAAGGATGAAATAGAAGCTGAACATGAGAATGTTTGTTACATCATTCAGAAAAGGTTTTGTTGTACCAGAAACACAAACAATTTCAGATCTCAGCAGCTTACCATTGTGAAGATTTATTTCTTGCTCAAGCTTGTTGCTCAGTCTAGATTAGCAAGAAGGATCTTGTCAAAATTGCCACTGAAGAACCAAAGTTAATGGAACCTTTATCCTAACACATGCTTTTAGGATTTCTTGGCAGAGGAAGGAGATGTGGTGGGTCACATAAAGGCTCTTAATGCTTATTTGTCATGTTTGCTCACATCTCATTGACTTAAATAGATCACATGGTCATGCCTAACTTCAGAGAAAGCAGGAAAGTGAAATCCTACACTGTGCCTAGAAAGAGCTAGATGGAATATTTTTGATAAGCCCTAAAGACTACCACAGTTTGGAAGCTTGATCAAGTTCACCTGACCACTTATCAGCAGTGCTGGTCTTATATACCTATCAGTGACCCAATGAATTCGTGCACATTGAAAGGAAATTAATTAGAAGGTGACTAGCGGAGGCAGGAATGGGCAAGATGGGCCAGATACACCCTGCAGCCAACCTCCCATGGTCCCTCCCCAGCATCTGTGGAGTGAGCTGTGTCTCTCTAGCAAAGTTGGGTCCCTCGGCCTGGCCTGGGGATTGGGCCAAAACGAGTTCTTGGCCATCCCCCGAGGGGTCCCAGAGTGCAAGAGGGCACTCTGCAAAGTTGTGTACAGGGTGTGGAATGCAAACGCAATTGTGCAGTAAACCAGATTTGGGGTCAAAAGTACCCAAGCAACAGCATAACCCAGGGCCAAAGGTGGAATCGCGTGGCCCTAGGAGGAATCAGGCTCCCTCCTCTCTGGTTTCAGGGTGAGTCATCTGAAAACTGCCACTGCCAAGTCACTGCACTTGGCAGAACCTGCATTGAGGGTCTGCCTCCTGGTGTCAGTGTGCATCATAGTGACCAGTAAGACCATAGGAGGGACACTTAGCATATGAGCTTTTTTTTAAATTAAATCTTTATTATTCACATTATTACATTTGTTTCTCTTTTTTCCCCTCCATAGCACCCCTCCACCCAGCTCCCACTCTTCCCTCTGCCCTTACCTCCCTCCCATTGACCTCATCCATAGGTGTATGA
>JAAGEH010000018.1:73514392-73660041 GCA_011751065.1 Lasiurus cinereus
TCATACACCTATGGATGAGGTCAATGGGAGGGAGGTAAGGGCAGAGGAAAGAGTGGGAGCTGGTTGTAGTGGTGCTATGGAGGGGAAAAAAGAGAAACAAATGTAGTAATCTGAATAATAAAAATTTAAAATAAAATAAAATAAAATAAAATGTGAGCAGTAGCCCCGGCCTGGGCGCCTCAGCTGGTTGGACACATTTTTCTTGCACCAAAAGGTTGCCAGTTCAATTTCCGGACAGAGCACATGACAAAGTTGCAGGCTTGATCCCTCTCAGGGTTCATGCAGGAGTAGTTGATCAAAGTTTCATTCTCATATCAATGTTTCTTTTTTTCCTCTCTCTTCTCTCTATGAAAATCAATTAAAAAAATCTTCAAAAAATAAAAAGTAATAAAAATGTGGATAATAAGACATACAATTATGAAAATTTTCCTTAATGTATAAGAATTGTGGTAATAAAAAATAATTTCTGAAAAATGGTGAGTATAGCTTTATTCCAAAAGTGGATTTCCAAGTTGCTGACGGACACATGCTCATTCAAACCCTTGTGTGTTACCCACATGACATCAAAGAAAGAAAAAAAAAACTAGTAAAAATAAATTAAAAAATAAAATAAACTTGGCAAACTTATTTGGTTAACATAAGAACCCATCTGAAAACCATGGGATTCAAGTTTTGAAGAAAAGGTAAAACATCTGAACTTCAGAGTTTAAGTTGTCTTTAGCAGGTATAATTGATGGCTGCTTGGTTAAATTGTTTTGTAATTCAATTCCCTTGGCAATCCTAGAAGCAGGATATAAATAACCTTCAAAAGAAAAAAAAATCTTTGTTGTTTAAATAGCATAGATTTCCATTCAGTTGAAAAAAATTACAAAAATTTCCCTTGAAAAGCAGTGATTGATATGTTCTAAAAAATTCAAAGAACTTCTTTGAAAATATCAGCTTCAAAAAAATGTCTCAAGGTTTTTATAAAACCAAAACACCAAAACCCTGATGGGTGCTCTATTATCTTTGGCCCATATGTTGTCAGCAAATCTGATGCTCTGAATTTTGGGAAAAGAAATTTTATGTATCACAGAGTCATATTTTCCTAGTGCTTCATGGAAACTTATTTCTGCCAGGTAGAGAAGTTAATTAGAATAATAAACCTTTCTCAAACCTAGAGTTTGAGATAGACACTGCCCAAGCACTTGGAAAGTGTGAAATCAACAAACCAAGATTTCTATCCTGTAAGCACTAACAATTTTATATTTATAGATTATAAGTATAAAAAATGAGAGGCTGGTGAATCTAGGTGTTTAAAGCAAGAAACTGTCAACTTGATTTGGGGTCTTTAGATATGAAAGTTTTCTGTAATAGCCATTATATAAGCATATGTTTGGTGGGTGGCTTAGATTTAGTCATCAGGAAAATGAAAAATTTAGGATGCTTTTTAAAAAATATTTTTATTTAAATCATCTTTTATTTTTCAATTACAGTTGAGATATATTATATTAGTTTTAGGTGTATACTACAAGGATTAGACATTATATGACTTATGAAGCAATCATTTCAATAAATCTAATACTCATCTGACACCATATACTGTTATTAAAATACTGAAAATGAAGATTCACGCAGAATGGGCCTTCCTTTCCCTGGCTGCTGGCACAGCTTTTGTTCTGGCCTGGAGCCACCTTTCCATCTTCCCATACTGCCCAGAGCCTGGAGTGGCTGGGGCGGTGTAAAAACCTGTGTCGTCGCCATGGTGACAGCTGCTGGGCATCTGTGTATGCAACTTAATCTGCCATCTTTGCTGGGTTAATTTTGCATACTCACTCTTGATTGGCTGGTAGGTGTCATGAAGGTACAATCAATTTGAATCTTTCTCTTTTATTAGTGTAGATTATTGATTGTATTCCCTATGCTGTACTTTATATTCCCACCACTATTCTGAAACAGTTTGTACTTTTTACTCCCTTTGCCTTTTTCACCTATCCTCCAACTCTTCTCCCCTCTGGCAGCCCTCTGTCTGTTCTCCATATCTATGAGTCTACTTCTGTTCTGCTTGTTAATTTATTTTGTGTTTTAGATTCAATTGTTGATAGATAAGTATTTATTGTGAATTTATTGTATGTTCTGGCCTGCAAAGTTTCTGTTGAGAAATCAGCTGACAGTCTTCTGGTAGCTCCCTTGTAGGTGACTAACTGCTTTCCTCTTAATGCTTTAAGATTCTCTCTTTTTCTTTAACCTTTTACATTTAAATTATGATGTGTCTTGGTGTGGGCCTTTTTGGGTTCATCTTATTTGGGACTCTCTGCACTTCCTGGATTTGTATGTCTATTTCCATCACCAAGTTAAGGAAGTTTTTTGTTATTATTTTTCCCACATAGATTTTTAATGCCTTATTCTCTCTAATCTCCTTGATGCAAATGTTGGCACACTTGAAGTTGTCTCAGAAGCTCCTTATATTATCCTCATTTTTATGGATTCTTTTCTGTTTCTGCTGTTCTAATTGGGTGTGTTTTGCTTCCTTATCTTCCAAATCTCTGATTTGATTCTCTGGTTCATCTATTCCACAATTAATTGTAATGTAATCTTCATATCAATTAATGTATTATTAATTTCTGACTGGTTCTTTTTTATGTTTACTATCTTTATTTTTATGTTTCCTGCCTTTTTGTTGAGATTCTCACTAAGTTCATCTACTCTTACCCTAAGTTTACTGAGCATTCTTATAACCAGTGTTTTGTGCCGAGAACCAATTCCAGTATGTAATAATTACAAGATTTTACCAAAAGGTTGATGGAACTTAGGGGTCTCAACAAAGGTGAGCTACATATGTAGTTTATCTGTTGGAAACGGCTAAAAGGCACTTCCCCCAAACCTGAATAGGATTGTTAACTACCAAGACAGCTCAAGGTATTTTATTGCCTCTTGTTGGCCAAACACCTGAACAGCTGTATGCTATTCCCCAAACTGATAATGCTTCTGTACCCTTTGATACCTTATCCTTTGAAGTGTATATTTCCACCTTGTCTTGGGACAAATTGTACTAGTAAACACAGGGTCCTTGGTCAAGGTAAAAGTCTTGTAGCTCCTTCAGCTGAAGCTCCTCTGATCCTCAATGCCTTTCAAAACTATCTTTTGTTCTTGGACTCCTTCTTGAATCTATGCATAGCCCTTTTCTCCAGAATGCTGAACCCTTTGTAAGGCTGGGAAAAGAGCCTCAGCATTATGATTCCTGAATGAGGGACACCAATAATTATAATGCCCTAATGAGGGACACCAACAGTTTTGAACTCTGCATCTAGTAGATTGCTTGTCTCCATTTTGTGTACTTCTTTTTCTGGAGTTTTGTTCTGTTCTTTCATGTGGGGTATGTTTCTTTGACTCCTCATTTTGTCAGCCTCCTTGTACTGGTTTCTATCTATTATGTAGAGATGTTGTGTCTCCCTGGCTTGATGGAGTGGCATTCATATTGAAGGGTTCAGTGGCACAGTCATCCTAGCTGGACACTCTAGGTCTGCCCTTCTTCTGCCCCTGTGTGGGTTATGTACATCCTCCTTTTCTAGCCTTGATTGTTTTTGGCACATCAATAGGGGTGGTTTATACCTAAGCCAATCAGCTACAAAGACTGACAGTGACCACCATGGAGCAGTATTAAGTATTTCTCTCTTGGACTGTGACCAGTGAGGCTTGAGAGTGGTCCACAAGTCCTGAGTAAGGGCGGCTAGGGATTGAGAAAATGAAAGAGATAGACACAGAAACAGAGGGGAAAAGCTGGGACCAGGTGGAACAGTTGGCCATCAGATAGAGAGATAATGACCCAGAGCCAGTGCAGCAGGTTTATTATAAATAGTATAATTCCAGGAAGTTTTACTAGAGTTTAAAACAAAGGAAATTATGTGAAATCATGGTTAAAGATCAAGCTATATTCATGGTTAAAGGTAAAGCTGTAATTTTTCATTTTTTGTGGCCTCTTTGTAATTTTTGTGGCCTCTTTTGTGGCTCACTCCTGACTAAGCATAGATAATTGTGTCTGTTCCTTGTGTCTGACTGAACTTGGATAATGAAATCCAACCCCTGGCACCTGAGCTAAGGGTCATGCTGACAACATACCTGCCTCTGGCATGGTATGTCTCCAGGATGTGGCTCTGCTAAAATCACTGGACTCAGCCCACAATAATTAAAGAAATGCTCATTGTGCCTTTCCAGGCACTCTCTACAGACCAAGACTTACTTCAACATAGCTCTAGTGCCTTCTGAGTCCACCTCTTGAGTGTATTGATCATGGAGGTGGTTAGTTATAATTGATGTAGTCTGAAGCTGTCCAAAAGGTGTACTAGTTCTTATGTCTTCTGGGAAGTGAGATGCCAACTTGTGCCCTCCTGAGGGCCAGAAGAATGAAGATGGCTGCTACTTGTGCTGAACTTTGTGGTGCCCAGACGAGGCCAAGCTATGAATCAAGACTGGCTGCCAGTGAGAGGTATGAGCACACTGAGGATAGATGCTGCTTGTTTGAGAAATTTTAGGTAATTCTGAAGCATGAGCCAGGACAGGCCATTTGTATGGAAAAGTCACTGGAAATGGATTAGATGGGCCCACAAGTTGGGCAAGGGGATTCTTAGGGGATCAAAAGGGTGGAACAAACAGTGTTAGTCAGGCTGACAGGTATAGAGCCTGCCTGAATAGCTTTGCTGAAGAAACCCCACAAAGGAACAATGGCCTCTCAATACTTTTCTGTGGAAAAAAGCTACTCCTCCAGCTCTCACTCTGATGCCAGACAATCCAATTCCTCTTTTTATGTCCTTGGTGCTGCTGACCCTATGCTAGAGCTCAGAGAAAATAAATCCAAGAAAGACCATGTACAAGACCTTTAAGAGAAACTCCAGCACCCCCTGTCTCATTCAGTCCCAATTGCCACTGGTTTTTACAGGTGGAAGTTATGTGAACTTATGTTGCTGGCACTGGAACCATGAGCTGGGGTTTCCAGTTTGGGGTTGGGACTTCTTACGCCCAGGGGGGACCTCTGCAGCTAAGATGACCCTCCTAATTTTTATCTGCCACACATGAGTGTGGGACTAGCCTATTTTGCTTTTCCACCCCTCCTACCATTCTCACTGTGGCTTCTTTATACCTTTAGTGGTAGGACTTCTGTTCAGATAGATTTCAGGTGGTTCTGAATGTTGTTTATTATGTAGTTTAGTTGTAATTTTTTTAAAAAAATATGTCTTTTATTAATTTTTAGAGAGAGGGAACGGGAGAAGGATAGAGAGACGGAAACACTAATGAAAGAGAAACATCATTGATCAGCTGCCTCCTGCATGTCCCCTACTGTGCCATAACCCAAGCATGTGCCCTCACTAGGAATCAAACTAGTGACTTCTTGGTTCATGCTTAACCACTGAACCACACTGGCCAGGCATAGTTGTAATTTTGATTTGATTGTGGGAGTATTCAAAAATCAAATTTACCTACCCCACCACTTTGATCCAAACCCCAACTTGGATGGCCCTTTTTTTATTTTAAAATATATTTTTATTATTTTCAGAAAAGAAGGGAGAGGCAGAGAGAGCGATAGAAACATCAATGGTGAGAGAGAATCATTGATGGGCTGCCTCCTGCACACCCTCTACTGGGGATCGAGCCTGCAACCCATGAATGTGCCCTTGATCAGAATCAAACCTGGGACCCTTCAATCTGCAGGCCAGTGCTCTATCCACTGAACCAAACAGCTAGGATGGCCCTTTTATTTTGGAAAAATTGTAAACCTTAGAGTGAGCACAGATATATTATCTAATATTTGCTATGCATTATTATACCTTTGATTGGAAAGGTATCACATCTTAATGGATTAAGACTATGAAAACTTTTTTTTTATCATTTGTCATATAGTTACAGTGAGCTTTGGGACATTTTAAAATTCAGGATATCTGGGGTATCAATTATTTAGATGATGTTAGGCTAGGGGTTATAAATCTGAAAATAACACAAGTAAGGGTAGAATATCTGACAGAGTAAATAAATCACCAGAATAAGATAAAATTCTTAAGGACAGGAATCATGTCATATTTAACTCTGCATTTTGAAAACCTCGTACTATATGTGGCACATAATAGATGTTGAATAAATATTTGTCCAATTGAATATTTGTAGAACTAATAAAACTGAAGCTTGAGATCTACATATGGGGGATCTGTAAATACAACAGTTAAGTGGAACAATATGGAGTCTGCCAGAAGTGGTACCATTAACCCTCTGAAGACTGAGACTTTATGAGGGTAGATTTGAGCATTTATATTTGGCTGTACTTTGACCTAAAGCAGCTCTGCCATGGGAGTCTGAAGAATTTTAAGTTCTGAGAATGTAAAGTTGGACTCTAAATAGAAAAAGGTAGTCTTTAGTCTTTAGGAAATCACTTTTTAAAACAGAACAAATGGTTGCAGAGAAAGGTGACCTAGCTTTGAGAAAACCCAATACATAAATATCAGAACCGCCAAAAGAGATCAATGTTACTGTCATGAAACTGTCTTAAATTTCCATCCCAAACCTCATTTTAAAATAGTCTTATTTTAAAATGTTCTCTTTAGGAAGAACATAAACTCTTTCAGGAAACAGCTCTGGGAGCTCTGTACTAGGACAGGTTGGGAACTCAAGTGATTACTAGACTGTTTCTGAAAGAAGATCTATTGGACATACAATTCAAGGTCATCTATCTACTAATTCTAATAAAAGAAAACCATAGCTAGTGCTTGTAATGTTTCCTTTTAATAAGAAAAAAGAGTAATATTTTTCTTAAAAGTTCTAATATTAAATGTTAAAAGTAAGCAGCAAGACTCATGGGCAAAGAGGGGGCTAGGATTGGAAAAGAAGACTCTCTTTAATTGATCCAATTAAGTATGTGGGACAGAAGAAAACTCACCCTTCAATTAACCTGGAAAGAGGCTAGAGATATGCCCTACCAGTAGGGAGTATCTCAAAGAAATATTGATATCTTAAAAAATATTGATTCCAGCCCAACCAAAGTTTGGACTTGAAATTTCAATGACTTTTAAACTCAATGTGGGAAATTCGACTTCAAGTTAGAAGTCAGAATAAATGATAAAGTTAAGAATCAAGAGGAGAAAATGGCGGCAGAGTAGACGGACGCGTCTGGATCTTTGTCGCTGGGCAGAGGGAGAGAGAGCGGCTGAGAGTTGCATTGGGAGTGTTTGGTGGCAAGCTAGGAGTCAGTTGTCCTCCAGGGGAAGGCGGGGAACTGCTGGAGGGGGCTCTCCCGGCCAGGCAGCCCCACTGCCACGGGGTTTTTGTCGGCCGGAGCCACCAGCACGAACGCGGAGCCCGAGCCAGCTTGCAGTGGGAGGTGGATGTCTGCGGCGCTCTGAAGCCTTCAGCTGGGCACCCATCGAGCAGCCAGGGACCCGGGGACCCAGAACTCTGCTCTCCAATCGGCACAGACACGCGGCGGAACCAGAGATCCACAGAGCACACGGAAAGGTCAGATTGCGCCTGACTTAAGGGGGAGGTGGATGTCTGCCAAGGTCTGAAAGCTGCGGCTGACGGAGGCACCCACAGAGCAGCCAGGACCCAGAGCGCAGCTTCCCAGGCGGCACAGACGCGCAGGCAGAGGATTCAGAGATCCACAGGGCGCGCAAGGAAGGGTCAGACTTAGCTTGGGCCGGGGTGCGGTCTCCTACCCCCGCAGGGCAGAGATGCGCACACTGTGGGAGCCGGGCTGTGGGAAAGCTGCCTCTGGAGAGGTCCGCAGAGGTGGTCAGGGTGTGATCCCTGAGTGTGAAGGCAGACCCTCTGAGCTGTTGACAGAGGAGAGCTCCGGAAAACGACTCTTTTTTTTTTCTTTTTCTTTTTCTCTGGGGCAGAGGGACAACCTGGGAGTTATTGCAGTGTCCAGGCTGCAAAACTCCCACCAACTGGTTTTGGGAACCACAGAGTAGCAGGATCTGAGCACAGCCTATAGAGAGGTCCTGTGCTTTGTCTCAGAGATCAATTCCGAAACACTGCCACCCAATGGATGACACACAAATTGACTCTCGCATAACCACAAGAGAATAAAGAGATTAAAACACCAAGAGGGGAACACAGGGAACTGCAATACCTCCCCTACTGGGAAACAGGAGTGCCAAGCAGAATAATAGTGGAAGTGAAGGACCATTCTATTTTTCTTCTTCTTTTTTTTTTTATTTTTTTATTTTCCCTTCTTTCTTTTTTCTTTTTTTTATTTTTAATTCTTTATTTTTCATTTTCACATATTTTAATTAAAAGAATATTTTTTTCTTTCTGCCTCAATTGATTTTACCTTTATAATTATTACATTTTTGTTTTAAACTAGTATTATTAATTACTACTAGTACTTTACCATTTTTGGAAAAAAAAGTGTCATTTTGTTTTCTCTTTATTTTATTTCGGGATTAGAGTTCTACATTCTATTTTCATCTTCCCTTTAGCATAATTTTACTCCAACTCAACTCTACCTTTATGTCAACACTTTCCTCCTAACTTTCCCCATTTTGCTGTCTTGTTTCTCTTTCCCTTTTCCAACTTTTGATTCTCCCTATTTTTCTCTTTACCTGGTTAAAATTTCACCCCATTTATATATCTAATTTCAAATCCCCTACTATAAGTCCACACAAACCTCTCCCCTCTTGTCGTCAATAGCCAAAAAGTTGTTTTTTTTCTATGTCCTTTTGTTGCTATTTGCCTGAAAAGTGATTATATCGATTTTTTGAAAAAAATTTTTGAGAGATTGTTTTAGTTTATTCTACTTATTTTATTTTGCTTTTTGCTTGCTTTGTTTTCTACCTCTCTTTTCCCTCATCTCCCTCGATACCAGTTGCTATTTGCAATTTGCATTAATCTCTAGGTACTGATTGCTGGCCTTTATTGGGATTAGTGACTGTTCTATTGGAGTTGTCTCCTGACATCCATATTTTGTTCCTCTTTTCTCTCTTATACACTTTCTTTTCTCTCTGACTTTTTTCTCTTCCTCTTTCCTTCTCCTTTTTCTCCTTTTTATTTTCTTATTTTATTTTATTTTATTGTTCATTTATTTATCTTTTTTTTTTCTTTTTCACTCTCCCAATTTGATTTTGGCACTTCTTTCTTTTTTTTCTTCCTCATTTTCCTCTTCTTCTTTCTCTATTTACCCCTAATTTGTCCTTCATTGGTGGTCACCTTATTTGTGATTATTAACATCTTGAATACATCTCTACTCAGTGCCTTGTGTGCTGTACCTGGTCGTGTTGTAGTTTGTGCCTTTCAATCAACGTAGGAGAGAGCACTACATAACCAGACACCCAGAGAAGAAAGACCATGGGCAGAAAAAGAAACAGCCCACAAAAGACAGAAAGGCAGGTTTCACCAGAAAAGGAAGTAAACGAAATAGAACCACAAATAAGCCTACCAGAGAAAGAATTCAGAGAAATTATCATAATGTGGTTGAAAAGAATGGAAGACAAATTTGACAATATGACTAAGAGCCTAGAGGAGGTGAAGAAGCATGAAGAAGAAATGCAGAAGAAACTAGAGGAAGTGCAGAATAAACAAGAAGAAATGAATAATGACATCACTGCTATAAAGAACACAATAGAAAGCATCAAAAGTAGACTAGAAGAAGCAGAGGACCGCATCAGTGAGCTAGAAGACACGGTAGGAAAAAATACCCAAGTACAGCAGCTTCTAGAAAAAAAAGTTAAAAAGCAAGAGGAGAGTCTAAGGGAACTTTGGGATAACATGAAACAAAATAACATCTGCATCATTGGGGTTCCAGAAAGAGTGGAAACTGAACAAGGATTAGAGAACGTGTTTGAAGAAATAATGACAGAAAATTTCCCCAATATAGAAAAGAAAAAACCCACACAAATCCAAGAAGCTCACAGAGTCCCAAGCAAAATGAACCCCAACAAACCGACACCGAGGCACATTATAATTAAATTGGCAAACACTGACGACAAAGTAAGAATCTTAAAAGCAGCCAGAGAGAAACAGAAAGTTACCTACAAAGGAACCCCCATAAGACTAGCTACTGACTTCTCAACAGAAACTCGTCAGGCCAGAAGAGAATGGAATGAAATATACAAAGTCATGCAAAGGAAGGGTCTGAATCCAAGAATACTGTACCCTGCAAGACTCTCAATCAAAATTGAAAGTGAAATCAAAAGCTTCACAGACAAAAAAGGACTAAGGGAATATATTACCACCAAACCAGCAATGCAAGAAATGTTAAAAGGTCTGCTGTAATAAAAAGAAAGAGGAAGCGAAGAAGGAACTCGGGGGTAAGGACTAAAAATGGCAACAGATAAGTACTTATCAATAATAACTTTAAATGTAAACGGATTAAATTCTCCAATCAAAAGACATAGGGTAACCGATTGGATAAGAAAACATGATCCATATATCTGCTGTCTGCAAGAAACCCACCTTAGGAAAAGAGATGCACACAGATTGAGGGTGAAGGGATGGAACATGGTATTTCAGGCAAATGGAAATGAAAAAAAAGCTGGGGTTGCAATACTTATATCTGACAAATTAGATCTCAAAGTGAAGGACATAACAAGAGATAAAGAAGGCCACTTCATAATACTAAAGGGAACAATCCAACAAGAAGAAATAACTCTGGTAAACATATATGCACCCAATATAGGAGCACCTAAATACATAAAAAAACTCTTGGAGGACATTAAGGGAGAGATTGACAGCAATACAATCATAGTAGGAGACTTTAATACCCCACTGTCACCATTGGACAAATCCTCTAAACAAAAAATCAGCAAAGAAACATTAATTCTAAATGACTCACTAGACCAGATGGAATTAATTGACATCTTCAGAACATTTCACCCCAAAGCCACAGAATATACATTTTTCTCCAGTGCACATGGGTCATTTTCAAAGATAGACCATATGTTGGGTCATAAGAAAAGTCTCTTCAAATTCAAGAAGATAGAAATCATATCAAGCATTTTCTCAGACCACAGTGGCATAAAACTGGAAATCAACTATAATAAACACAATAGAGAGAAATCAAACACATGGAGACTAAACAGCATGCTTTTAAACAACGACTGGGTAACCAGAGAGATCAAGGAAGAAATAAAAAACATCATGGCAACAAATAACAATGACAACACAACAATACAAAATTTATGGGACACAGTGAAAGCAGTCTTGAGAGGGAAGTTCATAGCCCTACAAGCCTACTGCAAAAAACAGGAAACAATGGAAATAAATCACCTAAACCTAAAACTCAAAGAGCTAGAACGTGAGCAACAAGAAAAGCCCAGTGTACTCAGAAGGAAGGAAATAGTGAAGATCAGAGCGGAGATGAACAACTTCGAGACCAAAGAAACAATTCAAAAGATCAACAAAACAAAGAGCTGGTTCTTTGAAAGTATAAACAAGATTGATGGGCCCCTAGCCAGGCTCACCAAGAAGCAAAGAGGGAAGACCCAAATAAACAAAATCAGAAATGAAAGAGGAGAAATAACAACAGACCCTGTGGAAATACAAAGGATTGTTAAAAAATACTATGAACAACTCTATTCCAACAAATTGGACAACCTGCAAGAAATGGACATTTTCCTAGAAAAATATAACCTCCCAAAACTCAATGAGGAGGAAGCCAAACATCTCAATAGTCCAATAACTATGGAAGAAATTGAAGCAGTAATCAAAAAGCTTCCAGCAAATAAAAGCCCGGGTCCAGATGGCTACACAGGAGAGTTTTACCAAACATTCAAGGAAGAATTAAAACCTATCCTCCTCAGACTATTCAAAAACATTCAAGAAGAAGGAATACTACCAAACACCTTCTATGAAGCCAGCATCACCCTAATACCAAAACCAGATAAAGACAATACAATGAAAGAGAATTATAGGCCAATATCTCTCATGAACATAGATGCCAAAATCCTCAACAAAATTCTAGCAAACCGGATTCAGCAGTACATCAGAAAGATCATACACCATGACCAAGCAGGATTCATCCCAGGAATGCAGGGATGGTTCAATATCCGCAAATCAATAAATGTGATACATCACATAAACAAATTGAGAGATAAAAATCACATAGTCATATCAATTGATGCAGAAAAAGCATTTGACAAAATCCAACATCCTTTCTTGATAAAAACTCTCAGCAAAGTGGGAATAGAAGGATCATACCTCAACATCATAAAAGCCATATATGATAAACCCACAGCTAACATCATACTCAATGGGCAAAAACTAAAACCATTTCCCCTAAGAACAGGAACAAGACAGGGATGCCCACTCTCACTACTCCTGTTCGACATAGTACTGGAAGTATTAGCCATTGCAATTAGACAACAAGAAGAAATAAAAGGCATCCAAATTAAAAAAGAAGAAGTAAAGCTGTCCTTATTTGCAGATGACATGATATTGTACATAAAAAACCCAAAGGACTCCATTCCAAAACTAATTGACTTAATTAATGAATTCAGCAATGTAGCGGGATACAAAATTAATGCTAAGCAGTCTGTGGCATTTCTATACACTAACAGTGAAATTATAGAAAGAGAAACTAAAAAAGCAATCCCATTTACCATAGCACCAAAAAAATTAAGATACCTAGGAATAAACCTAACTAAAGAGGTAAAAGACCTATATGCAGAAAACTACAGGACACTGAAAAAAGAGATAGAGGAAGATGTTAACAGATGGAAGAGCATACCATGCTCATGGATTGGGAGAATCAACATCATTAAAATGTCGATACTACCCAAAGCAATCTACAGATTCAACGCACTACCCATTAAAATACCAACGGCATATTTCACAGACCTACAAAGAATTCTTCATAGATTCATCTGGAACAAAAAAAGACCACGGATAGCTACAGCAATTCTGAAAAAAAAGAATAAAGTAGGTGGGATCTCAATACCAGACTTCAAGCTATACTACAAAGCAACTGTTCTCAAAACAGCCTGGTACTGGCACAAGAACAGACATATAGATCAATGGAATAGAATAGAGAACCCAGATATCCACCCAAACCACTATGCTCAATTAATATTTGACAAAGGAGGCATGAACATTCAATGGAACCAAGATAGCCTCTTCAATAAATGGTGTTGGGAAAATTGGACAGATACATGCAAAAAATCAAACTGGACCACCAACTTACACCAAATACAAAAATAAACTCAAAATGGATACAGGACTTAAACATTAGAAGGGAAACCATAAAAATACTAGAGGAATCCACAGGCAGCACAATCTCAGATATATGCCGAAAGAACTTCTTCACTGATACTGCTCCAAAGGCAATGGAAGCTAAAGAAAAAATAAACAAATGGAACTACATCAAAATAAAAAGCTTTTGCACAGCAAAAGAAACCATCAACAAAACAACAAGAAAGATCAATGCTTGGGAGAACATATTTGCAAATGCTATCACTGATAAAGTTTTAATCTCCAAAATCTACAACCAACTTATACAACTTAATAAAAGGAAGATAAATGTTCCAATAAAAAAATGGGCAACGGACCTAAATAGAACCTTTTCAAAAGATGACAGAAGGAAGGCCAAGAGACACATGAAAACATGTTCAAAGTCATTAATCATCCGAGAGATGCAAATCAAAACAACAATGCTATACCATCTTACACCTGTCAGAATGGCAATCATCAACAAATCAACAAACGACAAGTGTTGGCGAGGATGCGGAGAAAAAGGAACCCTTGTGCACTGTTGGTGGGAATGCAGACTGGTGCGGCCACTGTGGAGAACAGTATGGAGTTTCCTCAAAAAACTACAAATGGATCTCCCATTTGACCCTGTAATCCCACTCTTAGGAATTTATCCTAAGAAATTACAAACACCAATCAGAAAGGATTTATGCACCCCTATGTTCATAGCAGCACAATTTACAATAGCTACAATTTGGAAACAGCCTAGGTGCCCGTCAGCAGATGAGTGAATCAGAAAACTGTGGTACATCTACACAATGGAATTCTATGCAGCCATTAAAAAGAAGGAATTCTTACCATTTGCATCAACCTGGTTGGAACTGGAGAGCCTTATGCTTAGTGAAATAAGCCAGTCAATGAAGGAGAAGCATCACATGATCGCACTCATTGGGGGATAATAAAGAACATTATAACTGATGAACAAAAGGATAGATACAGAGACAGTAAAGCTTCGAACAGACTGTGAAATTACAGCAGTAAGATTAAAGTTAGGTGAGGTAGATAAGAGATCAATCAAAGGACTTGTGTGCATGTATATAATCATAACCAATGAACATAGACACTGGGGGGTTGAGGTATGCCTGGGAGGGAGGGGGGGCAATGGGGAGATATGTATAAAAAATTAATAATAAAAAAAAGAATTAAAAAAAAGTTAAGAATCAATAAAAAAGATAATAGTTATGGAATTTCTTTAAATTTTTTCCCTAAAATGTAATATTGCTATGTATTAAAAGAACTAGTAATTATTGAATACCCAAATACTGTGCTTAGTTAGGGCTGTAGGAGATGAAGATAAAGAATTAATCTTCAAAAGCTACAATTTAAAGTATTGTTTAAGAGCTACACTTGTGCTACCAGTAAAAGTAGAGTACTACCTGGGTTTGAAAGGGGGAGATCACTTCCTACTGGGATGATGATGGAAGAGGTGACATTGAAGTTGAGCTTTCAGTGAAGGATTTTTGTGGCTAGGTAGAGGAGGTGGTATAGCATTTTAGATAAAAGGAATGAATGAACAAAGGCTTATAATAAGCATTTATTTAGTCCCCATTATGTACTAGGCACTATACTCTGACACTAGTTAAAAAAAAAAAAGATGACTATAATACAGAAGCGTAATGAAAAGAAAACATATGTGAGAAATAGTAAACAGATCTGATTTGATATATCAAATGTTTCCTATGCAGGGTAAGTGTAGGAGATGAACTTGAGAAAAAAATTGGGGACTGATGCCAGACTAATCTCTGATTCTTGAAATAGCTAAATATGAAGAGCATAAAATATTATATTCCAGTGAGTTAAGAGGAAAGTTATTCTTTGTTTTAACTTGAATTTCAAAGCACATTTTAGAGGGACCACAACCTGGTGGTAGAATACTTACATTGCATCATATGTTATTGAAAAACAAACATTCTAAAGTTTAAAACTTCAAACCTTTATAAATAACAAATAAGAATATTATAAAAATGAGATAATTATTCATTGTATAAATGTATTCTCCATCATATTCCTTTCTAAATAGAGGATCCATGAGAGCAACTAAAATGATTTTTTCCCTACAAACTCTGATAAATTTTTAAATAGAAAAATGGTAAGATTATTCATTTATTTAATTATCCAAATTACTTTGATTATTAATAGTTATAATTACATAAATATATAATGACAACATTAAGAAAGAGATTTAACAATTTTATTTTTGGGATATTTCAATCTTAAGATATTCTTTGACTGCATCCTTTATATGTATCTTGATTGGGTAGTGGTTACACATGTGATGAAATTGCATAGAACTACACATATACACATATACATATAAAACTGGTGAAATATGAATATTTGAAACATGTAAGATCTCAATAAAATCTGAGCTGTACCAATGTCAATTCCTAGGTTTAATGTTGTGTTATACTTATGTAAGCTGTCACCATTAGGAGATACTGGTTGAGGGTACATAGGACTTCTCTGCACTCTTTTACCTATCTTCCTGTGAATCCACAATTGTTTAAAAATAAAAAGTTAATTATAAGTATCATTTAGCTCAACATTTACAAAATTCAAGGGCAACAATGAAGTATTGAAAAGTTTAGTATCTAATGAACATTTGGAACTATTTATAAATTCCATCAAATAAAGAATATATCTAGAAAATTAAAAAATATAAGGTATGAGCATTATATTAATTTTCTTTCTTAATTAAAATATGTTCATCTAGATTGATGTATTTTCTTCTCACTTATTATTTATAGATTTATTTTTTCTCTTTGAAATAAGTATGTACATTGAGTGACATTATAGAACAAATCAGAATAAAATGAAGTAAATTGAATTATTATCACTCAAACCCACTCAAATGATACGGTTTTTCCATCTTTCTATCCATATATTCATCTATCATCTATACATTTATTCAACATTTATGAGCAAGTCTCTGTTCTGGATGCTCTTTGATAATATAGATTTAAAAAGTGGTCCAGCCTGTGGTGTCTTTTCTAATTTGCACAAAGGCTCTCTAAAGGCCAGCATTGGTTCAGAAGATAGATATAGGTGTACAAGGAATTTACATTAGTCATTCTCTCAGAATATTGTATTAAATAAGTTTTCTACATCTCTGGCACACAATAAGCACTATGAAAGTATTAGCTGCTGTTATTACTATTTTATTAAATTTATTGGGGTGACATTGGTTAATAAAATTACATAGGTTTCAAATATACAATTCTATGATACATCATTTGTATATTGCATTGTGTGTTTACCACCCAAAGTCAAATTTCCTTAAATCACTATATATTTACCCTTTACTCTTTACTACAACCCCATCCCCATTCCCCTTTTCCTCTGGTAACCACCATATTGTTATTTGTATCTATGAGTTTTTGTTTGCTTTTCTTTTCTATTTTATTTTTTAATTGAATTTATTAGGGTTGCATTTGTTAGTAAAATTATATAGGTTTCAAATATACAATTACCTAATACATCATCTGTATATTGCATTATGTATTCATTATTATATTTAAACTAGAGGCCTGGTGCATGAAATTTATGCACAGAGAGGGGTTGTCCTTCAGCCCAGCCTGTACCCTCTCCAATCTGGGACATCCCTCTCACAATCCAAGACTGCTGGCTCCCAACTGCTCACCTGCCTGCCTTCCTGATTGCCCCTAACCAATTCTGCCTGCCAGCCTGATCACCCCCTGTGTTCCTGTCAGCCTGTTTCCCTCTAACTTCCCTCCCCTGTGGGCCTCATCACCCCTAACTGCCTTCCCCTGCAGGCTCGATCACCCCCAATTGACTTCCCTTGCAGGCCTGGTCCCTCTCAACTGCCCTCCCCTGCTGGCTATCTTGTGGTGGCCATCTTGTGTCCACACGGGATCAGTCATCTTGTGTGTTGGAATGATGGTCAATCTGCATATTACTCTTTTATTAGCAAGGATAGAGGCCTGGTGCATGAGTGGGGGCCAGCTGGTTTGCCCTGAAGAGTGTCCTGAATCAGGGTGTAGGTTCCCTTGGGCCATGGGGTGGCCTGGGTGAGGGGTCTGTCATGGTTTCCAGGCCAGCCACACCCCCTGGCAACCCAAGCAGAGGCCCTGGTATCTGAGATTTATTTATCTTCTGCAATTGAAACTTTGTAGCCTGGAGTGGAGCTAAGCCTTCTGCTCGCTCCCTGGTGGCAGCCATTTCTGTTGGAATTTATTTATCTTCTATAATTGAAATTTTGTAGCCTTAAGCGGAGGCCTGGCTGGCCAGGGTGTGTGGAAAGTTTGGCTTCCTCCATCACCAGGACAACTCAAGCCTCCTTCCTACTCTATCTGTGGCCATAGCCATCTTGGTTGGGTTAATTTGCATACTCGCTTCTGACTGGCTGTTGGGCATGACTTGTGGGCATGGCTTGTGAGTGTAGCAGAGGTATAGTCAATTTGCATATTACTCTTTTTTGGGGGGATAGGATTTGTCCTATGTATTTGACCAAAAGGAAAGTGTCAGGACCTGATAACCAGCAAAGATACACTCAGAACTTTTTTTTTTCATTTGACAAATACTTTTGAATGCCTTGGACATTCCAGGTGCTGTTGTTAACAATGGGCCTAGGTAAAAAAAGTGATTCTCTTTCAACCCTTGCTGTCATAGAATTCTCTTATGAGTGTTGTGAAAAAAATATTATCAAGATTAATTAAATTTGTTTTACTTAATGGTTTCAATTTAACTGCAATATGCTAAATGACAAAGGAGAGGGTGAGAGATACAATACATTAAAAAGTTTTAAGGCTACCGCTAGTCTTAAGAAGCTATTATATTAATAAAGGAGCAGACTTTCATACAGAAATATCAAGTCAAAATGATAACATACCAAAATACATGGTGCAGATAAAAGTTCAGAGGGTAAAGTAATTGTTCAGGCCTGTGGTAACCAAGCAACTTTTTCTAGAACCAACAGAACCTGATCTGGAGCTGAAACAATTTATAGATTTGTATTTTAAAATTACTTTTTTGGATACATCTTTGTTTTACAGAAACTAGTGAGCTGCTCTTCAAATTAGATTTCTCTTTCTTTTAGAAACACAGCCACAGTTACAACATCACACTTTTACGCCTGACCTCATCAACTCCATTTGATGCTTCATTTGTCTTCTTTCTTCCAAATGGTGATTGGATAGTGATATCCAGGACAACCATGGAAGCCACATGCTGAGATCAGCAGAGGCCCCATGAACCTGTGTCCCTGAATGACTACATAGAGTCAAACTTTCCTTTCCCTCCCCACTCCCATTCCCATTCCACACCAACTACTGGTCTTTATAAATGGAAAACAAACTTTTCAGCTATTTATAAGTTTATAGCAGCCTTCTCATCCCCTCCCCCCCTTGTCCCACAAGCTTTTCAGCCTTGTGGTACAATAACCATGGGATGTTACAGTGAACAGGGGTGACAAAACTCTTTTACTACTTCCTGCTGAAAAGGGATGACGTCTAAGGTTAACATTATGTTCTTCCTCTTGGAGAGGTTTGTAGGGAATCTTCTGGCTTGTAGGATCATTTGAATTTTAAAGACATCTAGAAGGGATGAGGTAAAGTGAGTTAACAGATTTAGAAGATGTGGTTCTAGGGTTATGGCTATGAGTAGCATTAACAGTGGTCCTGTCAATGGAAGGAGCCATTTCCAGACTCCCCCCCATGCAGCCCAGATCTCAGATAACTCCTGTCTTATTTTTGAGGCTCAATTAGCTAGTTTCCTGGCCCTATCACTTACAATACCAGACTGGTTAGCATAAAAACAGCATTCTTCCTCAAGGAATAGGCATAGCCCTCCTTTCTCCTCTATGAGAAGGTCTAGTTCCTTTCAGTTCTGGAGAGTAACAGTTGCCAGTTAGTCAATCTGATCCTGTACTGCAACAATACTCGAGCTATTTCTTCTAAACTGTCAGCAAGGTCGTTGGATAGGCTCTGATAGTAGGAGAGAGAAGTTGCCAGTCCCCCTATTCTAGTGCTAACCCCTATAGAAAGGCCAAGTGTTATAAGAAGAGGGATTAGCTGGACTGCTCTTTTAAGAGGTAGTGGGTGAGATTAAGCATTTGGTAGAGTGAGGACTCAGGAGGCACTCAAGAGGCAGAGTGCAGACTTGAGGGTGGTCCAGATTAAGAGAGTTCAGTAACAGTAAAAGAATTAGCCTTCGTTTCATCTTATTTCTTTGCTGTGTAGGAAGCAGTAATTTTACGGTGCTTCTGTGTTCCAGTAAGGGCAGAAGAGTTCTCCTCCTGGGACTAGCCTTGGGTTCTGGCGGCACTCATAAAAAGACAAAATGAGAATTATTAGAAAGATCAAAACAATGATTATCCAGAAATACCAGAGCATTTTGCCTTTAAGAGAAGATAAGGAAGAAAGATTCATGTAAGGAAGAATTCAACAGGGCATTTCTGAATTCCTTGGAGCAGGTTGATCAGCTAGATTCATTGTCTTCTTGAGGGTGATCTGCAGGGGGTGTTTCTGGTCAGAGGTCACCTTTCACTCAGGCTGGGCGTCACTTGGCTGCTTTCACCCGGGAGTGGTCAATATAGTTGTTCAGTACTGCAACCTTGAGAACTGTGGGAGTGGTTAGTATGACTGGATAGAATCCCTTCCAAATTGGCTTAAGGGACTCTTTTTTCCAGTCATTTACCCAAACCTAGTCTCCAGGTTTATAAGGAGGTACATCTGTTCCTAGAGAAATGGGTAGTTGGTCAGTAACCCATCTATGGACCTCAAAGACAGTTTTTCCAAGTCCTTGTAGTTGCTTCTGGATTTCTAAGTTTCCTATTTCCCCCAAATCTCCCTTTGGCTGAATTAAGGGAGAGGGTCTACTATATAGAATTTCAAAGAGAGAGAAATTCTGCAGCATACCTGCAGGAGTATAAGAGGCAAGATATCTGTCCAGAGTAGGGGTGTCTCTTGGCATAGCTTAGTCATAGCCTGCTTTAGAATCCAGTTCATGCGCTCTACTTTCCATGAACTCTGAGGCCGGTAGGCTGTATCTAATTCCTAAAGCCTTAGTTACCTGTTGTACTATTTCTGCTACAAAGGCTAGGTCATTATTAGACCCTATGGTCAGAGGCATTCCATATGGTGGAATTATGTCCTTTAGCAATGCCTTAGCGACTTCTTTTACCTTTTCGGTGCAAGTGGGATATGCCTTGATCCAGCCCGAAAAGGTGCAAACAAAGACTAGTAGGTATTTATTTCCTCTGCTAGGACCTACTTCTGTAAAGTCTACTACTAAATCCTCAAAAAGAGCTTGTCCACAGCGCTGAACTCCTATTGGTCCCACAGAATCCTGGTTGACATTGTTCTGCCCACAGAGGAGGCAACGCTGAGAAACTGAGGTACACAAAGAGGGAAGACGGGCAATTATGTAGTATCTGCCTAACAAAGCTTCTAGAGCATGAACTTCCTAAATGAGTAAGTTTATGCTGTTGAAAGACTATATTATGGGCTAACTGTTCTGGGACATAGACCCTATGATCTGGGATTATCCACCAACCTTTTGTTCTTTCCCCTTTTTGCTGGGCCCATTCCTCCTCCTGCGGAGTGTACTTTGAGGGTTCAGGTAATTCAGGGCCAACATGATCCGTGCTGGTGCTGCTTGTTCTTTGGCAGCCTGCTTTACTGCAGCATCAGCACACTGGTTTCTTTCTGACACTGAGTCTTTCCGTTTCTGGTGACCTTTGCAATGAATGACAGCTATTTTTTTAGGCTCCCAAACTGCTTTTAGTAACTTTAAAATCTCATTTTGGCTTTTGATTCTTTTTCCTCCTGCCATCAGAAGCCCCCTTTCCTTGTAAATAGCTCCATGGATATGCAGGGTAGCGAAGGCATAGCATGAATCAGTGTAGAAGTTGGCACGCTTATCCTTACTGAGTTCTAAGGCTCTGGAGAGGGCCCACTGCCTTCTGCACTGACCATCCTTGAGGCAGGGCCTGTGCTTCAATTGTCTCAAAGTCTGATACCACTGCATGCCTGGCTCGTCTTTTTCCTTCATCTAAGAAGCTACTGCCATCTGTGAACAATACTAAGTCTGGATTCTTTAGGGGCTTATCTTCTTCTTTGACTAATAAGGCCGTGGCTGCAAGGGCCCTGAGACACAGGGGCCACCCGGAGGCAACTGGGTCAATCTGCTTGGAGAGATAGGCTACCGGTCTTTGCCAAGATCCAAATTCCTGGGTTAGTATTCCTAAGGCAACCCCACTGTTCTCATTGATGAAGAAATTAAAGTCCCATGTCACATCTGGTAGCTCTAGTGCTGGGACCGCAGTGAGCTTTGCCCACAAATCCTGTACTGGGCGGTAGTCATTAGTCCCAGACTGTTTGACAGGCAAGAGGGGAGTATCTCATGATGATTGGCATCTTTTAAGGAGTCCCCACTGAAGTAGCCAGTCTAAGTGGACCTGAATTCTTAGGCATGCCTCCCGTGGAATTGGATATTGATGGATTTCACGGACTATGCTCCAGGCTTTAAGTCAATTAATATTAAGCCATGGTCTTTGGCCATGCCAGGGGATTTCCTTCTGTCCAGACCAGCAGAAATTCTTCGTCTAGTTCAGGCTTCTAAAGGTGAGGCTTTTGACTGAGGGGCATAAAGTCTCCATTCTTCCTCCCGGGGCACTGCTAAGGACATGATCATTGGAGAAGTTTCCTCATTAGGTGAAGCTGTGCTGAGCCATTTGGAGCAAAAGTGATTTCTGTCCCCATTTTGGCTAAAAGCTCTCTACCCATCAGAGGTACTGGACAATCTGGCAAGTACAGAAATTCAGTGGCCACCAAGTTAGCATCGGTGAGGCTGGCAGAATGGTCCTCGGGTCTGGTCTCCAGTAGCTCCAATAATGGTGATCTCCTTTTCTGAGAGAGGCACTGCTGTGTGACTACTGAGTGCTCCACTCCTGAATCAACTATAGAGTCCACAGTCTGGCCCCCAGTTTTCATTTTGACCATGGGCTCGTGGGGGCCCAGCTGAAAAGAGTGCAGTCTGTCCTAGTCAAAGTCAGCTGCTGCCAGCCCAATAAGGTCTGCTTCAGGTGGTTCTGACTGATAGTGACTGATTGGAAAGGGGGACCCTGTTTTCTTGCTTTGCTGTTTGGGACATTCATTTTTCTAGTGCCTGTTTCCTAACAATAGGCACACTGGTCCCGTCTCAGGTTTGCTGTTCCTTTCCCTCCTGATTTGTCTTCTTTCTTCCCTTTTTGGGCTGTCTTGGGGCCTGAACCTCTGAAAGCTGCTGCTATTACATTGGCCTTTCTTTTTATTTTATTTTCTTTCTCCTTTTTTGCTGCCCTGTCTTGGTTGATGAAAACCTTGTTGGCTGTCTCTAGCAATTCACTAACATTTTTCCCCACAAACCCTTCCAGCTTCTGTAATTTTCCCCTGATAACAAGCTGGGCTTGGCCTACAAAAGCAGCATTTACCATGGTTTGAGTGTCCAGGGCCTCAGAGTTAAAGGGAGTGTAGATCTGGTATGCCTCACACAGTCTCATAGAAAGCTGCTGGACTTTCCTCAGGCTTCTGGAAAACCTCACAGATTTTAGTCATAATGATGGGCTTCTTGGCTCTGGCCCTGACCCCCTGGAGGAAAGCCAGCTGGTATCTTTCTAGCCTGGTCTTTCTGTCTTCTGAGTTTGGGGACCAATTAGCTTCCTCATCTGGGAGGGCCTCCCTTGCCCATCTGTCTCTGTCTAATGTCCTTGCCGGGGCCTGTGTCTGGAGCCACTTCTGAGCCTCTGTTACTACTCTCATGCGCTCCTCAGTGTTAAAGAATGCTAAAAGGAGCTGCTTGCAGTCCACCCAGATGGGTGTCTGGGTATGGAAGATCATTTCTAGGAGATCTACTATGTCTTGAGGTTTTTCAGAATAAGCTGGAGTGTGTTGCTTCCAATTCAGAATGTCACTTGTGATAAAGGGCTGATAATAATAAACTGGCCTTCCTTCCTGTAAGGTCCCATCTTCATCAAGCACTTGGGCACCTTGAATCTTCCTGAGAGGCATCTGATGTGCCAGCTGTTGTTTGGGCCCTTGATTGGCTGAATGCAAGCACTGCCCAACCTGCTCTAGAGAGCCTGGTTGAGGGGAGATGGAGGGAGGTGGTGTTTCCAGACTTTCTGGACCTTCCATGCTCTCAGGGGAGGTGGGGGGGTGGGCACTTGGAGCTGCCTGTGGCTCATATGGAGGTGGTAAAACTGGTGGGACTTCCTCGGGGTGAGGGTGGGGTGTCCTATAGAATAGGGGATTGAACTTCCTTCTGAGGGACCTGCTTCTTCTCTCCTGCCTGCTTTTCCTTAGCTTGCACCTGTCCTGCCTGCCTCTCCTTAGCCTGAACCTGCTCTACCTGACTCTTTACTCCTGCTACCTTCTCTGTCCCTTCTTACATGCAGAACCAGACCAAAGGTGGCAAGGTTTGAGCAATTTCTAACCAGCTATGTAGGGGAAACTCATCTGGGGGTCCAGGGTCTCCTGTGACTGCATTCCAGACCTCCCTGACCAATTCTTCATCTAAAGAGCCTTCTAAGGGCCAGCCAATCCCGAAGGCTGGCCCTTGTACTTCACAGAATTTCCTCAGTGTTGCAGAATTCATTTTAATTCCATAATCCCCATCAAATCCCTTTTTAAAATTTTTCAACATGCAATTGAGAATAGTGGGTTTACTCTGTCCTGACCAAATGTTGATCTGTGGTGATAGACAGACAAGGGAAAGGGTGACCTGTTTTCACAGATTCTCACTCAGATGCCCCTCTGGAGTTTAGATTCATCTTAACTAAGGTGCACCCGTATAAACCCCGGGCCTGGTCACCTCCACGTGGGGGTGAGTCACCGTTATGCCATATGACAAAAAGGGAAACTACAGATTGGGACCCAGTTGGACTTAGTAACAAAAATCGTGGAGCCACACAAAGGAAAGGAGAGGGCAGGCCTTCTCCTTCCACACTCACACACTTTCACCAGACATTCACTCAGAGTTTAAACAACAGTCCACCCAATTCCTGATTCCTGATTAATTTGCCTGAGGAAGCTTTATGGCTTCTGGGGAGGTGATCAAGCTTCCCCTTCCACTCACTTAGAGTGGGCTGAACTGATGGGGCCCCTACCTTACTGATTCTGTCGACAGTCCAGAAGTGTCCTTCCACTCTCTCCAGATGCTGGCCAGGTCCTGGGCTGAGGTCTGGAAGCACCCAGAGTCCCGCAGTTTAATTCTGCTAATTCAGCAGAGTGGTGCCTCCAGGAGGCCTGTCCAGCACCCTGGGGCCTCAAATCTGGTCCACTCACCAGAAGCTAAAAAGTCAAGCATGGGTTGATTTTCCCAGAATCTCAGGGAACCAATAACGTTACAGAGAACCAGAATAAATCAAGCAATGCTCAGAGAGTTTGGAGTCACACTTTATTCATCGGTGGGCTTAGAGAAAATGAATTCAAATTCTAAACAAGGCTATAAGCAGAACTTCCCTTTTTATTAAAGAGCCAGCCCTATGTGAACTTAGTGGTTATCTCACTGCTGGCCTTGAAAACAGCACAGTTCTATCTAATTAAAAAATGCACCTGGCATGACATTTAAATTATGGGGATACCTAGTCTCTAGCCTACAAGGTAAGACAGCTAAGTTTATCTTCCTCATTATTCAAGCAGGCTAAAGCAGGCTAGAAAGCAAAGTTATGTGTTTTTTTTTAGAATAAGAGGCCGTCTAAAAAAAACCCAAAAAAACAAAACCAAAACACACACACACACACACACACACACACACACACACACACACACAAAAAAAAAAAAAACCCAGCAGCAGAGATTTCCAAACAGTAGTTTTATAAAATAGGGGTTAGCCTTCTCAGCTTTAATACACTTCAGGGCACAATCAGATTGACTTTGATTTTTTTTTTTATTAGTGTCTTCGACAGTATATCAGTCAGTGAAATACAACATGCAAACTCTGAGTCACCTGAGGGCTCCTGGATAATCATTGGGGGTGGGGGCTCCTGGATAATCATTGATAGCTTTAGATAAATTCTGAACCAAATATTATGTGCATGAATCTTGTTTTGCAGATATGGATAAAACGAGAGAAAGGAGATATTGAATGACTCACTTAATCTCTTAATGGGGGTTAGGTATCTGAGGGTGTCCCTGCATGTACACAGGAGTGTGTGTGACCACTGGCACCCAAGCTGGTTCACTTTCCATTATGTTAACCAATTTTTAAAGCTAGTTTAAATTATTATTTTTTAACCATTCACCTGCAGCAAATATTGAAAAGCAGCTTGGTCATTAGTTTTTAAAAATGACTATACTTAAAAGATAGTTGTCATCTCTATTTTATCTTCTCTGGCTGCAATCCCAGTCCCATTAAGTTTCATGATGACATTTGCCAAATAAAGCTAATCAGTTAATAAATACAAATGTTCACAAGTTTTCCTTTTGATATGAGTCTAGCTCTATCTTTGACTTTATGGACCTTGGGCAGCCACACATTGTAACTGTAAAAAACACAAATGCTCCCATAGCCTGAAGTCATATTATTATGGACCATTTACTAGTACAGTGGTACCTCAAGATACGAGTTTAATTCGTTCCGTAACCTTGAGGCATGGGAAACTATGAGATGCTCGAGTCGCAGTAAACTGGTGGGTCATGTGCAGCTGGCCAATCCGCGCGATTACTCGTATCTCAACTGTTGCTTGTATTTCAAAACAAAAATCGCTCGCTCGATGGCTCGTATCTCAAAAATCTTGTATGTTAGGGCACTTGTATCTCGAGGTACCACTGTAATAGCCAATGGTCTGTAGTGTGGATCCACATGCAAGGGACCAGGCAATTGCTAACTGGGCAAGTTGTCACAGCTGGAACTCAAGGGCCCAGGAAAGAACAATGTTATCATAAGCCTAGACTCAGGACTTTAAATTAGGATTCCTTATGCTACCATTATCTAATATCAATATTTACTCTTTTTTTTAAATATATTTTATTGATTTTTCACAGAGAGGAAGGGAGAGGGATAGAAAGTCAGAAACATTGATGAGAGAGAGACATCGATCAGCCGCATCCTGCACACCCCACACTGGAGATGTGCCCGCAAGCAAGGTACATGCCCCTGACCGGAATCAAACCCGGGACCTTTCAGTCCGCAGGCCGACGCTCTATCCACTGAACCAAACCGGTCTCAGCAATATTTACTCTTGACTTTTGGAAGACACTGAGCCTAGAGACAGGATAAAATAGCTTGAATTTTAGTTAGAGAAGTATGGGGCAGAAAAGAGGCAAATCTCAACATACATTTGGGTCTTTCCATCCACTTTATATAATTAACACACTTTCCTCTTTTTGTCTGGAGTGCTTCTTTGTTTAGACATAGGCCATTGTCTTCTATTTTAAAAGGACTCCAGCAATGATCGCCCTCCAAAAACTAACCCCTTTCACTCAGATCTGAACAAAGTTAAGAAGAGATTCTAATCTCTTGAGTCCTTGCCAATATCTTTGGGTACAGCTGAGAAGTCTCTAGAATAATTAAAGAAACAGTGATGGCAACTTTCTTTAGAGATGATTTGCAAGTACAGATCCAAACTGAGAAGGTTTAGTTCTGAGTTCCGCTAAGTGTGCAGTGGAAAGTAATATGACTTCAGGCTATAGAAGCATTTGTGTTTTTGGATGTCAGAAGGGTTCCTAAGACCGAGTCCCATGTCTTGCTCTCTTTCAGTGGTCACCTAGAGAGCTGATGGACAGACAGATGCACCCTATTCCTCATGTCTTTGTTCTGAGAAAAAGTACTGCCAAACCACGTTGCAATGCTGCATCTGAGAGAATGCCTGGTGCTGCAGCACTAATTAGGAAGTGCCCCTTGCAGTGGCCAGACCCTCACTTGCTGTGATCATGCTGTCAGATCCAGCCAATGATCTAGCTCTGCCAGGTGGACCACAAAAGGAGGGATACTCTTTCTTTCACCCAAGTGGGAACCATGCCTAAGCTCCTCCATGTTAGAAATTCACTCTTGCATATCTTATGTCTCTCAATGGCACCTCCAAGGATTTCATTTCTTTAGACCTTAAGAGACCTTTGAGGAGATAAAGAGTGGGGATTATCAGGCAGTCACTTGAAGATGAGACAAAGGCAGAGGGCATCAGAACAGAAACCAGTGTCTGCAGGCATCAATACCTTTGGTTGTGATATCAGATCATAGTAATTTTCAAATGTTGTTGTCATTTGGCAAATTGGGTTGTCAAATAGGTGAGAAATTTCACCTTAAAAATAGTACTTTCATACAGAGACTGATTGTTCTTTTTTGTAGTTTCTCATCTCTGAGTATTTATGTTGTTTAGTGCTCTACTTTTTGTTTTCCGAGTCCCATAGAAAGTGTGCTACTCTCTGCTGGTTTCTGATGATTGCTTTGCTCACTGAGGCAGAGCAGCCCTGGAACTGTTCAATACATCTGACTAGCAGCTATCCTCCAGTGCAGATGAAAGACCCTGAGAGCATACCTCTAGCCTCTAATTTCTAAGACATGACTGGAGTTAATAAAAATTCATTAACTTTCACGTGTTTAGATTTTATATCATCAAAGACAATCACATGTTTTGTTTTGTTTTTCAAAAATGGAATGGTTTTTCTCCCTTTATTAGTGAAATTAAATAACTAAATTAGGGTTTATGTATTTATTAAATTCTTTTAAGATTTTCACTGTTGTCTTTTTACAATGCACATGCACTTTATTTTCAAGACAAAGAAAATCCATAATATCATCACAAATTTGAAAACTATAATGTTGGAATCTGTGATGATTGACTTACTCTAATAAAGTTAATGTGCATAATTAACCCATAGTGAGTGATTAACCACAGATAACCTAAAATTCTCTATATCTATAAAATGCTAATATGCAAATAGACTGAACTGTGAAACAACTGAACAATGGGTCACTATGACATGCGCTGATCACCAGGGACCGTGCATGGAACATGGCGGGCATTGGCAGCAGGTAGTAGAGCAGGGAACATGGCAGGCATCAGCCGCAATGGGATGGTGGAGCAGGTGAGCGGGGGCGCCAGACCAAGGTGGGGCGCCAGTTGCTGTTATCAGAGTGAGCCTCTGGCAGTTACTGAAAATTTTTGCTCCGACATGCAGTGGTCTCACTGAGTGCTCGCACCTGCTGGTGGCACTGGCCCCACTTGCACCTGCTGCTGGAGCCAAGTGGGTGCGGGCAGCTGCTGTTAGCCCCAATCACCCTTGAGGACTTTTTCACCTCCCCTCTACTCCTGAGGGGTGATTGGGGCAGCAGCTGCCACTCACACCCACTAATGGAGCCAGCCCTGCTTGCATTCACTGCTAGTGCTGGCCCCAATCACTCTGTGCTATCAGCGGGTGCGAGCAGGTCTAATACTGTCAATGTGTGAGAGTGGTGGTGGTGGGAACAGGGCTTCTGGCAAACAGACAAGGGACCAGAGGCTGCAGTGGGAGGGGTTGGGTGAGAGCACACAAGATGCGTTGAAACCCACCCCTGTGCCCACCTCATCCTTGCAGCCCATAATTCCTTTCAAGATGCACTAATTTTTGCACTGGGCTGCTAGTCTTTTATAATATAAAAAAATGTTAAATCCTGTATGTATCTAATTAATAAGGCATCCTATATAATACAAGACTAATATGCATATTGTCCCCTCTACCAGGAGTTCAACTGGGAGTCCAACCAGGTGGCAGGGACTGGCCAGCCAGTGGCCCTTCCCTCCTGCTGGCCCTGCCTCTAATTGGCTCCCCCATCCTGATAGGGGTTGGGCCGACCAGCCAACCTCCCATGTCCCCTCCCCACAGCTGGCCCAGATCAATTGTGGCTGGACCCCACCCAGGCACAAATTCTTGCATTGGGCCTCTAGTTGTTAATACTAATGACCACTCAGCCTACTATTGTTAGGTTTGAATAGAAGTGAAAACGATTTAGCAACTGTAAGGAGTAATAAATGATCAAGATTACCACTAGGGCTAGTCCCCAGTCATCTCAAAGAAAATGGACACAAAATTTACCAAATCCCTGAACTTTATTTTCAACTAGAGGCCCAGTGCATGACATTTGTGCACTGGGGAGGGGGTAAATGCCTTAGCCTGGCCTGTGCCCCCTCACAGTCTGGGACCCTTCAGGGTATGTCCACCTAAGCTGGTCAGTGGATATAACCAGAGGAGTCCTTAGCACTGCTATGGAGGTGGGAGAGGCTCACGGATGGCAAGTGCAGTGTCAGTGGTGGGAACCTCTCCCGCCTCTGAGATAGCACTAAGTAGCAGCGAGCCCCAGCTTCTGGCTGAGTGGCATTCCCTCTGTGGGAGTGCACTGATCACCAAGGGCAGCTTCTGTGTTGAGCGTCTGCTCTCTGGTGGTCAGTGCATGTCATAGCAAACCATCGTTCTGCTGTTCGGTCAATTTGGATATTAGTCTTTTATTATATAAGATGCTCTTATCTTCCTTGTTCCTCTTTCTTACTTTCAATACTCAAATTGAACTCTTGTGCTTTCTATAACTATCACTCCATACTCAGCCAACTTGCTTATATACTCAACTTCATCCCCCAAAGCTTTATTCTTCTCCTTGTTTTGATTGAACTCTCCCTTGAGGAACCTTATCCTATGTAGTTCTTCCAAGCAGGACTTTCTATTAGAAGCTGATGTGTTTGGTGTCCATTGATCCCCACTCTGTCTTCTAGATATTACCTCTCTACCATCTTATATAATCTCTGGCCCCTTGAAATATCTCTCACCATTCTTTGTCCCTTCTCACTGTAGCCAGTCTACTTCATTTATTGGAGACTCTAGAATCCAATGGCAGATCAGTCCCACAAAGTCTTCACCTGTCATCCTGAGGAATCAATGTCCTGTGAATCAGACCCAGTATCCTATTGGTCTGAATGTGCTATTCCCTAGAACCTCAGCATTGTCTTCATTCAGTGGACAGTTGGGGAGAGTGAGGATAGAGAAGCAGTATGCACAGTTTCTGCTATTATATTGTCAAGAACTAGTCACATGGCTCCGTAATATATAAGGAATCTGAGAAAAATTCCCTCTGTCTTGGCAACTGATTCTCATGATTACTTTGCACTATGACAAAGGGGTGCAGAAATTTTTGGTGAACTGCTCAGTTATTTCTGCTAAAGGATAATCATAGAACTCTTTTAGAATATAAACCAATAAACCTGAAGGAGGGGAAATACATTTATATTCTCTTATATAATTTAGTCTCATTTAACATGTGTAATTGTAACAGTTTTCTAACTTGAGATTTAAATGTTGCATGAACTGGACATTATTGAGTGCCATTTCATAAAGTAGTACCTCCTCAACTTGGATTAGTTAACATATTTTAAGGATCTATATTGTTCTTAGATGTTTCACTGAATCCATTTACATGTTATGAAGCCCTACTACTAAGATCATGGCTACTAAACATATAGGCTTTGGGTTTGACTGGGGAAAAGAATCAATTTATTTTTGTTAAGGTTCAACTCTCATCATCTGTCATTAAATCAGGCTCCTGGAAGATCATCTCTACCTGTTTCCTCTAGACTAGATTATACAAAATCCTGCTTGCTGTCCTCTGAATAAATTTGTCTTTGAACTTACTTTGCTGTTCATCTGCTATTCTTACTTATGTAAAGAAGCCATATATATATAAATACACACATATATATTGATTTTAGAGAGAGAAAGGGGGTTTGAGAGAGAGAAAAAGAGAGAGAGAAACAGTGATTTGTTCTTCCACTTATTTATGCATTCACTGGTTGCTTCTTGTATATTCTTTGACTAGTGATAGAACCCATAATCTTGGCATATTGGGATAACAATGCTTTAAACAACTGAGCTACCTAGCCATGGAAAGGAGCCATATAATATTACCATCATTCTATAGCATTATTACTTCTATTTGCTAAACTCTGAATGAATATCACAATTTGAAGTATTATATCATAATTAGAATAATACATGTGCTAATTCAAAAAATTAAAATATTTAAAGAGAAAAATGACATTTAAATGAATTTTATAACTCATATTTTATTGCTCATTTAGTGAATAATCCAGGCTGAGTTATTTTCTGGGTTTCATGAGTGTACTTGTTTCAGATCTTTTTTACAAAGATATTCTACCATATATGATACATTCTAAGTTAACAGACAAGCTCAGAGTGTATTCATAAGGAAATTTTAAAAATCTATTTTAACCTGCATGCAACATCCTATCTAATAAAAGAGTATATGCAAATTGACTATACCTCTGCTACAACCACAAGTCATGCCCACCAGCAAATCAGGAGCGGGTATGCAAATTAACCCCACCAAGATGGCTACGGCCATGGAGCGAACAGGAGGCTTGGGCTGGCAGGGGAATGGTTAGGGAGTGATTATGCTGGCAGGCAGAAGTGGTTAGGGGCAATCAAAAAGGCAGGCAGGCGAGCAGTTGGAAGCCAGCAGTCCTAGATTGTGAGAGGGATATCCAATTGCCCGTTTAGGCCCAATCCTACCAGGCAGTCGGACATCCCTTGAGGCTTGGGAGGAAGACAAGCTTCCTGAACACCTTGGCTGGCCCAGGCCTCCGCTCAAAGTTCCAATTATAGAAGATAAATAAATTCCAGAGACCAGAGATTCTGCTTGTGTTGCTAGGGGTGTGGCTGGCCTGCAAACCAACACAGGCCCCTCACCCAAGCCATCCTACGCCCCAAGGGAACACCTACCCTGATCCAGGATACCCTTCAGGGCAAACCAGCCAGTCCCCACCTTGCACCAGGCCTCTGTCCTATCTAATAAAAGACTAATATGCAAATTGATTGTCATTCCAATACACATGATGGCTGCCCCCATGTGGTCAAAGATGACTGCTCCCATGTGGACATAAGATAGCCACCACAAGGTGGCCAGCAGGGGAGGAAAGTTGGGAGGGACAAGGTCAGCAAGGGAGGGCAGTTAAGGGTGCTCAAGCCTGCAGGGGAGGGAAGTTGGGGGCAACCAGGCTTGTAGGGAAGGGCAGTTGGGTGGACCAGGCCTTCAGGGTAGGGCAGTTAGGGACAATCAGGCTGGCAGGAGAGCAGTTAGGCATCAATCAGGCTGGCAGGGGAATGGTTAGGGAGTGATTATGCTGGCAGGCAGAAGTGGTTAGGGGCAATCAAAAAGGCAGGCAGGCGAGCAGTTGGAAGCCAGCAGTCCTAGATTGTGAGAGGGATATCCAATTGCCCGTTTAGGCCCAATCCTACCAGGCAGTCGGACATCCCTTGAGGGGTTCCAGATTGGAGAGGGTGCAAGCTGGGCTGAGGGACACCCTTCCTCTGTGCAAAAATTTTGTGCACTGGTGTCTTACTAAATAGCCTGCACTCACTCTTAAGTTATTCTTTTTTACTGCATTTTTCCTGCTTCCTAATTCTGAGGATTTTTTTCTCATCAGACACTATGTTTTTATGCAAGAGAGCAGAGATTTAGAAATAGTTGAATAATTTTCTGAATCAATTCTGAATTAAAATCTAAAAGAGACATTTTTAAGGAATAGTAAGAATCAAGTTGTACATAAAAGTTGGAGCTAATGGGGTAAAAGGTACTATGTCCAGTGTCCCATCTAATCTGTCTTTTATCATGTTGGTAGGTGGGGGAATCTGACTCACTTTATAACTTCTTCTTTAATGATGAAATAACTACTTAAAAGTGGGGAAATGTAAACTAGTGGGGAAATGCACTCAGTTTCCTATGCTCTACTGGAGCTGGCCATCTAGTCAAGTGGTGTGAATATCACACTTAGTGCCTAAAGTCAGCTGCTGTCACACCTATTGTCTCCTGGGATGGGGATAAACAACAACTTCTAGGCTTAGGGAAGAGTTTCCTTGAAGACTTGAAAGCTAAAGAATTAATTTCTATAATGGTTAATTTTATGTATTAACTTGTCTGGGCTACTGTAGCCAGATATTTGGTCAAACATATTTTAGACTTTTCTGCAGAAGTATTTCTGGATGAGATAACATCTAAATTAGTAGCATTTGAGTAAATCAGATTACCTTCCATAAAATGTGTGAGCATAATCAAGTCAGTTGAAGGCCTTAATAGAACAAAGTCTGACCTCTTCCAAAGAAGAGAGAATTCTCCCAGCAGACTGCCTTTGGATTTGAACTAACACTGCTCTCTGGGTCTCCAGCCTGCTGGCCTATCTCATAAAATTTTGAATAAGCCAAACCTTCACAATCCTGTGAGCCAATTCCTTTAAGTAAATCTCTCCTCCCTCCTCTCTCTCTTTTTCTCTGTATCTATATCATCTCTCTCTCTCTTTTTCTCTCTCTCTCTCACACCCCTCATCTCTATCATCTCTCTCTATATATTAAATCTATATACCTGTACATGTGTGCATGTACATGTGCTATTGGTTCTGTTTTTTGTGGAGAACCCTGACAAATACATGAACTTACACCAAACTGAACAGTTAAAACAGCCTAAGCCATAAAGCCTCCATAAAAACCCAAAGACAGCATTCAAAGAGCTTCCAGGTTGATGAACAGATGGAGGTTCTGGGAGAGCGGTACTCTCAGGAGGGTAGGGAAGTTCCATGCCATTTCCACCTGTCATGCCTTATGCATCTGTTCACCTGGGCTGTTTCTAAGTTATATCCTTTTATAATAAACTAATTACTTCTGAGGATTACTAAGACCAAGCAAGGATTTCCTAAACTCTTGAAAAAGTTAGAACTTAACAAAATATTATATAATATGAATTTTATAGATTCACAATAAAATTAGCAATGAGAAAAAAAAATCAATATGGCAAAAACATACACTGAGTGGTCAGATTATTATGATCTCTAAACACATAATAATCTAGCCACTAAGAATATATATATTTATAGGCCTGATGCATGAATTCGTGCATGAATGGGGTCCAGCCAGCCTGGCCAGGGGGAGGGGACATGGGCAGTTGGCCGGCCTGCCTGCTGGTGGAGGGGACAATTTGCATATTGGCCTTTTATTATATAGGATATACACTGAGTGGCCAGATTATTATGTTTTTAGAGATCATAATAATATGGCACTCAGTGTATTTTCAGGAAAAGAAAGAAAAATACTTAATTTTGAGTAGACTTGCATTATAAGTTATGAAGAATTGTAGGTGATTTTGGTCTGTTTTATGTTACTAATGACAGTTAATACTCTTGAAAAGATTTGTTAATTTCTCATTAAAGTTTTCACAGGTTCTCATTTTTAAAATTGCAAGCAGTAACTTATCTTTCTTAGAGAGTTAATCAATAAGTAATATTAGGATCCACTAAGTGAATTATTGCAATCACAAATATACTCATAGAGAATTTGCAGAGAATAGTTAACTAATATAAAATTCCGGATATAAGTTTATTTTGTAAGTTATTCCTTTTACTAGCAAAATGTCAGGTATGATTTACAAGTGATGCTGACCAAAATTATAACGTAATCTCTGAGGACATAAAGGGTTTTGAGCTTTTTTCATTCTTGGACATTTTTGGCTGCATCAGACCTTATCCCCTTCTCTGGAGGAAGTATAAACTCTCCTCAGCCCTTGTTAGTTCCTCACTTTATCATGTGCTAACCCCATACCTTACAGCAGGTTTCCAAGCAACTGCTAGCTGTCTCTAAGAGTGACCGTGGCAACGCTACCTCTTGATACCTCCTGTCACAAAGTCTCCTGTTAAGCTGTCAGGTACACTAACATGATTGCCAGAGCCACTCTTTGCTGTGGCCTCTGGTTGCTGGACCAAGAACATAGTTATGAATTTCTAAGTTATTTACTGAATTTAGTAATAAGATAGGCTATTCTGGCAGTCATCGATTTTTGAACTAAACACATTTATGATGAGCGTGAAATGTTTTCCACTACTCAAGTGTTTGTGAATATAAAGGCAACACTAGCTTAAATAATTGAGGCGAGTAAAATATTCTGTATTATGTAACAATTGCAAGTATGGCATTTAATTACCAATGAAGTGACCCTCAAAGTAGATCACATTAGCAATCATAGTTGCTGATTGATCTATATTAAAAAGAAACCCTTTTAGGAACCAGAATTTGTTCTTTTTCAATTGTTTCTAGGTGGCAAGTGGATTCATCTTCATTTAGTAAGGCCAGTAAATGTATGTAGAAACTAGTGGTACTTAACAGAGGGAGGGTTGCTAATGGTAATAACAGCAGCAGTAGTTACCCTTTACCAGTTGTTTATTGTGTTAGATCCTGTGCTTTCCTCGTACTATCTCATTTAATTTTCACAAAGCCAATGTGAGGTAGATTTGATTCACTTTTCTCTTTTAAATATGTGGAAACCAAAACAAGAAGAAAAATAGTTTACTTAAAGACAGCGAAAAAGAGCAAAGCTGGGAATTTTAACCCAGATCTGTCTTGAGCCCAGAGGTCTTAGGCAAATGTGATTTTTCGATTAACACATGCTAGAAAAGAGAAATCCGTGTTGGATAAAAGGGGTTCCTTGTGAGAAATTATTTGCTGTAGAAACTCCTCTTTGCAGCATTCTGAAGTACCGAGACTGACCAGCAGACTCTGAGTGATAGATAAATGGATTACTCTGACACAATGTTTGCTGTGAAAGAGAGGACTAAGAAAAGGCCTGGCCTCGTTAACCTTTTATTGTAGCAGCAATTTGAAATAAAGTTTATCTTTTAAGATACAGGTATAATCAGTAGGGTGAGTCATCTTGGGAGGACACACGTGTTTACATTGTCCCCTAGGCAAGGACATTCAGGGATTAAACATAAGGATTCCAGTAAACACCCAGGAGTCTGCACATGCACAGACTTGCTGGGAAAGTTCAAGGAATAATTAGGGACACCAACTTTGAAACTTTCCTAAGTTTCCCCTAAGTGGGAATTCTGATAAACAGGACAAGCGGCCTTTCACACACTTCCCTTTTCTCAAAACATCTTCCTTACAAACTTTCCAACCAAGTCTCGTGTGCTTCCCAACATTGAAGCTGATACAGAACCAATCTCATGAGGAACTGACTGCTTACATGATATTATTGGAGGAGTTCAAGAAAAGCTGTCCTGTCTGTAGAAAAACTCATTCTGGGCCTGAGAGTGATTTGAGAGTCTTTTATTTGAATTATCTAATTGGGGGTCCAGGGTTAATTAACCCCTTACTGACTAGGAGAGTGCCGCTGATGACTAAAGGGAAGGAAAGTTCCCAGAGGTCGTCTATCTGCGAGGGAAATCTGGGAGGAATGCTAAGTATGGGTGAGGGAATCTCATGGATTATTCAGAACTGAGAAAGTGAGGTATGAGATGTTAAACATAAACTATTGATTTGATAATTTAGCAAAGAAGTTGCCTCTCAGTCAATGTTTACTGATATCTTTTTAATTTGGATTCAGGTTTCATGGACATATAATTAATAATTCACTTATTTTAGGTTATAATTCTGAAAAGTGTGTATAATATTGTAAACACTGCTACAATCAAGATACAGATAGTTCTAGCATCCCATAAAGTTCCTTGTGTCCCTTTGTAATAAAAACCTACTACCCATGCTTGCTACAGCAGCACATATACTGAAAACCTACTACCCACCCCAGCCCCTGGCATTGTTTTGTTCTTCATCACTGTATGCTCTTCCTTATTATAGTTTTCCCTCTTCGGGGATGTCATTATAAATTATATCATGGAGAGTATGTAGCCTTTTAGTCTGGCTTCTTTCATCTATCATGACACATTTGAAATACATCTACTTTTTTGTGTGTGTTTGTTCCTTTTCAATACTGAGTGGTATATCTTTGAAGGAATATGCCATAATTTCTTTATCCAGTCTCTCCTTGAGAGAAATGTGGATTATCACTGTGATTATGAATAAAGGCTCTCTAAACATTCACATTCCAAATTTTGTGTAAATTTCAACTTTTTGTTGTTGTTGTTGTTAATTCTCACCTGAGGATATTTTTCATATATATTTATGAAAAGTACATACATATTTCTGGAGAGAGTGGAAGAAAGGAAGAAAGACAAAGAAAAAAACATCGATGAGAAAAAGACATGCCTTCTGAACATGCCAGGGCCTGGGAATGAGCCTGCAACCAAGGTACATTATGTGTCCTTGGTTGGAATCAAACCCAAACCCTTCATTCTACAAGTTGATGCTCTATCCACTGAGCCAAATCAGCTAGAGTTCAACTTCAACTTTTATTTCATTTGGGTCAATATCAAGGATTAGGATTGTTGGGTTGTGTAGCATGGTTTGGTTTAACTTTATTTAAAAGTGCAGAATTATTTTCCAAAGTGATTGTATTATATTGTAGTCCTCTGTATTCTTTCCAACATGTGGTTGTTTTATCTTGTTTTCCTTATTATATAATAGGTGTATTGAAGTAACATCCCACTGTGGTTTAAATTTGTATTTCCCTAATGAGTAATTTTGTTGAACTTCTTTTCATGTGTTTATATTTCATATAACTTTTTAAAATAAATCTTCATTGTTCAGATTATTACAAGTGTTCCTCTTTTTTCCTCCCAAAGCTCCTCTCCACCCCTTTCCCATCCCACTCTCTGTCCTTATCATCCCCCTCCCCACTGTCCTTATCCATAGGTGTACAATTTTTGCCCAGTCTTTTCCTGCACCACCCATACCCCCTTTTCCCCCGAGAATTGTCAGTCCACTCCCTTTCTATGCCCCTGATCCTATTATATTCACCAGTTTATTCTGTTCATCAGATTTTTTATTCACTTGATTTTTAGATTCACTTGTTGATAGATATGTATTTGTTGTTCATAATTTTTATCTTTACCTTTTTCTTCTTCTTCCTCTTCTTAAAGAATACCTTTCAACATTTCAGACAATACTGGTTTGATGTTGATGAACTCCTTTGTTTTTTTTCTTATTTGTGAAGCTCTTTATCTGACCTTCAATTCTGAATGATAGCTTTGCTGGGTAGAGTAATCTTGGTTGTAGGTTTTTGCTGTTCATCACTTTGAATATTTCTTGCCATTTCCGTCTGGCCTGCATAGTTTCTGCTGAAAAATCAGCTGACAATTGAATGGGTGCTCCCTTGTAGGTAAGTAACTGTTTTTCTCTTGCTGCTTTTAATATTCTCTCTTTGTCTTTGCTCTTGGCATTTTAATTATGATGTGTCTTGGTGTGGTCCCCTTTGGATTCCTTTTTCTTTAGGTTTCTGTGTGCTTCCTGGATTTGTAAGTCTATTTCTTTGACCAGGTGGGGGAAGTTTTCAGTCATTATTTCTTCAAATAGGTTTTCAGTATCTTGCTCTCTCTCTTCTTCTGGCACCCCATAATTCTGATGTTGGTATGCTTGAAGTTGTCCCAGAGGATCCTTACACTATCTTCAAATTTTGGATTATTTTTCCTTTTTGCTTTTCTGGTTGGGTGTTTTCTGCTTTTTTGTATTTAAAATCTTTGACTTGATTCTTGCAATCCTCTAGTCTGCTGTTGGATTTCTGTATATTATTTTTTATTTTAGTCAGTGTATGCTTAATTTCTAGTTGGTCTTTTTTCATATCCTTGAGGGTCTCACTAAATTTATTGGCCTTTTCTAGGAAATTATTGAAAAACCTTATTACTGGTTTTGAACTCTATATCTGGCCATTTGTTTTCCTCCATTTCTTTCATTTGTGACCTGTTTCTTTTCTCCACATTTTGGCTGCTTCCCTGAGTTGATAGAGTAGCTTTGTGTGCTAGGTGTCCTATAGGGACCAGTGCTCAGCCTTCCCAGTTACCTGAGGTGGACATTCTTGGTGCACCCCTTTGTGGGCTATGTGCACAGTCTTGTAGTTAAGCCTAGATCATTGTTGGTATCACTAGGAGGAATTGACTCCCAAGCCAATTAGCTGTGAGGGTCAACTGTGTCTAGGTTGGGAGAACTTCTGTGCTGGAGACACCCTTATGTGACAAGACTTGCAAAAGCCTCTGTGCTCAGCTTGGATGGGCAGAGTCTCAAGGTGGAGCAAACAGCTGTGGCTGATCTTCAGCCCTGCCCTAAGAAGCCCTTGGGTCTCAGTGTCCTGTGGTAATCGCTGCAAGCATCTCTGAGAGAAAGCTGCCCTCTAGTTTCACCTGCTGTCAGACAGTCCAGTTTCTCCCCAAATGAGTCTGGGTCCCCAGAGTCTTGCCCGGAACTGGAGTTGAGAGCAGTCAAGAGTTTTTGTTTTCCTCCCGATTGAGAAAGCCAAATGCATAGTCAGTTGCCAGCTCTTTTCATGTGACTGCCTCTGTACCTCTGCCTTCTGTAACTCTTGTGAGTCTCAGTGTGCTTTTCTCTTTCCTTCAAGTTGTAGAATTTCCACTCAGTCAGCTTTCCTGTGGCTGGATGATGTCTGCTTTGTCTTTTAGTTGTAGCTTTGAAATTAGGTGTTTACCTATGCCATCATCTTGTTTTCTCCCCCTCCATATAACTTTTTTGATGAAGTATCTATTTAAATTTTTTGCCCATTTAAAAAATGAGGTTGTTTTCTTACTGTTGGATTTTGAGAGATCTATTTGTATTCTAGATGAAAGTCCTTTTCCAGGACTGTGATTTGCAAAAACTTATCCCAATCCATGGCTTATTTAAAAAAAAATTTTTTTTTTCACAGAATCTTTCATGGAGAAGCTCTTAAGATTGATAAAGTCCATTTTTAAAAAAAAATAGATTCTGTTTTTTTGGTCTTATATCTAAGAAAACTTTTCCTAACCCAAGGTCACAAAACTTTTTTCTATGTCTTAAACATTTTATAGTTTTACTAGAGGCCTGGTGCACAAAAATTCATGCACTCATGGGAGTCCCTCAGCCGGGCTGGTGCATGCCAGGACCCCTCAGGGAATGTTCACCTGCCTGCTTAGGCCAGCTCCCTGGAGGATTGGGCCTAAACTGGCAGTCCGACATCCCTCTGGCAGCCCGGGAGTCCTTGGGAGCCCTAAGCGATTAATCAGACATCCTTAGTGCTGCTGAGAGGTGGGAAGGCTCCTACCACCGCTGCTGCGCTGGCCAGCCATGAGCTGGCTTCTGGTTGAGCTGTGCTCCCCCTGTGGAAGGGCACTGACCACCAGGGGGAAGCTTCTGAGTTAAGCATCTGTCCCCAGGTGGTCAGTGCATGTCACAGCGACTGGTTGTTTCCAGTCATTCATCCATTAAGGTCAATTTTCATATTACCCTTTCATTATATAGGATATTTACACTTAGGCCCATAATCAATTGTGTGTTAGTTATTTTGTATAATGTGTGAACAATTGTACATGGTTGGGTTTATTTATTTTTTTGCCATATAGGTACCTACTTTTTTCAAAGCATTTACTGGTAAAGTTATTAACTCTCCACTGAATTACCTTTCTACTTTACAAAAACTCTATTGACTGTTTATATGTGGATCAATTTTTAGACTGTTCTGTTACATGGGTCTACAGGTTAATCCTTTCTCCACTGTCATACTGCTCTTGTTAATCTAGTTTTATAGTAAATGAATGAGGTTTTATGAGTCTTTCCATTTTGTTCTTATTTTTTTCAAAAAATGTAGCTCTCATAGATTCTTTATCTTTCCATCTAAATTTTAGAATCAGCTTATTGATTTTGACCAAAAAAAATCTCACTGAGATATTTATTACAATTTTATTTCATTAATAAAACAGTTTGGGGAACATTGACCTTTTTACAATATTGATTATCTATTCTATGAATATTCTATATTTCTTCATTATTTCAATATATTTTAGGTTTTTCTCAGCATTGTCCATTTTATTTTTAGCATAGCAACAGTTATGCATATATTGTCACATTTATACCTAAATATTTAATTTTTGACCTATTATAATGGAATGGAAACTTAAAAAATAGCTAAGATCCAATTTATGGTTTTGCTGGTGGACAGAAATATGGTTGATTTTTATATAGTGACTTTATTAAATCCACTTACTAGTTTTAACAGACTTGTGAATTCCATAGAACTCTCTAGGTAGAGAAACATGTCATCTGAGAATAAACATAATTTTATTTCTTATTTACTAAAATGTAACCTTTTTTTCTTTTTCATGTCTCATTACTTTATTTAGGATAGATACCCAGTACAAAGATGAATATGGATGTCCTTGTCTTGTTTCTAGTCTTGGGGGAAAAACATTCAGACTTTAACTGTTAAATATGATGTTAGTTGCAGGTACTGTATAGGTTGCATAGATGATCTTGATCAGATTGAGGAAGTTCCTTTTTGTTCCTAGTTTGCTAAGAGTTTTCATTAGGAATAGAATTTTGTTAAATGTTTTTTGTTGTGTGTGTGTGTGTGTGTTTGCATCAGTTGAGATGATCATGTAGTTTTTCATCTTTAAGTCTGGTGGTAGGTTATTTATATTGATTGATTTTTTTTTTTAAAGGATTGAACTAGCCTTGACTAATTCTGCTTTTTTCTTAGGATAATACCTGCTTGATCAAGATGCGTAATCCTTTCTTTTTAATACTGTTGTATAGTTTGCCAGTCTTTTATTGAGGGTTTTTGTGTTTGTATTTATTAAATATATTGATCTGTAGTTTTCTTTGCCATACTGTTTCTGTCTGGTTTGGTATAAAGGAAATATTGGCTTCATAAAATGAGTTGCAGTGTGTCTTCTTCATTTGTATTCTGAAAGATCTTGTGAGGACTTGGTATTATGTGTTTAGCAAACATTTAAAAGAATGTATCATTAAAAGTATTTGGGCCTGAAATTTTCTTTTTCAAAAGGCTTAAGACTATAAATTCTATTTCTTTAATGAATACAAAAATATTTCATTGTATTTATTACATTATTCATTGTATTTGTTATATTATATTATCTACTCTTCATTGATCTTTAGCACTTTATATATATATATATATATATATATATATATATCCTTTATTGCTGTAAGTATAACACTTGATATATTTTAAGAAATTTATCAATTCATCTAAGTTGTCAAATTTATGATAATATAGAATATAGTTGTTCATAAAATTGTGATAAGCAGAATTCTAAGACCACCATTGGCCCTCAATTATACTTGCCTTTTCATAATTTCCTCCCATGTGAATATAATAAGATTGTTTCCATGATTATGTTATATTATATAGTAAAAGGGACTTTACAGGTAAAATTAAGGTTATTAATAAGTTGATCTTAAGATAGGAAGATTATCTGGGTGGACCAGGCCTAAGTAGGTGAGCTCTTTAAAAGAAGAAGGTTTTCCACTGGCTGGTAGCAGAAGACAAAGTAGGAGATATCTGAGACATCAGAAGGAGTCTGCGTTATTGTTGGCTTGAAGATGGACAGGTTCATGTGAAAAGAAATGTGGGGGTGGTCTCCAGGAGCTGTGAGAAACCCCAATGATAGAAAAGAAACAGGGTTCTCAGTCTTACGATCTCAAGGAACCAAATTCTGCCAACTATTATATGAGCTCACTGCAGGTTCTTCCCAGAGCCTCCCAATAAAAGCCAGCCTAGTAAATACCTAGATTTCAGTGTTATGAAACTCTAAGGAGAAAACTCATTTGAGCACATTCAAATTTCTGACCGAAGGCACTATGAGATAATAAATGAGTCTTGTTTGAGTCACTAAATATGTGACGATTTGTTATGGCAGGTATTGAAAACTAAAACACTTTTATTATCTATAGGGTATATATGGGGGTCTTCAGTGATTTTCCTTCTTTTGTATCTGTTTTGCATATTCCCTGTTTTGTTCCTTAGAAACCAGGCTGGAGGTTAATAAGATTAACTCCCTAACTGGAAGTTAAAATTTTATAACTCTTCTCAAAAATCTAGCTTTTGGTTTCATTGATTTTCTCTATTATTTACCTGTTCTATTTTTTTTCTCTTTATTATTCCTTTGTGCTTGTTTTGGGTTTATTTTCTCTTTTTTCCCCTAGTTTATTAAAGTAGAACCTTAGATCATTGATTTGAGACCTCTTTTATTTTTAATACGAGCATTTAATGCTGTAAATTTCTAAGAACTATTTTAATGCACACCACACATTTTAATAAGATGTTATAATTTTTGTTTAATTTAAAATATGTTCTGCCGAGGCCGGTTTGGCTCAGTGGATAGAGCGTTGGCTTGCAGACTGAAAGGTCCCAGGTTCGATTCCTGTCAAGGGCATGTACATTGGTTTCGGGCATATTCCCAGTAGGGGGCGTGCGGGAGGTGGCTGATCAATGTCTCTCTCTCATTGATGTTTCTAACTTTCTATCCCTCTCCCTTTCTCTCTGTGAAAAATCAACAAAATATATTTAAAAAATTATTTAAAATATGTTCTAATATCTGATGTCTTCCTCTTTAACCCAGGAGATATTTAAAATTGTATTGTTTAATTTTCAAACATATGGGGAATTTCTAGTCATATTTCTGTTTTGGATTGATATTTAAATCTGTCATGACCAGAAAATATTCTCTATGTGATTTTAATACTTTTAAATTTGTTGAAGGTTTTTTTTTTCTTTCCGGCCTATAATATTCTTGATCTTGGTGAACATTGCATGTGTTCTTGCAAATAATGTGTATTCTATTGTTGGGTAGAGTGTTCTATAAATGACAATCATGCCAAGTTTATTGATAGAAATAATTAGGTTCTCTATATTTATATTGATAGGAATTGCACAAAATCATTTGGGTAGTATGGATGTTTTAAGGATATGATGTTTTTCAATTCATGAACATGGAATAACTTCCCATTTATTTGTGTCTTCTTCAATTTCTTTTTATTTTTTTGCTGTTTTTAATTTTTTTTAAATTAAATCTTTATTATTCAGATTACATTTGTTTCTCTTTTTTTCCTTCCAAAGCTCCCCTCCACCTGGCTCCCACCCTTCCCTCTACCTGTACTTCCCTCCCGTTGACCTCATCCACAGGTGTATGATTTTTGTCCAGTCTCTCCCTGTACACCCCTCACCCTTTTCCCCCTGAGAATTATCAGTCACATCCCTTTCTGTGCTCCTGATTCTATTATATTCACCCATTTATTCTGTTGATCAAAATTTTAATTCCCTTAATTTTTAGATTCACTTGTTGATAGATACGTATTTGTTGTTCATAATTTTTTATCTTTTACCTTTTTCTTCTTCCTCTTCTAAAAGAATACCTTTCAGCATTTCATATAATACTAGTTTGGAGTTGATGAAGTCCTTTAGCTTTTTCTTATCTGTGAAGCTCTTTATCTGCCCTTCAACTCTGAATGATAGCTTTGCTGGATAGATTATTCTTGATTGTAGGTTCTTGCTATTCATCACGTTGAATATTTCTTGCCACTCCCGTCTGGCCTGCATCGGTTCTGTTGAGAAATCAGCTGACAGACTGATGGGTGCTCCCTTGTAGGTAATGAACTGTTTTTCTCTTGCTGCTTTTAATATTCTCTCTTTGTCTTTTGCTCTTGGTATTTTAATTATGACGTGTCTTGGTGTGGTCCTCTTTGGATTCCTTTTATTTGGGGTTCTGTGTGCTTCCTGGACTTGTAAGTCTGTTTCTTTTACCAGATGTGGGAAGTTTTCAGTCATTATTTCTTGAAATAGGTTTTCAGTATCTTGCTCTCTCTCTTCTTCTGGCACCCCCACAATTCTGATGTTGGTACGCTTGAAGCTGTCCCAGAGGCTCCTTACATTATCTTCACATTTTTGGATTCTTTTCTCTTCTTGCTTTTCCAGTTGAATGTTTTCTGCTTCTTTATATTTTAAATTTTTGACTTGATTCTTGCCTTCCTCTAGTTTACTGTTAGGTCTCTGTCTAATATTTTTTATTTCAGTCAGTGTATGTTTAATTTCTAGTTGGTTCTTTTCCATCTCTAGTTGGTTCTTTTTCATCTCCTCTTGGGTCTCGCTAACTATATCCAACTTTTCTAGGATATTCTTGAAAAACCTTATAAGCGTGGTTTTGAACTCTATATCCAGTTGTTTGTTTTCCTCCATTTCTTTTGTTTGTGATCCCTTCTCTTGTGTCGGCATTTTCACTTTGCTGGGAGAACTTCTGTGTTGGATTCAGCCTTATGGTACTAGACTTGCAAAACTGCAAAAGCCTCTCTGTTAAGCTTGGGATGGGTGGAGTCTCAGGGCTTAAGGGACCGCCTTGCCTTTCAGTTGGCTGTGCCCTCCACAGCCCCTGAGTCTCACATGACTGGGTCATCACTGGAGCGGTCCCTATGTGCTCTCTCACAATGCCTGTAGACTGCTGCCCCTTTGGCTCCCCTGCGCTCCTGAACCATATTAGTCTGGGTCCCCAGGGTTTCGCCCCAAACTGGGGTTTAGTGAAGTTAGAAGTGGCACAGTTGGGAGGGTCTGTCTCCCACCCACTTGTGAAAGCCAGTGGCACAATCAGCAGTCGGTCCTCTGCGTGCAGTGTCATGTGCGTCACCAGACTTCTGATCTCTTGTGACTCCCCTAAATTTCTGTGCACTTCTCCCTTTTCACAGTCCAAACTCCCCCCATATGAGTTTTGGCTGGATCTGGGGTTTAGTATCGTAGGATAAGGGGTTCAATGCCGTTGAGAGTCTCAGTCTCCGTCCCACCAGAGAAAGCCAGCCAGGTTCTCTGGAACCCTCTCTCTCCACACTCACGTCTCCATACCTCAGCTTTTTGCAGCTCCTCTGGGTCACTGTGTGTCGGAAACCAAACATTGTTCTCATTAAATGGATGTAAACAGGAGGCTAGAAGGCTGGTCAACCTTGAAGCTCTAAAAGGTCAAAATCAGCCACTCACTATCTAATTGAGACAATGAACTTCCCCATGAAATAATCATTTAAATCCTGACTGATAAAGTTAATCTACTTGTTACTGGAATTGCCTGCTTTAGGGCAAAGGGTGTATCCCAAACCTAAATAAAAGGGATGGCAAGGCCAAAGGAAGGTGGCAGTCCTTTCCACTAGAGAAAGGCTCCTGCCTGGCCCCCCAATATCTCCAAATTAATGTTTATGGTCTCTCATTTCATTTGCGTGTGGCTTCCTTCAGAACCCGAACCCTGTACCGGGAACCCTGAACCACTCAGGATGTGGAAAGAGGTTCCCACAACTGTGAGCCCCTCTCTTTCCCTCTAGTTGTAGAACTTTCACTCAGCCAGCTTTCCTGTGGTTCTGGATGATGTCCATTCTGTCTTCTAGTTTTAGTTTTGAAATTGTTGTGTGAGGCAGCAGTGCAGGTGTTTACCTATGCCGCCATCTTGGATTCTCTGTCTTCTTCAATTTCTTGCACAATGCTTTACTGTTTTCAGTGCACACAGATCTTTCCTCTTGGATAAATTTATTCCTAAGTATTTTATTGTTTTTGATGCTATTGTAAATGAGACTGTTTTCTTATTTTTTAAAAAATAGTCTATTGTTAGTGTTTAGAAATACAACTTATTTTTGTATGTTAATTTTATGTCCTGCAATTTTACTGAATTTGCTTATTAATTCTCACAATTTTGGGTGGAGTTGTTACAGTTTCCTTTCTATATATAGGATCATGTCTTCTACAAACAGAGATAATTTCACTTCCTCCTTTATGCTTTGAATGCCTTTAATTTCTTTCTTGCCTAATTGCTCTGGCTAGGACTTTCAGTAATATGTTGAATGGAAGTGGTAAGAATGGGCATTCTTGTCTTGTTCCTGATCTTAGAGGAAGTTTTCAGTTTTTCATCATTGCATCTGATGTTAGCTGAAGGCTTATCATATATAGGCTTTATTATGTTGTGGTACATTCCTTCAATTCCTAATTTTTGGAAAGTTCTTATTCTAAAAGGATGTTGAATTTTGTCACATGCCTTTTTCTGAAACTATTGAGGTGATTAAGTTTTTAACCCTTCATTCTGTTAATATGATGTATCACATTTATTGATTTACGTATGTTGAAACATCCTTGCATCCTAGGGAATAAATCTCACTTGATCATGATGTATAATACTCTTAATGTGTTGTTGAAATCAGTTTGCTAGTATTTTATTGAGATTTTTACATCTATGTTTTTTCAGAGATATTGGTTTTAATTTTTTTTTGGTGCAGTGTCCTTTTCTGGCTTTCATATCCTGGCTCATAAAATGTGTTGGGAACTGTTATTTCCTCTTTACTTTTTGTTTTTTGAAGACTTTGAGAAAGTTTGCACTAATTTTTATTTTTTTATTATTTTTTTATTGTTTAAAGTATTACAAATAGTAGTACATATGTCTCCATTTTTTTCCCTCTATTGACCTCCCTCCAGCCTTCCCTAACCCCCAGTACATGCCCTCACTTGTCCCCACCCTCTCAGTGTCTTGTATCCATTGGTTATGCTTATATACATGCATACAAATCCTTCAGTTGATCTCTTAGAGCCCCCCACCCCACAACCTCCCCTGCCTTCCTGCTGTAGTATGACAGTCTGTTCATTGCTTCTTTGCTTCTGTATCTGTTTTTGTTTGTTTGTTTGTTTTCCCCCCTGATTCTTTTCTTTAAAAACATCTTGCCTCTGCAGGCTAGAAATAAACTTATAAGAACAAAAAATGTTTGAGTCCCAATTTCAATGTCCAATAGTTATGGGCCTCAGTTTCAATGTCAAATAGTTCCTTATGTGTACAAGTCAGCAATGGTATCTAGATAGTGGACAAATGGTGGCAATGCAGGTCTGACCCTCTCTGGTTTGGTCCTAGGCATCCTGTAGCGATGCACATATTTTGTAGAATTTGCTAAATTGAAGCTATCTGGTTCTGGGCTTTTCTTTGTTGGGAGATTTTGATTACTGATTCAATCTTAAAAGTGTTGTTATTGTGTGTTTTTTTAATTTTCTATATGTTTGGAGATTTTCTATTATCTTTCTGTTATTGATTTTCAGTTTGATCTACTGTGGTCAAAGAACATGCTCTGTATGATTTCAATTCTTTTAAATTTGTTGATTTTTGTTTGATAGTCCAAGCTATAGTCCATCTTGGTGTATGTTTCATGAACACTGGAAAAGATGTGTCTTCTGCTGTTGGTTGGTGGAACAGTCAATACATGTGGAAGAGATTCTTTTGGCATATTATGTTATTAATTTCTTTCATATCCTTTTTTTGTTTAATTATTTTATTAATTGTTGAGAGAGATATTGAAATCTCCAAGCATAGTTGTAGACTTTCCCATATCTTTTTTTTAGCTCTATCAGTTTTTGCCTCATATATTTTACTGCTTTGTTGCTGGATATGTATATATTTAGGATTACTATGTCTTCTTGGTGGTATCCTTCACTCTCTAGTAAATTCACTTGCATTGATTAAAAACCTGATACCAATATAGACATTCCTATTTTCCTTTTTAAAATATTTTCATGAAATATCTTCTTCCATACTTTCACTTTCAAACTGCCTATCATATATAATAAAAGGCTAATATGCAAAATGTCCCCTCAACCAGAAGTTCAACCAGGGGTTGGGGCAAGCTGGCCAGCTGCCCGCCACCCCTCTCCCTGGCTGGCCCAGCCTGATAGGGAGGGCCAGTTAGACCCCACCCATGCATGAATTCATGCACCGGGCCTCTAGTCTATAATAATAAAAGTGTAATGTGCTAATTAGACCAGGCATCCTATCTTTCGGACAAAGATACAGTGGTGGGGGCCATGGCAGTGATGGGCAGGGGCCAGGGCCAAGGCCAAATTGTGTGCATCAGGCCTTTAGTATCATTATAATTAAAATGAATTACTTTTGGACAGCATGATTTGGTACTTGTTTTTTAATCCACTATGCTACACCTTGTAATTAAATTGGTAAATCTACACCATTTATATTTAATGCAGTTATTGATATGTTAGGGCTTAAGTCTACTATTTTATTATTTTTTTGTTCTTTCCTTTTTTCTGCTTTTCTTTTTTTAAGTATTTTTTACTAAGTTTTAGAGAGAGAGAGAAATTGATGTGAGACTAGAACATTGATGTGATTGGCATCTGCATGCCCCTCACCCAGGATTGAGCCCACAACTCAGGCATGTGCCCTAACTGGGAATCAAACTGGCAACCTTTTAGTGCATGGGGTAACTCCCAATCAACTGAGCTACACCAGCCAGGGATCTTTCCTGCTTTTGTGTTTTCTCTTTCTTGCCTTCCTACAATGCTACATGAACAATTTTAAGAATTCCATTTTGATATATCTTCTGTTTTTACTATCTCTTTGTATAACTTTATGAGTGATTATACAATTAACATTGCAGTACCACTTCATTACTGCCAGGTATTCATGTTCCATTGACACCTGAGGAAGAGAGAACTCTGTTGTTACTACTAAGCAAGGGGTATTAATTCTGGCTCCACAATAGACCTGAAATAGCACCTCACTGGCTGAAGGGTTAGGAGTATCTTGCTATTGCTTCTCACCTGACTGCTGTTGACATTCAGAAGTGAAAGTCCTGACTTTCCAGTTGGTTCTTCTGATATCATTCTAATAAGGAAGGAGAAGTGAACCTCATTACTGCTGGGTGTGGGCAGAAGTCTGGCCTTCTCTGTGGTTTCCACAGGTACTGCAGAAGTTGGGGTGCATGAGGTAGACTATTGAGGTTAAAATTTCCTGGTTCCCTACTTGGCATTCTCTGATGCCACCCTGGTGGTGGCAGGGGAGGAGTGAATAAGAATTTAAAGTTTCTTATTACTACCTAAGAAGAGTGGAAGTAGAAGTTTCCAGCTTAGACTTTGCTAACCTGCATGGGGTGGGGCTACAGTTTTTTAATATCCGCCTCCCCCCCTCCCCCCGCCACCCTGCTGCCCTGTGGCATTTAATTGGAGCAATTATTATCTAAGAGTTTCTGTCTTTCTAGGCTACTCTTTTCTTATTTCTTTAGATAGAGAAAGAGAGTTTTCTTATTTTATTAAAGTTTATTTTGTCTGTGGCTTTTGGCATTTTTGGGTTGCTGGCTGCTTCCACTCCAAGTTTGGTTTTTGAGGCAAAAAAAAAAAATCCAGGAAAGTCACTGTTATATTGTTCCTTGAAACCTGAGATGCCTAGCTGGTCTACTTTCCCGCCCCCCACCTTTCCTAGTTATTTTTTTTTAAGTTTTGTTTTATATATAGTGTCTAGGGAGTTCAGTTGTACTCAGCAGAATGGCTGTACCTAGCAGGAAAAGTACATCAACTCTATCCTCCCATAAAAATGGATTTTAAATTTTTTTCCCAGTTGTCCTATGGCAAAGCAAAAATCGCACAGGAAAAATTAACAGTATAAGAAGAAATTATCCAAGGCTATTGCAATAAGAGAGAGAAGCCAGAAGTTAGTGAGAGCTCCATTCCACTGAAACAAAGCAAGGAGAACTTTTAAGAGAGGGGAAAGGGGTAGATATTAGGACATCTGTGTTTGCTCATTGGCTTTACCTGAGAAAAAAAATAGTTTTTTGTATCTTTATAACAGGAGGTTATTTTACAACTTGGAGCAAGGCAAACCACTGAAGCTATTATCCTATCCTCCCACTGAAATAGAAAGGTAGGGGTACTATCTTCCTAGCTGGCTATATTTCAAAGAGATGGCTCCCAGGTCTTTCAGAAAAACATTCCTGGATTGTAAAACTGTCAAGAAACTTTGTAAAAAAAATTCTATCTCAAGGAGCAGAGGAAAAATTTATTATTATCAATTTTTGAAAATAAATGTACTAAGAAAAGGGAGATCAGAGGCCTGTTGTCAGAAAGTCAACCTGAGGGGAAATGTTAAGGCTGCCTTGGCTACTATAGGAGATAAGTAGCCATCATTAGTCATTGGCATAGCTATTTCTCTTTTTCTGTCTTCTATCAGCACATTGCATGGATAATGTGCATAAATATCATTATTATACATTGTTCTTTTTCATCCATTTGATCAACTGAGTTCTGTTCCTCTAATATGCATATGAGTAGAGGCCTGATATATCATAGTTAGACCAATAAAAGGTAGCTACAACAATATAAACCTGTAAGAAAATGTTTATCAGAATCATTTCATTGATCTCCTTTATAGTCTGTGTGATTTCTGTCTTGACTTTATCCCTGGAACTTGTGCTTTCTTTCTTTCTTTCTTTTTTTAATATATTTTTTTTATTGATTTTTTACAGAGAGGAAGGGAGGAAGATAGACAGTCAGAAACATTGCTGAGAGACATCGATCAGCTACCTCCTGCACGCCCCACAGTGGAGATGTGCCCGAAAGCAAGGTACATGCCCCCGACCGGAATCGAACTTGGGACCTTTCAGTCCGCAAGCCGATGCTCTATCCACTGAGCCAAACTGGTCTCGGCGAACTTGTGCTTTCTGATTGGCATATTCAACTGTCTCTCTGTATTTTCTTGAATGCTCATCTGTTGCTTATTCTACTATCTGACTTGCCTATCACATAATGCAGGGAGTCTGATTCTTGGTCGAATATCCCCATTAATGGAGTATATCTTTAAATTTAGTCTTTGACAAGACTTGTGAGATGAGACACTGACACAGTAATAACCACCACTATATCCCCTGCATGTTCAAGTTTAGGGAAGGAGAGTGAGGTTAGCTGGTCAAAGGCCACTGAAATCTTATCATACTCTCTAATAGAGAGAGAACATGCTAATTGACCCTTACGACATTGCAAAGATGGCAGCCCACAGCCAATAAAGAGGGAATATACTAATTGACTGCCATGTCCTCAAAGATGGTGATGCCCACAGTCACAAGATGGAAGCGCCCAGTCCCCTTAGCCCCACCAGGGTGTCTGCCTCCAGAGTCCCCCAGTCCCTTCAGCCACCCAGCTTCCCAGGGCTGGCCAAGGCTTATGCTGCTGGCAGTGGCAGCAGCAGAGATGTGATGGGGCATCACCTTCACCTGATTTCCAGGTCACCTCCTGCCCCTGAGAGCTCCTGGAATGTGAGAGGGGGCAGGCCAGGCTGAGGGACCCCCCATCCAGTGCATGAAGTTTCATGCACTGGGCCTCTAGTTTGCTCATAACATCTCTATACATAATTTATATTCTAACTCTCAAGTTTATTTTAAATGAGCAAATGGAATTTAGTAAGCAATGACCGTGTATTACAACGTTTTGCAGATCTACTTCTACATACAAAGAATTAAAACAAGAACCAGAATATATGTATGTATTTCTTATTGAACTTACTATTCAATATGGATATTAGCAGCCTTAAAAAGCAAACATCACACATATCTCAGAGACCACATTTATCTTTAGATGCTAAAAAGAATGCCTCATTTTTAAATATAGAGTTGAGTTGTATCAAAAGTTGTTTAGATCTCCCTTTCTTGGAGTGGTTTAAGAAGTAAATGATGCAAAGAAAGGGCTTCTTCCACCAAGAAAGCTTTTGTAAACTTATGAACTCAAAAGTCAATAGAGCAAAGAAATACACTTTTGGGTTTCAAGTGGCTCTCATATAGCAATTATAAAGACAGAGAAATCTTTATTATTCTTGAAGGTTACAGTATATATTGCAATATTTAAAAGTGGCCTGATAACTGGCATTGCTTTATTCTCTTCTTCCAAAGACCCCACTGGGAATATGTAACTTAAAGGTGATAACTTAAAAAGCCATAGTGTAGTGTTGCAGAAATTGTGCAAAAAATAAAGAGAAGGGATTTGGCTCTTAGTCTAGTAACAGTGCAACTTAGAAATATATCCTTATAGTGCCAGAAACCAAACATTGTCTCATTAATAGAAAGATATGAACAGGAGACCAGAAGGCTGGTCAACCTTAATTGCTCTGAAAGGTCAGAGCTAATTACTCACTGTTTAGTTGAGACATTGTTAGCTGAAGCAGCCTCTACCTGTTTGTTTCATGTTAATTTCTGTTCTTGTAATTTCTTGCCTAAAGGCTATGGGTGTGTCCCAAAGTCTTAATAAAAGGGATAAAAAGGCCAGAGCAAGGGGTAGTTCTTTTCATTAGAGCAGTGGTTCTCAACCTGTGGGTCGAGACCCCTTTGGGGGTCAAACGACCCTTTCACAGGGGTCGCCTAAGACCATCGGAAAATGCAGATATTTACATCACAATGCATAACAGTAGCAAAATTCCATGGTTGGGGGTCACCACCACATGAGGAACTGTATGCAAGGGTAGCGGCCTTAGGAAGGTTGAGAACCACTGCATTAGAGGAAGGCTCCCTCCTGGCCCCCCAATATCGCCTAATTAATACTTTTCCAGTCTCTCTTTTCATTTGCATGCTGCCTCCTCCAGAAGCCAAACCCTGAACTGGAAACCCTGAACCACGTGGAACATGAAAAAGGGCTCCCACATTATAGTTCTTTAAACTTGATTCATTATACCTAGAAAATATTGCACAGAATATTTACTAAGCTAGTACTGGGGGAAATTACAGACATTTAGTCTGTATTTTAATCAATCTAAAAGGATTTTTGTACATATTATGTCTTTGATCATGATTTGATGCCTGATATATTTAAATCTAGAATAAAAACTACCCTTATAAAGTTGGACTTGGTTAATAATATATTATTTTATCTACTAGACGGCAGTATGACAAGTTAGACTATCTCTAAAATGTTCTGGATGCAAAATCTTCTAGATGAGTTGGAGAAAGGTGAGATAAATCTAAGATATTTTTTAGAACATTCCATGATTTTTAAGTCTTAGAACACACATCATTAGAATATTTTGCTATAATTGCCCCAAAGGCCATTTAGTCAGTAAGTGGTAGAACCAGGATTTGGAAAAAAATTGCCCACAGAGCCTGAGCACCTTACACTCATATATGATGTACTCAGCTGGGGTGTAAATTTTTAGTGCAAAGATAGATGAAGCCTTTACTAAGCACTAAAGCAGTGGTTCTCAATCTTTTTAATGCCGTGACCTTTTAATACAGTTCCTCATGTTCCTCTGATGGTCTTAGGCTCCATATCAGCTCTGTGATCAGCTAGCAGGATCACACCTAAGACCATCAGAAAGCACAGATAGTTACATTACAATTCATGAACAGTAGCAAAATTACAGTTATGAAGTAGCAATGAAAATAATTTTATGGTTGGGGTCACCACAACATGAGGAACTGTATTAAAGGGTCACATAATTAGAAAGGTGAGAACCACTGCACTAAAATAATATTAAAGTAAAACATGCAATAACAAAACATGTCCTAGACCAAGCTAAATCTTAATTGCTACTTTGTATATTGTTTATGATTTATAACCTTTTTATTAGGTATTCAAAAATTTTCACATATACCAATCTTGTTATTTTATGAAACAGACTTAGGGAATGAAGCCATGCTATTGACTGACATACTATTCTGGCCTTGGTTTTCTTATCTGTAAATGGAAGAAGCTGGAATAAATGTGTACTACCTCTAGTTATTCCCATTTGCAGTCAGCTTGATTCTATAAGCTTCAAGTGCAGGGAATATTCAGTTCATGTGGAAATTGAAATTCCAACTGCTAAAAGCAGTCACCATCTCTACGTTATGAGTGAGACAGAGGAAATGAAGACTTGCAACTCTCTTTTCCTTCAGGCACAGGGTTGTGTGGGTTGAGTGTATGCTCACTTCCATTAAGCTTAATATTCATCATAAGAAAGAACATGCCCAGGTAACTTGCATTCATGGCATATCATAAGGATTTTGTTCTGGTTCTGCTCTGTATTTCAACCAGATATAGATTACAATATTCCTTGTAATTAAATCTTTGGGAAAATGCTCAAATGGAGTCTGAGTACCTAGTGCCTTCATATAACAATCTTCTCTTGGGTAATAGGTTATGGTCATTGTTCTTAAGCAGAGAGTACCATATGCCCCTTACTCTTTCCTCAAAACATGGTTGTATATTCACATGGAGGTAACATGAATAACATTTTCAAATATTTCTCTTAACACTATTGTTTAGGAATCCTGATTTCTTTCTTTTTTTAAATATTATACATTAATGGATAAATTTTGTATTCCAAACAAGGCAAAAGGAAGTCAATAATTCTAACCAAAGCCCACATTTTCTGCTCTTGAAAAATATATGGTGTGTCCCAAAATAGTGTATAAACATTTTAACAGCTGACAGCTCAATTTTGAAAAGGAAATGTATTTTAATAAACACTACCTTTGTAATTATTCAAAATGTGTGTATAAATTTTTGGGGACATCTATATTAAATATATTAACACTATTTAAAGAGTAGTTTGCCTCCTCCATTTGATAAAACCTTCATTTGTTATGGGTAGAACTAGAAGCTAGGGCAAGAGAATCCAAGATGGCGGCATAGGTAAACACCTACACTGCTGCCTCGCACAACAATTTCAAAACTACAACTAAAAGACAGAACGGACATCATCCAGAACCACTGGAAAGCTGGCTGAATGGAAGTTCTACAACTAGAGAGAAAGAGAGGGGCTCACAGAGACCCAGAGGAGCTGCAAAAAGCTGAGGTACGGAGACGCGCGTGTGGAGAGACCGGGTGCCGGAGTGACTGGCTGGTTTTCTCTGACGGCAGGGAGACAGAGACTCTCAAAGGCATTGAACCCCTTTATCCTATGACACTAAACCCCAGATCCAGCCGAAACTCATAAGGGGGGAGTTTGGACTGTGAAAAGGGAGAAGTGCATGGAAATTTAGGGGAGTTGCAAAAGATCAAAGGCCTGGTGGTGCGCATGGCACTGCGCAGAGGACAGATTGCTGATTGTGCCGCTGGCTTTCGCGAGTGGGCGGGAGACAGACCCTCCCAACTGCTCCACTTCTGAGTCCACTAAGCCCCTGTTTGGGCGAAACCCTGGGGACCTAGTCTCATGTGGTCCTGGTGCGCAGGGGAGCCGGAGGGGCAGCGGTCTAGAGGCACTGCGGGTGCTCGGATACAAGAACCACTCCAACATTACCCAGTCACTTGAGACTCAGAGGCCTTGGAGGGCAGGGCCGACTGGAAGGCAAGGCGGTCCCTTAAGCCCTGAGACTCCACCCATCCCAAGCTCAACAGAGGCTTCTTTAGTTTTGCAAGTCTGGTATCATAAAGCTGAATTCAACACAGAAGTTCTCCAGGTGTAGTGAAAATGCCGAGACAAGGGAAGGGATCACAAACAAAAGAAATGGAGGAAAAAAAATGACTGGATATAAAGTTCAAAACCACGCTTATAAGGTTTTTCAAGAATATGCTAGAAAAGTTGGATAAATTTAGTGAGACCCAAGAGGAGATGAAAAAGGACATACTAGAGACACTGACTGAAATAAAAAATATTATACAGAGTCCTAACAGCAGACTAGAGAAAGACAAGAATGAAGTAAAAAATTTGAAATATAAAGAAGCAGAAAACACTCAACTGGAAAAGCAAGAAGAGAAAAGAATCCAAAAATGTGAAGATAATGTAAGGAGCCTCTGGGACAGCTTCAAGCGTACCAACATCAGAATTGTGGGGTGCCAGAAGAAGAGAGAGAGCAAGATACTGAAAACCTATTTCAAGAAATAATGACTGAAAACTTCCCACATCTGGTAAAAGAAACAGACTTACAAGTCCAGGAAGCACACAGAACCCCAAATAAAAGGAATCCAAAGAGGACCACACCAAGACACATCATAATTAAAATACCAAGAGCAAAAAACAAAGAGAGAATATTAAAAGCAGCAAGAGAAAAACAGTTCATTACCTACAAGGGAGCACCCATCAGTCTGTCAGCTGATTTCTCAACAGAACCGATGCAGGCCAGACGGGAGTGGCAAGAAATATTCAAAGTGATGAATAGCAAGAAACTACAACCAAGAATAATCTATCCAGCAAAGCTATCATTCAGAATTGAAGGGCAGATAAAGAGCTTCACAGATAAGAAAAAGCTAAAGGAGTTCATCAACTCCAAACCAGTATTATATGAAATGCTGAAAGGTACTCTTTTAGAAGAGGAAGAAGGAAAAGGTAAAAGCCAAAACATTTTGAACAACAAATACATACCTATCAACAAGTGAATCTAAAAATTAAGTGAATTAAAAATTTGATCAACAGAATAAACTGGTGAATATAATAGAATCAGGAGCACAGAAAGGGAGTAGACTGATAATTCTCAGGGGGACAAAAATCATAACACACCAACAGACTGTGAAATTACAGCAGAAAGATTAAAGTTAGGTGAGGTAAATAAGTGATCAATCAAAGGACTTGTATGCATACATATAAGCATAACCAATGAACACAGACACTGGGGGTTTGGGGTATGCCTGGGAGGGAGGGGGGCAATGGGGAGATATGTATAAAAAATTAATAAAAATTAATAAAAAGAAAGAAAAAAAAAAGAAGCTAGGGCAAGACCCAGGTTACCAACACCAATCACTAAGGAAAGTCTACTCCTTAATTTGGGAACATTTGGGATTTAGAGGAGTCATATATCTGGGCAGAGAGTTGGTGTCAGTTCTGAATATCCTAGCATCTAGATTTTCTTTGATATTCCATGCATTTGATATATAATACAGGGCTTGTGACTGCTTCAACCAACAGCCTTCGGATTTTAAAGACTGGTTTTTGCTTTAATGTTGTCAAAAGTTTTGAAGGTTGGATAGGTCTAGGGCAGTGGTCGGCAAACTCATTAGTCAACAGAGCCAAATATCAACAGTACAACGATTGAAATTTTGTTTTGAGAGCCAAATTTTTTAAACTTAAACTTCTACTAACGCCACTTCTTTAAAATAGACTCATGCAGGCTGTGGTATTTGTGAGAGAGCCACACTCAAGGGGCCAAAGAGCTGCATGTGTCTCTCGAGCCGCAGTTTGCTGACCACAGGTCTAGCGAAAAGAACTGTTTCTAACTATGGCAGACCCTAGAAAAATTTCAACTGACATCTTAAATTTTTGGCATGGAGAACCAGTTGCGCTGCTGACCAATTCAATTTACAGATGAAGGAACTTAGACGTACTTTTGTTGAGAAATAGTCAAGCTACCAAAGAATTAGGCCCAGGAGCAGAATTTATGTCTTCAAACTCCTAGGTTATTCCTTTTTTTATTCCCTTAGATATATAACTTTGCATATATCTTTCATTTGTTTGGTGCTCAATGGAAGGATATTTACACAATCATAGTTAAACTAGTGTTGTTGTTTTTTTATAAGTGCCAGAATGAGTAGTTCATTAATTAGCTAGGTAAGTTCATTTCTATGAAAAATGAGTTATGTCAATTTTGTGTAGGTATTGTTCAATATTTTTAAGTAAGGTTGATATCTATTAATTGTATCAGAGTGGGAAATTCAAGATGAAGGCAAATGAATAATTGTCTGTATGACCCTCCGAAGACTATTCTTATCAATTGTAGGGCCAACTGTCTCCTGGGCTGAAGTTTCTCATCCTGGTTTCACATCTCTCACTCTCCCAGGCCACCGGCTCTCCATGACCACTCTGCAGAGGCGGAGAGGAAGCATCTGCTTCTCACAGAGATGATTTCAAACACTGCTTCTGACACTTTCTAGTTCTGTACTTTTTACTTCTTTGTGCCCTGATTTCCTCAGTGATCAAATGGGGATGATAATCATGCCTGCCTCACAGGGTTTTTGTAAGAAATAAATGACCTAATAAAGCCCTTAAAACAGAACCAGGAATATACCAGGCACTTAATATTGACTTATATTCTGCCGTCACATTTCTCTGCCATTGTTACTCTCCTCCACAAGTTAAAATAATGCAAAGTTAAAATTGAAAGGACCTGTGATTCTTCTAAGGGGAACTTTTAGGTGTAGACAAACTAAAGCCTAGATTTGTTGTATAAATTTCAGGAGGTTACATGGTTAGAGAGACATGACATAAGAAGCTAATTAATTCCCTTGCAGACCAGGTTCGATTTCAGTGGGTGGATGGTGAAGCCTGGAGCAAGACCCCTTCCTTTCCTCTGCCTCCCTTCCTCCCTGCCCTATAGGCGCCTTGCAACTCGCAGTAATTTACATTGGTGTTTTAGGATTCCTGGTTAGCTTTGAAACATTGTAGGCTGATAAACAAACAAACAAACAAAAAAACTATTATATGGCCTAAGAAATGCCCAGTTGTGTGAAATACACAATTCTCAGTGTCACTTTCAAACACTGAGGGGTATTGCTTTTTTCAATTGCATGTAGACAATATGAAAAAGTTGGAAGATAAACAGAAAGTTACGTAGAAGAACTAAATGAGTCTTTGCAATTTCAAAATTAGCCCTGAAGGATCTAATTCTAACTCCTAAATATTAATGATTCTCACTTGGTGTTTGGAGCTTTTAAAGAGAGTAGAGCTTCTTAGAGAAATAAACAGGTGATAACAGTAGAGCATTAACAATTGCTATTGCTTTGTAACAATTCCTGTTACTGAAAACAAATTCTCTTCTGTGATTCCTATTCAACATTTAAAGAATTACGAAGGCAGTGTGGTGATGTATAAAATGACCTTTAAACGCTAAGTTTAATTTCCCAGCAATTTATTAAGAGGCGTCAATAATAGTTTTACTCAACAAAATGGGAAATGAATACTTTGATGAAACCATCTCTCATAGTATCATTTAATAAATGATATTATAACATGACATTCCAATCTGAATTCTGCTTAGGAGAGAAGAAGAGATAGTGCATGTAAAGTATGCACACTTAAATTGCCAATTCACAATAAATGTGGAGGTTACAGCTTGAGAAATGGGCTTCTAGGAAAAAAATTATATGGCAAGCCAGACTGCTATGTGGGAATAATTATATCACATAATTTACATGCAAATATATTTAAACTAAAGAAATAATTCTAAGTTATTCACAGCATAAGGTTGACTGCATTGCCATTACTTCCTACATAAAATATATGATATAAATCATGCTTTTAAGGTAGAGAAAAACTGAGGTGAAAATACAGTTTTCTCCCAGAAGTCCAAAATGCAATTGAATATTCTGCATTGAGAGAGGTAATTCTCAATTACAGCATATTAGAATTACTTGATAATCCATTATATTTAAGTAGTTTAAGCAAAATGTGTCTCTTTACAACAAATTAACTTTTCTTCAAAGGATGTATTCCTACTCTTTGTGTAAGGTAATAACTATTTATTTATAAACTATAAAACATATCACTGTTACGCCTACAGCACTCAGAAATTACTAGGCTATATATTCATTAGAGAGAAGTAATTACTTTCTAGATATTTTGCCTACAATCTTTTATTGACCTCATAATGCAGTTGCTCTGCTTAACACATTGATGCAGCTGTTTATGCAATTCTTTTCACATGAGTTTGCTACACAAGTTCAATAATGATTCAAATACGAACACCCGCTTAATAAGCTTAGGAAGGAGGAACACGAAGCCTGCTGTACGTAGGGAAATATCCGTTGAGAGTCCCAAGGATGTGGAAGAGGAGGGCAAAAGTGATAAAATGCTTTTATGGTAATTGATTTATAATTGTTACTGCCCAGACTCAGTCTCATTGGGAAATAACAGTTTTTTGAGGATAGTCACTGAAATCATTTGAATGCTGATTTGGAGAAGATGTTTGCAAAATTGGAGTTCATTTTCTTAAAGATGGCACAAAAATATTCATAGATCAACATGGACAGGAAAATACAGGAGTAGTAACAGCAATGATAATGCAACAATAATTTCCTTTTCCTCAGGGGGCTATTTGTTATGCACTCGGTTTTTATTGTCACAGTTTTTTCATCCGGTATTTTTCTGACAAGAAAAAGAAGATATTGATATGAAATAAAAGTGTGAATGCAGACTTCATTGGAATAGCAAGCAAAATTGAAGAGAAAGTATGTGTTAGATAGATTTAAAGATAAGAGTTTGGAATGGTAACTTTCTATTAACTTTTCAAATAGCCAGATTTATTAAAAAGAAACATTTGAAATATCTATATGAATGTATGAGTTTATATATATGCACACACATCTGGTCATAATTTTGTATATTAACTGAGCACTTCAGGTAAGTAGAATAAAAATTACAAGAAAATGCCTTTTCAAATATGTTTTAAAATTAAAATGCTATATAAATTCTCAATTTACTATGTACTGTATCAAAATCCACTGTTTACTTAGAAATGTTATTATTCTAGTCTGTTTATTTCTGCTTATAATTTTACTTTTTATAAAGAACATATTCTGAGATAGGAAAATGTATTATTCTGATAAGACCTTCTTCAATATAAATAGGTCTTTTAGGACATCTTAAAGAGGACAAAAAGCTAGGTATCCTTCTTATTACTTAAGTTTTCCTGGTTAACAAAAAACAATTCAAGCAACATTTTAAAATAGTTATTAAGATGATGGGATGATTAAATCTAAAACACTGGCATCCGTCCACTTTAAAATTAGACTGTAACTTTGGTCAGGAAAATACTAATCAGTGTTCTCTGCTCAATGTTAGTATCATATGGAAGTATCATTTTTTATTAGCATAATACAAATATCCTGTGCACTGCTACACCTTTCATTGCTTGGGGCTTCCAAGTCAAAATGTCACAGCAAATTTTACTTTCACTAATAGATTGAGACTTGTACATTACATTAGTAAAAGTGAACCAATGATATGGTATTTTGCCCAGATGGCAAAGGTGGGCACATACAATATCCTAAAATACAGCTTGGATCTCCTTAGTCCCCAAACAATAGCAAAAGGGTACAAAGTTTGGGTAGATAGTTTATTATTACATGTTTGGAAAAAAGAAGTTCACCTTTCTGCACCTTCTTTATATGCATTGTCAAAATATCACATTATACAATTTACTGGAAGTGAACTTACTTGCTAAATACCCATTAGATTCCCAGGAGGTGCCTTACATTAATTGTTTAGTGAAAGCCCCCTTAGGCTATCACCGGGGAAGCACATTAAATGCATAAAAAAGAAGCTGACAGAGATCCCTGTAGAACAAGATGCATCTACCAAGCTCAAGACTTCTCCAGGAAGAATCCTATGAAGTCCTGTTGAGAATGGTCATTTAGTGTGGGGTAGTTTTTCTCCTATTTCATCTCCCCCATCCCCACCCACCACCACGCACAAACATAAGCTTACTAACAAAGAAAAAAATGGTGTAAGAAAATAATTAGAAAGAGACTGCTCAGGAATTGTAAACAAATTAGCTTATATGTCTTGATTCTGAGGCATCAGTGTAATTTACAGACAGAAAAAGAGTTGCAAAAGTTAGAGATGAAGGGTATTTATTATCTGCTTAATGATGTTATAAAAGAAGAATGATGGCAAATAACACGGAGGGGAAAGACAAAGTTTTGAAGTAAAGGAGAAAAAAAGTGACTGATAGCAAAGTTTTGTGCTAATGGCCAAATAGGCTAATGCAGGGAAAAAATGTCAAGTCACAAAATGAGTGACAGGGAATTCTGGCAAAACATGTTTTTATGTCTGTCTGTCACATTGCATCTAAAATCATTATGTGTTCTGCATATAGCAGATTTTTATCACTCCCTTGTTTTAATTACAATTGCTGGAGAAACTATTGTACCTCTATTATGCACTATTATGTTTGTTTATTTCACATCATTTTGTTTAGAATGTTTCTAAAGAGAAAATGTAAAAAACCAAACAAAATATGTGCTTGGTTTCATAAATCCCCCCACCTCCTTTGCGGGGGTCTGCATTACCCACAAAATTCCACCAGAGGGGGCACTAGTAAAACAAGAAGCAAGCTCGAACAAGATTGTAACTTTCATTCTTTTCTTCAGAGGTGAAAAAGACTCATCGTCCTCCTTTTCTCATTCCTGGAGAGAAATATTTTGAGGTTACAGGGAAGCAGTGATTATGCCATATGGAAGAATCTTTAGGTCTTTAAAATACTTCCATTAACTTCAGTTTCCTATTTTAATGTTAATGTGCTGCAGTTAAGTTTCAGCCCAAAGAGCAAAAACTTTTGGTTAAATATAGATAAGATATTAAACCAAATTTCGTATTATGACTGCTGAAATTTGAAATATTCAAGAAGAGATGTCTCGCCTATGTGACTTTTCTTTAGGGACTCTTATCATTACACAAGCAACTGAGAGATGTGAATTATTATTCTTTAATTGCCAAATTGAATTTACCCACAGCATCTGGTCTTAACTTGAGTTCATCACAGTAAAATTTTTTTAAAGGTAATAAAAAATATGTCATTTGTTTATAATTGATCTTTATCAAGAAAATGAGAATAAAAATAAAGTTTGCTGAGTGTTATACGCTTTAATAGAGCTATTTAATGCTGTATTTTATTACTATTACTCTTAATAAATTACATTCAATTACAGAACTTCCCTGAAAATTAACAATGCTGACAGGACAGAGGTGTTGTTTGCTATGGGATTTCACTTCTTGAGAATCAAGAGCATACCCCTGTCTCTTGGTTCATACCAACTAGCAAAAAACTGTCTAGAAAGCCCAAATCAACCTCTCTTTCTAAGTTTCTACACTCCCTAAATTTATTGTACGGCAAAAATACTTTCTTTTCAGTTTAATTCTCAAAAAGTGAGTAAAATACTATGTGGTATTGGAATAAATACAAATAACCTATGCTAAATTTTTATCAAGATACCCAGCACAATATGAGTGCTCAGAAAGGTTAGTAGATGTTTGTTATTCATTCAAATTATTCATTTCTCATTCCTTAGAATAGACAGTTTGCCTGGGTTTTCATGGTATGCTACCATTCTTAGTATTTCTATCCAGTCTTTTTTTCTGATGTTACCTAAGAGATTTTCTGAAGGAAACCAGCTGCTCTTTGCTTGAAGATCTGCTTTCTACTCTGACACATTAAAATGTTAAGGACTGGTATTTCTTTTGCCTTGGCTTTAGTAGATTGCCAGTATTTCTTACAAATGTCAGAAGAATGTTTTAGAAAATAAATGTTTAAGTTCCCTAGCTATGTAATTTTTTGTTGTCACTTAAAAATAGCTGTGATGATAATATCCATCACATGCTATCAGTCATTAAAACATTCGATCTGGAATATGTTCTTAGAAATTAGTTCAAATGCCTCAAACATAGGGAACTTGCGGATTGAAGGAGTTAAATATCTAAGGTCTCACAGCTAGCTGTGAACTGGCCCATCCATGTCTTTCTCCAATTCACCTCAGAATTATCTTAAAACTCAAATTGTGGAATTGATCATTTTTTTGTTCAATTTAGAAAATTAAAAAAAAAAATGTGAGGAGATAGAAGGTGATGGAATGTTCTAGAGTAGACTGTCCATTTTCATAGCACTTTTGAGTTTATAAAATCCATTTCTAAACATGGTTGCTTTTAATGATGACTTGGTATGTGATGAGACTTTTTATGTTCTCTTATATTGCAAGAAACCTTTTGATTTTATATCATTTAGCAACTTTTTCATTCGGCTTTTATGAATTTTAGTACTCAATGATCAGGGCTGCTGCCCCTATTATGCAAACCACTGAGTTTATATAGATGGACTATAACTGCTTGAAAATGGCTGTTTAGGGCACTTGGCTCACTGGTACTGAAGGACAGATTTTTTCCCTCTACTTTGCTGTTCTGTGACCTCAAGGTTTGTAATGGACACAAGAGTGATGAAGGCATTTGGTACCATACTCCTTTAACTCCCTCCAGATGAAAGAAGAGAGAGAAAGAGGAAGGTATAAAGCAATGTCTTTGATCTCTAATTCTATGTGATTTTCTCCATTGTTATTTCAGAACATACCTACAGACTCCCTTGGGGTGAGTTAGGTGAATTATAGAATTTCAGTATGAGAAAGAAACAGGAGAGACTCCAACTCCTTAATTTTATAAATTCACGGTGGTTAAAATGACTAGCCCAAGGCTACCCACCAAGGTTTACTTATTTGTTAAACTTGGTGGTTTGTGTGTGTGTGTGTGTGTGTTTGTGTGTGTTTGTTTTGTAAAGAGATTCTCTGCTGAAAGAGTTGCAAACTAGTCAGTGGCAAAGGTGGGGAAAAAACCACCTAGTTTTCTTTAGTCAAAGTCTAGAGTTTTCTCATAGCAACGAAGCTTCCCATAATACTATTGACCATGTTATTATAAACATCAACCAATAATTCACTTGAGTCTTTGACTTGATTTATTTCATTTTTTAATGTAGATTGAGAATGCATTTTGAGGGAGCCATTCTTCAATGTTAAGGTGAAATACCTGATTAACTATCATAACACATGTTAAAAGGAATCCTATTAGTTTAGGGGTTATGATTCCCCTAGGAATAATGTAATTGGTTTTTTCACATTATAAATTTACTCTAAAATCATTTTTCATAGGTATATTTTACTCCCTCCCCCCTTATTTTAAACCTCTATAACTGTTTTTATTTTTTGTTAATTAGCAAAGATATTATTTCAAAAATAATGTGTGTGTTCAATTTTTTGACCCTTTAAACATGGCCAACTCTATACAACTGTGGATAACAAATGGTGCATGGTACAATTCCAGTGACATTTCCAAATAACTGTCCTGTCCAAATAGTTTCCAGCCAGTTTATGCTGGGAATTCCCATTGTTTCATAATTCCTTAGCTGAGTTGAGGATGGGGATATAGACAAGGGGTTATCCAATTAGTAGATAACACATTTAAAAATATTTATTATCCAATTAAATAATTGGGACTGATTGTTACCAGAGCTTGGATTGGCTGGAAGAGCACATTTTGATAGTGGGAAAGAGGTATGAGTTGAAAATAATATTTAAGGACAGGTGGACTATTGTATAGGGACCAGCCCAGGGGCACTGTGAAGGTAGTAGGTACCAAGGGATGAGGGAAATATGAGTGTCAAAAGGGATTAGGAAGATAGTAAAATAAAAAAGGCTCATAAATTTTTTAAAAAGCAAAATCAACTAACCTCATTCACTTTTTATTCAGCAATTTCTAGTTCCTACTATGTGTAAGACATTATGCCAGTCCTTTAAAATAGTGGTGAATTTGTATTTTCATTCCATCCCCAAGTATAACCAGCTAGTTGGCTGTGAAATAAAATATCTGAGAAGAATATATTCTAAACCCAAAGGCAAAAATCCACACTATTTGCACTTTTGTCTGAGTCTGTCCCTCTTCCCTTCCCTGACTGTGTTTTCAAGGGACACCTTTTGAATGAAAGAGCAGAAGTGTGGATGTGGGATGGTGAGCTTTTTCCACCCACAGGATTGTCAACAGGTACGCATGCCGCATCTGTGACTCTAGCTGAGCTAACAGGCTAGGAGCCAGCTGTGGCTTACACTTGAAAAAAAAAATAATACCCACTTAGGGGTATGGAATTATTTATCACTACTGGTGGAATTTTTGCCAAAGGCAAAAAATGAAAATATCCAATGAAAAATGTCCTCAATCCACAGCTCATCATATTCATGCACCATAGGAACTGATTAACTCCGTGACCAAAAATAACTAGGACTATAGTGATTACTATTATTATTTTGCTTTTTAAAGACATTGGGAATTATGGAACCAGAGCACACACAGCAATTGACAGAGTCCCTAGGAACAGCTTCTGTGGCAGAGCTTGTATGCATGACCAGGTCTCCAAGGGAGCTTCTTTTTTCCTTTCTTCTTTTTTAGTTCCTTTATTTTTCCACTCCTCTCTTGCTCTTTTCTTACCTGCAGTTATTATGGGGCCCAAGACAGGGATGTGAAGATGAGGGTTGGTGGGGTAGAGATCTACTGGCAGTATTTTTATGAAACTTACAAGCGGGAGCTCTCTCAGGCTATGTTTACCTGCTGAATGTGTGTTAATACATATTAATACGTGGGGTCTACTATTATATTGCTTATCTCAGGTTGTCTTACTTACTTATTATTATCCTGATGTACTGTAAACCCTTTGCATGTGCTGTAAACCCCTGCAAGGCATCAATATATATGCAACTGTGCACTTAGTGTGGGTTCTTGGCAGATTTGGCTATGCATGTGGCTTTTTAAACTGGATAAAGCAAAGCAACCTGCTGCCCAGGCTGGGTCTCTGTGAGCCTGGGCTACTAGATGTCTTTCTCTGTAAGAAAACCACATATCTGATCCTGTAGTCAGCCTATGTGGATAGTGTTCAGGCTTCACTTTGACTCTGATTCTTATTTGAGACCCTGGCTTTCGGGTCTCAAGCGAGGTCTAAGAGGCTCTTCTGTGACCCCAGCTGTCTCTCAGCCTGCGTTTCCCTCATGGTGCACCTCGCTTTGTGTTTTTGGCATCTGGCCTGTTTCATTAGTGTGATTTGTTTTGTAAATATCTGCTCTAGATCCCATTTCATATCATGTATCTGGGAATCGTTTCCGACTCCAATTCTTTGGATGCCATTTTTGAGTTTTCCTGGGTTTTGCAAACCAGTTGTGTCCAGAAGTACCTGTTCTTTAAGGTGATGCCTGAAGAGCTGGGTGAAGGTGCCAAAGCAACACTTTCTCAGAGGGAAATCAGCCTGTCTTGTTTCCTCTTTCCTTCTTTCCTTTATCCCTCTTTTCCTTCTTCTCTTCCTTCTCTTTTCAAATGTCTTTTTTTCTCTTCAAGAGTAAAGATGTGTATGTTAAAGGTTCCAGAGTGTAATATTTGGGACTTACCTAATTATCAGTGTATATATGGTATCATGGATGGGGAATCTAATCATCTGAAAAATTTAACCAATAAAAGTCCCCCTTTCCTATTTCTTTTCTAAGTAAAATATAATCCTACTGAAACAAATCTTCTAGTACCTAAAGTTAGCTAAGATGCAAGACCCAGAGTTTGAGGAAGTTCTAGGTTAAGAATACAAAATTTGCTACCTTAAGAAAAAATGCTTTCGATGAAACCAAATAAATTAATAAAAATAGTTTCTCAAACTAAATATTTAGCATACGTTTTACTGTTCATGTTAATACCTTTTTGGCTTCACATTTTATTCTAACAAAAAATAGTTGACAATTTATAAAAAGCTTCTGGTTATATGTGAAATCTTAAAATATTTTTATAGGAATGTAGAAAATATTAATTTACTTGAAATGTAAATAGAGATATGATGTAGTGTCTTAAAACAATAAATCTCATAATATTTTTTTAAAATATGAATAGTATTTTATTGAGAACTAGATTTTTAGATTTTCCCCTCACTTTTATAATAACTAACTCTTAAAAATAGTAAAAAAAAAGATGTAAATACATGTTCATATTTCTTCATCTTCAAACGTGAAATCCAGAAACCTCTGGGAACCCTAAGTTTTAAAAAAATTGTTTGCTTAAAAACAATGGAGGAGGCTACTTCAGCCTTTATTCAACTTAGTTATTATGAATATTCATATAGTTCACTACAGAATTGTTAATGCATTTATTAATGATCTAGCCTTAGGCCCTATTGAGGGTTCTACATAATACACAGTATATAATCTTTTACATTTTACAAAATTCTGAATTATAAAATCTATCTGGCCCCACATTTGGAATAAGGAATTATGGACTTGTATGCAGACTATATTTCTACAGTAAATCATAGTACTTATTTGAAATCCAAGGGGAACAAATCACATTGAAAAAAGGAAATTGTGGATTGGTCACTGAGAAACATAAAAACAAATGGAGTTTATTTTCCTGCCATACATACACACTAAATAAACCATTTTGACATGATAGCACACTATAACAGTATTGTGATAGCCAAGTTGAAAATTAGGTGAATTACCTTTAGTGTATTACCTTATAAATCACCTTAGAAAAAAGAGAAAGCAAAACAAAAAAGTTATTAGAAACTTTGATGTCTGGTTCATTTTTAAAATTCTATTTTATATATATATAGTGGGACAAAAGTGGATTTACAGTTATTTATGTGGAAAATAATACAATAATGAATAAGTGATAATACATGAATAAACTCTGTTTTGTATACTCACAACTGTAAACCAACTTTTGCTACACTCTGTATTTGCTCCTGTGCAAAGGTAAATATATACAATACTAGAGGCCCAATGCAAGAAATTTACACAAGAGTAGGCTTTTCTTTCCTTGGCTGCTGCACTGACTTTCCTCTGACACCAGGGACCCGGGCTTCCCTAGTAGCCCTGGCTTCATCTGGAAGGATGTCCAGTCTAATGATCATATTATGCTTTTATTATTATAGACTAGAGGCCCGGTGCACAAAATTCATGCACAGGGGAGAGGAGTGTTCTTCAGCCCAGCCTGCCCCCTCTCTAATCTGGGACCTCTTGAGGGATGTCTGACTGCCAGTTTAGGCCCAATCCAGGTAGGAACGAGCCTAAATGGACAGTCGGACATCCCTCTCACATTCCAGGACTGCTGGCTCCCAACCACTCGCCTGCCTGCTTTCCTGATTGCCCCTAACCACTTCTGCCTGCCAGCCTGATCACCCCGTAACCACTCCCCTGTCAGCCTGATTGATGCCTAACTGCTCCCCTGTGGGCCTGGACACCCCTAACTGCCCTGCCCTGCAGGCCTGGTTACTTCTAACTGCCCTCCCCTACATGCCTGGGTCCCCCCCAACTGCCCTTCCCTACAGGCCCAGTCACCCCAACTTCTCTCCCCTGCTGGTTGTCTTGTGGTGGCCATCTTGTGTCCACATGGAGGCAGTCATCTTGTGTATTGGAGTGTTGGTCAATCTGCATATTACTCTTTTAGTAGATAGGATAGAGGCCTGGTGCATGGATTGGTGTCAGCTGGTTTTCCCTGAAGGGTGTCCTGGATCAGAGTGGTGTTCCCTTGGGGTGTAGGGTGGTCTGGGTGAGGGGCCTGTGGTGGTTTGTAGGCTGGCCATACTCCCAGGCAACCCAAGTGGAGGCCCTGGTATCTGGGATTTATTTATCTTCTACAATTGAAACTTTGTAGCCTGGAGCAGAGGCAAACCTTCTGCTCCCACAGCCATTGAAACTTTGTTGTCTTAAGTGCCGTCAGAGTTTGTGGAAACCTTGGCTTCCTCCATTGCCAGGGGCAACCCATGCCTCCCTCCTGCTCTCTCTGTGGCTGTAGCCATCTTAGTTGGGTTAATTTGCATACTCACTCTGATGGGCTTGAGGGCATGGCTGGTGGGTGTGGTTTGGGATGTAGCAGAGGTATGGTCAATTTGCATGTTACTTTTATTAGATAGGATACTTATATATCTATACTAACAAAAGAGAAAGATGCAAATTAACCATACCTTTGTGACGTCCACTAGCCAATCAGGAGTGAGCATGCAAATTAACCTAACAAAGAGGGTAAGTTAATTTACATAAATAGGCACTGAGTGGCTGGGGGCAGGATGCCATGGCGACAATGCAGGCATTCCACACCACCCCAACTGCTCCAGGCCTCTGGGCAGTGTGGGAAGGTGGAAAGGTGGCTCCAGGCAGAGTGAAGGCAGAAAGGTGGTTCTAGGTCAGAGCAAAGGTTATGCCAGCAACCAGGGGAAGGAAAGCTTATTCTTTCATTAATCTTTGTGCATTGGTCTTCTCTAGTCTATATATAAAAGCCCAGCGACCGGAATAGCGGAATGACTGGAATGACCAATTGCTATGATACACACTGCAGCAGCCAAACAGCCTGATCAGGGCCCTGATCAGACCCCTGCAACCTCTTGTGGCCCCTCCCCCCCAGCCAGTACCTCCCCCTGACTGCCCCCCCCCATAGGCCTCAATTGCTGGTCAGGGCGAGGGACCCTACCCGTGCACAAATTCATGCAGTGGGCCTCTAATGTTTATATGTATGCAATGTATTTACTCTTGTCCAAAGGTAAATATATATATATATATATATATATATATATATATGTATGTATAATTTTCTTTTTAACTCGAGGAGCTTCTATTAAGCATGTCTTTGAAATTCCCTGGGAAGTGCACAGTGCTCTGATCATCCTGGCTTACTTCTTTAGCCATGTGCTAAGACTATAGGAACCTTCACATGATTAAACAAGAGCCTCTCCTCACTAAATCCAATCCTGAAAACCTTTGACTGCTGCTCATCTGGGCAAACAAGGGGGTTTGATCTCCATGTGCTCTGCTGAGCTTAATACTTTGCTACAGATACATATCAATACTCAATCCATACCTCTGCTCATATATATCTGAAGAAAAGTAGGGAACAAGAGTTTTCATGATCCTAAAAATCACTTGTCCTGAACTTTTTGGATACTTAATACCACATATTTATGCAGATGAGATGCCATTGTACATAGAAGTATCACTTTCAAAGCAACATTTTTAACTTAAAAGCGTATCATTGCTAATCATGAAAGTTCTGCACATTATTCATGTTTTTAGTATTTTAATACTATATATTCTAATAATATTCATTTAATGTTTATAAATGTAACAATTATTTTAAAAACTCCAAAGCAAAGTATTAACAAGAATATTTATTTGTTCAAACATTTTAATAAATATAAAAAATGATTTATGTGTGTGATATCGAGATAGATGTAGATATACCCATAGCTAGTATATAAACATATTATGCAAGTATGTAAGTATGTTATTATATATATATATATATGTATATAACCATGCTATTTAAGAAATTACCACCGGTGCAGTAATTTTTGTAAATTATATTCTTCCTCACTATATCCTTCAAAAAAAAGTCTGATAGATTTCTGATTAAGGCCAGATAACTCTCCAATACATACAAAATCAAAAATGAGCAAAGCAAGCCAAAAGCAAGGTGTGTTCGGTGAAGATTATTTCTGCTAATCACCTGTAGCTCTCATTTAGCTTCCCCTCTCCTCACTACCTCTTATAATTTCCTCAGGTTTAACTTTTCTGTCCATAGCTTTTGTTTCTTACCCAGCATGGTTCTTTTGCTGTTCTCTATCGCCACCTCGCTGCACCACTTTGAACATCTGGATCCCACACATGGCTCTTCTAAGCCCTCATGTGATACTGCCTTACTCTTCAGCTGAGGCCTCCTCAGCTTGTACAGATAAATGTTAGCTAGTGTGGTTTCTGTGTGAGGCTCCATTATCATCACCATCAGGATATAAGAAAAACAGAATTCTTTGTATTTAAGTAACAGGAATTTGTTCCCAAAGGTGAAAATATTTTTTTTTCAAGGTGTTTATTTTCACTATTGCATTCTTTAAGATTTCAGAGAATCAATATGGCTTTATTCTAACCACGGGATAGTTTTCCTTAGGAGAACAGCACATTGTTCTTTTCAGTCATAGGCTAGGCCAGTGGTTGACAAATATCAACAGTACAAGGATTGAAATTTATTTTGAGAGTCAAATTTTTTAAACTTAAAATTTTTTCTAATGCCACTCCTTAAAAATAGACTCGTCCAGGCCGTGGTATTTTGTGAAAGAGCCACACTCGAGGGGCCAAAGAGCCACATGTGGCTTGTGAGCCGTGGTTTGCTGAACACTGGCTAGGCTTATGTTTTCTTTTCATTTTGAGAAGTCAGTGTGGCATTGCATATAACTACCCTACCATCAAAATCCCAGGGCCATACTCAAAAGTAAGAAAAGCACAGAGAGGCCCATATAGGAAATATGCAACTTGAGAAACTCTTCCAAGGATCTACTAATATACCTTACTACTACTACTACTACTACTACTACTACTACAAAAAGACTTCTTTCTTTAAGTTAGATTCTAGCTAAACTGTTAGAAATTTGGTTTGAAAGTCACCAAGTAACTTTCAGGTATTCAATGAAGTTTGTGATAAACTTTGAGAAGTGGGACAAGAAGTCTTTCCCTTCAGAAGGATGTTACATTACCGATTCCTTCTTCATGTGGAGGACTAGAGGCAGACACTCCATCTCTGGAGAGGTGAGGGTTTTGCACAGGACCTCACAGCATCCAGGGAGATGATGGCATCCCCACGCAGGAGGTTCTGCTGCTTCGGTTGCTTATTTATTTATTATTTTGAGGGACTAAGAAGTGAGGTTGCTGCAGCTGCACAAAGCTAAGGCATCTCCTCTGCTCAGTTTAATCTGAGCAACACAGCAGGTGGCTAGTTTAAAGAATACAATTTGTAAGTATCAATGTTAAGAAGTTTGTCCACTTGTGATCAGGGTGATCCTGGGCATTCACTGACTAATAAATGCCCAAAGTTACCAATATGAAGTGAACATCTTCAAACCTTTCAGATGACCAAAATAATTTTAAATTAACAAAATATTCTGTAACTTTCAGACTTTCTGTATTTTGGGTAGATTTTTTTTTAATGTGCTATATAAAACATGTACTATTTACTCTCTTACATCCTCTGTGGTAAGGCATCCTTGTATCTGTTTTTTCAACATGAAAACTAAGAGAGAGGGCAAGTGACTTGTCCAGTGTTACAGAGTGATTCAGAGGGAAAGATTCTGTAAGTTCTAAAATTCATCTTCAATATTTTACATGCTTTTTCTGCAACCAAATAACATCTTGAGAATAGAAATCACTTCTTACAACCATGGCACTTAGAATTTATTTAGTGCCTTCAGGAAATAACTCTCATCTCTCTGCGAATTTCACCAGGTATTGGCACTGGATTAGATATTTTAATGAAATATCATGAGTTGCTATAACTCCACTCAGCCTCATTTGAGATTTTACTTGCTCTGTGTAGAAGTGAAAATACTGACTTATCCTTGAAACTCTCCTATCTTAACTGTCCTTCAATGATCATTGGTTGTAGTGGGGAAAAGGTTACAAACTGTTCTGGGCAGATCCATCATCCAAAATACATGACGTGCTCAGTAACTTCTTAGAATAACTTGGGTTTATTTCTCTTTAGCTCTGAAAGCCAAGTGATCCCTTAGAAAAGAAATCTCAGAATCCATGCTACCTCAAGTTCTGGAAAGCTTAGAAAAGAAGTAAAATATTCCACACTCGCAGATCAGACTCTGCAAAATATCTTGTCTGCTAGATAATCCTTGGGGAGATCATATATGAAAAAATATATCCCAATGCAATGCTGTCTCCTAGGAGGGTGAACCACAGCCACCCTCAAATTCTGAAAATAGGACACTCTCTTGGCACTCCCTCCTGAAAAATAGCTACTTGTTGGAGAGGGGGGGAAAAATCCTGCAATTATCCAACACCAGAATTCTGGAATCCAGCTCACCTAAGCTATTTTTTCTTCCTACTCTGAGAGTGCAATGAATGCTGCAGTCAGAGGACTAATGGTCTTTTCTCCCCCACATTGTTTCCCTTCCTCCCGCATGAAACCTGAAGCAGGGGACTGGAGAGACTTCAGGAGCCTCTTCTCGAGATCACTTCACAGGCTGCAAGGTGACAGCTTCGCCAGGGACTAATGCAGTCCGACATAATTGAATGTGGCCTGGAGCAAAGCAGCTGCCTGCAGCCACTCTTGATTGTAGCTGTCATCAGGTAGCGCCTGCTGCTGGAAAATACATTCCAGCGGAGCGCGTCCCACCACTCAGCGCCCGGTGATAGCTTATTTACCCTTGCTGCGGCGACCACAGTTTTGTAGTTAACAATTGTCAGTATCACACCGCTGAGTGAGTGCAGACGCTGGGCCTTTGAATTATCAATAATCTTTTTAGTGATCGTGCTTTCTCCCTTTTTCTCTCTTGCTCCCTTTCCTCTGGAATGAAATTGTACCCCAGAATTGTTTACTCGCCAGAATTGGACCTGATTTAAAAGTCCCACTCCATCTGTTTTGGTGTGTGTGTGTGTGTGTGTGTGTGTGTGTACTTTGTTTCATTTCCTGGATTTGGCATTTCTCTACATACCAAACAACAGAAAAACAACAACACAAAAAACAACGAAAAATGCTCCTACGTCTGTGTATTACATCTCACAAGATTATCTGTCTTATTAGTAGAGTTAAAAGTATTTCACATTTTTAGATTTCTGTATGTGATTACAAGCTCATGAATGTAAATGAATAATGATTCAAAATATTTTATATGTTTTCTTCCAAGTAGATAGACACAGATTATTTTAAAGGGTCAAGTTAAAGTCTGTGCAAATAATTTAAGGGTAAACATGTTATATGCAAATAAAGTAATATGTAATAAAATAAATATGTAGCTATGTATTTAGTATTTGGACATTTACCTCTGAAAAAGCAAGCTATGTCACTCAGTAACTTGAGGTACAAGTGAATTGAAGATGGGAAAAATCAATATGATTTGTTTTTTTGCAAATTATTTTATTAATTTTGTTTTCTTGATTTATTTAGTGTTTTAAAATCACATACATATCTCTAATTTATTTGCACCCACTTGACTTTAAGATGCAATTAATTTTTACTTATAATTAAATTCTAATAGTGGATTGTGGTGTGAGCTTTATATTACAGAAAGGTAAATGCTGATGTTCCTAAGACTGATTGAAGCATACAGACATCAGATGTTAATGCTAAAAAAAAGAGAGCTGAATTCTTGAAACCAATGTAAAATCTACTCTTTCCTTGGAAAGTTCTATTATTTCCTGACTACCACACCCCATCAAATTGCTAGTTTCTCCAATTAAAGTCTACAACCACTTCATGTGATATTAGTGCAACCCCTTAGCTCCTTGGGGGGTGGAAAAAGGTAGGGCTGGGGTGGGGATGGATTCTTAAATATTTGATATTTCAAATCTGTGGCTAAGGTAATATCTGAATGACCAGCTTCAAATGCAGCCAGATTGTCATTTGATTAGAACACCAGTACCAATATTTTGTTTCTTTGCTTTAATGCTAAGTCATGGCTAAATCAGGTACTATTTACTATTCAGCCCCATATATCCATGTTTCTAAACCAGAGTGTAGAAAGTTGAACTGTACTATCTGCTGAATTCTAACAGTAAGACAGACAATAAAGGTGGATTTTCAAATCACAAAATATTCCCTATAATTGATAGAGGTGCAGAGATTCACACTTAAGTATGAGGTGCAGTTTTAGAAAACAAACAAACAAACAAACAAAAAACTCCCAAAGTGGATGGCTTTTTCTCAGATGGGCATTGCGCACAGTGCACAAGTTTGATATCGTAAGGGGTAAAGCCCAGTTCTGATTCATCAATGGTAAGTCACCAAGGTGCCTTCTCCTACTCACCCTGGAAACAAACAAGAGATCATGTTATGCTCTTCCATCAAAAGTCTTCTATTAACCTGATTATTTAGAACCAATAGAGAGAGTCCACATTGAATTCCATCTATCTTCAGTGGTTGAATGTCACGAGTTGCTGTTCACAGCCTACTTTACTTTGCCTGAAAAATATAATGTATATGTGTGATTACCTTTTAGATATTAATATGCATCCACTTAAGTATATAAAGATAACAATAATACTGCACATATAAATACCAAAAAAAAATCTCAATGAAAGGATAAAAAATTTAACTAATAAATGAATCCAAAGTGTATTTGGAAGAGATGATGGTGGTTAGCATTTGAGTTGGGAATGTTTTGATACCATGAAATGTCTTTTCATGTAGTTTCTATACAGATAGAAGTGGTCTGCAAACATTCCAGGACCCTAAACTTTTTATTTTAATTAGTCTTAGATGTAGGACATAATGATCTCATATATACGTCTATTTTATGAAACGGCTACCATCCACCCATTTAGTTAACACCCATCAGCACACACAGATACAATTTATTTTTTTTCCTCCGGAGGAGAACTTCCACAATCCACAGTCTTAGCTGTGATGTGTCAACACTGCAGTGCAATGTCTCACACATTGTTTTATAGATGCTCTCTTTGCCAGGGTATGTTCATTGCAAATCACAGTAGAAATTATTTACTAGTGATTCTTCTATTTTAGTTTTTAAAAATATACTTTTTGTATTCTTTTACCTGTGTGGTCAAGAGTATGCTATTTTTTTTCCCCTCAACAAATGAGGACTATGCATATTTACCTCGTCAGATAGGAGTAGGCAATCTATATTCTCCCTGTACTTTACTTTAAAATTCATTGAATTATACTGTCAGTGATCAGTCAACTTACTATTAATCAAGATAACAGATGCCAGCAGCAACTGTAGCTTTTTAAAACTTATCTCACATTATTAAGTAACTTTAAACATGTTTGGCAATGGAGATATATAGTAGTGTTCCCAGCTACTTAGAGTTTCCATTGTAAAAGAGCAAAATAGTTATAAGCAATAGGCAGAACTGATCACCATCATATACTATAAGACGAACTTTTAAAGTAACATCAGGACTAGTAAAAACAGGGGGCCAGAGACATCGGACCAAACATCTTTCCATCTTTTAAAATAACTCCATGGGGTGCAGCCCTCTTGGTGAGCCAGGGGAAGGGAAGGCTTGAGCTCGGTGCTTGCTACCTGGCTTTGGACAATGAGCTTGTTCATCGCTGCGGAGAGACACAAGTTTGCTGTATTTCCATGAACATGAGAAAGGTATATTTTTAGGAGTCGGCCAACTATGACTAGTCTGCTGTCAGACTGTATTTAGATTTGGGGAAGGCTGGGTGAGGATTGAAACCACTTGTTTCTCTCTCTCTCTCTCTTTCTCTACTTGTCACCGCAATAAAGTTGGCTCTGGCTCCAGGGAACCCTTGGTAAAGTACAATGCCCAGGGCTATGGGAGATGGAGGCCTCAATAACTGATATGAAAGGTCCTTAATTAAGCACTTAGCATTTCAAGGCAGTCATCACGGCTCGCCCACAGCCGAGCTGGCAGTCCGTCACCGCCGATAGGCCACCTAGAAGACTAACGTGAGTTGAGCTCAGTCTTTTGTACTGAAGGCGAGCCGCCCCGAGGCACAGGCTGATCCGGTGACCCTCCCAGATACACTTTCTCTGCCGGAAGGAACAGGATATCGGATGTGACAACACCGCAGCCAGGGGAAGGATTTCCCTGCCCCCCACCCCCACCCCACCTCAGTCCACCGCTCCCACTCCCAAGATCAGGGATTTGAAGAGAAAGTTAGAATGACAGTGGCACTTTCTTGGCTCAGCAGATCAGTATGAATATCACTGAATCCAATGAATGAATAATGATGAATGTATTATGAAGCAAAAGCGAAACCCCCTCATTGCAAAATGTCAATTATTTTGCAATTACCCAAGGCCCCGAAAAAGTTAAATAGGAAAGAAACATTTCCTTTCTCCTCCTCCCCACTACAGCACATATTGCTCTGGGCATGAGAAACCAGAATCAACATAAATGTTTGGGGAAGTTTATCTTTATATTAAGGAGCTGGGGGACTTGGCAGCATTAAAATGGAAAGGGTTAATGGAATGAACTATAGATTAAATTGTAAAGCAATCAAAGAAAACCAAACAGTTTATAGCAGACAACCATCTTCTGGTGTTTGGGTCTGTGTCAAGCCATGGATGTGGAAAATTAAAGCCATACTGAGAAGGGAAATGAACCATGTCTAATACATCCTCAGCAATAAAATGTTTTCACTAGGACTGTAAAACTGGGGCTTACATTAGGAAAAAGAAAATCAAACTATATGTCAATTCCACATCATGGGACATGAAGTGTCCACAAAAATTTATATTACTATTTAGAAGTGTTTCATTCTGGTGTTTTATTGTGATTGGATGCGCCCTCCTCAGTATCTTTTGACTGGTATGAAAATGATTTGAACTACTTTTTTAGCATTTATTTTACATCTATTACCTGTTCTATTACTTTTTATTATTTTATTGTGCTTGTGTAGAGGATTTTGCACAGTTTTCATTATAATGTAACATTAAGTCAATTTATTTGTGTATTACATGCTGTATAATTGCACCTTTTTCTAGAACAATTTGGATTTCATTATCTAACAAATCAGCACTGTTACATTTCTAAAAGCTCTTGTTAGCAATCAAGTGCATTTTCAAAGTAGGACAACAGAGGTCAAGTTTGCACCAAAAAGACTCCTCAATAATGCTGGGACTATTTGAACATCGGGTGAAGGTCATATTGCAAAGAGGGAAAGACTTGTTTCTTTGAGAAAATATTTAATTATTCACTATTGTACTAGGTTAAGATCAATAAGGATCAATACTGCAAGAAAAGAAATCTTGTAGAACAAAGGGCTCTGACATGGAACAGATAAGAGTGAGATATAGATCATGGAATATAGAAATTAATCCAAGAAAAATGTCAATTGTAACTGTGTTTGGTTTATTATTATAAAGGCTATCAAGATACCAATTGGATGCTTAGTTTACAAAGGCTATAAATTTTAAAACTACCAGGCACGATGACATGTACATATATTTTTACATAGCTATTTTCATAAACTGGTCTATGCCTAACACAGAGGTGACATAAATGATTTCAGCAGCCACATAGGTAAAGTATAATACACTGAAAAAGACAAAAGCCCTGCAATCACTAAGAAGTTAAGTTGTCAAGTCATTAACAGAATATGGATTGATGTTTTATAGGCATAATTGTATTTTACACTTTTAATAAATTAGGATGTAAAGATGATAAGATCTTTGAGGCTGCATTTCTAGACTACATACTGGCTATTTATCCCATATTATATTGGGGTGTTTGTTAACTTCTCATGAGTGTTTGTCTTTTTGTTCTCATAGGACTCTTAGTGGTCAGGATAGTGACCACTTGATACTTCTACAGTAGTACCTCTCATCTGTGGTTTCAGTTACTTGTGGTCAAATAAAGTCCAAAAATATTAAAGGAAAATGCCAGGAATAATTCATAAGTATCCATGCTGTATGCAAAACACAGTGAAATGTTTTGTGAGAGACCATATTCACATAATTTGAATTGCATTATCCTCCTATATAATAAAAGGGTGATATGCAAATTGACCCTAATGGCAGAACAACTGGGAACTATGGGTCACTATGACATGCACTGACCATCAGAGGGCAGACGCTCCATGCAGGAGCTATCCTCTGATATCAGGGCATTCCCACAGGGGGAGCTCTGCTCAGCCACAAGCTGGGCTGACAGCTGTGGGCATGTAGCAGTGTGGTGGGAGCCTCTCCAGCCTCTGCAGCAGCACTAAGGATGTCTGACTGCAGCTTAGGGCTGCCGGCTGCCAGAGGGATGTCTGACTACCAGCTTAGGCCTGATCCCCCAGGGAGCAACCTAAACTGGCAGATGGACATCCCCTGAGGGGTCCTGGGTGCAGAAAGGGTGCAGACTGGGTTGAGGAACCCCCTCTCACCCCCAAGGGCATGAATTTTATGCATTGGGCTTCTAGTACTGTTATAATTGCTGTATTTTATTATTAGTTATTTTTGTTAATTTCTCACTGTCCCTAATTTATAAATTGAGCTTTATAATAGTTATGTATAAGTTAAAACATAGTATATATAGGGTTCTGTACTATCTGCAGTTCAGGCATCCACTGGGAGTCTTGGATTGTATTCTCTGTGAATAACAGGGGACTATTGTGTATCTCTACAGCTCTGACACTCAATATAGATAATACTAATAAAGACTTACTACAACTAACAATGTGAACATCAATAAATACTCCATTGGTTGAGATAATAAGTCAGTTCTTTCATTTAGCTTCCAAAAATGGGTCAACAAGGATATATGGTTTATGGAAACTTTAGAAACCTAGAGAAAATTTAATTTTCATTTATATTAAATTGTCATATGTTATAAATATCATATTGTCTTTTGATGAATTTGCTCATGTATTTATCAAATTTTTACCAAATAAAAGTGTTTTGATCTCAAAGAGTTCACTCTAAAAATACAAGTTAAAAATTTGACCTTACAGTTTTGCCTGTTATTGAAATTTCATTCAAAATTTTCTCAAAATTGTTAAGTAATGCCTTTTGGTATACTCCCTTCTTTACCAAAACTGCTGGGAATTTTTAGCATAATTTTTTGGACATGTGAATAATATTTCATTAAATCTATTTTTCTTTACTACATTTTTATCTTCACAAATAACATCATTTAATAACATTTTTTTAATAGCTTGTCACGCTGGATACTGGACAAATGGTGGCGATGCCGGTCCGACCCACTCTCATACACAGCAACTCAAATAACAACAAATAACAATGGATAAAACAACAAATAACAATGACAAAATGCATCCATGCATTCAATGGTTGAAGTAAACAAATGAAACTTTCAAGTTAATATCTTCTTTGTCTGCTTTTGTTTCTTAAATTTTGCTTTTCTGTACTTTCAGCTTTGAGCTATCCTCTTCCTAATGTTGTGGTTTATTTATACTCCTGGATTTTAGATGTACTCTAGTGACACAAAAGTCAATCTATGGGCCTCTATTTTATTTTATTATTATTTATTTATTTATATTTAACTTTATTTATTTATTTATTTATTTATTTATTTATTTATTTATTTTTCCCCTATTGCCCTCCCACCCCCTAGTACATGCCCTCATCCGTCTCCACCCCCTCACTCTCCTACCTCCCCGCCTTCCCCCTTTGCCCTGTATCCGCTGGCTATCCCCATATACACTTGCATACAAGTCCTTCAGTTGATCTCCTATAGGCCCCTCCTCCCCAACTTCCCCTGCCTTCCCACTGTAGCACAACAGTCTGTTCATTGCTTCTTTATCTCTGCATCTGCTTCCTCCCCTCCACCCCCTGTTTCTTGTCTTTAAAAACATCTTATCCCTGTAGGCTAGAAATAAACCCACCAGAGCAAAAGAAAAATGATTGAGTCCCAATTTCAATGTCTGATAGCTTTGAGTCCCAGTTTCAATGTCAGACAGTTCCTTATGTGTACATGTCATCAATGGTATCTGGATACTGGACAAATGGTGGCGATGCCGGTCCGACCCTCTCTGGTTTGGTCCTGGGCATCCTGTAGCGATACTCAACTGTTAACTGCTCACATGGCAAGGTGTCGTCAGCGTCTTCCATCTGTGGACTGTTTCTCCTCTTGCCTTCGTGGTTGGCGCAGACCTGTCAGTTCCTCTCTGTTGCAGGAGTCCACTTGGTCTTAGAGTTGTTTTCTGAAAGTATATAAACATATTCTCGACCAAGAGTTAATAAAGGAATCTTTTCTATAAAATTGACTTGGAGTCCTTTTTTTTTGCCTACCCACTTTTTCTTTGGCTTATTTTAACACCATGTGTGTTTTTCATGGATGTCTTGCTGTTAGCATTACAAATGGAACTTAATTTTCTAAAGTGAAAATTTTCTAAATGTAATTTATTTACCAGATATTTTTTCTTACATGCTATTATCCTACCCTCCCCCCCTTTTTGATTAATGGAGAATTTGTTAAAATTTTTAATGCAATCTTGATAACTTTAAATTTTAACTTTTTGCACACAAATATGTCTGTTTTATGTTCATTACATATTAAGTAATTTTACCATGAGATGAGCTATCAATAGAAATTTTAATTAATATTTTAAAAACAGCTTTTTGTCCAGTACACCTTAATTTTCTTGGGCATTTACTTATTTCAGTTTACCAATTTAAATTAATCTGAAAGCTTGATAACTCTTTTACGTCAAATTTAATGCTCTACTAACAATCTTAGATTACCCTGTATATATTAGTGGAAAGGTTTATTTGCATTGAGTAGGCACTGAACATTCCTAGTGCTAGGCTGAATTTTGATATAGGGCAGCTGCTGTTGGCATGTTTCTATCTGTTACCTGGGTCCCAATCTGTGCTGAGCGTGGGAAGCGAGGTAGCCATGGGGGCAAGAGACCTCCCTCAGAAGGGGTGAAGGTTCAGACCCCTGCAAGGTTGGTGGGGGGGTGATCGGCCTCTATTTTAATCAGCTCTTCCTTCCTTCTGTAAAAGTGCCCGGTGCTGGCAGTTTATGGTCTTCATGCTAATAGCCATGTATTTCTGCTCTCATCAGTTGAATTGTATGATTACCAAAAGTTAATTTTATCCCCCTCTCTCAGATTTGTACTTTTCATTGTAATTACCCAGTGCAAGTATTATAACAACCAATAAAAAATATGCCAAATATTTGTGTCAGTGAAAACTGTTGAACACTTTAAAAAGACTTGATCAAATAAATTGCAATAAAAGATTTCCAACCTTCTTGAGGAAAAAACACACAGTCTCAACTCTGTATACATTGTTTTGCAGATCTAATTAAGAACTCAATTCTAAAGAAACCCAAACTAAAAATAGTAGACAATACTTTATGGGCATGAATTTTACTGTAAAAATAAGAACTCTAATTAGAAGATCTATGTTCAAAGAAAAGATCTTGGCTCTGCTTCAAAAGATTGATACAAGAATAAGTAGATATCAATACAGTGCTACCTCGAGATACGAGTTTAATTCATTCCGTAACCTTGAGGTGTGGGAAACTATGAGACGCTCGAGTCGAGGTAAACTGGTGGGTCATGTGCAGCCGGCCGATCCGCGCAATTACTCCTATCTCAACCGTTGCTCGTATTTCAAAGCAAAAATCGCTCACTCAACGGCTCGTATCTCAAAAATCTCGTATGTTAGGGCACTCATATCTCCAGGTACCACTGTATATACTAAGTTAAAACAAGTTTTTAATGGCTTTATATAACATTACTATCATCCCATTTATAATAGTGCTATACATAGTGCTAATTAAGCTCAAGGATTCCTAGGAACTATATGACAGAAAAATCAATTTAAGTACATGTTACAACAGAAATTTTAATATATAGATTTGTATGCATCATTTACATATATATCCAAGCAAATAAAAATATAATTGCTCATGGAAAATGTGAGCTAACACTTATACTTTCACTTTGATAAATTCATAGGCACTATTTCAATTTCCTAGTTAAATTGAGAAATAATTAAGTAAATTTTGAAAGTTAAAAAGTAACAACTTAAAGTCCCAAATGAAGAACAATAGGGTATATTTTATGAATTATTAAAGGGGAAATTAAAGAATAAAGACCTACTGCCAAAGGTAGAAAAAATGAATCATTTACAATAAAAATAAATTACAAATATAGCTCTACCTGGTTTGGCTCAGTGGATAGAATATGAACCTATGGACTGAAGAGTCCCAAGTTTGATTCTGGCTGAGGGCTCACGCCCAGGTTAGAGACTCAATTCCTAATAGGGGCATGCAGGAGGCAGCTGATCAATGATTCTCTCTCATCATTGATATTTCTCTTTCTCTCTCCTCCTCTCTCTTCCTCTCTGGAATAAGCAAAAATATATATTTTTAAAAATTACAAATATAAACCAAAAATATATATAGAATAACATGTATGTTATATGTGATATAAGATATATAATATATATCTTGGGATCATCATAGTTTTAAAAAAAGAATATAAAGTTGGGTAAAAAACAAAAGTATATTATCCCAAATAAAATAACTAATTTTACAAGTAAAAAAAAAAAAAAGAACTATAAACAAACCAGATAATCAGTAATCAAGGTTTTAATATCCTTACAAGTTGAGATCAACTTAAAAGCATAAAATGTAGGGAAAAAAAAACACCATCACTTTAAAAGTAATGATAAAAGTATGATTGAAAATAATTATATAAAGTGTAATGAATTTGCATGCTTCAAATTACACAGCAGAGACTCATTCTTTAGAATTGTATTAAAATTTTATGGCAATATCTCAAGAGACACATGAAAACATGTTCAAAGTCATTAATCATCCGAGAGATGCAAATCAAAACAACAATGCGATACCATCTTACACCTGTCAGAATGGCAATCATCAACAAATCAACAAACGACAAGTGTTGGCGAGGATGGGGAGAAAAAGGAACCCTTGTGCACTGTTGGTGGGAATGCAGACTGGTGCAGCCACTGTGGAGAACAGTATGGAGTTTCCTCAAAAAACTAAAACTGGATCTCCCATTTGACCCTGTAATCCCACTCTTAGGAATTTATCCTAAGAAATTACAAACACCAATCAGAAAGGATTTATGCACCCCTATGTTCATAGCAGCACAATTTACAATAGCTACAATTTGGAAACAGCCTAGGTGCCCGTCAGCAGATGAGTGGATTAGAAAACTGTGGTACATCTACACAATGGAATTCTATGCTGCCATTAAAAAGAAGGAATTTTTACCATTTGCAGCAACCTGGTTGGAACTGGAGAGCCTTATGCTTAGCGAAATAAGCCAATCAATGAAGGAGAAGCATCACATGATCGCACTCATTGGGGGATAATAAAGAACATTATAAACTGATGAACAAAAGTATAGATACAGAGACAGTAAAGCTTCAAACAGACTGTGAAATTACAGCAGGAAGATTAAAGTTAGGTGAGGTAGATAAGAGATCAATCAAAGGACTTGTATCTATGCATATAATCATAACCAATGAACATAGACACTGGGGGGTTGGGGTATGCCTGGGAGGAAGGGGGAGCAATGGGGAGATATGCATAAAAAATTAATAAAAAAAAGAAAAAAAATTTTATGGCAATATTAATATCTATTATAAAATATTTTCATTTTTGAGAAACATTTATGGCATTCTTCTCAAAATGGGGTTTAGAGCGCTGATTATATTTTATATTTATTTATTTTTTAAAATACATTTTTATTGATTTCAGAGAGGAAGTGAGAGGGAGATAGAAACATCAATAATGAGAGAGAATCATTGATAAGCTGCCTTCTACATACCTACTAATGGGGACTGAGCCCGCAACCTGGGCATGTTCCCTGACCGCGGAAGCAATACTCAACCACTGAACCACACCAGCCAGCACATCTATTAGATTTTAAACAAAACTAAAAAGTCAGTGAAAGTGTTAGTTAAAAACTGAATATATGTATCACCTAATGTAGCTATTCCAACCATAGTTTTTTAGTGTGGTACCTGGGAATATGGGTTAATTATCTTAGTTATTTTTGACTAACAGTGATCTACAAAATTAGTGATAATTAGCTCTAAACTGTATGTTTGAAAAGGAAAACCAGAAGCTTCCGTTTGAAGATGGGAGATAGAACATGTTTATTTCTGCTCCTCTAAAGACCCCTCTGAAATGTTATAAAAGGAATAAACACATATAAATCCATAGAAGTAGATAATAGATAAAAATAGATAATAGTAGATAAAAGTTGAAGAACAAGAGAGTGTGCTTCAGGCATTAAGAGGTCTCAGTAATTCTGGAAGATGAAAAGCAGATGCAAGCATGATAATTCATGTAGTAGGACAAAGAAAGACACAACTTTGATATGCATAAAGGAGAATATCAGCAAGGGAGTCAATTTGCCTCTTAGAATCTTACAGAGGCTTAGATCTAGGAGAAACCAGAGCGCAAGGTGAGAAATGTGGATAAAGAAAGGACGGCCTGTTGAAAATTTATATACCCATATAGGATAACCAACCCACAGCCCCTCCTCATCCAAAATAGATGCTAACACAGTCACAAGTTTAGTCCCTCCAGTCCCTGAACATTATAGGCAAGAGATTGGAGGTTTAATTCTCTGGAGAAAAGAAGTGGCCTCAGAGGAAAGAACTCCACATTATTTTTGTGTGACTCCCTTAGCAAATTGGCTGGTTTGCTGATGAACCTAAAATAAAGTGCAAAAGTCAATAATTCTGAAATAGAAAACTTCTCATTGGCTGCTTACTGTATTGTAATTATGACTATTTAATCAAGGATTATCAAACATTTGAGAAAATTCTTCAATACGAGAGAGGGACACCTAATTATTCTCCACAATAATTAGAAAATTTACTTTCACCTACTGGTAAAGATAGCTACTTGTGGGTATGTACTAATAAAATCCAGGAGTAAAACAAGGAATTAAAGGATATAGAAAACAGAAAAATGTGGGTTTGGCCCCTTACATCAATTAAGCAAAATTGCAAGGTAAAATTATCCTTTAACCTTCTTAATGTGGATTATATAAAAAATTAATATATCTCTGTTCACATGGCTTTGATTTTATTTCTTGTAAATTTGATTAGGATAGTAAACGAAGCTTATTGTCATTCTGCCTTGGGTTACAATATCAAGCATCCCTTATTATAGAATCAGGCCAAAATTGTTTTGCTTTGATGTGTATGCTTTCTGCAGTGTTAGACCAGGAAGTAGAAAAGTTTACCCTAATGTATATTCTACTGGATATGTACTGAACGATGTATATAAGATTAGTTACTGAAAAATTGTTGACTCGGGGTGCTAGGATTTTAGAAGAACTTAGTTTCCTCTTTACACCACCCCATACTGACTGGATTCTTTTTTGTGCAAGTATATTCTTTATCAGCAGGATTATAAATTTCAAATCCACAGGAAAGGAGATAAGAAATAACATAAATGACAGTAAGTGGAGACTGGTATATTGGCACAATGGAATGCTATATAGCCATCTATAAAATAAGCAAGTTGTTAAAATGCTGATACTTGGTGAAGTAAAAAATGGGCAGCATGACTTTCTTAATGTGTGGAGTATGGTACCATTTGTGTAAAAATATGAAGTAAAATGTGTATATGTATTTGTTTATGCACAAATATCTCTGACAGGATGCATAAAAACTGGTAACAGTAGCTTTTTAAGGTGTTTGGGTGGTTTAAGGACAAGAGTGAGAAGAATTTTCACTGTATATCCTTCAGTAACTTCTGGATTTTGAACTACTTACATGTATCTTTTACTTTAAAATAACATTTAAAAAACTGTATCGTACAATTCTCAAAATGATAATTTGATATACACATACATAGTAAAATGATTACTATAGTGAAGATAATTAACATTATCTCCTCACATAGTTACAATTTTTGGGTGTGTTAAGAGCACCCTAATATCTACTCCCTTAGCATATTTTCAATATTCAATATAGTAGTCACTATAGTCACCATGTTGTACAATAGATCTCTACACTTAGTGATTTTATATAACCGCAACCTTGTACTCTTTGACCAACATCTGACCATTTTTCTACCCTCTCTCCACTCAGCCACCGGTGACTGCCCTCCTACTCTGCTTTTATGAATTCAACTTCATTTTATTTTATTTTTAATGAGAGGATTTTATTTATTTATTTATTTATTTATTTATTTATTTATTTATTCTTTTTCTGTTAGTCCTCATCCAAGGATATTTTTCCATTAATTCTTAGACAGAGTGGAAAGAAGAGGGAGAGACACACAGAGAGAAACATCAGTGTTAGAAAAATAAATTGATTGGTTGCCTCCTGCTCATACACCAATCAGAACTGGGTATTGAGCCTGCAATGGATGTACATATCTCTGATGGGAATTGAACCCAGAACCTTTCAGTTTGTAGGCCGATGTTTTACCTACTGAGCAAAACCAGCCTGGGTGAGTTAAACTTTTTTTAATATTCTGCACATAAGTGAGATCAGACAGTATTTGTCTTTCTCATTTCACTTACCATGATATCCTCCAGGTTTATCCAATTTGTCATAAATGGCAGAATTTCCTCTTTCTCATGGAATATATTCCATTGATTACATATGTACCACATCTTTATCCATTTGCTCATCAATGGACAGTTGGGTTACTTTCATAACTTAGTTATTATGACTAAGGCTGCAACAAACATGGGAGTGCAGATATCTCTTTGAGATACTGATTTAACTTCCTTCGGATATATACCCAGAAGTGAAATTACTGGATCATATTATACAGTGGTACCTCGAGATACGAGTTTAATTCGTTCTGTAACGCTGCTCGTATATCAAGTTGCTCATATCTCAAAGCAAATTTCCCCATTGAAATCAATTGAAATGCTGTTAATCTGTTCCAGCCCCCAAAATGCCACCCCAGTTGTTCTTGTTACGTGTTTTTGAATAAGAAAAATGTATGTATAAATGACAAATATTGTATAAAAACATAATAAAAGAGAATGTAAAGGAATAAACTGGTTTTATAAAGTGTATTTACCTACTCGTTACTCTCTTAAAGCTACACTTTATCCCTAAACTGAATGTAACTTAACTAATCTTCACTGAACTTAATTGCTACTGGTCTTTGCATTTTTGGCCAATTTAAAAAAAAACATGTCCAATGAGGTTTGCCTCTTCCTCCCTTTCAGAATGTTTCTGAAATGGGTGAGGCAAGTTTCATTGAACAGCTCTGATGCACGACCAGTAGCAACTTTTTTGGGTGTTTCTTTTCCATGAAGTGTGACACCCTCTCCCACATTCCTAAGATCTCCTTTATCTCACTTGTAGAGATCTCCTCCACCTCTGGCTCCTCCTCAAAACCAATTTCTTGGAGAACCTCCGCATGTTGCTGAGGTTGCAACTCTTGTAACTCCTCCATGGTGAGTTCCAGAGTGCTCCTCAACGAGCTCATTCACGTCTCTCTCATCCACCTCCAGGCCCATGGATTTTCCCAGAGACACTATCTCCTCCTTCACTGGCACCTCCGGCTAAAATCCTTCTAAGGTCCTTTCGGCTACGGCCTCAGGCCACAGGTTCTTCCATGCAGAGGTCAAAGTCCTCATTGTAACACCCAGGCAGGCCTGATCAATAATTCTGAGGCATATCACGATGTTAAAGTGATTCTTCCAGAACTCTTGATGGGTGAGATTTGTGTTCTCTATCACCTCAAAGCAGCGCCGGAACAGGTGCTTAATGTACAGCTTTTTAAAATTAGAAATCACCTCCTGATCCATGGGCTGCAGGATAGGACTGGTGTTGGGAGGTAGGTAGACAACCTTTATAAACTTGAACTCTTCGAGGAGTTCATCTTTGAGGTTTGGTGGATGAGTAGGAGCATTGTCGAGGACGAGGAGGGCTTGCATGGTTAGGTTGTTTTCCTGTAGATATTTCTTAACAGAAGGGCTGAAAACCAGGTTTACCCGCTCCACAAAGAACTGCCTGGTGACCCATGCCTTCGGGTTTGCCCTCCACATAACTTGCAGTTTATCTTTAAAAATCTTATGTGACTTAAAGACTCTGGGGTTTTCCGAATGGTATACGAGCAGAGGCTTGATCTCGCAGTCACCACTCACATTGGCGCACAGTGCGAGAGTTAGCCTATCCTTCATGGGTTTGTGGCCTGGCATCGCCTTCTCCTCTGCTGTTATATAAGTCCTATTCAGCATCTTCTTCCAGAAAAGCCCTGTCTCGTCACAGTTGAAGACTTACTGGGGGTTATATCCTTTGGCTTCTATCAGTTTGGAAAAAGTTTTGAGGTAATCCTCAGCTGTCTTCACATCCGAACTTGCTGCCTCACCATGCCTGATGATGGAGTGAATGCCGGACCTTTTCTTGAAGTTATCAAACCAGCCTCTACTGGCTTTAAATGAGTCTTTTGATGCTTCATCCGTGGAAGTGTGAGAGGTCTGCTCCAGCAAATCACCGTAAATCGCTCGCACCTTCTCGCATTTGATGCCCTGTGTTAATGTATCTCCTTTAAGCTGCTTCTCCGTCACCCACACCATCAGTAGATTCTCCATCTTTTCATGGAGAGAGCTACGGAGCTTATAAATTATTGTAACGCCCTTAGCTGGCGTTATACCCTTTATCGACTCCTTCTGTTTAAGCACAGTGCATATCGTTGAAATACTATGCCCGCATTGCCTCGCCAAGTCAGCCACTTGCACACCTTGCTCATATTTTTCTATGATTTCACGCTTTAATTCAATAGACATCATCCTCTTCTGAGCACTGACCTTTCCACTCGCTTTCTTTGGACCCATGGTTATAAAAAGAAATGTGATAAAGTATGTAAATGCACAAAAGATGCTTCAACAACGAGGTAAACAAGCACACTGGGTAAACTGGTGGGTCATGTGCAGCTGGCCAATCCGTGCAATTACTCATATCTCAAAAGTTGATCGTATTTCAAAGCAAAAAATCGCTCTCTCGAAGGCTCGTATCTCAAAAATCTTGTATGTTAGGGCACTCGTATCTCGAGGTACCACTGTAGTTCTAATTTTAAAGTTTTGAGGCATCTTCATATTGTCTTCCATAATTTCTATTCCCAAAAAACAGTTTACAAGGATAGTATATTCTTTTTTTTAAAAATCAATACTACTCATTGTGATATTTAGCTAATGCTTAGAGCAGTGATTCTCAACCTGTGGGTCTCGACCCCTTTGGGGGTCGAATGACCCTTTCACAGGGGTTGCCTAAGACTATTGGAAAATACCTATTTCCCATGGTCTTAGGAACCAACAGTTGGCTCCTCGGTGTAGCAAAGTGTAGCAATATAGTTTACTGTAGTTATATGAAGACTGTTACCCATGCTACACCACGATTCAAGACAAAATTTCATTTATTTGTAATTAGAAATAAATATTTCACAATATATAATTACATATTGTTTTTGTAATTAATGCTTTAATTATGTTCAATTTGTAACAATGAAAATACATCCTGCATATCAGATATTTACATTACAGTTCATAACAGTAGCAAAAATTATGAAGTAGCAACAAAATAATTTTATGGTTGGGGGTCACCATAACATGAGGAACTGTATTAAAGGGTCACGGCATTAGGAAAGTTGAGAACCACTGGCTTAGAGAATGAATTCATTTTGGATTTCCTGTCATTCTTTTCCCCTCTCTTGAATATCTCAAATTATCCTGCTTTTCCATACTTTCTGTTTTTAACATTTTGTTTCCTCTTTCTGGAATGCCATATTCCCATTCATTTTATGTCTGGCCAACTCATGTTTGTTCTTTAAGACTAGAATTCAATTCCATTTCTCTGGGAATATTGAAAGTCATTCTTTAGAGGTAACACTTCCAGTTTTGTAATGAATTTGGTGATTTTCAATCATAGTAAATGATCAAGATCATTTGTCTTCAATGGAAGAGAAAGTCTTGGAGCCATTTATATATTTGTTGTGGTTATTATGAAAAGGTTAGTGGTAATTTAAGAGTTCTATAGTTTTGGAAATTACACATTATTTTAGTGTTAGACCTTACCAGAAAAATAGTGTCGGTGAAATAGTCTATTAAAATCATGGGATCTTGTAATAAACATGGATAAACTTTACTATGTGTGTTATGGTGGAACTAAGGGTGAGAACCTCTGATTTAACTCACTAATGACCAGAGAAAAATATACCTCTGGATGGGATGGGAGGTCCCTGAGTGGAGAGATAGGATGAGATTGTTTGGAGATTCATGCTGTTGGCCTTCATATAGCCACTTACTTACTCTCTGTGCCAAACGCATTAGCAGAAAATATAACTTGTTATCAGGATTGGCTGGGAGGGAAACTTCTCCCATTTCCATTTCAGTTCATATAAGCCACCAAAGATCAAGATAAATCAGTCATCTTTTCTAGGGAGTTATCTTTTTATATGGAAAAGGTAGCCTAAATACTATTGACAAGTGTCAGGGGAAAAGCCTCATTCAAGCTTTGCTATCAGATATTATTACTCAGGATATTAGTGGAATAAAATTCTATTTTCATGGAATAATTTACTGAATTTATTCTTGTAGACAACTCATACATTGCCTAAAGTTATTAGTTATTACTTTTTTATGGCAAAGTAATATATGCTTGGTGTAAAAAAACAACAACACACTACCAAAAAAAGATGAAAACAAAAATTTGTGGAACTCCACAATTCATAATTTATTATTTTTAATATGCTGATTTATTTCTTTCCACTAATTTTGCTATTTCTGAATGATTTTATTTTTTATGTAACTAGGATTTACATTGCAGTGAGAAAGTAAAAATTGATTCTGCTGACAACCAAAGAAGGTGAAATCCTTGGCAAAAAACAAAGAGAGTTTTACAATGGAACTTAAATGTTTTGCACAAGATACAGATGTTTATAAAAAGACAAAGAAAAGGGCACACACACAAAAAGACTGCATGATCACCGCTTGCTTACCAGTGACTAATCTAGCTATACTTTAGCTTCCCACTCCCTGGATAGAAATTAAGATACCAAATACCAAATTGTTCAACTACTTGATAGCATCCAATTCACAACTGACCTTGGCTTCTGTCATTCTTTTTTACAATCACCTAGCACCAGCTCAAATGTAATAAACAGCCACTCTCAATGCCTCATTGCGGAGGTGCTCCTAACTTTTTGCTACAGTGAATTCTTCCTTGCTGCAGCAAGTTAAATAAACCTAACTTTGTGGTAGATTTTGTTTGGTGGGTTTCAACAGTACCCAAGGCTTTTTGTAATGAACATGTACTGTTGTCATTACGTAGTCTTGGAAACCACCATCTTTAATGCCTATGTAATATTCTAGGATATGGTTCTGCCATTGTCAGAAATACAGCTTTTTTGTTTGTTTAATCTTTTTTTCTTTTTTTCTATTACAAATGATGTATTAATAAATAAATATTTTCCTAAATTCTTATTTATTTATATAGGATAGCTACACTGTTGTGTGTTTAACAGAAGGTTGAAATATTATTATGGTATTTTATACATATCATTAAGTTGGTTCTACAACAAATATTTTGCTTTAGATATCAGCTAGTCATGTTTGGGCACTCATTTCACCTTCGCCAGCATTGAGGGCTATTTTAACAAATCTTGATCGACTTGACAGGAAATAAATGATGTCCTATTGGTCTACAATTATGAATTCCTCTACTTTAACCAATAGACCCCAGATTTCACATGTTATGAAAGGGTGAGAATTACAGCAGATATCAATACTCACTTGTTTAGCAGAAACTTTAATTGTTTCTCTGGATTTAGCTTTTAATTTTATCCCCGAAAGCCCTGGTAACAACAATAGTGAGTTTAAACCTGTTGAGTCCTTACCATGTACCTGTCACTTATCAAGGCACTTCACATTTAAGTATTCATTTCACCCTCATAATCCTCTAATTTACAAGTTAGGTATCATTAATGACTTAATTGTTTTGTATGGAGAAACTGAGCCACAGAGGAGATAAGTTATTGGCCTTAGTTTCTGTTAGCAAGGAGGTGGAGATGCAGTGTAACCCCAGGCTATAGAGGAAGGAGGAAGGTTCTCCCATTTATATAGAGCTGCCAACTGCAGATCTGCATTTGTTAAGCTGGGCTTCACTGCTCTAATGGGACTTCAACATCCTAACGAAGTCCTCTTCTTGCCCTGCCTGAGCTGTTGTCAACTATCTCTGATCTGCTCACTTGGAGTACATCTTCTATCTGGTTAGCAGAAAAGCAGCATCTGCTTCTTTTGATTAGCTTCATGGGGTCCCAGTGTGTTTTGTTTTTTGTATGATAGCCCTCCTTCCTGGAATGTGTAAACATCCTCAGGGTGTGGGAATAGCCCAGAGGTTGTGAGGGCACAGCCTCACCTTGCCCTTACAAATGTCTCCTCCTAACTTCCTTTCTTCTGCAACTGGATCTTTTCTTCTCTGGGTATGTGTTCAAAATTATCATGGCTGTATTATAAATCACTCCAAAACCTAGTGTCTTGAAACAACAACAGTTATTTATGATGGTTACTGTGGGTCAAGAAATCAAGAATGGCTTAGCTAGGCTTTTCTGGTGCAGGGTCTCTCATGAGGTTGCAGATGCTAGGAAAAGTGGAGGTTCATGATTGCTTTATTCATATTCCTGCCCAGGCTGGAACCCCTGAACAGCTAGGGGTTAGAACCAGCTGGGACTCCAGGGCCTCTTCTTCTCAGTGTGATCTCCACATAAGTTCTCACCCAGAAACCCATATTATTAACATGTTATGTTAACATAGTACATTTTTTACAGTTAATGAAATAATATTAATGGATTAAATCCATAGTTCATTCAGATTGTCTTATTTTTACCCAATGTCTTTTTTTTTGTTTTTGTTTCAAAATCTTATCCAAGACACTGGATTACACTTATTTATCATGTTTTCTTAGGCTCCTCTTGGTTGTAAAAATTTCTTACTCTTCCTTTGTTTTTGATGATCTTGACAGTTTTGACATCTACTGGTGAGGTATTTTGTACTTGTCTGTCAATTGGGATTTGTGTAATGTTTTTAGATTGGGGTTATGGGTTTTGGAGAGAAAGATCACAGATGATAAGAGCCACTTTTATCACATGTTGAGGGTTCATATTATCAACATAAGTCATCACTGTTGATGTGGCCCTAATCACCTGGCTTAGGTAGCACTTGTCAAATTTCTCTACTACAGATGGCAGCATAGGTAACTATCTAAACTCCTGCCTTGCACAACAATATCAAAACTACAACTAAAAGACAAAACGGACACCATCTAGAACCGTTTTGTTGGAAAGCTGACTAAGTGCAAATTCTACAACTAAAAGGAAAGAGAAAAGCACATTGAGACTCAATGGAGCTTCAAAAGCTTGAGGTATGGAGATGCAAGTGGAGAGAACAGGCAGCTGAGTGCATGGGCACTGAGTGCGCAGCTGGCTTTCTAAAGTGGGAAGGAGATGGAAGCTCCCAACTGCACTGAACTCCAGTCCTGGGCAAGACTCTGGGAAACCAGATTCATTCAGGGGAAATCTGGACTGTCAGGAAAAGAGAAAGCACACTGAGACTCAGGAGAGCTGCGGAAGGCAAAGATCCAGAGGCACGCGACCTCAGAGAGGACTGACTGATGAATGCATGGGTGGTTGAATGCATGGCTGGCTTTCTCAAGAGGGAGGGAGATGGAAGCTCCCGACTGTGCTGAACTCCAGTTCCAAGTGAGTTTCTGTGAACCCAGATTCATTTCGGGGAGAAACTGGACTGTCTGGTAGTGAGCAAAACTCAAGGGCAGCTTTCTCTCACAGGTGCTTGCAGTGATTACCATGGGACATTGAGACCCAGGGGCCTCATAGGCCTGGGCTGACGGGAAGCCAAGACTGTCTGCTCCCTACTGAGACTTCTCCCCATCCAAGCTGAGCACAGAGGCTTTTGCAATTTTGCAAGTCTTGTCTCATAAGGCTGTCTCTAGACAGAAGTTCTCCCAGTGTAGACACAGCTGATCCTCACAGCCAATTGGCCTGGAGGTCAATTCCTCCCAGTGATACCAACAACAAATAAGACTTAACTACAACAAGGCTGTGCACACAGTTCACAAAGTGGTGCACCAAGAGCATCCACCTCAGGCAACTGGGGAGCTGGAGCCACTGGTCCATATAAGACACCTAGTACACAAAGCTACTCTACCAACTCAGGGAAGCAGCAAAAATGCAAAGACAAAAACAAAACAAAACAAAAAAACAACAACAGATTACAAATGAAAGAAATGGAGGTAAGCAAATGACTGGATATTGAGTTCAAAACCATGGTTATAAAGTTTTTCAAGAATTCCCTAGAAAAGGCTGATAAATTTAGCAAGACCCTCAAGGATATGAAAAAGGACCAACTAGAAATTAAACATATACTGACTGAAATAAAAAAAATATTATACAGAGACCTAACAGCAGACCAGAGGACCACAAGAATCAAGTCAAAGATCTGAAATGCAAAGAAGCCAAAAACACTCAAACGGAAAAGCAAAAAGAAAAAAGAATCCAAAAATTTTAACATAGTGTAAAGAGCCTCTGGGACAACCTCAAGCGGACCAACATCTGAATTATATGGGTGCCAGAAGAAGAGAGAGAGCAAAATACAGTGGTACCTCGAGATACGAGTGCCCTAACATACGAGATTTTTTTGAGATATGAGCTGCTGAGCAAGCAATTTTTGCTTTAAAATATGAGCAACATTTGAGATAGGAGTAATCGTGTGGATTGGCTGGCTGCACACAACCCACCAGTTTACCGCTACTCGAGTGTCTCAGTTTCCCACGCCTCAAGGTTACGGAACGAATTAAACTCATATCTCGAGGTACCACTGTACTGAAAACCTATTTGAAGAAATAATGACTGAAAACTTCCCTTACCTGGTGAAAGAAATAGACTTACAAGTCCAGGAAGCTTAGAGAACTCCAAACAAAATGAATCCAAAGAGGACCACACCAAAACACATCATAATTAAAATGCCAAGAGCAAAAGACAAAGAGAGTATATTAAAAGAAGCAAGAGAAAAACAGTTAATTATCTACAAGGGAGCACCCATATGATTGTCAGCTGATTTCTCAACAGAAACTATGCAGGCCAGATGGGAGTGGCAAGAAATATTCAAAGTGATGAATAGCAAGAACCTACAACCAAGATTACCCCGCAAAGCTATCATTCAGAATTGAAGGTCAGATAAAGAGCTTCACAGATAAGAAAAAGCAAAAGGAGTTCATCAGCACCACACCAGTATTATGTGAAATACTGAAAGCTATTCTTTAAGAAGAGGAAGAATAAGAAAAAGGTAAAGATAAAAATTATGAAGGACTAATGCATATCTATCAAAAGTGAATCTAAAAATCAAATGAATAGAAAATCTGATGAATGGAATGAACTAGTCAATGTAATATAATGAGGGCATAGAAAGGGAGTGGACTGACAATTCTCATGGGGAAAGGGGTGTGAGGGGGTGTGGTAAGAGACTGGACAAAAATCATACACCTATGGATGAGCACAGTGGGGAGAAGGTGGGGTGGGGGGTCGGGTGACCCCCAGGTGGAGGGGAGCTATGGGGGGAAAAAAGAGGAACAATTGTAATGATCTGAACAATAAAGATTTATTAAATTAAAAAAAATTTCTCTACTATAAAGTTTCTCTTTTTTCCCCTTTCCCTTCCATACTACATTCATTTAAAGAAAGTCAATGTGTGCATCTACCCTTAAGAAGTAGAAAGTTAAGACAATTATATTTTTAAATTAGTGTGCTAGTCATTTTTATTGCTTTGTGATATTAAAAAAATATATTGTAGATATAATTTCTGAGTTCAATGCATGCATTATAGGTATTGCAAATATTTTCTGCCAGATTGGGTCTTTCATTTTTAAGACAATGTTTTTGAATTAAGAAGCTCATAATTTTTAAAAAAATATATTTTATTGAGTCTTTACAGAGAGGAAGGGAGAAGGAGAGAGAGTTGGAAACATCGATGAGAGAGAAACATCATCAGGTGCTTCCTGCACACCCTGTACTGAGGATGCCTGCAACCAAGGCACATGCCCGTGACTGGAATTGAACCTGGGACCCTTGAGTCCGCAGGCTGACACTCTATCCACTGAACCAAACTGGTCAGGGCTAGAAGCTCAGAATTTTAATGAACTCCAATTTATTACCATAAAATGTTTGCATCCTATTTAGGAAGTCATTGCTGCCCTTCTGGTGTGGCTCAGTGGTTGAGCATTTACCAATGAAACAGGACATCTCAGTTTTATTCTGGGTCAGGGAACATGCTCAGGTTGTGGGCTCGATCCCCAGTGTAGGGCATATTGGAGGCAGCTGATCGATGATTCTCTTTTATCATTGATGTTTCTATCTCTCTCTGCCTCTCTCTGTCTCAAAATCAATAAAACATATTTTTAAAAAACAAATAAACAAACACCAAGGCACTATTTGTTAAAAAGATCATTTTGGCCCTAGCTAGTTTGGCTCAGTGGATAGAGTGTCGGCCTGTGGACTGGAGGGTCCTGGGTTCTATTCCGGTCAAGGACACATGCCTGGGTTGTGGGCTCTGGTCCCGTAGGGGGTAGTGCAGGAGGCAGCCAATCAATGATTCTCTTTCATCATGGATGTTTCTATCTCTCTCTTCCTCTCCCTTTCTCTCTGAAATCAATAAAAATATAATAAAAATATAAATAAATACAAATATGTTATTCTATACTTTGGTGTTTTTTCTTGAACAATATAGAAGCAAAAATTAAAGAACATTATTATGCAGAACTTCATATGTGCTCAAAATCAGAGAGCTATGAACTCTTGAATACTCATCACACAACACAGCAATTATCAATTAATGGAGCTCTTGCTTAATTTACCTTTCTTTTTTTTTCTTTTTTTTAAATTAAATGTTTATTATTCAGATTATTACATTTGTTTCTCTTTTTTCCCCTCCATAGCACCCCTCCACCCAGCTCCCATCCTTCCCTCTGCTCTTACCTCCCTCCCATTGACTTCATACATAGGTGTATGACTTTTGTCCAGTCTCTCCCTGTATACCCCTCACCCTTTTCCCCCTGAGAATTATCAGTCCACTCGCTTTCTGTGCTCCTGATTCTATTATATTCACCAGTTTATTCTGTTGATTAAATTTTTAATTCACTTAATTTTTAGATTAACTTGTTGATAGACACGTATTAGTTGTTCATAATTTTTTGCCTTTTACCTTTTTCTTCATCCTCTTCTAAAACAGTACCTTTCAGCATTTCATATAATACTGGTTTGGAGTTGATGAACTCCTTTAGCTTTTTCTTCTCTGTGAAGCTCTTTATCTGCCCTTCAATTCTGAATGAGAGCTTTGCTGGGTAGATTATTCTTGGTTGTAGGTTCTTACTATTCATCACATTGAATATTTCTTGCCACTCCCATCTGGCATGCATCGTTTCTGTTGAGAAATCAGCTGCCAGTCGTATGGGTGCTCCTTTGTAGGTAATGAACTGTTTTTCTCTTGCTGCTTTTAATATTCTCTCTTTGTCTTTTGCTCTTGGCATTTTAATTATGATGTGTCTTGGTGTGGTCCTCTTTGGATTCCTTTTATATGGGGTTCTGTGTGCTTCCTGGACTTGTAAGTCCATTTCTTTTACCAGATGTGGGAAGTTTTCAGTCATTATTTCTTTAAATAGATTTTCAGTATCTTGTTCTCTCTCTTCTTCTGGCACCCCCACAATTCTGATGTTGGTACGCTTGAAGCTGTCCCAGAGGCTCCTTACATTATCTTCACATTTTTGGATTCTTTTCTCTTCTTGCTTTTCCAGTTGAATGTTTTCTGCTTCTTTATATTTCAAATTTTTGACTTGATTCTTGCCTTCCTCCAGTCTGCTGTTAGGACTCTGTATAATATTTTTTATTTCACTCAGTGTCTTTTGTTGGTCCTTTTTCATCTCCTCTTGGCTCTCGATAATTTTATCCAACTTTTCTAGCATATTCTTGAAGAACCTTATAAGTGTGGTTTTGAACTCTATATCCAATCGTTTTTTTCCCTCCATTTCTTTTGTTTGTGATCCCTTCCCTTGTCTTGCATTTTCACTATGCTGGGAGAACTTCTGTGTTGGATTCAGCTTTATGATACCAGACTTGCAAAACTGAAGAAGCCTCTGTTGAGCTTGGGATGGGTGGAGTCTCAGGGCTTAAGGGACTGCCTTGCCTTCCAGTCGGCCCCGCCCTCCACGGCCCCTGAGTCTCACGTGACTGGGTAATCGCTGGAGCGATCCTTGTGCATGCGTGCCCGCAGTGCCTCTAACCGCTGCCTTTCCGGCTCCCCTGCGCACCAGGATCACACGAGTCTAGGTCCCCAGGGTTTCACCCGAAACAGGGGCTTAGTGGACTCAGAAGTGGCACACTTGGGAGGGTCTGTCTCCTGCCCACTCTTGAAAGCCAGGGGCACAATCAGCAATCTGTCCTCTGCGGCACAGTGCCGTGTGCACCACCAGACCTCTGATCTTTTGCGACTCCCCTAAATTTCCGTGCACCTCTCCCTTTTCACAGTCCAAACTCCCCCTGTATTAGTTTCAGCTGGATCTGGGGTATAGTGTAGTAAGATAAGGAGTTCAATGCTTTGAGAGTCTCCATTTCTCTCCTGCCAGAGAAAACCAGCCAGATTCGCCGTCACCCGTTCTCTCCACGCGCGCGTATCTGTACCTGAGCTTTTTGCAGCTCCTCTGGGTCTCCGTGAGCCCCTCTCTTTTCCCTCTAGCTGTAGAACTTCCACTCAGCCAGCTTTTCTGTGGTTCTGGATGATGTCCGTTCTGTCTTTTAGTTGTAGTTTTGAAATTGTTGTGCGAGGCAGCAGTGTAGGTGTTTACCTATGCCGCCATCTTGGACTCTCCCCCTTAATTTATCTTTCTATCTACTACCATTCATCTCCTCAAACTATTAGATACCTATGAAGTCAATCTCAGATATCATATAACTTAATCCATAACTACTTTATTATTCATTTCAAAATGGAAGAATCTCTTTTTAAACACATAAACCCAAAATCAACAGCACAATATTTTTGATATAAATTTTTATAATTATATATATTAATCTGTTGATTTTAAATTTCTTTCCCTATTCTATATATTCCATTTTATTTTTGCTCAGATATTCTCCCCAGGACTACCAGTGAGATAGTCACACTCTGCACATTACCATGAGATTTTTAGAAGGGGAAGACTTTAAAATCATGTAATTTATTATTTACAGAAAGGAAACTTAGGGGCAATGAAATTAGGATAATTTGCTCAAGGTCTTTTAACTATTTTTTTCCTTTTTATTGAATTTATTGGGGTGACACTGGTTAACAAAATTATACAGGTATCAGGTGCAATGGAAAAGTTGTTGACTGAGCTCAGAGGAGGACATGTGTCATATCATAAATGAAGTGCTTATTTTAATGTACTAGTCTGCCACTTTTATTGTTGTTAGGTTAATTTTGGAGTAAAAGTTAGACTGGGACCATTAAAAAAGTTACTGCTCTCTTTTTGCTGTGGGTAATGGTGGTGCTTTCTTTAAGTATACTTGAGCCAGATGGACTCTTTCTACAAATTGAATACCAAGCTACATGAAAAGAGAAGTGTGGACAAATACCAAAGCATGTGGTCAAAGTGGGTCCTGCCATTGGCTAGTAGAGTGGCATTCCTTTTCCTAGGATTGGAAGCAGTTTAGCTATGGAGGACACCAGAGGTAATGCTCACTTCTACCTCAATGTTTGGAATTTAGTATTGTCCTTATTTTTATTATTTTTTAAAAATATATTTTATTGATTTGTTACAGAGAGAAAGGAAGAGGGATAGAGAGTTAGAAACATCAATGGGAGAGAAACATCAATCAGCTGCCTCTTGCACACTCCCTACTGGGAATGTGCCTGCAACCAAGGTACATGCCCTTAGACCAGAATCGAACCCAGGACCCTTCAGTCCGCAGGCCAACGCCCTATCCACTGAGCCAAACTGGTTAGGGCTATATTGCCCTTATTTTTTTAAGATCTTTATACAGATCATGCTGTTTCTATGACTTTGTGATTTTCTTTTTATTGTTTCCTTTGCTTGTAATGACACTTTTCTCTCTATTTCTCCCTGCAAACTCATCCTTCAAAGTTCATCAGGTGTCACTTGTTCAAGAATACCAGCCTGATATACTGTATTCCAGTTTTGATTATATGCTATCCTTTTGTACTATTTTATCACCTTGGCCTATGCTAATTACTACTATTATCACCAATTTACAAAAATAAAAATTCTATTTCTTTCCTTTTCTTTTTCTTTTTTTCCCTCTCTTCCACTGAAGGAAATGGAGCTGATACAGCAAGTGTAGGAGATCTATAAGGATGAACAGTGCAAACACAGATGCATGGTCCTGGAGAGAAGCACATAATGTGTGCATGCATTTCCTGATGAAGTTGGGATTTCAGAATGCACAGTTGCACCTATATGCCCTCTCTCCAGTGACAAAAAATGAAAGCTGACATCTCAGGGCAATTCTTTGTCAGAAATATACATCTGCATGAAGAGAGGAGAGTTAAAAATTTAATCTGCAAAGCTATTTAGAAAGTGGATAGGCCTTGACAGGCCTCCCAAATGTATTACAAGAACAAGAAGAATGAAGTTATAGGAAAAAAAAAAAAAAGCTGTTGCAGCAAATAGAATGAAACTAAGCTTTCTTGACAGAATCAGTTTGCCAAATGACTTTAAAATAACACTTTCCCCCTTAAATACACTCTCATTTAAATGTGTAAGAGAAACTTTTACCATCTATATGGTGCCTTTGAGGAACTTTAAAGATACAACAATAACATAGTGTGTTATTTTGGAAAAGGACGTGTGAAATGAAATTTATACCTGTCAAACCACTAACCAGTCACAAAAATGTAATGAGGATACTGGAGACATCTATGAAATTCTGACTGATAATTTTTAAACTATCATCCTATGTCTAATATATTGCTTGACATGAATTAATAGAATAAACCATTGGCAATCAACTTCCAAAAAAGATGACAGTTTGATGTCACCTTGTACTCTATATCCATTTGCATTTTACCAATTATTTTAGAAAATTTACCCTTATAGTCCAGCCCCATTTCATTGTTGTTATAGGGAAATGGACTCCTCTACTTTTGTTTTTGTGTGCTTTTTAAAGTTAATATTGAATTTATTTGTCTTTTTAGTTCATATTTATTTTCCTGAATGCTAAAATAAACAAACATATATATATATTTTTTTACAGCTGGTACTTGGAAAAGAAAGATCACCATTATCAAATAGTTAAGAAAATAAAGATATAAAATCATATGATATTTTCAAAATACATATAATAGAAACAATTGTGTAATTAAATTAAACATTTATTGAATGATTTTAATGTTTCAACAAAGTTCTGGATTCCATTACTATTTTTATACTTCTATTTTTTTCTTTATCTGGCCAGGCCTCAGCATGAGCCAAAGTAATATCTACTCACTTGGGTAATATCTTTTTCATTAATATTAAAATTTTTTTTCCACTAAAGTCTTAATAACTACTGAAACATACCTTTTAAGTCCTAAGATATATATATGTCTATCTTAAAATGCTGCTTTAAATCTTTATTATTTAGGACCCACCCATGGTTTCCAGATTTTCTTTTAAAATATCCACTTGTTAAATACAAATACAAATCCAACATATCTTTCTTTAGTAATCTACCATGTCATTGTTAATGGGTTCTGGCTTGCTTGCACTCTGCCCAGGTAATAGAAGTGTTCAGGTTTATTACATTGTAGTAATAATGAGAACAGTTTGCAAACATTTTCTTTATCCTCTTTATGCATACATGATAGTTTTGCATTTCCCCAGTATATTCTGAAATGAACTGTGGTTATATGTATTACTGTGGCCAATAAGGTGCAAGCAGAGGTGAAGTGTTTCACTTCCAGGAAGAAACTGTAGAAGCAGAGAATGGTGTCCTATGTGTCTTTTCCTTTCCAGAAATGTCAGAGACGAGTACTAAGATGGGTCTTCTATCACACTTGTTTTGAGCACTAAGATGGATATCATCCTTTCTATGCTGCTGTCCTTGTTCATGACACCTGTTGGTTATTTATTTATTTTAATTTAATAAATCTTTATTGTTCAGATTATTACATTTGTTCCTCCTTTTTCCCCCCATAGCTCCCCTCCATCTGGCTCCCACCCTTCCCTCTGCCCTTATCTCTTCCCCCCATGTCCTCATCTATAGTTGTATGATTTTTGTCCAGTCTCTGCCTGCAACCCCTTCACCCTTTTCCCTCTGAGAATTGTTAGTCCACTTTCTTTCTATGTCCCTGATTCTATTATATTGAACAGTTTATTCTGTTCATCAGATTTTTTATTCATTTGAAGTTTAGATTCACTTGTATATGTTGTTACTAATTTTTATCTTTACTTTTTTCTTCTTCCTTTTCTTAAATAATACCTTTCAGCATTTCATATAATACTGGTTTGGGAGTGATGAACTCCTTTAGCTTTTTCTTATGTGAAGCTCTTTATCTGACCTTCAATTCTGAATGATAGCTTTGCTGGATAGATTATTCTTGGTTGTAGTTTCTTGCTATTCATCACTTTGAATATTTCTTGCCACTCCCGTCTGGCCTGCACAATCAGCAGTCAGCCCTCTGTGTGTGCATTCGCGTTCACGCACCTCCAGACCTCCGCCTTTTTGCGGCTCACCTAAGTTTCCGTATACGCCTCCCTTTTCACAGCACTCCAAACTCCCCCCATATGAGTCTCGCTCAGAACTGGGGTTCAGTGCAGTCAGAAGTGGGGTTCAGTGCAGTTGGGAGTTTCCATCTCCCTCCCACTAGAGGATAACAGCCAGGCGCTCTGCCACCTCCGTCTTCTCCATGCGCGTGTCTCCATACCTCAACTTTCTGCAGCTCCTCTGAGTCTCTGTGAGCCCCTCTCTTTCCTTCTAGTTGTAGCATTTCCACTCAGCCAGCTTTTGTGTGATTCTGGATGATTCCCATTCTGTCTTTTAGTTGTAGTTTTGAAATTATTGTGTGGGGCAGCAGTTTTAGTGTTCTGTGGGAACCTCTTTCACATCCTGCATGGTTCAGGGTTTCCGTTCAGGGTTTGGGTTCTGGAGGAGGCCACAGGCAAATGAAAAGAGAGATTAGAAAAGCACTAATTTGGTGATATTGGGGGACCAGGTGGGAGCCTTTCTCTAATGGAAAGACTACCCCCTTCCTTTGACCTTGCCATCCTTTTATTTAGGTTTGGGATACTCTTTGCCCTGAAACAGGCAATTCCAGTAACAAGTAGATTATTTTATCAGTAAGGATTTACATGATTATTTTATGGGGAAATTTATTATCTCAGTTAGATAGGGAGTGGCTGGCTTTGACCTTTCAGAGCTTCAAGGTTGACCAGCCTTCCGGGTTCCTTGTCCACACTTTCTATTAGTGAGACAATTATTGGTTTCTGGCAGTGTTCACCTATGCCGTGATCTTGGTTTCTCCTCACCTGTTGGTCATTTAGTATTAGAGAGAAACAAACTTTGGTTGTTTTAATCCACTGAAACTTTAGGGTTTTCTGTTACCAGAGCATAATTTACTCCATCCTAAATGATATGCAATGTTTCCAGCTACTTGGATTCTGACTCATAGAGAGATGGTTTTGGAAGTTATTTTTAAAGTCATTCATTAGAGACTGAATTGTATCATCTACCTTTTCTAAAAGTATTGAGTTTTCTCTTTTAAAAAAAATATTTTTATTGATTTCAGAAAAGAAGGGAGAGGAAGAGAGAGAGATAGAAACATCAATGATGAGATAGAATCATTGATTGGCTGCTCCTGCATGACCCTCATTGGGGATCAAGCCCTCAACTGAGGCATGTGCCCTGACCAGGAATCAAACTATTACTTCCTGGTTCATAGGTTAATGCTCAACCATTGAGCCATGCCGGCTAGGCATGCATATACATATTTAAATATATTTTATTTCTTACAAAGAGGAAGGGAAAGGGATAGAGAGTTAGAAACATCAATCATCTGCCTCCTGTACTCCCCTCCCACTGGGGATGTGCCTGCAACCAAGGTACATGCCCTTGGCCAGAATCGAACCTGGGATTCCTGAGTCCCCAGGCCAATGCTCTATCCACTGATCCAAACCGGTTAAGGCTCTTATATTTTCTTAAGATTATAAACTTTATTGACTCATTTTAAAGCTAATTGAAGTATTATTTCCATACCAGATAATTCTTTTGTCTCAATCTTATAATTCAGTGATTTTTAAATAAATTTATAGAGTGTACAACCACCACTACACTCTAATTTTAGAACATTCTCATTCCCCTAAAAAAATCTAATGTCTATTTGCTATCATTCCCTATTTTCACCTTTAGTTTTGGGAGACCACTAATCTATTTCCTGGTCTTTGCAGATGTGCCTTTTCTGGACATTTTATATAAATGAATCATATAATATGTGATATTTTTGTGACTGGTTTCTTTTATTTGGCATCATGTTTTCAAGGTTCATCCACATTGCAGGATGCACCAGTTCTTCATTCCTTTTATTGCTGAGTAATATTACATTGTAAGGATAGATCTCTTGCTGTTTAACCCTTCAGCAGTTGATTGGCATTTGGGCAATTTCCAGTTTTGGGTTATTATAAACAATGGAGCTCTGACCTTTTGAACATTCATATTTATGAGGACAAATGTATTCATTTCTCTTGGCTAGATATTCAGGAATAAAATTGTTGGTGGTATGGTAAATTTATGTTTAACATTTTAAGAAACTGCTAACCAGTTTTCCATGAAAAAGGAAACATCAGTTGCTCAGTTGAACTTGTTGTGCCCAGTGTTCAGGATCCCCAAAAACGCACCAGGAAGGAGCCGAGCCCAATGCAAAAGCAAAAGAACCTTTATTCGCTCTAGCGCGAGATCTCGTCCCCAGCAATCACTGGGCGCAGGGGCAAGAGAGAGAGAGAGAGAGAGAGAGAGAGAGAGAGAGAGAGAGAGAGAATATGCTCTGATGGGACAACACTTCTCTGCATTCCTATTGGCAAGGTTTGTGCAACTGTTACATTCTCGTGCTTTACAGGGAGGGGCAGCAGGGAGAGTTGCAGAATGGCAGGTACAGAACAAATGAAACATCATGACAGTAACAGAAAGAACTTCACGGAGTCAATCTAATTTAGCTCTATCAAACTATTAGACCCATAACTTAAAAGCACTATTAGACCCATAACTTAAAAGCTCTTATGTGGCTATTAAGTGGGTAAATATTTGGGAATGAATCAGAATGTATTTTGTTTCTCTTTCTTCTCTCTCTCTCTCTCTCTCTCACACACACACACACACACACACACATTTACTCTTAATGGATTGTGAAAACTAAAATGTTCTAGCTGGTTTGTGATTAGCAGTAGAAGAATAGCTTTTAAACACTCTATTTGTGCTTGAGCATTCCATTTATTGAATCTCTGTGTGGGAATTAATTCCTAAAGGGATTGAGGTTTCTGTTCTATTTACAAACTTGAATTATCATGATGCTTTATTTGTTCATCTTTCTTACCTCAAGAAAGTTTTAGCATATGCATATATTACTAGTCCTAAAATAACAAAAAGCCAGTATATAAATATAAGTGGCTTGATTAACTTTCTTACAAGTCATTTAAGGAAAAATTCCACCCATTATATATTCCACTTATTTTATCTTTTGCTCTATTGATAATATTCATTTAAGTTGACTGAAGATATTAATTCATTGTTTATTTGTTACAAATAAATATCATCCATATTCACAAATGTATGTATGTATCCCTGATTTGAAGACCAGGTCTAAAGCTGAGACTAATTTGAAATGCTTTCTATGTACCCTGTTTCCCTGAAAGTAAGACATCCTCCGAAAATAAGACCTACTTACAATTTTGCCTCTCAGTGTAATATAAGGCATCCCCCCGAAAATAAGACCTCCCTAATAATAAAGCCTTCCCCCAACATAAGGCCTCCCCAAAATATAAGGCCTCTGAAGCTGCCTTAAGGTGTCTGACTCCTGATTTAAAGAGATCTCGCACTGCCTGAACAGCTCTGGCTGTGCTGTGGCAATCAGTGAGCTGATTCGTGACGACAACTACTATTGTACCGTATACAGATAATAAATTTCCTTGTTTTTTTGTTCAACAGTAAATGTGTACCGTATTCTTCATGGAAAAATAATACATCTCCTGAAAATAAGACCTAGCGCATTTTTGGGAGCAAAAGTTAATATAAGACACTGTCTTATTTTCGGGGAAACAGGGTAACACTAATTGGTGGCCAGCAGAAGAGAAGAGGAAAGAGAGCTCAAACAAGAATAGCATTTAATAAAACTGAGAATGAAAGAGTGCTTGTGGCAGAGAATTATGCCAGCAGAGAAGGAAGTCCAAGAGCTCAATTTGGGTTTCTAACTCTTTTGCTGCTTTAAGTTCTCTCTGACCTATGGAGACAGGATATGATTTCTCTTTATTCATTGCTGAAGAACAGGCTCCAAGCTGAGGTAAAGTTCACTGTATAACAAGGTTTAAACACAAGGTTGGCTCTAGGTAAGTAGGTAGATGGCAGGCTTACCTTTGGCATTATGCATCTCCAATTGGCCTATTCTTAGCTAAGGTTTCAGTGCCTCTCTGCCAAGGGGGTGCTGAATCTAAAAGGCTCTTGACACTGTGATATAAATTAGATTGATTGAATGGTTGGGAGTTAGGGTATTGCTGAAAGCATAGGCTTAATTAGTCCATGAGGGTTTGAAAATTTGGTATCATCTTTTACTACTCTTGTGACCTTGAGAAATTAACTTAAAATATTTTGCTTAATATTTTATATTCAAAATGGGTGTAATTTCAGAACTAATGCTATAGGTCTTTTGTGAGGGTTTGTTGATAATAAGCCATGTAAAGCAGTGCAAACGGAGGAAATTCTTCATAAATGTTGGTTATATTATTAGTGATGATGGGTTGTCATTCTGAATGATACTCATTTTTTTAATATTTGTTTTTTTAATATATTTTTATTGATTTTAGAGAGAAAGGGAGATGGAAAAAGAGGTACACACATCAGTAATGAGAGAGAATGATCAATTGCCATCTTTTGTCCTTTTTCTTTTTAAAGAATTTTATTATCATTTGCATACCATACAGCTCACCTCTTTGAAGTGTACAATTCAATGGCTTTTAGTATATTCACACATATGTGCAATCATCAGTACAGTCAATTTTTAGAACTTTTTTTATCACCTCAAAAAGAAAACCTTGCCCTGACTGGTTTGGCTCAGTAGATGGAGCGTCGGCCTGCGAACTGAAGGGTCCCAGGTTCGATTTCTGTCAAGGACATGTACCATGGTTGCTGGCACATCTCCAGTGGGAGGTGTGCAGGAAGCAGCTGATTGATGTTTCTCTCTCATCGATGTTTCTAGCTCTCTATTCCTCTCTGTAAAAAAAATCAATAAAATATATTAAAAAAAACCCTGTACCTTTATCTAACACTCCACTCTCCCCTTTGCCCTAAGCAACTACTGCTTTTCTGTTTCTACAGATTTGTATTTTCTGAACATTTCATGTGAATGGAATAAGATAATATGTCTGAAATCAAACATTGTTCTTACTAAATGGATGTAAACAGGAGGCCAGAAGGCTGGTCAACCTTAACTGCTCTGAAAGGTCAGAGCTAATTACTCACTGTTTAGTTGAAACATTGTTGGCTGAAGCAACCTCTACCTGTTTGTTTCATGTTAATTTCTGTTTTGTTATTTCCTGCCTAAAGGCTAGGGGTGTGTCCCAAAGCCTTAATAAAAGGGAGAAAAAGGCCAGAGCAAGTGGCAGTCCTTTCCGCTAGAGGAAGGCTCCCCCCTGGCCCCAAAATATCGCCAAATTAATGTTTTCTAGTCTCTCATTTTGTTTGCGTGCGGCCTCCTTCAGAACCTGAACCCTGAACTGGGAACCCTGAACCACGCGGGACGTGGAAAGGGGCTCCCACAATAATATGTACTGACATATATCATTTTGGTTTCTTATATTTAGCAGCATGTTTTCAAGGTAGTATGTACTTTACATTTTTGTGGCTGAATAATATTTAATTGATGGATTATTTCCACCTTTTAGCTATTATAAATGATACTTTTTTCCCCATTGTATATAAGTTTTAACTTCTTTTGACTAGATATCTAAGCCTGGAATTGCTGGGTTATATGGTAACTCTATGCTTAATCATTTGAGCAATTTCTGGACTATTTTTAAAAGCAGTTTTACCATTTTTTAAGATTTTAACCATAGTGTACAAGGGTCTTGATTTTTCCACATTGACTGGTAGAGTCTTTTCTGTTTTCTTATAAGTGAAATGATTATAATTTAAGTCTACAAAAACTTCCCAATGACTTAAATTGATAGAGAATGTAATTAGTTCTTAACGTATTAACAGAAACTTCCTAAGAATAAAGATAAGGTGCCAAAATTGCACTTTTATTTTGGAAAGTTTGATATATAAGTAATTTAAAATGACAATGTAATTTAATGATCAAACTACAGCACACTTTAGAGTGAAAGGGGCTCTATCCATAATAATACGGGGACAAGAGGAAGTTGCAGCTGTACCAGACACATTGGAGCATAAGAACTCACTATAGACTCACTGATTTGGAAATACATTTCACTTATTTTCTTTTTTAGCAGAAGTGATAAATTCATCTCACAACTCAAAGCAGGGGTATATGAATACATATGTTGGATGAAGTCAGGAGTTAGGTCAATTCCCTCATGATAGAGCACAGGTATACACAGAGAGTGAGTACTGGTGTGCACAGGGAATGAATCCTAGCTTCTTTAGTAGTCTGTGTTGTTTTCCCAGCTAAACAGAGGTGGGTTGTAACATGAATTTTACATTTCACATAATATCTACATATTAAAGATTTTATATGTAGATATTATATATCAGTTTTTGTATTATTATACCTTTCACCCCAAGAATGCATATAAAATATATATTCAAAAATAATTCATATCAGAGTGAACATGCAAGGAGGCAGCCTGCAGTTTAGGGATTGGGGTTTCTAAATCAGACTCTCCCAAATTCTCTTCTAATCCACTGCTTCCCCTTCCTTTTTTCTCATTTTTTTCCCATTGTAGTTCCCTACCTACCAACCAAATTAACTCACCCCAATAGTTCTAATAATGTTATCTTTTAAATGTGTTATTGATGTGCATTCTAATTTCAGTGAACATATAATTTATAATTTGACATATTACAAAGCTTTTCTCTGGCAGAGTACCACCATAACAATGACAACGAGAGAAACACCTGCTAGAGTCTCAGGAGGGACCTACTGAATGCCACGGTCTTGCCCTATTTACCTTCCCAAGGAGCTACCTTTGCCAGCAGCACAAAATGAGTCATAGTCATCAAAGAACAAATGACTGTGAGAGAAAGCGTGAGAGAGGGGGAAAAATGTCCACCTTGAATACACAAGAGGGCTTCTTCAAGAACACATGTGTTGCATAGAAGGTTGACTGTCAAATGGTGGCCTAGGTCAGCAGGACCTGGGGCAATCCCGTGGTAGGTTTAGTTGTCAGGGAAGTTAAAGCTGCCTTCAGGACACTTTCAATTTAGGCATCACTTTTCCTAAGACTAAGGATAAGGAAACAATGCTATTTAAGTTAAACTTTTCCCTTCACTTTATTTTTTTCTTGTTTTCTTTGTTCCTGTGAGGCCAGTCTATCCAAGAATGATTCTAATGGCAGGGGATTTCTTTATAAGGATGTTGCTTCCTGGTCTGACCATGCACTAACTTTTCACAATCTTACTTCATTGTCTAGGTTTCAGGAATGAATATGCAGAATTTTTGTTGTTGTTGTTGTTAATCCTCACTTAAGGATATTTTTTTAGAGAGAGTGAAAGGGTGTGAGAAAAGACAGATAGAGATAAACACATATGCGAGAGAGTTGCATCAATTGATTACCTCCCTCACAGGCCCTGATGGGGGCTGGGATCAAGCCTGCAACCAAGGTATGTGCCCTTGACCAGAATTGAACCTGTGACTCTTCCAGGTTTGCAGGCTGATGCTCTAACCACAAAGCCAAACTGGCCAGGGCACTGTGCAGAATTTTGAAACAACATTTTCATTTCCAACCCCCTAATTTCTAGGTTCCTTTTCTCCATGAATGCTCCAAATCTTTTCTCAAGACAAGGTTATGTGTAGGGGGAATTGTTATTTGTTTGTTACAATTCCACTTCTCAGTTCTCAGCTCACTCCATGTCTAGTTTATGCCATATGTCCCTGGAATTGTCTTATATATCTTTGTGCGGATCTGACTCTTGCTTGGAGAAATTCAGAATGTTCTGCCCAGCCCCCCTCTCCCTCCAGACAGAGATTATAATATTTTCATTAATTGTCAAAGTAGGGTATTTATGGAAATACTCTTTCTGGCACATATGTATTAATCTCATGTTCCTGTCAATAAAGAAAAATTAAAAAAGCAACAACTCTGTAGTTTTACTTCACTATGATGAACAAGGTTAATCAGAACTTTGACTTGAGTATAATTTGGTGATCTTAATATACTCACCAAATCTCCTTGCCATATTTGAAACTGATTAATATTTTTTTCCAGAAATTTTCATAAAGTTTTTGGCTTTATGATACTGACCTTTGCTGATTATTCTCATAATTCCATCGCTATTTTTCTTTAGTCTCTGGTGTCTTCTCATTCTCAATACATCTCACAGTTTTGTCTTTGGAGCCCTGTGCTTCTCACTTTGGCAGTTATCAGACAAAAAACTGTTTCTTAGTCAAAATTACCCATGAAAATATCCTAAGAAGTTATCATATGGGTGACCAACATAGCATATCTTAATAACTCCTAATTGCCTTATTCTTCAACTCTGAAACTCCAATTACTTTGGAGGGCCAGATGAAGCAGTGGCTTGCTTTTCGGCCATGTTACATAAAAAGTAAAAGTTTAAAAGAGAGAATTATTATTTATAAGGCAAAATATTTATCATACGATAGAAATATGGGAAATGAGACTGAAGGAAAGTATATTTCCTTTGGAAGGGCAAGTAGAGTCATTGCATTTATTAAGTTGTGATCTCTCTCCTTGTCTGACATCCCCCAGCAAAGCATGTAAAGTTGAATTTGAAGTAGTAAAGTATGTGCATGATCAGGTTTTGTAACTCTTCTAGGGTAATCCATGTTTATTGTTTCACTTACCATCTCTATATATGTGTGTATACATGTGTGAATGCTATTATTAATATTGGTATTAATTTGTTTTATCTTCCTGATGGAATGTGGTAGGTTCTAAGACCACAAAAACATGAGAAGCAATATGGCTAATTACTTCTTGATCCCTGAAATTTTTCCATTCATTCAACAATTATCCATTCAATTTACTGTCTGGCAAACTCTATGCCAACTATGAGATATAAACAGAGCTGTTGTAACAGAGTTCATTACCTTATAAAGAGTGGTGAGTGCCTTCATTCATTTTTATAGAACATGTATTAGGCATTTACTATTTATTAGGAAGTGAAAGCACCTTAACAATATAAAGAAAGTTTCTGATTTATAGGGGCTTTCTTTTCTTTTTGTGGTTTGCATTATATTTTTCTTTCTTTTTTTTAAATTAAATCTTTATTATTCAGATTATTATATTTGTTTTTCTTTTTTCCTCTCCATAGCTTCCCTCCACCCGGCTCATACCCCTCCCTCTACCCTTACCTCCCTCCCATTGACCTCATCCATAGGTGTATGATTTTTGTCCAGTCTCTTCCTGTACACCCCTCATCCCTTTCCCCCTCAGAATTATCAGTCCACTCCTTTTCTGTGCTCCTGATTCTATTATATTCACCAGTTTATTCTGTTGATCAAATTTTTAATTCACTTAAATTTTTTTGGGAATGTGATTTTTTTATTATTAATTTTTTATACATATCTCCCCATTGCCCCCCTCCCTCCCAGGCATACACCAACACCCCAGTGTCTATGTTCATTGGTTATACATATATGCATGCATACAAGTCCTTTGATTGATCTCTTATCTAACCCACCTAACCTTAATCTTCCTGCTGTAATTTCACAGTCTGTTTGATGCTTTACTGTCTCTGTATCTATCCTTTTGTACATCAGTTTATAATGTTCTTTATTATCCACAAATGAGTGAGATCATGTGGTGCTTCTCCTTCATTGACTGGCTTATTTCATTAAGCATAAGGCTCTCCCGTTCCATCCAGGTTGCTGCAAATGGTAAGAATTCCTTCTTTTTAATGGCAGCATAGAATTCCATTGTGTAGATGTACCATGGTTTTCTGATCCACTCATCTGCTGACGGGCACCTAAGCTGTTTCCAAATTGTAGGTATTGTAAATTGTGCTGCTATGAACATAGGGGTGCATAAATACTTTCTGATTGGTGTTTGTGATTTCTTAGGATAAATTCCTAAGAGTGGGATTACAGGGTCAAATGGGAGATCCAGTTTTAGTTTTTTTGAGGAAACTCCATACTGTTCTCCACAGTGGCTGCACCAGTCTGCATTCCCATCAACAGTGCACAAGGGTTCCCTTTTCTCCGCATCCTCACCAACACTTGTCGTTTGTTGATTTGTTGATGATTGCCATTCTGACAGGTGTAAGATGGTATCGCATTGTTGTTTTGATTGGCATCTCTCGGATGATTAGTGACTTTGAACATATTTTCATGCGTCTCCTGGCCTTCCTTCTGTCGTCTTTCGAAAAGATTCTATTTAGGTCCATTGCCCATTTTTTTATTGGAACATTTATCTTCCTTTTATTAAGTTGTATAAGTTGGCTGTAGATGTTGGAGATTAAACCTTTATCAGTGATAACATTTGCAAATATGTTCTCCCATACAGTGGGCTTTCTTGTTGTTTTGTTGATGGTTTCTTTTGCTGTGCAAAAGCTTTTTATTTTGATGTAGTCCCATTTGTTTATTTTCTCTTTAGCTTCCATTGCCCTTGGAGCAATATCAGTGAAGAAGTTCTTTTGGCATATATCTGATATTGTGCTGCCTGTGAATTCCTCTAGTATTTTTATGGTTTCCCTTCTAATGTTTAAGTCTTGTATCCATTTTGAGTTTATTTTTGTATTTGGTGTAAGTTGGTGCTCCAGTTTCATTTCTTTACATGTATCTGTCCAATTTTCCCAACACCATTTATAGAAGAGGCTATCTTGGCTCCATTGAATGTTCATGCCTCCTTTGTCAAATATTAGTTGAGCATAGTGGTTTGGGTGGATATCTGGGTTCTCTATTCTTTTCCACTGGTCTATAGGACTGTTCTTGTGCTAGTACCAGGCTGTTTTGAGAACAGTTGCTTTGTAGTATAGCTTGAAATCTGGTATTGAGATCCCACCAACTTTATTCTTCTTTCTCAGCATTGCTGTAGCTATTGGTGGCCTTTTTTTGTTCCAGATGAATCTATGAAGAATTCTTTGTAGGTCTGTGAAATATGTTGTTGGTATTTTAATGGGTAGTACATTGAATCTGTAGATTGCTTTGGGTAGTATGGACATTTTAATGATGCTGATTCTCCCAATCCATGAGCATGGTATGCTCTTGCATCTGTTAACATCTTCCTCTATCTCTTTTTTCAGTGTCCTGTAGTTTTCTGCATATAGGTCTTTTACCTCTTTAGTTAGGTTTATTCCTAGGTATCTTAATTTTTTGGTGCAATGGTAAATGGGATTGCTTTTTTAGTCTCTCTTTCTGTAATTTCACTATTAGTCTATAGAAATGCCACAGACTTCTTAGCATTAATTTTGTATCCTGCTACATTGTCAAATTCATTAAGTCATTTAGTTTTGGAATGGAGTCCTTTGGGTTTTTTATGTACAATATCATATCATTTGCAAATAAGGACAGCTTTACTTCTTCTTTTGCAATTAGGATGCCTTTTATTTCTTCTTCTTGTCTAATTCCAATGGCTAATACTTCCAGTACTATGTTGAACAGGAGAAGTGAGAGTGGGCATCCCTGTCTTGTTCCTGTTCTTAGGGGAAATGGTTTTAGTTTTTGCCCATTGAGTATGATGTTCTCTGTGGGTTTATCATATATGGCCTTTATGATGTTGAGGTATGATCCTTCTATTCCCATTTTGTTGAAAGGTTTTTATCAAGAAAGAGTGTTGTATTTTGTCAAATTCTTTTTCTGCATCAATTGATATGACTATGTGATTTTTATCTCTTAATTTGTTTGTGTGATGTATCATGTTTATTGATTTGCGGATATTGTACCATCCCTGCATTCCTGGGATAAATTCTACTTGGACATGGTGTATGATCGTTCTGATGTACTGCTGGATCCGATTTGCTAGAATTTTGTTGAGGATTTTGGCATCTATGTTCATGAGAGATATTGGCCTATAATTCTCTTTCATTGTGTTTTCTTTATCTGGTTTTGGTATTAGGGTGATGCTGGCTTCATAGAAGGCATTTGGAAGTGTTCCTTCTTCTTGAATGTTTTTGAATATTCTGAGTTGGATAGGTTTTAATTCTTCCTTAAATGTTTGGTAAAACTCTCCTGTGTAGCCATCTGGTCCTGGGCTTTTATTTTTTGGAAGCTTTTTGATGACTGCTTCAATTTCTTCCATAGCTATTGGACTATTGAGGTATTTAGATTCCTCCTCATTGAGTTTTGGAAGGTAATATTTTTCTAGGAATATGTCCATTTCTTGCAGGTTGTCCAATTTGTTGGAATAGAGTTGTTCATAGTATTTTTTTTAATTTTTTATTAATTTTTTATACATATCTCCCCATTGCCCCCGCTCCCTCCCAGGTATACACCAACCCACCAGTGTCTATGTTCATTGGTTATGCTTATATGCATGCATACAAGTCCTTTGATTGATCTGTTATATAGCTCACCTAACTTTAATCTTCCTGCTGTAATTTCACAGTCTGTTTGAAGCTTTACTGTCTCTGTATCTATCCTTTCGTTCATCAGTTTATAATGTTCTTTACTATCCACAAATGAGTGAGATCATGTGATGCTTCTCCTTCACTGACGGGCTTATTTCACCATGCATAAGGTTCTCCAGTTCCAACCAGGTTGCTGCAAATGGTAAGAGTTCCTTCTTTTTAATGGCAGCATAGAATTCCATTGGGTAGATGTACCACAGTTTTCTGATCCACTCATCTGCTGATGGGCACCTAGGCTGTTACCAAATTGTAGCTATTGTAAATTGTGCTGCTATGAACATAGGGGTGCATAAAGCCTTTCCGATTGGTGTTTGTTATTTCTTAGGATAAATTCCTAAGAGTGGGATTACAGGGTCAAATGGGAGATCCAGTTTTAGTTTTTTGAGGAAACTCCATACTGTTCTCCACAGTGGCTGCACCAGTCTGCATTCCCCCCAACAGTGCACAAGGGTTCCTTTTTCTCCGCATCCTTGCCAACACTTGTCGTTTGTTGATTTGTTGATGATTGCCATTCTGACAGGTGTAAGATGGTATCGCATTGTTGTTTTGATTGGCATCTCTCGGATGATTAATGACTTTGAACATGTTTTCATGTGTTTCTTGGCCTTCCTTCTGTCGTCTTTCGAAAAGATTCTATTTAGGTCCATTGCCCATTTTTTTATTGGATCATTTATCTTCCTTTTATTAAGTTGTATAAGTTGGCTGTAGTGTTGGAGATTAAACCTTTATCGGTGATAACATTTGCAAATATGTTCTCCCATACAGTGGGCTTTCTTGTTGTTTTGTTGATTGTTTCTTTTGCTGTGCAAAAGCTTTTTATTTTGATGTAGTCCCATTTGTTTATTTTCTCTTTAGCTTCCATTGCCCTTGGAGCAATATCAGTGAAGAAGTTCTTTTGGCATATATCTGAGATTGTGCTGCTTGTGGATTCCTCTAGTATTTTTATGTTTTCTCTTCTAATGTTTAAGTCCTGTATCCATTTTAAGTTTATTTTTGTCTTTGGTGAAAGTTGGTGCTCCAGTTTCATTGTTTTGCATCTATCTGTCCAATTTTCCCAGCGTCAATTTTTGAAGAGGCTATCTTGGCTCCATTGAATGTTCATGACTCCTTTGTCAAATATTAGTTGAGCATAGTGGTTTGGGTGGATATCTGGGTTCTCTATTGTATACCATTGGTCTACATGTCTGTTCTTGTGCCAGTACCAGGCTGTTTTGAGAACAGTTGCTTTGTAGTATAGCTTGAAATCTGGTATTGAAATCCCGCCAACTTTATTCTTCTTTCTCAGAATTGCTGTAGTTATTGGTGGTCTTTTTTTGTTCTCGATGAATCTATGAAGAATTCTTTGTAGGTTTGTGAAATATGTCATTGGTAATTTAATGGGTAGTGCATTGAATCTGTAGATTGCTTTGGGTAGTTGTTCATAGTATTTTTTAAAAATCCTTTGTATTTCAGCGGGGTCTGTTGTTATTTCTCCTTCTTCATTTCTGATTTTGTTTATTTGGGTCTTCTCTCTTTGCTTCTTGGTGAGCCTGGCTAGAGGTCCATCAATCTTTTTCATCCTTTCAAAGAACCAGCTCTTGGTTTTGTTGATCTTTTGAATTGTTACTATGGTCTCCATGTTGTTTATCTCCGCTCTGATCTTTACTACTTCCTTCCTTCTGCTACACTGGGCTTTTCTTGTTCTCTTTCTAGCTCTTTGAATTGTAGGGTTAGGTAATTTATTACCATTGTTTCCTGTTTTTTTTTTTTTTTTTTTGCAGTAGGCTTGTAGGGCTATGAACTTCCCTCTCAAGACTGAATTTACTGTATCCCATAAAGTTTGTATTTTTCTGTTGTCATGATGTTTTTTATTTCTTCCTTGATCTCTTTGGTTATTCAGTCCTTGTTTAGTAACATGCTGTTTAGTCTCCATGTGTTTGATTTCTTTCTATTGTTTTTATTATAGTTGATTTCCAGGTTTATGCCACTGTGGTCTGAGAAAATGCTTGATATGATTTCTATCTTCTTGAATTTGAAGAGACTGCCTATGACCCAACGTATGATCTATCTTTGAAAATGACCCATGTGCACTAGAGAAGAATGTGTATTCTGTGGCTTTGGTGTGAAATGTTCTGAAGATGTCAATTAATTCCATCTGGTCTAGTGAGTCAATTAGGATTGGTGTTTCTTTTCTGATTTTTTGTTTAGAGGATTTGTCCAGTGGTGACAGTGGGGTATTAAAGTCTCCTACTATGATTGTATTGCTGTCAATCTCTCCCTTAATATCCTCCAGGAGTTTTTTTATGTATTTAGGTGCTCCTATATTGGGTGCGTATATGTTTACCAGAGTTATTTCTTCTTGTTGGATTGTTCCCTTGAGTATTATGAACTGGCCTTCTTTATCTCTTGTTATGTCCTTCACTTTGAGATCTAATTTGTCAGATATAAGTATTGCAACCCCAGCTTTTTCTTCATTTCCATTTGCCTGAGACACCATCATCCATCCTTTCACTCTCAGTCTGTGTGCATCTCTTTTCCTGAGGTGGGTTTCTTGTAGACAGCAGATATATGGATCATGTTTTCTTATCCAATCAGTTACAATATGTCTCTTTATTGGAGCATTTAATGTGTTTATAGTTAAAGTTATTATTGATAGGTACTTATCCGTCACCATTTTTAGTCTTTACCTCAAAGTTCCTTCTTTACTTCCTATTTCTTTTTTTACTGCAGACCCTTTAACATTTCTTGCATTGCTGATTTGGTGGTAATATATTCCCTTAGTGCGTTTTTTTCTGTGAAGCTTCTGATTTCACCTTCAATTTTGATTGAAAGCCTTGCATGGTATAGTATTCTTGGATTCAGTCCCTTCCTTTGCATGACTTTGTATATTTCATTCCATTCCCTTCTGGCCTGATGAGTTTCTGTTGAGAAATCAGTAGCTAGTCTTATGGGGGTTCCTTTGTAGGTAACTTTCTGTTTCTCTCTTGCCACTTTTAAGATTCTTACTTTGTCATTGGTGTTTGCCAACTTAATTATAATGTGCCTTGGTGTGGGTTTTTTGGGTTTCATTTTGCTTGGGACTCTGTGAGCTTCTTGGATTTGTGTGGGTTTTTTCTTTCCTATATTGGGGCAATTTTCTGTCATTATTTCTTCAAACAGGTTCTCTAATTCTTACTCTGTTTCCACTTTTTCTGGAACCCCAATTATGCGGGTGTTGTTTTGTTTTGTGTTATATTAAACTTCCCTTAGGCTCTCCTCTTGCTTTTTAATTTTTTTTCTAGAAGCTACTGTTTTTGGGTATTTTTTCCTACCGTGTCTTCTAGCTCACTGATGCAGTCCTCTGCTTCTTCTAATCTACATTTGATGCTTTCTATTGAGTTCTTTAAAGCAGTGATGTCATTTTTCATTTCTTTTTGCATTTCTTCTTGCTTCTTCATTTCCTCTTGGGTCTTCTTCATTTCCTCTTGGCTTTTACTCACATTTTCAATTTTGTCTTCCATTCTTTTCATCCACCTTATGATCATTTCTCTGAACTCTTTCTCAGGCAGGCTTATTTCTGCTTCTTTTTCATTTACTTCCTTTTTTCGTAATACCTGCCTTTCTGTCATATGTGGGCTGTTTCGTCTTCTGCCCATGGTCTTTCTTCCACAGGTGTCTGGTTATGTAGTTCTCTCTTCTATGTTGATTCAAAGCCACAAACTACAACATGACCCAGTACAACACACAAGGCACTGAACAGAAATGTATTCCCAATGTTAATAATCACAAATAAGGTGACCACCAATGAAAGACCAATTAGGGATAAGTAGAGCAAGAAGAAGAGGAAAATTAGGAAAAACAAAAGGAAAGAAGTGCCAAAATCAAATTAGGAGAGGGAGAAACAAATAAATAAATAAATGAACAAAAAAGAAAATAAAATAAAAAAATAAAAAGGAGAAGAGGAAGAAAAGAGAAAGAGGGAAAAAAGTCAGAGGAAAAGAAAGAGGATAAGAGAGAAAAGGGGAACAAAATATAGATGTCAGGAAAAAACTCCAATAGAACAGTCACTAATCCCAACAAAGACCAGCAACCAGTACCTAGAGATTAATACAAACTACAAATAACAACTGGTATTGAGGGAGGCGAGAGAAAAGAGAGGTAAAAAACAAACCAAAACAAAGCAAACAAAAAACAAAATAAAACAAGTAGAATAAGCTAAAACAATCTCACAAAAAAAATACAAAAAATCGAGATAATCACCATTCAGGTGATATCAACAAAATCAAATATCAACAAAAGGACATAGTGAAAAACAACTTCTTGGGTAGTGAAGACAAGAAGAGAGAGATTTATATGAACTTGTAGTAGGGGATTGGAAATTAGATATATAAGTGGGGTGAAATTTTAACCAAGTAAAGAGAAAGAACAGGGAGAATGTGAAGTTGGAAAAGGGAAAGAGAAACAAGACAACAAAGTGGGGAAAGTTAGATGGAAAGTGTTGGGTGGCATAAAGGTAGAGTTGAGATAGAGTAAAATTATGGTAAAGGAAAGATGAAAATAGAATGTAGAACTCTAATCCTGAAGTAAAATAAAGAGAAAACAAAATGACACTTGTTTTTTTTCCAAAAAGATAAAATAGTAGCAGTAATAATACTTATTGAAAACAAAAATGTAATAATTAAAAAGGTAAAATGAATTGAGGAGGAAAGGAAAAAATAGTTTTTTAATTAAAATATGCAAAAATAAAAAATAAAAAAAAATAAAATAAAAAATTTAAAAAAAGAGAAAGAAAAGAAAGAAAGAAAAAAATAGAATGGTCATTCACTTCCACTATTGTTCTGCTTGGCACTCCTGTTTCCCAGTAGGGAGGGTATTGCAGTTCCCTGTGTTCCACTGTGATTGTGTTTTAATCTCTTTATTCTTTTGTGGTTATGCGAGAGTCAATTTGTATGTCATCCACTGGGTGGCAGTGTTTCTGAATTGACCTCTGAGACAAAGCACAGGATCTCTCTAGGCTGTGCTCAGATCCTGCTACTCTGTGGTTCTCAAAACCGTTTTGTGAGGATTTTGCACCCTGGTCACTATAATAACCCCCAGGCTGTCCTTGTGCCTCAGATCAAAATGAGTTGTTTTCTAGAGCTCCCCTCTGTCAATAACTCCAAGAGTCCACTTCCACACTTAGGGATCATACCCTGCCCCACGTCCGCGGACCTATCCAGAGGCAGCTTTCCAGCAGCCTGGTTCCCACAGTGTGCGCGTCTCTGTTCTGTGGGATAGGAGACCTCACCTTTTCCCAGGCGAAATCTGACCTTGCCGTGTGCCGGGTGGATCTCCTCTGAGTCTGCATGTCTGCGCTGATTGGAGAGCAGTGTTCTGGGTCCCCGGCTGTTCGGTGAGTGCTTCGGCTGCAGCTTTCAGACCACAGCAGACATCCACCTCCCTCTGCAAGATGGTGCGGTCTCCTTGTTTGCGCTGGTGGCTCTGGCAGACAAAAACCTTGTGGCAGTGGGTCTGCCTGGTCAGGAGAGCCCCATCCAGCAGTCCCCCATCTTCTCCGGGAGGATAACTGACTCTTAACTTGCCAACAAACACTCCCACTGCGACTCTCAGTTGTTCTCTCTCTCTCGGCCCAGTGACAAAGCTCCAGATGCTTCCGTCTATTCCGACGCCATTTTTCCTCCCCCAATTCACTTAACTTTTAGATTCACTTGTTGATAGATATGTATTTGTTGCTCATAATTTTTATCTTTTACCTTTTTTTCCTTCCTCTTCTAAAAGAGTACCTTTCAGCATTTCATATAATACTGGTTTGGAGTTCATGAACTCCTTTAGCTTTTTCTTATCTGTAAAGCTCTTTATCTGCCCTTCAATTCTGAATGATAGCTTTGCTGGATAGAGTATTCTTGGTTGTAGTTCTTGCTATTCATCATGTTGAATATTTCTTGCCACTCCCATCTGGCCTGCATCGTTTCTGTTGAGAAATCAGCTCACAATCATATGCGTACTCCCTTGTAGGTAATTAACTGTTTTTCTCTTGCTGCTTTTAATATTCTCTCTTTGTCTTTTACTCTTGGTATTTTAATTATGATGTGTCTTGTTATGGTCCTCTTTGGATTCCTTTTATATGGGGTTCTGTGTGCTTCCTGGACTTGTAAGTCTATTTCTTTTACCAGATGTGGGAAGTTTTCAGTCATTATTTCTTCAAAGAGGTTTACAGTATCTTGCTCTCTCTCTTCTTCTGGCATCCCCACAATTCTTGAAGCTGTCCCAGAGGCTCCTTACATTATCTTCACATTTTTGGATTCTTTTTTTTTTTCTGAACAATAAATATTTATTAAAAAAACAAATAAAACAAAGTAGAATTTCTAACAGCTAGAAAAAGGAGTAAATATGTATGGTTTTATCTCATTCCTTTTAGTTTTATCTCATGCTCTACCAGTAAAACACTTTTTGTAATGAATAAATGAGGTGCTGTAGTCAGTTCACATATATTATTAGAAAGCATTGAGAATTCTGTGAGATTTTCTTCTATACTTTCTGCAGCACCACCTCTGCTTTCTGACTCCCATATCAACCTCAAGTTGCTGGGAAATTTTAGTCATTTTTGTAGAAATAGGAACTGTAAACTAGCCCTCCCCCAAAAGAGCAAAAGAAAGGCAGATCTTCTCTGCCTGTCACTCAGGCTGGTTCAACTGATGGACTTGGCCAGAAGAAAGTTTCATGGTGGAGTATGAGTTGGTATACCATTATGAGGGCCATAGGTAGGGTTGTTTTATGTACAATATCATGTCATCTGCAAATAAGGACAGCTTTACTTCTTCTTTTCCAATTTCGATGCCTTTTATTTCTTCTTCTTGTCTAATTGCAATGGCTAATACTTCCAGTACTATGTCGAACAGGAGAGGTGAGAGTGGGCATCCCTGTCTTGTTCCTGTTCTTAGGGGAAATGGTTTTAGTTTTTGCCCATTGAGTATGATGTTAGCTGTGGGTTTATCATATATGGCTTTTATGATGTTGAGGTATGATCCTTCTATTCCCACTTTGCTGAGAGTTTTTATCAAGAAAGGATGTTGGATTTTGTCAAATGCTTTTTCTGCATCAATTGATATGACTATGTGATTTTTATCTCTCAATTTGTTTATGTGATGTATCACATTTATTGATTTGCGGATATTGAACCATCCCTGCATTCCTGGGATGAATCCTGCTTGGTCATGGTGTATGATCTTTCTGATGTACTGCTGGATCCGGTTTGCTAGAATTTTGTTGAGGATTTTGGCATCTATGTTCATGAGAGATATTGGCCTATAATTCTCTTTCATTGTGTTGTCTTTATCTGGTTTTGGTATTAGGGTGATGCTGGCTTCATAGAAGGTATTTGGTAGTATTCCTTCTTCTTGAATGTTTTTGAATAGTCTGAGGAGGATAGGTTTTAATTCTTCCTTGAATGTTTGGTAAAACTCTCCTGTGTAGCCATCTGGACCCGGGCTTTTATTTGCTGGAAGCTTTTTGATTACTGCTTCAATTTCTTCCATAGTTATTGGACTATTGAGATGTTTGGCTTCCTCCTCATTGAGTTTTGGGAGGTTATATTTTTCTAGGAAAATGTCCATTTCTTGCAGGTTGTCCAATTTGTTGGAATAGAGTTGTTCATAGTATTTTTTAACAATCCTTTGTATTTCCACAGGGTCTGTTGTTATTTCTCCTCTTTCATTTCTGATTTTGTTTATTTGGGTCTTCCCTCTTTGCTTCTTGGTGAGCCTGGCTAGGGGTCCATCAATCTTGTTTATCCTTTCAAAGAACCAGCTCTTTGTTTTGTTGATCTTTTGTATTGTTTCTTTGGTCTCCAAGTTGTTTATTTCCGCTCTGATCTTCACTGTTTCCTTCCTTCTGAGTACACTGGGCTTTTCTTGTTGCTCACGTTCTAGCTCTTTGAGTTGTAGGTTTAGGTGATTTATTACCATTATTTCCTGTTTTTTGCGGTAGGCTTGTAGGGCTATGAACTTCCCTCTCAAGACTGCTTTCACTGTGTCCCATAAATTTTGTATTGTTGTGTTGTCATTGTCATTTGTTGCCATGATGTTTTTTATTTCTTCCTTGATCTCTCTGGTTACCCAGTCATTGTTTAAAAGCATGCTGTTTAGTCTCCATGTGTTTGATTTCTTTCTATTGTTTTTATTATAGCTGATTTCCAGTTTTATGCCACTGTGGTCTGAGAAAATGCTTGATATGATTTCTATCTTCTTGAATTTGAAGAGACTTTTCTTATGACCCAACATATGATCTATCTTTGAAAATGACCCATGTGCACTGGAGAAGAATGTATATTCTGTGGCTTTGGGGTGAAATGTTCTGAAGATGTCAATTAATTCCATCTGGTCTAGTGAGTCATTTAGGATTGATGTTTCTTTGCTGATTTTTTGTTTAGAGGATTTGTCCAATGGTGACAGTGGGGTATTAAAGTCTCCTACTATGATTGTATTGCTGTCAATCTCTCCCTTAATATTCTCCAAGAGTTTTTTTATGTATTTAGGTGCTCCTATATTGGGTGCGTATATGTTTACCAGAGTTATTTCTTCTTGTTGGATTGTTCCCTTTAGTATTGTGGAGTGGCCTTCTTTATCTCTTGTTATGTCCTTCACTTTGAGATCTAATTTGTCAGATATAAGTATTGCAACCCCAGCTTTTTTTTCATTTCCATTTGCCTGAAGTACCATGTTCCATCCCTTTACCCTCAATCTGTATGAGTCTCTTTTCCTAAGGTGGGTTTCTTGCAGACAGCAGATATATGGATCATGTTTTCTTATCCAATCGGTTACCCTATGTCTTTTGATTGGAGCATTTAATCCGTTTACATTTAAAGTTATTATTGATAAGTACTTATCTGTTGCCATTTTTAGTCCTTACCCTCGAGTTCCTTCTTTGCTTCCTCTTTCTTTTTATTACAGCAGACCTTTTAACATTTCTTGCATTGCTGGTTTGGTGGTGATATATTCCCTTAGTCCTTTTTTGTCTGTGAAGCTTTTGATTTCACCTTCAATTTTGATTGAGAGTCTTGCAGGGTACAGTATTCTTGGATTCAGACCCTTCCTTTGCATGACTTTGTATATTTCATTCCATTCTCTTCTGGCCTGACTGATGTGGTCCTCTGCTTCTTCTAGTCTACTTTTGATGCTTTCTATTGAGTTCTTTATAGCAGTGATGTCATTATTCATTTCTTCTTGTTTATTCTGCACCTCCTCTAGTTTCTTCTGCATTTCTTCTTCATGCTTCTTCAACTCCTCTAGGTTCTTATTCATTACCTCTTGGCTCTTACTCATATTGTCAAATTTGTCTTCCATTCTTTCAACCACATTATGATAATTTCTCTGAACTCTTTCTCTGGTAGGCTTATTTGTGGTTCTATTTCATTTACTTCCTTTTCTGGTGAAACCTGCCTTTCTGTCTTTAGTGGGCTGTTTCTTTTTCTGACCATGGTCTTTCTTCTCTGGGTATCTGGTTATGTAGTGCTCTCTCCTACGTTGACTGAAAGGCACAAACTACAACACGACCAGGTACAGCACACAAGGCACTGAGTAGAAATGTATTCAAGATGTTAATAATCACAAATAAGGTGACCACCAATGAAGGACAAATTAGGGGTAAATAGTGAAAGAAGAAGAGGAAAATGAGGAAGAAAGAAAAGAAAGAAGTGCCAAAATCAAATTGGGAGAGTGAGAAAAAAAAAGATAAATAAATGAACAATAAAATAAAATAAAATAAGAAAATAAAAAGGAGAAAAAGGAGAATGAAAGAGGAAGAGAAAAAAGTCAGAGAGAAAAGAAAGTGTATAAGAGAGAAAAGAGGAACAAAATATAGATGTCAGGAGACAACTTCAATAGAACAGTCACTAATCCCAATAAAGGCCAGCAACCAGTACCTAGAGATTGATGAAAATTGCAAATAGCAACTGGTATCGAGGGAGATGAGGGAAAAGAGAGGTAGAAAACAAAGCAAGCAAAAAGCAAAATATAACAAGTAGAATAAACTAAAACAATCTCTCAAAAAAAATTTCAAAAAATCGATATAATCACTTTTCAGGCAAATAGCAACAAAAGGACATAGAGAAAAAACAACTTTTTGGCTAGTGAAGACAAGAGGGGAGAGGTTTGTGTGGACTTGCAGTAGGGGATTTGAAATTAGATATATAAATGGGATGAAATTTTAACCAGGTAAAGAGAAAAATAGGGAGAATCTAAAGTTGGAAAAGGGAAAGAGAAACAAGACAGCAAAATGGCGAAAGTTAGGAGGAAAGTGTTGGCATAAAGGTGGAGTTGAGTTGGAGTAAAATTATGCTAAAGGGAAAATGAAAATAGAATGTAGAACTCTAATCCCGAAATAAAATAAAGAGAAAACAAAATGACACTTTTTTTTTCCAAAAATGGTAAAGTACTAGTAGTAATTAATAATACTAGTTTAAAACAAAAATGTAGTAATTATAAAGGTAAAATCAATTGAGGCAGAAAGAAAAAAAATATTCTTTTAATTAAAATATGTGAAAATGAAAAATAAAGAATTAAAAATTAAAAAAAAAAGAAAAAAGAAAAAAGGAAAAAAAAAAGAAGAAAAATAGAATGGTCCTTCACTTCCACTATTATTCTGCTTAGCACTCCTGTTTCCCAGTAGGGGAGGTATTGCAGTTCCCTGTGTCCCCCTCTTGGTGTTTTAATCTCTTTATTCTCTTGTGATTATGCGAGAGTCAATTTGTGTGTCATCCATTGGGTGGCAGTGTTTCAGAATTGATCTCTGAAACAAAGCAGAGGACCTCTCTAGGCTGTGCTCAGATCCTGCTACTCTGTGGTTCCCAAAACCAGTTTGTGGGGATTTTGCAGCCTGGACACTGCAATAACTCCCAGGTTGTCCCTCTGCCCCAGAGGAAAAAAAAAGAGTCGTTTTCTGGAGCTCTCCTCTGTCAACAGCTCAGAGGGTTTGCCTTCACACTCAGGGATCACGCCCTGACCACCTCCTTGGACCTCTCCAGAGGCAGCTTTCCCGCAGCCCGGCTCCCACAGTTTCCGCGTCTCTGCCCTGTGGGGGTAGGAGACCACACCCTGGCCCAGGCGAAATCTGACCCTTCCGCGCGCGCGCCTGCAAGCCTGTGCAGTGTGGATCTCTGAATCCTCAGTCTGCGTGTCTGTGCTGCCTGGGAAGCCGTGCTCTGGGTCCTGGCTGCTCTGTGGGTGCCTCCGTCAGCCGCAGCTTTCAGACCTTGGCAGACATCCACCTCCCCCTTAAGTCAGGCGCAGTCTGACCTTTCCGTGTGCTCTGTGGATCTCTGATTCCGCCAAGTGTCTGCGCCTATTGGAGAGCGGAGTTCTGGGTCCCCGGGTTTCTGACTGCTCGATGGGTGCCCAGCCGAATGCTTCAGAGCGTTGCAGACATCCACCTCCCACTGCAAGATGGCTCGGGCTCTGCGTTCGAGCTGGTGGCTCCGGCCGACAAAAACCCCGTGGCAGTGGGGCTGCCTGGCCGGGAGAGCCCCTTCCAGCAGTTCTCCGCCTTCCCCTGGAGGACAACTGACTCACATTTTTGGATTCTTTTTTCTTCTTGCTTTTCCAGTTGAGTGTTTTCTGCTTCTTTATATTTCAAATTTTTGACTTGATTCTTGCCTTCCTCTAGTCTTCTGTTAGGTCTCTGTATAATATTTTTTACTTCAGTTATTGTATGCTTCATTTCTAGTTGGACCTTTCCCATCTCTAGTTGGTCCTTTTTAATCTCCTCTTGGGTCTCGCTAACTTTGTCCATCTTTTCTAGGAAATTCTTGAAAAACCTTATAAGCTTGGTTTTGAACTCTATATCCAGTCGTTTGTTTTCCTCTATTTCTTTTGTTTGTGATCTCTTTCTTTGTCTCTGCATTTTGACTATGCCCGGAGAACTTCTGTGTTCAATTCAGCCTTATGATACAAGACTTGCAAAACTGCAAAAGCCTCTCTGTTGAGCTTGAGATGGGTGGAGTCTCAGGGCTTAAGGGACCGCCTTGCCTTCCAGTCGGCCCTGCCCTCCACGGGCCCTGAGTCTCACGTGACTGGGTAATTGCTGGATCTATCCCTGTGTGTGCGCGGGTGCGTTCTTGCAGTGTCTCGAGACTGCTTCCTTTGCAGCTCCCCTACGCTCCGGGACCATATGAATCTGGGTCCCTAGGGTTCTACCCGAAACTGGGGTTTAGTGGAGTTAGAAGTGGTGCAATTCGGAGGCTTTGTCTCCCACCCACTTGTGAAAGCCAGTGGCACAATCAGCAGTCAGTCTTCTGCGCACAGTGCTGTATGCGCCACTGGACTTCTGCCCTTTCGCGACTCCCCTAAATTTCCATGCACTTCTCCCTTTTTACAGTCCAAACTACCCCTCTGTATGAGTTTTGGCTGGACCTAGGGTTTAGTGTTGTAGGATAAGGGGTTCAATGCAGTTGGGAGTCTCCGTTTCCCTCCCGCCAGAGAAAGCCAGCCAGGTACTCCGGCACCCTCTCTCTCCACGTGTGTGTCTCTGTACCTCAGCTTTTTGCAGCTCCTCTGGATCTCTGTGAGCCCCTCTCTTTCCTTCTAGTTGTAGAATTTCCACTCAGCCAGCTTTCCTGTGGTTCTGGATGATGTCCATTCTGTCTTTTAGTTGTAGTTTTGAAATTGTTGTGCGAGGCAGCAGTGTAGGTGTTTACGTATGCCGCCATCTTGGATTCAGCTGTAGAGGCTTTCGATTGAGTGATAGTACAGGAGAGAAAGGAAGAAAGTGGCCATTTCAATACTGTAGATGCATGCAGTAGAGCCATGCAGAAATATATGGTTCTAGAGAAGAAGGACAATATTATTACAATAAACTAAAATGAATCAGAGAGAAGTAAAAATATGTTGAGTAATAATTTCCTTTACTTGTCATTTAATATTGGTATTGATTTGTTCGGTTGGCCTGGTAATAAAAAAAAAACAACCAAAAACACTGCACAAAATTACAAAATTTAGTGGCTGGGTATGACTTTGTACAAGATTTAGTACTAATTTGGGGCTTGGAAACAGTTATTATTTTAAATGTAGGGCCACAGTGAGGGACAGTGGCCATAACATATAGTTAAATAACATGAGATGCATGGCATAAATTAATAAGAAATTGAACTGTGGTTTCTTTGACCAAATAGAGATTGTGTTTGATAAGCAAAGGTAGAAAACAGGAGAAACCAAGATGGAGGCACAGGTGAACACCTAAGCTGCTGGCTCACACAACAATTTCAAATATATAACTAAAAGACAGAATGGACACCATCCAGGAATGTTGGTTGAGTGAAAATTCGACAACTAGAAGTAAAGACAGGGACTCATGAAGACTCAGAGGAATTGTTAAAAGCTGAGGTACGGAGACACACTCGTGGAGAGGACAGGTGGAGGAGAACCTGGCTGGCTTCCTCTAGCAGGAGGGAAACAGAAAATCCCAACTGCAATGAACCCCAGCTCCAGGCGAGACTCATAGGGGGATTCTGGACTGTTGTGAAAAGGAAGGAGTGCATGGAAACTTAGGGGAGCTATGAAAGACAGATGTCTGGGGGCTCATGAAAGTGCACACACAGAACGCTGACTACTGATTGTGCCTGGTTTCCTTTAGCAGGAGGAAAACAGAACCTCACCACAGCACTAACATCCAGTTCCAACTGCACTGGACCCCAGTTTTAGATGAGACCCTGGGGACCCAGACTTATATGGGGTCCCTAGAGTACACGGAAACTCAGGGGAACTGATAGGCAGAGTTCCAGAAGCTTGCGCGTGCTTCCAAAAGGCAGAGGTTTGAAGGCAAGCCCCCATGCTCAAACACAGCTGATCCTCACAATCAATTGGCTTGGAGGTCAATCCCACTCAGTGATATCAACAACAATAAAGAATTAACTACAACAAGGCTGTACACACAGTTCACAAAGGGATGCACCAAGAGGGTCCACCTCAGGTAACTGGGGAGGCAGAGCTACTGGGCCACATATGACAGCACACAAAGCTACTCTACCAACTCAGGGAAGCAGCAAAATTCGTGGAGACTAAAGAACAGATCACAAATGAAAGAAATGCAGGAAAAAAAACAACTGGATATAGAGTTCAAAACCACAGTTATAAGGTTTTTAAAGAATTTCCTAGATAAAAATGCATAAATTTAGTGAGACCCAAGAGGAGATGAAAAAGAACCAACTAGAAATTAAACATACACTGACTGAAATAAAAAAATATTATACAGAGCCTAACAGCAGACTAGAGGATTGCAAGAATCAAGTCAAAGATTTGAAATACAAAGAAGCAAAAACTCCATTGGAAAAGAAAGAAGAAAAAAGAATTAAAAAAATGTGAAGATAGTGTAAGGAGCACCTGGGACAACCTCAAGCATACCAACATCAGAATTATGGGGGTGCCAGAAGAAGAGAGAGAACAAGATACTGAAAACCGATTTGAAGAAATAATGATTGAAAACTTCCCCCACCTGATAAAAGAAATAGACTTAATAGTCCAGGAAGTACACAAACCCCAAACAAAAGTAATCTAAAGAGGACCACATCAAGACACATCATAATTAAAATACCAAGAGCAAAAGACAAAGAGAGAATATTAAAAGCAGCAAGAGAAAAACAGTTAATTATCTACAAGGGAGCACCCATTCGATTGTCAGCTGATTTCTAAACAGAAACTATGCAGGCTAGATGGGAGTGGCAAGAAATATTCAAAGTGAAGAATAGCAAGAACTTATAACCAAGATTACTCTACCCAGAAAGCTATCATTCAGAATTGATGGCCAGATAAAGAGCTTCACAGATAAGAAAAAAGCTAAAGGAGTTCATCAACTCCAAACCAGTATTATATGAAATGCTGTAAGGTATTATTTAAGAAGAGGAAGAAGAAAAAAAGGTAAAGATAAAAATTATGAACAACAAATATCTATCTATCAACAAGTAAATCTAAAAATCAAGTGAATTGAAAATCTGATGAACAGAATAAACTGGTGAATATAATAGAATTAGGGGTATAGAAAGGGAGTGGACTGATAATTCTCAGGGGGAAAGAGGTGAGGGGAGGAGTGCAGGGAGAGACTGGACAAAAATCATACACCTATGGAATGAGGACAATGGGGTGAGGTAAGGGCAGAGGGTGGGGTGGGAACCAGATGGAGGGGAGATATGGAGGGAAAAAAGAGGAACAATTGTAATAATCTGAACAATAAAGATTTATTAAAATTAAAAAAATATAAGAAAAGGTAGAAAACAAGACATGGTGATTAAGATGGGGTAACTTATGCAGTGACTTCAAACCTAGGTAGAAGAATTTGTACTTTGTATGCTATTCATCCATCCATTCCTCCACCTCAACAGCTTTTATTAAGTGTTTACAATGCAGTTACAATTCTGTGTTCTGGGAATACATTAAAAAAGAAGAAAGAAAGAGGGAAAGCAAGAAAGAAGAAAAAAAGGAAGAAGGAAAGAAAGAAAGAAGGCCTTACTTTTAAGTTTTAATGAATTAAAAAACAGATAAGCAAAGCAAGAAATATAACACAGACTCATAAATGGTGTAACATGAAAATATACAAGAAAAAAAATCTGGAATTTGCCTGGAGGAGTCAAGGAAAGTTGTACACCTTTGGTCACATTGACCTTTACAATAAAGGAGAGGTAATATGATGAGTGGAGGGCATTTCAGACAGAAGAAACAACAAAGACACAAAGGCACAACAGATAATGACTTTGTAGGAGAAATCTTGTAGTTCTAAATGCTACACTTTATTTTTTTGTTTTCCTTGGAATGGGAAGGGGAATAAAAAGGGTAAAAGGTAAAAACGGACAAGGGCTTTGAGATTTATTCTCCATCTCTGGAAGGATATAATATAGTGTATTATTATATTTAAATTTGTATTTTACAGGTTTAACTATAGACAAAATCTGAAGGCTATCTTGTAGTGGTAATGCTTACGGATGAAACCTGGTTGTAGGAGAACTAGAATGAAGACTATTGTACTCAGATAGGGTAGCAGAAATGGAGATGTAAGAGACATAAAGTTAGCAACAGGCTTAAAGACTAAGCATATATCTAGCATGAGGAAGTAGAACACATACAAAAATGTCATTTCTCCCATAGGTGACTGGGGAGACCAGTAGGCAGTCTAACGAGTGATTTAGCTGGATGGCATCAGGATTCCAAAGCTATAAAATTACAGGATACTTTTTCCCAATAAGCATCTTTGGTGTGAGTTGACTGGCATATCACAATTTCCCTGGATGGAGAGACAAGATTTGAAGCAGTGTTTTCCAGATTGTGTAAGAAGCTAAGGACAATGGAGGAGAAGGCATGAAGCTGAGAACCCTGGAAGAGATGGTAAGTATTAATGACTACATTATCTGCACTTCTTATAAATTAGTATGAACTAGAAGAGCAATAGTGACAACAGATTCAACCACAGACTATGAAAGCCTACACTTCCTATAGAAAAAGATAAGCAATAGGTCTCTATGAATTTTATAAGCATGAATAATTTTTCAGTGTTGATATTTAGAATGCACAAATGTTTAATTATTCCATTATATATATAAAGAATAACTACCTTTCCCAAATGTGTCTCTGTAACAAGAATTTTTATTTAAATTCTAAGTAAGAGATACTGAAATATTCAATATGATTTGATTTCATAGGAAAAATTTAAAAAGAGACAAAAATGTGAGATATGATACACAAAAATAATTCATTCTAATATATCTGGAGAAAAATAATCTCACCAATCACTATTATTTATCTTTTGCTAATGAAAAGTAAACAATGGAAAAGTGTTTTGAATTTGCTATCTGTATAAGTTGCAAAAATAATTGGAGCTTGATTTCATTTGAAAGGTAGAAATGTGCTTTTGTTTTTTGATATTTTCAAAGTTTTATTAAAACATGAAACAACAATCATCAATCCAATTAGAGGAAAGCTATTGCAATGAACTTTGTGGTTTTGCCAGTCAGCATTATACAACCTTTTTTGGTAAACATTTTCTTTGTGAAACTATCTTTTTTTCTACTTTCATCAGTAAGAGATGCAAATAAACCACATCTTATGTCTTGACTGGAATAAGGCGATCAGCAGAATCCATCTTCCTGACTACTATGATCAGTTCAGGTTTGGACATATGATCCAAACTGCAAAGAAGCCTCCTCTCCCTCCTAAGGGTGGTTATGTTGAGGCAGCTCTGCATTTGGGTCATAGACAACAGTAGAATGTGTGACAATGGCAGCAGGGGAAGAAGAAACACAATTTTAAGAGAGAAATCTTTGACTATCTATTGCAGAGGTTCTCAACCTTCCTAATGCTGCGACCCTTTTTAAAGTTTAATACAATTCCTCATGTTGTGGTGACCCCAACCATAAAATCATTTTCGTTGCTACTTCATAACTGTAATTTTGCTACTGTTATGAATCATAATATAAATATCTGTGTTTTTCTGATAGTCTTAGATGACTCTGTTAGCGGTTCTCAACCTGTGGATCGCAACCCACAGATTGAGAACCGCTGCTGTAGAGCCTAAGACCATTGGAAAACACATATTTACATTGTAATGTATACAATAAATTCTATTGTATACCAGGCACCAAAGATAGAAAGTCATTTCCCAAAGTATGTACAAACGAAAACTGTCCAGGCCTGTCCCCCAAGAATAGTGACTCTATCAAACCCAACCTCTCCTTTTCTTAATAAACATTTTGTAATCTTTTCTTTACTATTCTTGAATGAAAATAATAGATAAAAATATAACTTCACTGTACATGTAATTTAAAAATATATAATCATCTAACTGCAATAATTGAAAAAAGAATTAAAGCCAAACAAAATCTAATCTTCCCTGGATTTGCATTCTTAGAAATTTCAGAATACTAAATATCAGTATATTAAAGTTGTAAAAATATTTTATATTTATATGTGAAATGGAATTAGGTTCTAGATACAGACATTTATAAAGTGATTTTTAAGCTGGTCCATCATTTGTTATTTGTAACATGTTGGACAAATTATCATTGTGTGAACACATAGTACCTACTAATTAATTGCCAGTAGCACTCTTTAATCATTGTGACCTTCCCAAACCCCTACTCATTTCCAAAACTACCTTTAAGTCACTGTAATGTACCCTGTGATAATCAATGTTCTAGATGTTCATAGTTGCCTAAAACCACAAATTGTGGCAAAGTGTAAAACTCCATATAACTGTGTTGTGCATAAGGACAAATGGGAATTTGAATAAGGATTTTCTTGTATAGTTTGCATACATATAATTTATATGTACCTACCTTTTCAATTATTTCCATATACAGGGTGTCCCCCTAAAATGCATACACACCTTAACAGCTCAAGCTCAATTTGAAAATGAAATGTATTTTTACAAACACTACCTTTATAAGTTATTCAAAGTGTGTGTATACATTTTTTGGGAGATACCTTATATAAACATCTTTTTTTTTTCCTACTCCAAATTAAAAGAATCAAATGAGAAGTAAATAGTACTTAGATTCATATTTAGCACTTCAAAGAAAAATTCTATTTTAAAACTGCAGTGTGTCTTCACATGATTTAATATTTGATGTAGAGCCTGGAGTATGTGTGGACTCAGACATGCAACTCCAGGAGTGGCTTTTATTTTGGAATTGGGTTATGCAGAGGCTGTTGCTGCCCGTGTGGCATGCCAGCCTGATCAATAGCCTGATGAGGCATGTGTGGCCTGCACTGCCCAGCCCACCATTTTCAACCTAATTAGCAGCTGCTCAAAGATGGGAAACAGGTGCAGATCCAGGGCCAGACCAGGAAGTCTGCCTGTAATTAACAAGCAAAAAGGGTCAGATATTGGGAAGAATATCAAATCGGCCCACTGGGGTTAGCATGCCGGCCTCAAAGGCATAGTCACCTGAGATCTTAAGCATGCTAATGTAAATTATGCAAGCTTTCAAACAACGTGGCTGCATAATCAGTTGACAGAGAGGAAAATTATTTTTTTGGTTCAGAATAGAGAAAAAGGGCATCTGCAAAACCTAATTTTTCTCATCATGTGTTTACTTTGTGAGGGAATAAATAGGGGAAATAGTAACCTCAGGTGCTTACAAAGATTTATTTCTCTCTCACAGTTCATGTCTTATGGATTAACTATGGCTTCATATTGACTTCATTAGAAACCTGAAGTTGAAAGAACTCTCTCTGGGACATTGCCTGTCTTTTGACAAAGAGAATATGACATGGGAGGACCTTGGGAGTGGTCTTCATCCCATCCACTTACACACAATTTAATGTCCCATGACATCAGTGAGGTGGGATTTATGATCATCCCTTGAAGGAAGGAGGTGGGAACTTTGAATAATAATACAATCAATAACAGTGATTTAGGCTCAATATATATATCTTTTTAGAGAGCCAATCCTTACTGTGGTGTGAATGCAAGTATCAGTTTGTCAAAAAGAGTGTAAATGTTTTAAAATCAGAGTCAAATGAAATAGCAATAGAAGCCTTGTTTTGTTTTCAAATATGCACTATGAACCAGGCACTTTATAATTTTATTAGAGGCCCAGTGCATGAAATTTGTGCATGTAGGGGGAGGTCCCCTCAAGCCTAGTCTGTACTCTCTCCAATCCGGGACCTCTAGGGGTATGTCCGACTGCCTGTTTAGGGGACCGGCCCTAAATGGGCAGTCGGACATCCCCCTCACAATCCTGGACCACTGGCTCCTAATTGCTCACCTGCCTGCCTGCCTGCCTGGTCACCCCTAACTGCTACCCCCTGCCAGCCTGATCACCCATCACTGCCTCTGCATGCTGGCCTGATCACCCTAACTGCCCATCCTCCCTTGCCTGCTGGCCTGGTCTCCCCTAACTACCCCCTCCTGCTGGCCTCGTCACCCCATACAGCTGTTTGGTCATCCCTCACTAACCCCCCTGCTGGCCTGGTCATAGGCAGCCATATTGTGAGGGCATGAGGGTTAATTTGCATATTATATAGTTGCATATTCATAGCAACTGTGAAACTTTGGGATTATCATCCCCATTTCATCAAAACTGCTGCTTAGAAACTTTCAGGGATTGGCTCAAGTCTCTTAGCTAAAAAATGGTAGCACTGGGATTCCAGCCAGCTCTGTTTTATAGCACACTCTTCTGAATGCATTACATGCCCCCGAGGATGTGGCAGGTCTGGCAGGCACCTTATCCCATAGGCTCTTAACACAATCTGTTGCACCTGTCACATTCTGATTCTGACATGATTGGGGAGATGAGGGTACCTGTGCTGCCTGGACAGAACCAGTCATTGACTCTGGGCTCCATGCAATCTGCTTGAGTACAGAGCACAGGACACCCACTTTCAGGATTGAGGTGAAACTGATTCAAGTCTTTATAGGGTCACTTTACTTCAATATTGTTATAAGTATATTTTTATTGATTTCAGAGATGAAGGGAGAGAGAGATAGAAACATCATTGATTGGCTGCTGGCTTCTACATGCTCCCTATTGAGGATTGAGCTGCAACCCTGGGCATGTGCTCTTGACTGGACTTGAACCTGGGACCACACTGCAGGCCGACACTCTATCCACTGAGCCAAACTGGTTAGGCCTTCCATATTGTTATATTAGGGTTCCTCAATATTACCTCTCTTGATGTTTTGCTCTGAATAAACTCTTTGTGTGTACAAAACACACCCAATTAAGAACCACTACTTTACATCCAGTGGATACAATTGCTACCAAATTAAAAATAATATTACTTTTTTTCAATGTCCTATAGTTGTCCAAGTACAAGTTTTTTACATTCTTGATTAAATTTATTCCTAAGTATCTTAACTTTTTTTGTTGCAATGATAAATGGGATATTTTTTTTTGTTTCTCTTTCAGAGAATTTATTAGTAGTGCATAAAAATGCCATAAATTTCTGGTTGTTAATTTTGTGTCCTGCTACATACTGCATTCATTCATTAAATCTAGTAGTTTTTTGGTGGAGTCATTAGGGTTTTCTACCTATACTATCCTGTCATCTGTGAATAATGAGAGTTTTACTTCCTCCTTTCCAATTTGAAAGCCTTTTATGTATAGAGAAAGATAAGTATCACATGATCTCACTCATGTGAAATCTAAAGTAAACTGATGAACAAAATAGATCCTTAGACATAGAAACATGGAATAGATAGTTGAATCTCAGAGGAAGGCAGGGGTGGGAGGGTGGGTGAAAATATGTCAACCAAAGAACTTGTATGCATATTTGCATAACCCATGGACATAGACAACAGAGTTGTGAAGGCCTGGGGTCTGGGTGGTGGAGCAGGCTAGAAAGGGTCAATGGGGATAAAAAGGGGACATATGCATTGCTTTCAACAATAAAGATTTAAAACAACAAAAACAAATAATATTACTGTATATATAAACTCTAATAATTTAATCCTGTTGTGTTGTATAATGATTATTCATTCTTTAGACATTAACCAATCATCTATTATATGTTGGGCACTTTGCTAGCTTGGATGGAGGAAGAATACTAAGAAGATGAGTAAAACCAGTCACTAGATGATGTGGTTTGCAATTCTGCATCCAAAATAGAAACAATTTAGAGTTGAAGTTTTTTTTTTTTTTAATGTATTTTATTGATTTTTTACAGAGAGGAAGGGAGAGGGATAGAGAGTCAGAAACATCAATCAGTTGCCTCTTGCCCACCTCCTACTGGGTATGTGCCCGCAACCAAGGTACGTGCCCCTGACTGGACTTAAACTCAGGAACTTTCAGTCCACAAGCTGATGCTCTGTCCACTGAGGCAAACCAGTTTTGGCTAGAGTTGAAGTTCTTTATGTAGACAAGAAAAAACTGAGAGTTTTAAAATGTGTCCAAACACAGCACAGAATGTTGAGCAGGATTTGATACTCAAAAGGAAATAATGCAGTTAACTATTTAACCTCTTCTCCTCAGGATCATCTCTGACCACCTTTATTTAGAGGCTAAAATATCTTCAAATAAACATACCTTTTCACACAGATTCAAGAATCAATGATGCTAAATCTAGAAAGAATCATAGACACATCTAAACCTTGGAACTCGGATCTGCCAGGACAGGTGGTAAGGTAAGAGAAAAGTCTCTTCTTACTCTTAGGAAGATAATAAAGAAGATAAAAAGAAAAAAAAAAGAACAAGGAAGAATGTTGGAAGAAGAGGAAAAACAGAACTTGGAACCACAACTAGTGTGATACAGCAGGAAAGTTAGCACATTTGAAAAAGCTGAGGTTCAAACCATGAGACATCAGACCAATTGTACATCAGAATGGGAGGAGGAATTATTATCTCCAACATGAGTTACCATAAGAATTAAATAATATAACATATTTTTCCTTAAGACACATTTTAACAGTTTTTAAAAATATATGTTTTCATTTATTTTAGAGAGGGAGGTAGGAAGAGGAATAGAGAAATAGAAACATTGATTGGCTGCCTCCTGCATGCCCCCTACATGAAATCAAACCTGAAACCTGAATATGTGCCCTGATAGGGAATTGAGCCAGTGACTTCTTGGTTCATGGGTTAACACTCAACCACCGAGCCACACTAGCTGGGCTTTACAGTTTGAAATCAGCATATATATTTAATGTTAATTTCCTTCCAATTCTACCACCTGTTATTAACATAAAAGGCCAGAGAGCAACTAGATTTTTTTTTACTCAAAAATTGCAATTCATCTAAGTTTTACATTTTTGTGGAGGTCAGGTCAGGTAGCTTTGGGTCAATGAAAAGAAGGTGAGGTAGGTTCTATTAGAGAGGCCTACGTTGGCTAAAGGATGGGATAAATGACCAGTGGAGGAGAGCTATTTTTTTTCAAATTTTTATTTTTTTCCATTTTTTAAAATGTATTACATGTGTACATATCTTCCCATTGCTCCCTCCATCCCACTCCCATGCATGCCCTCACCGCCCAGTGTCTTACATCCATTGGTTATGCTTATATGCATACATATAAGTCCTTTGGTTGATCTCTTATCTACCCCACCTCGAGGAGAGCTATTTTGAAACAATCAATTAGCAGGGTTTAAATAACAAAAAAAATAATAATAAAAACAAAACAAAATAATCAAACAAACAAACACAGAAGAAAAGCCATTATCTATAATTAGAGCTATTTAGCTTTAAGAGAGGAATGTTATATTCCTGATTGTGACAAAAAGACAGGGAGATGGGGAAGATTTTTGTTTGAGTGCCCTCCAATTTTATTAATAGGCTCTGTATGGTGGATTTTAGAATTTTCCCTTTTACTGTACACCTTCTCTTTCTTCCTGAATTGCATTGGAAATTTTATGTCTACTGAAATTACAAGTCATTTGTTATGACTCTGACCTCTAACCTAGTTTTTCATCCTTTGCTGATTATGTTTTAAATAGAGATGCACTGGAATTTGCTTGTTTTGTTGGAGATCAAGGCCCATGGAACATTAAGTACCATATTTGGTTATATTATCTTGCATGCAGGAACTCCTTAAATAATATCAGTTGATTGGGAGACTAATCCTACAAAAACTGAAGTCCCATATATGATAAAAACATGCTCTTTTAAGTCTAAATTTCCTTGTGATGCTCATTTCTATTTTAAGTACAAGGCATTATTTTCAATTACAAGCTATTCAAATTTAATAGTTGGGTGAGCCAGGAAATAAGCTGTTTCATCTCTATTTAACAGATGAAAAAAGTCAAATCTAGATGGTACAGACATATTTTGGAGATATTGTGGGTTCCATTCCACACCAGCATTGCAATAAAGAGAGTTGAAATAAAAAAATAAATAAATCTTTTGGCAATAAAGTGAGTTGTAATCTTTTTACCTTCAGTGTGTAAAACTACTCAACACTATGAAATGCAATAAATCAAAGGGCAATAAAATGTGGTGTGCCTCTATAGTGTTTATTTAAGGTCACATGGTAAGTAAATTTAATCTGGGACTCTGTAAGAAATCATAAATTACCTAACTACACTCACTGTATTGACCTTATATCCAACAAACTACATGCTAAAACATGTTTCTTATAGGACCAAAATGTTCCGTAGATGCCCTACATCATGGTACATATCAATACCATGGAAAAATGGTGCTATCTTATAAATTAGAAGTAAATAGCGTAGCATCATTAGATATTTCAGTCAAGTTCAACAACTGCCCTCAATTCTTCTTTTAAAATGCAGCGACTCAAAATAGACAAGCTAATATTTATAAAAATAGATTTGTCTGTCACTTCTAATTTTATATTTTGCAAACAAGTTGTGCTTCAATGAAAATGTGCAGCTAGATGAGCATCTGGCAATGGGAAGATTGTCGTGAGTTCTGTGGTTTGGATTCTGACTACAAAAGATAATTGGTAAAGACAATCTTTTGTTTGAATGGCCTAAATAGTTTTACCTCACTAACCCTGATGGACAGATGGTGAATATAAATATTAGCAACTCATTTTTATGAGAGAAAGGAGACCGAAGAACCAACACTTTGAACCCCTCCTCAATGTTGAAGCAGCTTTCATTGTGGAATGAGGTCCAGCCTAGGTTCACAAGCCTGGCTTTGTTACTAACTGGCTATGTGATCCTGGGCATATCTCTGGATATTTAGAACTTCACTCACTCAGCTGTAGAACAGAGTAGATTAGATCCACTCTACTCAAAGTGTGGACCATGGATCAGCAGCCCCGGCATCACTTGGAAGCTGTTAAAATTTTAGACCTTCATACCTCACTTTGATCTATGGAATTTGAATGTGCATTTGAAATAGATCCTAGGAGATTCTTATGAATGTCACAGTCCAGGAAACCCTGGATTTGAAGCTCTTACATGTTTCTTTCCAGTTTAGACACCATCATTTTGAGCACAGGGATGGTGATTTTGATCCTACCACTATAGTACTTCACATAGAGGACTTTATGGGATGAGTAAACACACATAAAGAAAGTTATTCTCACCCAGCCAAACTTCAAAGACAAGTTATCTTGACCAACAGGACCTTGAAATTTCAGAAAACTCCTTATTGTGTCATGCCGGTTGTTTCCGCATAGAAGCAAGAGCTCACTGTATTCTCATATCCATTACTTCCTTTTTAAACAAATGATCTTATTTTCACATTAAAAAAAAAATTGTTGCTTCTAACCTCTCTCTGAATTTACTGATTCAAAGTGGCACAAATACCAAACCAACTTGTTCCTTTCCTTGCAACTGCTTTCTCGAGTCTCCTTTCTCAGCCACATGCTCAGGCCTCACATTACTGCCAGCCCATCTGCACCATCTGCCCATTAAGTGTCAGTTGATGGGAGCACGGAGGACACCTGGTGTCTGTGAAGTCAGCCCAATACACTGAAGGAAATCAGCAAAGTAGTCAAAAGGCATGAAATAAAACAGACCTTGGGAATCCAGAAGCTTGAGTTTCAGGGAAAAGAAGGACGAACGAAACAGGTTGAGCTCTAAGGCCTTGGGCAGTCTTTTAATTTCCTGACCTTTTGCTCTGTGAGCACTTGCCCTGCCCAGGAAGAGAGATTCCTAAGGAATCTGAACAGCTGCTTTCTGCAAAGCAGATGTACATGGTGAGCCTGCTCTGGATATCTGTTGGAGTGAAGATTGTTAACATTTCTGAAAGGGCACTCGTATGTCCAAGTTGCTAGCTAGGTCATTGCTTCTAATTCTGCAAAGCATCTGAGTCAACTGTTTTTTCACTTCTGAAAGCAGTTTCAGACAGAAATAGCTGCTATAACTGCAGATATATGGCCAGAGGGCTACTCTCTGGGATACTGGGCCTCAAAGAAACACATGAAGGGCTCCTAGCCAAAGTTAGGACATGTAATCTTAGACATACTCCAAGGCGCTTCAATGACTAGTCAAATGTCTTCTCAGCTCAGAGTTATTTAAAATCAGCAGTCACATGTTTAGGTCATGCTTTCAATTCTTAACAGAAAGCAACTGTTTTTCTTTCAGCTCAGCTGGCAATACGCAAGTTCATTAAGAATGTTGCGGCAGAATGCACGGGAGCATGATCAGCTAGCACGCTGAGGGAGGAAAGTTTAACCTTTACTTTGCAGATCTGCTAGTCCAGGGAAATTCCGGATCCAAAGCCTGAGCTAAACTCGTGGGGAGACTCTGACCTATTTATCTCCTCCTGTGGTGGGCCCCAGAGGGTCAGCTGTGGCGAGGGCCCTCAGATTAGGCTCTGCAGCTCCTCCCAGGTCAATCAGAGTGGGGAAGTAAGACTACAGTTTCAACCAGATACTGAACTAAGGTGCAAGCCCCTTTCCTCCCCTCCCCCATTTTCTTTTTCAAGAAGACTTAACAGAATCACTTCAGAATTTACTTTGAGCCATTTAAAAAAAATCTTTATGGTTAAAAGTACTACATATGTCCTCTCTTTTCCTCATTGATCCCTTCTCAGTAACCCCATGCCTCCGCCCCAGGCCAACATCACCTTATTGTCTGTGTCCATGGATTATGCATATATGTATACAAATTCTTTGGTTCTATTCCTACTCATCCACCCACTCCCGCCCATTTGTATGGAAGGAGATGCAGGGGGATTAAGAGCACAGCTCTGGGATAGAATCCTGACTTCATCATTTAATTGTTGTGTGACTAGGGACAAATTTGATTTTCTGCATCAGCTTCTTTATCTATAAAATGGGATAATGATAGTAACTTAATGATTATAACCACTTTAAAATGGAGTTGGAGCTTCCAGCCCAGAGGAACTGCCTAGCTAGTCTCAATGCCACAAACTACTGGAATGTTAAAACAGGGCAAGATGACCTTTGCACCCGCCTAAAGCAGCATTGCATTCCAAGTAACTGATTGCAAAGATAACAAGAAACCAGATACGGTGACCATTGGACTGATGTTTACTGAACTGAAAATTGAAAACATTCTTTAGAATTAGCATCACTAAGTTCGCTTATATTTGCCCACAGAAATGCCTTCCTTCTCTTGGTGTAATTGTTCCCTTCCTTTTCTCATGAACACCTTTGCCTTCAGCCTCCTAATCAGAGTACTGTTTGGACTTTTGCCAGAATCAATGCTTTCCAAATAGCTATTTTTAAGAAAATCTCAAATAAATGTGTGTAGCCTTTTATTTTTAGGTTAATACAGAGTTGTTGTAAACACTACATACACTGTTATAGAAAAAATGGAGTCTGGCATATAGTTAACTGCTAAATAAGACTTTGCTAATATTATTGGGGAAGTACGATCTTTCTGCAACTTGTTTTCTTTCTCTACTCATGGAAGACAGAAGCTAATTGAAGAAACTGTTGTGATCAGCATTCTGCATAGATTCCAGGAAGGTAATAAACCTCTTCCATCTTTACCCTTCCTGCCAGGCCTTTTCTCTCATTACCTTATTATTTGACTCCTAGCTCCTGTCAGAGAAAATAAGAAAAGGGAAATCTATCTAATGATTCTTTCCTGTAGTGTCTTCCTTGTTAGCACAACTCCTTCACTAGTTGATATTGATGTATTGAAGGTTCCCTCAAGCTTGTTCAAACAGGGAATTAACTGGCATTCTCAGGGATGAGAGGGGGCTTAGTTGGAGCCAAAGTATGTTGCTGCCTTAAAACTAAGTCCAGGCCCTCACCATGGTTTCTGTCAAGAGTCTCAAACTCAAATGCCCATAGGGCTAGATAGGTAACCTGAGTGAGTGAAGCACTTATCAGCCTTTCTTTTATTTCTCCCTTTAGATAAAGATGTGACTACAGATGTATATTGTTCTACTTGTAGGCAAATACCTGTGCAAGGGCAGTGATTAGCTGCCATTCACACCAGAACACAGTTTGGGAGAAGGTGGCAAGCCGTGGGGCCTGTGGAAAATGGACTCCCTGGGATCTCAAGCAGGTAGCTATTACTCCACTGTAGTGAACTCCTGCCAGCTGAGCCCATTGTTGCTAGATTTTCTGATGTTTAAAGAGAAGCCCCAAGTTTGGATTTTTTTTTAAGTGAAATCTCCAGATTTTTAAATATCACTTGAAAATTTCAGATGTCAGAACATGGAGGGAACAAGTAAAACATGTTTAGCAGTTGAATCTGGTTCAGAGACTCCAAATTGGATTAAGTTACATGCACGTTGATCCCTCTCTGTGCCAGCCAGGAGGTTATTAAAAATCTTGCATGTGTCCTATAGAGAGCCAGGTGCTGTACAGAGAGAGATAAGCTGTTTAATGTTGTTCAGTAGATGTGAGTCTCATGCAGAAAGACTTTTTCAATTTTTGCCTTTAACTTTTTATTTTGAAACACTTTCACATCTATAGAAAAGTTTCAATGGTGGCACAAAGTTTTCCCAGATGCTATTCACCTAGATTCTCCATAGATGGTAAATATTTACCATATTTGTTTCCTTCTTCTCTTTGTCTTTTTTCTTGTTTATTTTTCTTTTGGAGTTTATTTCTTTCTTTTATGTAGATATTGTGTATGTGTGTATATTCTTCCTGAAATATTTGAGAATAAGTTTAAAAAACATTGTACTTTTACTTTTATTTTTAAACATATTTTATTGATTGTTTACTGAGAGGAAGGGAGAGGGATAGAGAATTAGAAACATTGATCAGCTACCTCTTGCACACCTCATTTTGGGTATGTGCCTGCAACCAAGGTACATACCCTTGACTGGAATTGAACCTGGGACCCTTCAGTCATCAGGCTGACACTCTATCCACTGATCCAAACCAGTTAGGGCTGCTTTTACTTTTAAATGGTTTAGTCTACTTCCTAAAAACAAGATCATACTCTTATTTACACAACGTGATGGTCAAGTCAGAAATTAAGATTAATATAATATTATCTGATCTATAAAGATCATTCACATTTTACACCTTCATTTTTTTTTTTTTATAGAAAAAGAAAACTCCCTGGCCAGTTTGGCTCAGTGGATAGAGTGTCAGCCTGAGGACTGAAGGTCACTGGTTTGATTTCTGTCAAGGGCACATACCTTGGTTTCAGGCTCAATTTCATACCCTGGTTGGGACATGTGTGGGAGACAACCAATCAATGTGTCTCTCTTACATCACTGTTTCTCTCTCTCTCTCTTTTTCTCTCTCTCTGCCTTTCCTTCTCCACATTCTCCCTAAAAATCAGTTGAAATTATCTTCAGTTGAGGATTAACAACAACAAAAAAAAAAAAAAGAAAGGAAGAAAGGAAAGAAAGAAAGGAAGAAAGAAAGAAAGAAAGAAAGAAAGAAAGAAAGAAAGAAAGAAAG
>JAAGEH010000018.1:73660051-73729359 GCA_011751065.1 Lasiurus cinereus
AAGAAAGAAAGAAAGAAAGAAAGAAAGAAAGAAAGAAAGAAAGAAAGAAAAGATTAAAGAAAGGAAGGAAGAAAGAAATCATTTCCGGTCCAAGATTCAACAGGGCATTACATGTTGCATTTAGCGGTCATGCCCCTTTAATCTCTTTTTGACAAGTGTGAGGTGGGGTGAGGGAATAGTGAAAAAAGTTAGCTTGAAACCCAGGCAGATAGGGCATCGGTCCCAAGGGAAACAAGGGCAGGGAGAACATAGACGGGGCAGACACAGCAGTTTAAGGAAGCTTAATAATAGAAACCAACCATGCTGAAAAAAAGAAAATCTTTTTGGATACAGAGTGGGAGGCCTGGGAAACCAAGGGAGGGCCTTCAGCAACAAGGTGTATGTACACATAGAAACAGAGAAAATTCAGGTCTGTTGTTGTGCAAAAACAATGAGGGAATCAATCAGGTGGTAACATAGATAAGGATCAGGTTTGTGGCACATATATACTTCTAGAGCAGCTTGCTTTGCTGGCAACCCATTCTTTGGGGCCCCTTCCCATTGGAGAGTCTGAGCTTGCTTGTAATAAATGTTCTACACTTTGGGAGGGAAACCAAGATGGTGGCATAGATGAACTGCTGCCTTACACAACAATTTCAAAACTACAGCTAAAAGAATGGACATCATCTAGAACTATAAGAAAGCTGGTTAAATGGAAATTCTACAACTAGAAGGAAAGACAGGGGCTCATGGAGACTCAGGGGAGCTGCAAAAAGCTGAGGTACAGAGACAGGCACGTGAAGAGAATGGATGGTGGAGTGCTTGGCTGGCTTCCTCTTGCGGGAGAGATACGGAAACTCTCAACTGCACTAAACTGTAGTTCTGACTGCACTGAACCCCAGTCCCAGGAGAGACTCATATGGGGGGAGTCTGGACTGTCAGAAAAAGAGAGGATTGCATGGAAACTTAGGGGAGCCGTGAAAGGCAGAGGTCTGGAGGAGCATGCGCCAGTGCATGCAGAGAGAACACTCTGGTTTTCTCTAGAAAGAGGAAGACAGAACTTCCCAACTTCATTGAACTTTAGTTTCAACTGCACTGAACCCCAGTTTTGAGTAAAACCCTGGGGACCCACACTCATAACGGTCCCAGGAGTGCACGGAAACTCAGGGGAGCCATGCAAGGCAGAAGTCTGGAGGTGCAGGAGCGTGAGTGCACAAAGAGAGGGCTATAGCAATTACCAAGGGACACTGAGACCCAGGGGCTGTGTTGGACAAGGCTGGTGGGAAGCCAAGGCTGTCTCCTCAGCCCTGAAACTCCATCCCTTCTAAGTTAAGCACAGAGGCTTTTGCAATTTTGCAAGTCTTTTATCATAAGGCTAACTCCAGCACAGAGTTCTGCCAGTGTAGACATAGCTGATCCTCACAACCAGTTGGCTTGGAGGTCAATTGCCCCCAGTGATACCAACAACAAACAAGACTTAACTACAACAAGGCTGTACACACAGTCCACAAAGGGGTGCAGGAGAGTCTACCTCAGGTAACTGGGGAGGCAGAGCTACTGAGCCATATAGGACACCTAGCACACAAAGCTACTTTACAAACTCAGGGAAGCAGCAAAATTGTGGAGACAAAGGAACAGATCACAAAAGAAAGAAATGGAGGAAAACAAATGATTGGATACAGAGTTCAAAACCACATTTATAAAAATTTTCAAGAGTTTCCTAAAAAAGATGAATAAATTTAGCGAGACCTAAGAAGAGATGAAAAAGGACCAAATAGAAATAAAACATACACTGACTGAAATAAAATATTATACAGAGACCTAACAGCAGACTAGAGAAACACAACAATTAAGTCAAAGATTTGAAATACAAAGAAGTAGAAAACACTCAACTGGAAAAGCAAAAAGATAAGAGAATCCAAAAATTGGATGATATTATATGGAGCCTCTGGGACAACTTCAAGGATACCAACATCTGAATTATGGGGGTGCCAGAAGAAGAGAGAGAACAGGATACTGAAAATCTATTTGAAGAGATAATGACTGAAAACTTCCCCTGCCTGTTGAAAGAAATAGACTTACAAGTCCAGGAAGCGCACAGAACCCCAAACAAAAGGAATCCAAAGAGTATCACACCAAGATACATCATAATTAAAATGCCAAGAGCAAAAGACAAAGAGAGAATATTAAAAGCAGCAAGAGAAAAACAGTTCATTACCTACAAGGGAGCACCCATACTATTGTGAGCTGATTTCTCAACAGAAACTATGCAGGCCAGATGGGAGTAGCAAGAAATATTCAAAGTGATGAATAGCAAGAACTATAACCAAGATTACTCTACCCAGCAAAGCTATCATTGAGAATTGAAGGTCAGATAAAGAGCTTCACAGATAAGAAAAGACTAAGGGCACCAAAACAATATTATATGAAATGCTGAAAGGTATTCTTGAAGAAGAAGAAGAAGAAGAAGAAGAAGAAGAAGAAGAAGAAGAAGAGGAAGAAGAAGAAGAAAAAGAAGAAGAAGAAGAGAAAGAGAAAGATAAAAATTATTAACAAATACATATCTATCAACAAGTGAATCTAAAAATCAAGTGGATTAAAAATCTGATGAATAGAATAAACTGGTGAATATAATAGAATCAGGGCATAGAAAGGGAGTGGACTGACAATTCTCAGGGGGAAAAGGTGAGGGGGCTGCAGGGATAGACTCGACAAAATCATACACCTATGAATGAGGACAATGCAGGGGAAGGTAAGGGCAGAGGGAGGGGTGGGAGCCGGGTGTAGGGGAGCTATGGGTGGAAAAAAAAAGGAACAATTTTAATAATCTGAACAATAAAGATTTATTATATTAGAAAAAATAGAAAATAAAAATTTTATAAATTTTCCACACTTTCTGAAATCTTCTGGTCCACAGAGCTCATTTTTAGGCATTGAGAGATACAACCCGGGGAAAACCCCTTGTCTCATCGTCATCAATAGTTTCTCTTTGGCAGAAACCTGTTTGGCTCAGTGCATAGAGCATTGGTCTGCAGACTGAAAGGTCCCAGATTTGATTCGGGTCAAGGGCATGTATCTTGGTTGCGGGCACATCCCCAGTAGGGGGCGTGCAGGAGGCAGCTGTTTGATGTCTCTCTCTCATTGATGTTTCCAACTCTCTATCCCTCTCATTTCCTCTCTGTAAAAAATCAATAAAATATATTTTAAAAAGTAGTTTCTCTTTGTCTTTTATAATAAAAGACAAATCTCTTTAGTCTTTCATAGCATTGATATTTTTGAAGTACAGGCCATTCCTCAATATTTTGGGAAGGAACAGACTATTTTCCAAGTTGGGCTTTTTAGTGTTTCCTACTGCTTAGATTCAATCATGAATTATTGGCAGGGATACCAAGAAGTGATGCATCCTTCTCAGTGTGAGGAAGGTGTAATGAGAATATTTGAGGAAGACTCTCAGTTTGCTTTGGGAAGAGAAGCACTTCCTGTTCAAGTGCTTGCCCTCCAAACCACTCCTTTTTGCTTTGTTTTATTATTTTAACCTTATTTTTTAAAATACCCTACCCAGCCCTGGCCTATGTGGCTCATTTGGTTAGGTATTGTTCTGTGCACGAAGAGGTCTTGGTTCAATCCCTGTGTGAGGGCATGTGCCTGGGTTTAGGGTTCAATTCCCAGTAGGGGGCATGCAGGAGACAACTAATTGATGTTCTACTCTCACATTTATGTTTCTCTCTCCCTCTCACTTCCTTTCTCTCTAAAAATTAATTAAAAAATGATTCTACCCCATTTTTTTTTTAGTCTGTATAAAGGTTTTCCCTTTGCTCCCCTTCTCCTATGTCATATTTTTTAATGAAGTATCCAGTCTCCTTGGGTCTATTTAGTAGTGAGATTTGATGTATTGGTAAAGTAGACTGGACTCACTCTTTTTTTTATTCCTTACCTGAGGGTATTTTTCCATTGATTTTTAGAGAGAGTGGAAAAGAGAGGGAAGATAGAGAGAAATATCAATGTGAGAAAAACACAGTAATTGGTTGCCGGCTGCACAAGCCCCAACCAGGGCCCAGGCCAGGGAGGAGCCTGCAACTGAAGTATGTGCCCTTGACTGGAACTGAACCCAGGACCCTTTGGTCTACAGGCCGACACTCTATCCAGTGAGCCAAACTGGCCAGGGCTGTGATAATGGTGAGCTAGCTACTTTAATTAGGCAGACAGGAAAGGGGAGGAGTGTCCAGAGAGGATAGCAGCATCTCTGGCCTAAACAATGAAAGCAGCCATAAGTTAGATCTAAAGCAGCCCTGACCTAAGGGGTCAAAAAACTTCTCCAGCCAGGACAACTGAGAGAAAGCTGTAAGGGAGATCAAAACTGAACAAATGAGATAACCAAAAAGAGGAGAAGTACGGCTGTGAGGGGTGTGGGAAATGATTACAAGGCTAAGATCCCACGGTGGGAAAGGCCCAGTAAGGGAAAGGGTGGTCTCCAGGATATATAATACCTCAGACAAGAGAGCATTGGCACCCTCCTTAGGGGACCCCTCTGTCTCTCCCTGCCATGAGAGACAGAATTTTAGAATTAGAAATGTAGGGTTAGGGTTTTAGAAGTAGTATCTGCGTGCAGTAAAGTTTCTGTACTTCTCACCTAATCGCCTTTTGTCTGTGGCTTCATTCTTCAAATCCATCTGGACAAGAACCCAGGGAAGAAATCACCATTGCACCCTGCTCACCAAAAAACACCCAAATCAGCTGGACTCACTATTGAATTTGATAATAGGATCCTTCCCCTCTGTCTGGTCCCTCAGAAGTAAGAAGCAAGCCATGGATTAACTAGAATGTAGAGATGCATAATCACACCATTCTTACTTTAATAAATGAAGTAAAATTTTGCATTTGTAAAAGTTTGAAAAATTCTCAAAGCTTTACCATATTTATCATCTCCTTTTTATAAGATAAAATAGTATTCAAGCAAAGGTTTTAAAATATTAGCACAAGGTAGTCCTTCACCCATCTCTTCGTTTTGTCCTGGAGGATGATCATCCTGTGGAAATGCTACATGAAGCCCAGGAATCTGTGTGGCATCAGAGAGCAGTGGCAAAGCACAGACTCTGTGTTTACAGTTCCTAATTGGGGTTCCCAATTCACCCTATAGTATTGGTGGAGTCTTGGACAAATTGCTCTCTGGACCTCAGTTTCCTCATTTGTAGATTAGAAAATCATCCTGCCAGACTCCCATGAGGAATAACAAGATAAATAAAAGAAAAACATTTATCCCAGTGCACCTGGTAGATAGGATAGTTCAATAAATATGGGTTTCCTTTCATATTCCTTTTTATCTAAGCAATTTTAAAGGTTTACTAATTTACTCTTTCTTACAAAGTCCATTGGGAGGAATTTCAGTATCTAGTTAGACTGAAAAAGATTTGGGAGAAAAAGAGGCACAAGAAATTTTAAATAATTTTAACAACCTAACATGTTGGACAGAAGCACATTAGTCTTACATAAAAGCAAATATCAATGATTGGGAAGTTTTTACATGCATATAAATCATTAAAACAAATATTTGCAGAATCAAATCAAATGGGAAGCCTCTTGATATTGGTTCTGTGTAGAAATTTCCTCTAGATAATTTACATAGTTCATTACAATTTAAATTTAAGAATTACTGACAGCCCTGGCCAAGTGTGTCAGTTGGTTGGAGTGTCATCCTGTACACCAAATGGTTTCTGGTTTGATATATTGGGGTTTCAATCCCAGGTCAGGGAGCATATGGAAGGCAACCAATCAATGTTTTCCTTTCTCTTTCTCTTTTCTTCTCTCTCTAAAATCAGTAAATAACATATCCTCAGGTGAAGATAAAAAAGAAAAATTACTGTGATAAAGTGAATGACAATTTTTTTATCTGTTGAAAGGAGAATATCAGGGACCTTCAGGCACATGGTTCTGTGCAGAGGAAATTGTTACTCCGAAGGTGTTCTGACTCCCTGGTGGAGTGACAGTGTGCATGTAAGCCCTGAATCCAAGTTCAGTGGCATACACATTCACTTTGTTCACTTCAGATTTTCACAGGCAAATGACATCATAGTCCAAGTAAAGATGAAACAACCCTGAATTCCTATTTTCTAACTTCTGTAAGAAGTTACCTTGCACATTCAGCTATTTCTGTTTTTTTCTTGTATTTGGAAGGAAATAAGTAATCAGAAATGGAGAGGTGAAGAAGGAAGTTACAGATTGGATTATTAGATATTTCTTTGAAGAGGAAAGATAACTATAGCCTCATCATCTACTATTTTTTTTTTTTACTCTGCTTATAAAAAAAAAAAAAGTAATCATATCACATCATCCAAACCAGGTAGTTTTGAGAGAGAAAAAAGGTGCTATTGGTAATCTGAGACAAAAGTGGTAAACTAAGACTGACCCAGGCAAACCAGGGCATAGGGTCATGTGTCCTTGAAGACTTGCGTCTGGAATTAAAATTACTATGAAGGTTAGATTTGAGTAGAATGGTTAAGTAGATACCACTGTCAATGGGCAGTAATTTCCCTTCTTGCTACCACCCATCTCATCTCAGTGCCCCCCTTTTCCAGGCCTTTGAAGGGCTCTCAATTGCATACACCTCACCATGTGATTCAGACTTCAAGTGACTTTTCCTGAGAATGTCTGTAGCCAGTGTCCCTATTCTCATGACTCAGATTATAACATGTCTGTTTTTGGTGATCTTAGCGTAGCAGCCGTTTTGGATGAAAGAATTGATGGTTATGAGGAATGTAGGGAATCTGGAGCTATGGTGTTTGAAGAGGGGGTCCTTTTGTTTTAGGAAGGGTTTTAGTTTTTTGAACCATGTGGGGAGAAACCTTCTTTCCCTGTGCTTCAAAATGCCTTTTCCTTTGGAGCACGGGTGTCTACAGCCTTTCAGTGTAGGCCAGCATGCCCCTTTCCACAGAAGGAGTAGACAGTCTATGCAGTTGCCTTCATCACGCAGGATAGGCTTCCCCCTTTAGTGTTGAGTCCAAATGATATTTGGAAAAGCAAAGTGAGGTGCTCAGTGACACAGCAAAATTGATGTTTATACATAGACCAGAATTTGAGATTCCTGAATCCTGGTCTAGTGCACTTCCCCTGGTAAGGCTTTTCTGACTTAAATAAATGTGGATCCAGTGGATGGAGTAGTCAGAGGCACTTCTGAATTAATAATGGGAATAATAGTAATTAAAAAAAACTAATAATAGCTAAATCAGATAGTACCAATCACATACGTTCACATACTTAATATTTTAATCAATATTTAAAACCGAAAACATTTAAAATTTTTTCCTAATGGTAAATGCAAAATTTAGATTTTTTTCTTTCATGGGAAGTAAAATTAATTGTTTGCAACACATTAGTTCTGTTTTCCTTTACTTGCTTGGGAAGCTCTGGGAAGATAATTTCATCATAGAAGTTAGTGCTTTAGCTCCTTCAGTGGTATTAGAGGGGTATGTTTCTTCATGTATGTCACTGTTTTTGGTTCAAGGCTTAATTTGGCTTTTTCTTGCACTGTTTATATTTGCATTGAAGTGATGTGGACTTATATGATTAGGTAATGCTTGTTGCTGGAGGCAATGTTATGCAATTGCTTAAAATCTTACTCAGTTCAGATGGTTAATAGTCGTCAGTGGCATTTAACTCTTGTGTTCATTTGTATTCACATCCTTTAAGAAAGGAGTTTAGCTAGCTAAATATACAAATGTAGGGGGTGGAGGAAAGAAAGAAAGAGAAACAGGAAAAGAAAGAGAAAAACACACATATAGGACATGTCATTCATTACCCATTAAAGGTTTAGGAAGTCTTTTTTCTTAAACACAAACCAGAGATACAATTAGCCTGAAAGGCATTACTTCTGTGTAATCCAACATGGAGGTCCCTGAAGTGTTGGGCATTGAAAATCCTTGACTATAGTTTTTCACTGTTCAGTTCAGGATGTGATGACTTTTATTTTGGAACCCTACTACTATGCTGGGCACTAGGAATTGTTTTGAGAATGAAGATGTTCCTTGTTGAGAGAGGTTAGGATGGATCCTGTTATAGATTTAAAAAGGAAAATTTGGTAATTATTTATGGGAAGTATTGAGCATCCGACTACTAACCTCAAGTGAGGATTGCAACTGTGTGAAGGTTGGCATGGCCAAACCCTAGAGTTGGGTGCCCACAAAACTCTGCCCACTGCACCTTCTACAGGCTTGAAGTTTTCAAGAAGAACTCAACATTGAAGATACTGATCAGAACAACACTTTTACTCACAGAAAGAAGAGAAGTAGCAAGATGGGTGAGTTTATGACTTACAGTATGTAAGACTGTAGCCTAGCCAGAAGATCCCTCCTGATAGCCAAATGGTAGGCAAATCCCTGATGCTCAGGAGAAAACCCAGTCCCTTTCCTGCTGAGAGACAATGTACTGGTGAAACTGTTCAGGTGCATAGGCTTACACAATATAATGTGTCCCCCCCAAAATGTATACACACTTTAGCAGCTGATAACTCAATTTTCACTCCTTTTCAGGTTTAACTGTAAATAACAATGTTTTTCTTTTATAACAGCAACATTATCATCTTTATGAATTTTTAAAAAAATATATATTTTATTGATTTTTTTACAGAGAGGAAGGGAGAGGAACAGAGAGTTAGAAACATCGATGAAAGAGAAACATCGATCAGCTGCCTCTTGCATACCCCTTACTGGGAATGTGCCCGCAACTAAGGTACATGCCCTTGTTTGAAATGGAACTTGGGATGTTTTAGTCTGCAGGCCAATGTTTTATCCACTGAGCCAAACTGGTTTTGGCTTTATGTATTTACTAGAGGCCCTGTGCACAAAATTTGTGCATGGGTAGGGTCCTTAGGCTTGGCTGAGAATCAAGGCTGATCTGTAGGGCAACTGGGGGGGAGGGAGCACTGGCACCCACCTTGTCTGACTTGGGGTCTGTGGGCTGGAGGTAGCTCCTGCACTGAGCATCTGCTCCCTGGTGGTCAGTGTGCATTATAATGATTGGTCGTTCTGCCGGTTGTTCCACCTTTGGTTGATTTGCATATTAGGCTTTTATTATATAGGATATGATATCTTTCCTTAGGAAAATAAAGGGCAATCCATTAATGTTTATAAAGTATTACTGAAAGTACAATGCCATATAGGGTGAAATAATGGGTGAAGCCAGACTAAGCTTTGAACAAAGAAAATTTATCCTAAAACACCACTAGACTTTTTTATGGGGATATATAAAAGATAAATTTTATGGTACAAAACTGGCAACAGTTGACAAATTGAGGCACATAAATACTGAAAAAAAAATGATTCTGGATGTTTGCAATTCCATTGCTTCTTGTTATCAGCAGTGCTTGAGTCAGAATAGTCATCAATTTGAAAACAGGCACTGATATACACATACACAAAATTACTCATTTATGTAGATTCCTTTAAATTGTAAAAAATGAACTGTATGTTAATAAAAACAGAGTTTAAATTACCCAAAGTGTGTATACATTTTTTGGGATATCCTGTATAAGAATATTCACTGTGTTCCCAGAACAGGGGAAAGTTTTCTCCTAATAAGGAAGAATCTGGGGATAAGCAATAGCTCTCACCCAGCTTTCAAACAGAGAATGTTGCGGGCCAAGGGCACTGATTGGGCTACCCCAAGGCAGAAAAATCAGTTGCTAGCTTCTGCCACAAAGATAGGGAAGGGACTGAAGATAGTGAAGGATCACACTAGAAATGCCAACTCTGAAAATGAAAATTCAGTGTAGCTATCTCCATCCCTCAACTTTACGAATGGCAGATATTACTAATCAGCCATGGAAGGTTTTCCAAATGAATGGGGATAGAGTCAGAATCCCCCCCGCTCCCCCCCCCCTCCGCCAAACCCCCTTAGTATCCTCTTAACAAATCAGTTCATGTGACCACTGCCATCTACATGTGGTTAGTGTATAAATTGAGGTTTATTTATTACAGGACTAAAGATATTGTGAAATTAAAGAAATGTCAATTCTGAGTTAGGACAAGAGTGGGGGATAAGTGCCTGCATTGAAACAGGCCTTGTGAAGTACAGTCAGCTATCAAAGGAAGGGAGGGAATCTTAGCAGGGGAGAAATAGATCTCATAAACTCAACTGGGTTGGCATAGATGGATGAATGAATGTATAAATAATGAGTGATACGTTTGAATTAGTCAGAATGTCTGCATTCTTTTCATGGCATTTCCTTCATTTTTAAACAACCTTGGGCAAGCACCGTATGTCAGGTATTTCCTAGCAAAGTGAAGATCGGAAGTGTGGTTCTATCCTGATAATTCAGGCAAAACCTCCACTTCTGTTTAGGGCATAAAAATACCACTGGGAAAGAGAATTGTAAATAACAATATTTTTCTTTTATAACAGCACGTCATTATCATCTTTATGAATTTATATGACATCTTTTACTGAGGAAAGTAAAGGGAATTCCATTAATGTTTATTAAAGTATTACTGAAAATGCTGTGCAATGTAGGCTAGCATTAAAATCCAGTACACAGGCGAGGATACTTGAGCTCTCATTCCTAAGCAAGTGGGCTAAACTTCATAACAGTCATATTTTGACTGAAGTATTCCAATAAAAAGTGCAAAATTGTGTAAATTGTATATTAAAAAAACAAAATATGCAACCAACAAAGAATACCTTCTTTTTGTATTTTTGTAGTTATTTGGAGTCAAATTCATATAATTTTAACTAAATATCTTGGTATCCTTCATAATGTGGGGCTCACAATTTTACTTTTCTGCTCTTTAGTTTAGCTTTCCTTTTCTTTTGAACGATTCAATATAAATGAAAAATAAATTATATTACATGCATTTTGATTGTCAAACACTAAAAACATGTAAAATTCTATAACCCAAAGTAACCTGTGTTAACATTTTAGTGATTTATACCCTTTTCAAAAACAGTGAAGTGATTATTTTTATGCACTCTTGTAAAATGACCTTGTTTTTCCCTCAATATGTTGTGTGATGCATATCTTCTTCTATATCTATAAATTTATTTTTACATAAAATGTACAGCTACATCATTTTTTTAAAATCATTGCATAGCATTCTATTACATGGGTATATCAAGATGCTCAACCAATTCTCATTTTTAGATATAATGTATGCTTCTAAATTTTGCAATAATGTAAAGAAAAGACATAATATACATGAAGCTAAATCTTTGCATTCATCCTTCACATTCTATGGAATAAACCCTTTGTGGGGTCTCAGTTCCCCTGCCAGGAACTGGACCTTCAGGGACACCAAGTATTAGCCGGAGAAGGTCTGAGTAGTTGTGGGCATATAAGAGAGTTTTTATTGTAGCCCACATAGCCATTGCTACTAAGGAGCCATCAGACAAAATAGTTCTTCAAAGTAACCTTACAAAGCAGCCCTTCCTAATACAGTAGCAAACACAGAAGCAGCACCCTACATAAAAGCAGCCCAGCCTCGGCTGGTCAACAACTCATCTTCATACTAACTTAGACAAAAGAGGCTTCTTGCCAAATAGTGGCATCAATATTTGAGTTATGGAAAGGTAGCCCTGCACAGAGTATACAGTACAATCACTGTGTCTGTGCTCAGATTGGTCTTGAACATCTGGCACCCTTTGATTAGGGTTCCTACACCCTGCAAGTGCTATTGCAGGAACAAAGAATGTGCAGGGACAAAGAACTTCAGCTCATTTGCTGAATAGCCTTCCAGAAAGATCGCAGGTATCTTCACTCTAAATGGCTGTGCTGTGTGTAGAAGTCCACAAAGCCTGGGTATTCTTTTTTTTTCTTTTTTCTTGATTTTTCATCATTGCCAATTTGATAAATGTACTACTATATCTCATTTAAATTTTATATTTAAAATATTACTACAGAGTTTAAACATATTTTTATTGGCCATTTATATCATTTGATATTTGCATTGCATATTCATACTTGTACTATTTTTTTTCTATTAGTGTTGTCTATTTCTTATGGATTCAAAAATAACTGTAGCCTTGGCCAGTATGGCTCAGTTGTTTGGTGTCTTGTCCCAGACATCGAAAGGTTGCGAATTTGATTCCCGGTCAGGGTACTAACCTAGATTGTGGGTTTAGTCCCTAGTTGGGGTATGTAATGAGAGGCAACTAATCTATTTCTATGTTTTTCCCTCACATCGATGTTTCTCTTTCTCTCCCTTCCTCTCTAAAATCAATAAACATATCTTTGAGTGAAGATTTTTTTTTAAAAAGAGGAGATAACTGTATATATTAAATATACAAACACCAAAACTGCATGAGTTCTGCAATTCTAGTAGGTTTTAAAATCCTCTATATCAGAGTTTCGAATGGAGAATGATAATCCAAGCTAATTGCCATTTTCTTAAATTGTTTTCAGTGTTATGAACATCAGCAAACATATGTTATTGAACATGGAAGGAATTGGTCTGAATCAGCCTCTTAATGGTCTTCCTTTGATGTTGATGAACTAAACAGAACCTAAGCAGCGAATAAAACTTAGCCCATCCCTTCTTATTCAACAATAGGAAGTTGAATCAATTATCTCTACTTTTCAGCTACTAATAGGTCATTTTTTCTTCATTATTCAAATATTTTAGGTTAAATTAGGTTTATCTCATGGACTCTCCCCCCCCCCCCCATACCTTAACTTTCCAGGTAATGTTTTCCATTCTAAATTGCTTAGTAATGCTAGTGTGGACATAGCCAGAGTATTACAGATCTGAGGACCCCAACTTCAGATGAAACAAATATCGCAGAGCAAAGTAATTTTGTCTTATAGGGACTCATGTCCATCCAGAGTTGAATGTAAGGTCTTGGGGACACTTCATGAGAGATGAAAGGTGGAGAAGGAAGGGTGGTGGCTTCATCAGTTCTTCAGAAAAGCTCTAAGTCCAACCCCCAGGCTTATGAACCATCCCACCACATTGTGATTCTCCACCAAGCTCAACCCTCAGCGCTTCACCTTTGATTTAGCTGGTGCAGGGGGATGGATATTCATATCTTTATAGACATGTCGCCTTCCCTTGCTAATTTTTTTCCTCATGGTGTTTGGTGTTAGGGTGAAGGGCGAAGGCCACATTTGAACATAAGTCAGGTTTCTTTATTTTATGTGGGGAAAAGCCAGGGGCATTTGCAGGACTTAAAACAGAAATCAAACCTTTAAAGGTTGACTGCCTGTGTCCTGCCACTCATATTTTCTTCTAGCTTCTAACTTTCCTTAGGCTTGAAATATATCTGGAGCCTCTGGTTTCTTTGTTCTTTCGAGAGTTCATTTCTTATTCTTAAAAACAACATCACTCTTGTGCTTTCTTTTCTTTTAAGGGCAACAAATAAAGTTTTGTTGATCATAGTTTCATAGTTTCAGAGGCTTGTTGCTTACAAGTCTGCAGAAAAGAACGGGGCCTGTTGTTTCAGGGACTGTCACAATATACTCTAACTCAGCGGACAGAAGTTCCTGGGTCCAGTGTTGTGCTGACTGTAAAATCAGGAGGAACTGGGTCAGCAGAGGCATCCACTTGAATTTAGAATGAAGACAGATGATAAAATCACCTGTAAAAAATTCTAATTTAATATTTCCCATATCTTCTTTAATAAACCCAGCTATCAATTTGGCATCAAATTTGCTTCTAATCTTATAATTCTTAGTGGTTATAGCAATACTAGAGGCCTGGTCCACACCATTCTTGCACTGGGGGGAAGTCCCTTAGCCTGGCTTCTGTCTTCTTGCATTCTGGGAGCCCTTGGGGCATGTCCGACTGACAGCTTAAGCCCACTCCAAGCCAGCAGTCACACATCCTTAGTGCTGCCACGGAGGTGGGAGAGGCTCTCGCCACCACCATTATGCTTGCCCGCCATGAGCCCGACTTCTGGCTGAGCAGTGCTCCCCCTGTGGGAGCGCACTGACCACCAGGGAGCAGCACCTGCTTTGAGCATCTGCCCTCTGGTGGTCAGTGGATGTCTTAGCCAACGGTAGTTCCACTGTTCAGTCGATTTGCATATTAGCCTGTTGTTATAAAGGATAATTATTGTAGACTAGAAGATTATTGTTCATTAAAACAATGGGGTAAGTGGCAGGAATGCTGTTTAGGAATTTCTATCATATTCAGAATGTCATAATAGAAAGAATAAATATGTGACTTATTTCACAGCAAGCATCAACATTTGTTCTTAATCACCACTGTTTTACTTGAATAAGCAAATAATAGAGATGTCTCAGGCTACTATGAGGAAAAAATAGTATAACAAGGTAACTAAATTTTCTGCATTAAATAGATGCTTTTATTTTAGATAGTAAATTTGGATTAAGTGAACATTTTTGCTCTATTCAGTTCATAGGAGAAATATGTGTTTCTCATCTCTGCACATTTATCAGTTTTCCTCCTCTTTCTTTTTCTCTATCCCTCATCTTAATCATGCTAATTGAAGTCTCTCTTTGCCATTAATTCATGCTCTATGACTATATGCTATGAAAAGAATATGAACCCAAACATATTTTCATGATATTTACAATGTCAAGATAAAACCTTTGAGCATTAGTTTCAACCACATCCTGTCTCCTATACTTACTGAGGTAAAAACATGAGTATAACAAACTCTCAATGAATATGGTGGCTATAAAAATGTTAAAGCACTTATGAAGTGAAGGTCTGAGAAGACCTTAGCATGATGCAAAGAGATTTTCAGAAGTCTTGAAACTTTTTACAGCATTATGAATTGAAATCTGAGATGAGGTAGAAGGGAAGAACTGTATGAAGATAAAGTCAGGCAACTTTGGCAACTTAGTGTAAGAGTCTGATGCTGTTTCAGCTGTACATTTTAAATACTCTTAATTAATCTACATTCCTATCCACCAAGCATGTGATGTCAGTCTTTGCTGATAATAGAACATCTGCTGACTTGGTCAGGGAAGCAGCCCTTCATTTAATGAGGGAAATGGCCTGATTTCCTAACAGCAAAGTTTGCCTTAGGGTTTACTGTTAATTAATTGTGTCTAAATATTAACTGACATCCATTCTAGGGTGTGAGCAAAACTCCCCTCCAGAGCACATCCTCTGTGGAAAATTTAACATTTCCATTATGAAAGCCAAAAAGATAAAATGCTTTTGGAAATGTAGTTACTGACTGCAAGGGAGGCAGCAAATATCTCCTACCAATTGAGGAAGGAAAAGAGAAAGTCTAAGAAATGGCTCCAGGGAAGAGGATGGTTGGAGAATTGATTCATGCCAGTTTTCAAAGAAATTCTATCAAAAGACGGAAGGAGGAATGGCAGCTTTGCTGTGGAGTCTCCTTGTATTAATGCTGGAGAGTGTGAGTAGCCAGGCAGTTACGATGGACAGGAAGAACTCCTATGAGAGCCTCACCTTGGAAATGCTTTTCTTCCACAGGGGAGAAGTTGATTGCAGAATAACTGAAAGCTGAGTCCTGTGCCATGGAAAAAATTATATCAAGTCCATTTTCCTTCTATATCTAAAGAACTGACTTTGGTTGTGAGATCAAATGACAAAGCAATGGAAACCGTTTGCCTTATGGTCAAGAACAAAATAACAGGTTCAATTTGATGCTGCAATTTCTTATTCCTCACGAGGAGTGCTTTGTCCTGAGAAAATTATACTAGCAGAATCTTTTCTCCTTCTGGTCAACTCTGAAAACTGAGACCATCTGTGTAAACATGCTTTAACTGTTTCCACTTAGAAATTCTTACCAGGCAGATCAGACTGCAAACCAATACATAACTTTACTCTTTGCTTCAGGATATTCTTGTGCACCAATTTATCCTGGTAAAGATTATGCTTGCCTGGGAAAATAGTTATCTGAGAATCAGGACACTAGGTTTTTACCTCAACTAAGAGCTTACTCATCAGGACAAAAATCAGCTCATCAAAACTTGCCCTGTTGTGTGTCCACCATCACAAAATTAATATGTCACAAAAATATTCAGTCCTAACTAGTGACCTCTTAAAAGATCACTTAAGGAACTGAATCCAAACCCCCAAATCTTACAATAATATTTCCATTTCTTTTCTCACTTGAGATACTATTAGGACTTGACTAAGCTAGTGTTTTCCTATGCTATGACATAGTGTTTTCCCATGCTTCAATATATTTTAATGAACTCAGCTTTGTTTGACCAACAAGATTTGGTAGTCCTTTGAAGGAAATAGAAAGCAAATAAGTGAGGATCTAATATGCAGGTAGAAGCACCCACATGGATACTGAACACTCACATAATATTGTTCAGCTTTTAGATTTTAATGTAGAGAAAATTTTACATTAGAGCTGTCAATGATATTGGAGAGAAAAGTGACTAGAGTGAGGAGGTCAAGAGAATGCTATACAACAGATCTTCAAATAACATTGCTTCGTTTAACATAATTTTCTTATAAAATTGATGAGGAAAAATATTAATTCCCAGCTGGGATCACTGTCCTTGTGGATTTTCTCTGGGTATTCCCCCCATGTCCCAAAGATGTGCATGTGAGATGAATTGATGTGTCTAAATTGTCCCAGTGTGAGTGAGTATGGGTGTGTGTGTGACTGCATCCTGAAATGGAAAGGTAGTTCTGTCCAGATCTGTCCACCCTGATGTCCTGAGCTCCCAGGCTGTGCTCTGGCCATCAGTTATTTTGGAATAACTGGAATAAGTGGGTTTGAAAAGAATGACCTTATTTGTTATTTACCTTTCTTAAATGTATGAGGAAATTTATTTCATTGTTTAATATTATAAGGTTTTGGATCTTTATTTAGAAGCTTGGTGATGTTTCTGAGACCAGAAATATGCCATAGGAAAGTAACTCTTCTTTATTAATTAGTCTGTGATAAAATTGGCTTTTTTTTTTACATGTTGTTTCACTTAAAGTGGTGGTTTCTAAGACCTTATCAATGACATTAAGTGGGGACTTACTTAGTGGAATAATAGGAGCCTCAGGAGGAGAGAGTTTGAGACATTAGAGGGGAAATAAATGGTCTAGATACAAGGCTAGATACAATGGTCTAGATACAATAACCAATCTCTTCTCTTGACTGTGAGATCCATGCTTTGTGGGAGAATGAAGTTCCCTCTTAGATTTTCAAGGAGGCATCCAGGGTTTGGTTAAGATCCTAAAAGTAGACTCAATGTGATGAACATTTATCTCATTCTATGAGGGTTTCAGGGAACAAAGAACAAACAAATATTGAGTTCTTGGGAAAAAATAGAGAATGGAATTTGACAATGATAAATCAGCAAGAAGACTTTTTTAGAACTTTAATTTCTAAAAATGTAATATACACTTCCATTCTCTGACTACATTCCATACATTTCCAGCCATCTTAGTCTTATCATACCCACTATTTTATGTGGTTGATATATCGACAGTTTGGTTTGTTTATTTGATCAGCTCTCTTTAGTCTTTTATTTATTCTTATTCTTTTTGCTGTTATTATTGGCTGGCTTAAGATCCATTGTTTCTAGTTTTCTTACCAAATTTTCTCAACTTCTTTTGTCCTTTATCACTCCAAAAATTCAATTCTAGATGGATCCTACTGAGTACCCCTCCAGCTTCCATATCTGAAACTATTTTTTCTGACTACTGGTCTCCAACACCAGTTGGGCCCTTGACACTACATGAGAAGTTTATTCTATAGGTTCTTGTAAACACTGCCTCACTAATTCCCCATAGCTAAATTTTGAAATCTCTCATTTTCTCCAAAAAATACCTACCCTTCTGATTACCTCTCACTTTCAACATTACTAAACAAACAAGCAAAACCATCACCACTAACAACAATAATAAAAAGAGACCCAGAAGTATCCAGGTGAGGGAATTTCTTAACTTTTTCTAGTTCCAGTATATTATATATTTATTCATTTTAATTGAGCTGTATTTTACAAACAACACTGTGTAAGTTTAAGGTATACAATATATTTGATACATTTAGACAGCATTATGATTGCCATTGTAGCATTAACTAAAACCTCTATCACATCATATAATTATGATTTCTTTTGGTGATGGAAGCAAATAAGATTTTGTCTGATGTATATAACACAGATTTGTTGTCTATAATCATTGTACTGTGTATTAAGTCTCTTGAACTTGTTTATATACTAGTTGCAAGTATGTACCCTTATACATCTTTCCCATCTTCTCCACCTCAGTCCCCAGTAATTTATATTGATCTGCAGTTATCTTTTCATCTTCTTCCAAAATTATGGAAAAAGACATATCATGCTGAGACTGACCCTCTCACCAGTTTTCTAACTCCAGCCCTATCCCACCTTGTCAGGCATTTGGCCCATTCATAACCTCAGTCCTGTACCTTTAATTTATTTCCTATTGGCTCTTTGGGATCAGTTTTTCAACTGTTTTCTTTTAAAAAAAGAAAAAAATATTTTTTCAACTTATGCTCTATTCTAGCTCCCCTCTCTCCCCGTCCCCTCCCTTCTGTTTCTCACAATGTTCTTGACCTGTGCTGACTAGCTTTAATTTCCAGTCTTCTACTCAATCCTCAATCCTGCCATCCAGCTCCTCCCGTTGAAATTCTATGGAAATGGGGTTGACCATCTATGAGCTTTTCATGACTAAATCCATTAGGCTTTTTTTTTACCTTTATTTTATTTATCAGCAGTATTTTATGTTACTGAAAAAAAAGCCTCAGAGTGCAGATAAATATTCTAAGTAAGGAATTATGTCATAAATAAGGGAAGGTGTTGAGGAGTTTGAGACAGTAAAAATATTTTTTTGAGAGGACCAGGACATAAGCTTTCTATAAAATAATAGGAGGAGAAAATAACAACAGAAGTATGGTGGCATTAGGCTGTTGGAAGGACCTCCGAATGCCATGTTTAAGGATTGAGATAGTATTCCACAGTGATCAGGGCACATTGATACTATTTGAATAGTATAGGGGGTAGTTAGTAATATAGTTATGACATATGCCACTGTGTTCCAACTAGGTGACTCAGGCTTACCCAGATTTTTAGCATCAGCAACAATGAAAGTTATGGGCAGTTTAGCTCTGGGAAGGATAATTTTGTTTTGAGTTTACGGCTGGCTAGGAATTCCAGTGGAAATTCAGGAAGGCATTTAGAGGTTCAGGACTAGCCCTGGAGAGAGAATAGTACAAGTATGCAGATTAGAGATTTATTTCTGGAGAAGAGAATGTTGAAGTTTTCATTATGAGCTTAGTTGGGACAAGCAACTATCCTCAAGATAGCCCTTTTCTCATTTCAATGTGCCTATCATCACCCCCAACCCTCTCTTTTAGCACTCAGAGAATCCCTTGCAGTACACTTTACAAAGTTCCATTTTAGCCTACACTTACAGCTGTTGTCATTCATAGCTCCTCTTACTGTTTTGTTACACTGATAGGTCCTGTGGTGACTGGTGGGTAAGGCATATTTTTCTTTTTGACAGTTAGCTTGCAATTTTTTTATATGAAGAATTGCTTTTTTGCTTTTGCAAATATATTCAACATTGCAGTTTTTCTACATGACAGACAGAGAAAGCCCTGGCTGATTTTAACCTCAGGAAGAACTTACATCTGTTTCTATATTAGTATCACAAAATTCATATCAAAAGACACCACTGCATTCATAGTTATTTCCATTAAACAAAGGACATATGATGTGATATTCCTTGATGTCATTTTACTCTATTGGATCATTGTATTTGAAATTAATTGTTAAAGAGCTGAATAAAATTCTATTCTGTATGCTTTTTATGATCCCATAGATATGTTTTGAAATAAAATGTAAAGACTGATGTTTAGATTTGAACTTGTGAAATTTGGAATATATAGACAAATGTATAGTTCAAAGTATTAATGACCAAATATTAAGTTTCTGATTATGTAGATATGCAAGTAGAGAAAAACTTCTAGAATGTTTGAAACAGTACATAAAGTCTGCAATAGTTTCTAATATATTTTTGTTGCCTTTTACTCAGATATACTGGTCCTCCATTGGTATTTTTGTCATCATCAATTAAAATTCATTATGATTACCTTACAGAATGCCCAATTTGCCACTGTTGTTTCTTTGTAGGAATGATGTATTTGTTAGTTTTTCAATGTTCATTCTGAGAAAGTTGTTACAATATGCCCAATGTAATGTGTTTATACATATGGATATATACTCCTACACACATATAATATATATAATGTTACATTTAACATCATTTAATATTCTTAAGATGCCAGTTATGGCAAACTCCTGGAGTGTAGGGCTAGGTCTTTCTCAGCATCAGCTTCTTCACCAAAGGCGGAGCTTTGTACATGGTTCTCATACAGCAATTACTTTTTGTATTGAGGTGTTCTGTTCAATGGAGCTCAGTTGCACCTATTTCACCCTCATCTCTATTTTCTCTTGATAACATTTCTGTGTATATATATCTCTGCAAAAATTTCATACGTAGATTCTGTGATAGTTATACTATTATTTCAACATATTTTATGATTTCTTTTGTTGATGGAAGCAAATAAGATACAGTTTGCTCAAAGTCCAATAAGTTTTCATTTTGGAATGGGAAGCAGATGACATACAGCTCTTAAAAATCATTTTATAAGAGCTATATTGTATATGTCTAGTGAAGCACACTTTGGTTTTTGAATAGATAAAATTGCTCTGGCTATGTAATTATAGGCTCTGACTACCATAGTATCTCAGATCAAATGGGTTGTATTTTTTTGTAGGTTTTTTTTTTTTTAGCATTGTATGTGGGCATTCCAGGACAGGGTCCATTTTTCCCTGAGAGGAAATTTGTTGGAGTGGAATGAATATTAGACGAAAATCTAGAGCAGTAGTTCTCTGAGTCTGCTCCCCAGACTAGCAGAATCAGCATCAACAGGAAACTTGTCAAAATGTAAATTGCCTGATGCATCCCAGGCTTATGGAATGAGAAGGTGTTGGGGTGGAACCAGCAGTCTGTGTTTTCGTAAGCCCTGCAGGTGATTCTGATGACCTGGTTTGAGAGTGGTTGATATCTTACAGAGGTCAACCAACTTTGAGAATATTTTACTTAGAGACCTGGTTCCTAATTTCATCCCTGCACTAATCAAATGTACAACTTAGGGTCTCAGCTTTCACATATATAAAATGAGGGGTTCGTACAAGGAGTAGTTAATATGCCCTACAACTCTAAACTCTGCCAATGCGGCTGCTCTCAAACTCAACTGTAAAGAAAGTTTCCTCCAGTCTCGTGGCTGTTGAGTAGTAAATAATTGCTAGTTTACCTGCCAATCACTTAACTTGGCATTCAATGTAAGATTAATCAAAATTAAACAAAGTAACTTTGTAACTTGATGCTTAATTTGTTCTTACAATCAGTGGCCTTGTAGAATGAGAGGCTTACCGTAGCTCTTGACCCCACATTAGTATACCTGTTGTGTGAGGCTATGGGGCCAATTCCTGGCTTTACCCTCCTATTCCAAGATATTCTGGGTACAAATGTTTCTCATGAGATATGTATCTTATTTTGTCTTTTTCTGTAAGTTATCAGAGAAAAGAGGGTGGAAGTGTACAGAATAAGACAGCACTTGGTATATTATATAATTATCACATTAGATATTAAAGTTATAGTCTGCAGATGTGAATGCCTAAAATGAGTTCTAATAGTTAAATTCAAACTTTTGTATCAGCTCTAAAACAAATGCAATTATTCTTCTAGTCACTTAGCTACAAAATCTTGGAATCTTCAAATAATTTATCTTTTACCCCAATGTTTCTGTCAACTAATTTTTAATTTGAATACTTTGAATCTATTATTTCCCCTATATTCTTCATAATGCAGCCCTTTACTTTAGAGTCCATATATAAATTTTTTGTAACCTGTAACAATTTCTTCTTTATGGTGTCTGCTATGTTCTCCTCAAACTTCAGCAAGACACATAAAATTGACTCCAAAAAAAGAAATATTTCTTATAAGGCATTTTTTCCCCCAAGTAAAATTTAGAGTTTACTAAATAAATATTACATTTTATTGAAGAGACAAAGAAATAGTTTATTCTTCCTCAAATGCTGTCTATGTAAGATGACTCTAATTTCAGAGGTCACTTTAGTGGAGATTTTAATCAACTCTCTAATAACATGTAGGAATATGTATCTTCATTGTCTTAGACTGTTTGTTTGTCAGTCTGTCACTTTATCCAAATTAAATATTATTTTCAGAGAAAAAAAATTGAAGGCCAAAAAATAAAACAAGACTGTGGGAATTGGCCTGGCTGGCGTGGCTTAGAGGTCGAGCATTGATCTATGAACCAAGGGGTCACAGTTCAATTCCTGGTCAGGACATATGCCCAAGTTGTGGGCTTGATTCCCAGTGCGTGGTATATAGGAGGCAGCCAGTCAATGATTCTCCCTCATCATTGCTGTTTCTGTCTCTCTAGCCCTCTCCTTTCCTCTCTAAAATCAATAAAAATATATTTAAAAAAAGATCATGGAATTGTGTTCCAGTTTGTGTAAATGATCTAAATGATTTAACCTCCTTTTAGTCACCTGGGTTTGGAATGGCTGCTTTAGCAAATTTCTTACTCCATCACTTTATTAAAAATATGAACAGTTGTATAACTTTGTCTAAACTCATGCATTATTGAGCTGATAAATCATACTGGTTTTGAAAAGGCCAGTATGCTCCAGCTGCCTCTCATGCAAATTAACTACATGTGCTAAAACTCCTTATGGAAATTTTAATGGCTAAAAATAGTATGCATGATCAAAACCTAATGTTATTTTTGCTTTTCCCCTACAATAATTTATCAGTTAATAGACATTTTAAAAGTTTTCAATTTTGAAATTGAAATTTATTTTAAAAGAAGGAGCACCACCCTCCCGCCACTCCACACAAAGACACATATACAGTCAATTCTCGCTTTTCACAGTATTTATGTTCTGTGAAGTCACTATAAGCACAGAAGTAGCAAATATTGAACCATTGCTCCTAGGGGAAATACTGAGTTAAGTTCCTATGAGCCTCTGGTTACATTTTTGTTAAGTGAGCAAAAGATTTTTGTTTGTTTGTTTAAAGACAGCACATTTAAGCATATATTATTGATTTATTAACATGGAATATGGCTATCAGCACTGTAGCTCATGTTGAATGAAGCTGATCTAATGCACATATTTTCTTCCTAAGGCACATTCAGTGAAGCTTTCTGGCTGAGGACCATTCTGAAAGTAAAATCTCTAGCAAAAAGCACAAAAGTGCAAAAAACATGGCAGTAAATACACAATGAACAGGATACTTCTTTACAGTATGAGAGCTAAAACAAGAAAATAGTATGGGATTTTGTGAGTTGGAAGATTACAAATTTTTGCCATTGTGTACATGTTTATAAATGACCATGCAAGTATTGACTGATTCGGGGGTTCCAAATAAAGTTTAGCAAGTAAACTTTATAAATTTGTAAATATATGATATGCAAAAAATTATGATTAGCTGTGTAATAATTAGATGGAAATAGAATGTGTTAAAAATTTAAAACTCTAATCTCAAAATACAGTAAGTCTACAAGGACAAACTTAAAAATTTCAAAGTACCCCTTCTAAGAATTCTTAGTCAATGAAATATAGTTATATGCATGCATTCACTTTCTCAAATATTTAGGTTTTAATAAACCAGGACTACTGCATATCATTATAGTTCATTGAATTTTAATTTTAGATTTCTAGTATCTGTTGTGTGGCATAGGTACTTAGTCAGGTACCTGTAATTGCATCATTAATTACATACTTTCTCCAGACTTTTGGATATGCCAAAGCATTTAGTCCATAACTGTATTAGCAGAACATTATAAAAAAAATAAATAAAAAAGGGAAGAAAACTGCACGCACAGTTGATAGAACATTTTTTTCCTCAATTCAATGTAGATCTCTATACAGTAGCTTTTTTTAAAAAAAATTCCTTTTTGTTGAAAATATTATACATCTCCTTTTTCCCTCATTGATCTCTCCCCAGCTGTTCGTGCCTCCCAGCACATGTCCTCGCCCCCCTACTGTCTGTGTCCATTGGTTATACATATATGCAAGCTCTCTATAGTCAAACTCCTACACATTGAATGAATTTTGGTATGGTCTTGTTAGACAATTGAACTCCCTGTAATTTATTAAACCTTCTCTAAAACAAGTTTTAGTCACTTTGATACAGATTATGATTTTGACTTGCAGGAGTAGATTTTATTAGAAGACTGAGAATATCATAACTCAATGATTCAGTTGCATTACACTGAATATTTAAAAAATTATGACAAAATTGTTTACATTGTTATACAGGGAATTAGTTTGATGAAAAAACAGTAGCTTTCTAGATAATTTGATGCATAAAAATATGGTGACTATTTGGAAACTGAAACCCAAAATAACACAATAAATCTATAAGTATGTTCTTAAAAGTTTCCACGTACCTTATTCTGAGAATTCCTATTTAATGAAATTGAATTTTTCTTCAAATATAGTTTCTTCTCATACATCCTGATCATATTTTGTTCCTATTTTTTCTTCTACATATATTCCTTATTATTTTGATTATCAACTTTGGTTATGTTTTCTTTCTTTATGGTTATGTTCTTGATAGATAATATTGATATTCCAATGACATTGAGTAATCTCATTGAGATACAGTTTATAAGTTGCCCATCATTTTTACATGAGTTGGATATCTTTATTTTATAGTAGATTTACTTTTTATTCCTCTTTAATTCATTAACCAATGCAATGTCTTATTAAAAACAAAGTCACTTCTTGTTTGCTTTGAGCTTCCTTTTTTTAAAAAATTTATTTTATTTATTTATTTTTAAAATATATTTTATTGAATTTTTAGAGAGGAAGGGAGAGGGACAGAGAGTTAGAAACATCAATCAGCTGCCTCCTGCACACTCCCTGCTGGGTATGTGCCTGCAACCAAGGTACATGCCCTTGACTGGAATCAAACATGAGACCCTTGAGTCTGCAGGCCGACACTCTATCCACTGAACCATACTGGTTAGGGTGAGCTTCCTTTTTTTTTTTAAATTTTAAATGCATCCTTTCAAAGAATAAAAATTGAAATTAGAATTTATTTTATTCACAAGTGGAGTTTTGTTAAATGCTTATTATTTATGATAATGGTTTTTCTTAATCAAAATTGTTATTTCTTATTTTGAAGTTCTCCAGATTTCTATAGAAGACAAACCACTTGTTTTCTATATGATATTACTTTAATTTATTGTTGTCAAAGTATACAAACATGCTACTTTTAACGTTATTTTCATATCTTTGAATAAAAATACAAGAATAAGAATATAAACAAATCTAACCATAAGTGAATCATTTAGGTGCTGAATATCATATTTATTACATACATTTTTTTCTCACTTGAAATTTACCAGATAGATAAAACGTTCAGATATATTAAGAAGTTACCAATATTTCACATCAGGATATATTTCAAGCTTGAAACTAGTTTTGTTGTTGTGGAAGACTGATTTTGTTTCTTCAGAAAAGGCTGGATTTTGATATAGATATACATTTTTTATTGGCATATACCATATGTAGACTGTAACCTATTTAAGATGGTTCTTTGTAAATTTGAGAAGAGTGTTTTTTGCGTTCCACAGACCAGGCTATTAACAATGCATCACTAGTGGTATCATGTTTATTAATAACTCAATGGGAGGGACAGTGTAGATGAAACCAGTGGAGATGTAATTCCCTGTTCACACTATCTTGCTACTGCCATAAATCAATAGGATGAAAATATTTGCACAAAGGATAGACTTTCTCCAGATTTTAAAAAATTAATCGATTTTGTTATATTTCAGGTAAGGCAATACTTTTCTATGTTAATGTGATAAACTTTCCCTATGTTTGCCTAAATCTAGATGTCAGTAGAAAAGCCAAGTAATGTTGTTTATGAATTAAATGAGTTCCTCAGGGAAAAAAAGAACCACAGGAATTTATATTAATTAGGTCACAACTAGAACTCTTTATCTAAGCCACTTATTTTTCAAAAGAAGAAGCAGAGGTAAATTTTAGCTAGAAATAAGAAAGAATGTATACATCAATACACAGGAATATCGGTCTATTCCCTTTCTGATTGCCCTTTTGAATGAAACCGAATCTTTTATATTCACATAGAGGAGCATCCTAAGGAAATGTGGGGAATCTCAGTGGTGGTTCATCGATTCCTTCTGAGAGTTCACAGTTCTCCTGAGGTGGGAGAGAAAGAATAGTATGTCTGAAGAGACCAGCCAGGAAGTGATTCTCCAGGGGTGCCTGACTCCACCAGCAGCAGATTAGCATTCTTGAGCAGAAGGCTGCTGAGTGGCTCCCACAGCAACAGTGCTCAGTGTTACACTTGGCTCTGAGGCTACAGCCAGTGAGAGGAACAGAGAGAAACACGCAAAGAGAGGAATAATGATCCAGCTTTATAAAAACGTTCATTTAGTTTCAGTAAAATGACATAGTTTTATTTTTTTAAATCTATTATTTTTTTTTTTAATCCTGACTATTATACCACTTAAGTTAATAGTAAAACCCTGGGTACAATTCAATTTTCTCCATGATTGACAATATTCATTTTAAGGATTCAAATTCAGAAAGACACAAAGAAACTTGCCCCCAGTCCTGTGAAATAAGATCATTTATCAGCTCTGCTTTATTTGTAAAAGAAAGTTCAGTTGCCCTTTATATTATTGTTAGAGCTGAAGACAATGTTTCTTTACTTATGAGCAGATGTTTGAAATCCTCTAGGAGGTTTCTATAAGACTATGGAAATGAACTTGGCATGGGCACTGGGCTCCCAGGTGGAGCTGTGCACATGAGCCTCCTTAGAAGTGTTAGATCAAGGCTAGTCAGGGAGAGCAACAGAGCCTCGCCACCAAAAGCCGAGCGCTTTGGTGAGTGACAGGTACAGGCTCCTTCTGAAGCATGAAAAGGAATGCTAAATGATCTCCCTGACAGAATAAATCTTCTGTTTGTTTGGTCTGGACCAGATGTGCTACAGGCTGATGTGGAAATGTCTGCTCATGCCAATTTCACTTTAAATCACAATTTGGCAGGCCAGTTAGTTTTGAAAGTTGCAGCCCATTTAGCACTTTAAACAAAATGTTTTCTAATGGTCTTTTCAGTTAATTTTCAGATTCAAACCAGGGCCCAAATAGGGCTGTAAGGAGTTGTTCTCTAGAGATGCGGGTCACTTGATCAAAGAAATCTGTCTTAGATGGAATGGAAAATATGGCTTTATTTCCTATGCTCAGCTACGTGATCTTTATGTATAGATAGACTATCTCTCTGAGTGTCTAGCACTGTGCTGAGCTCAGTATCACAGATTTATTTTTTATTGCTATTTCACATGCAAGTTGATTTAATATTTAAAAAACAGGAGTAAAATGCTGATTACCAAACTTCAACTGTTTTGAACAGTTCTCAAAATCTTGAGTTAGGAAAGATCTAAAAATATTCACCCGCCTCAACATCTGTTATATACTTAAATATATGATACTTTCTAAGATTCATCAGAGATATGGCCTCTAAAGAAATCTATGCAGAATTTAGAATTTTAGGAATATGAGTCTCCTTTGGAAGGAGAAATTCTTTTTTAATTACTTGAAAATACAATTGTTTTATGTTCATTTTTCTTCATAGAAATGATCTTCTTAGCTTTGTAGAAATTTTTGTCAGTACTTCTGAGGTTAGGAATCTTGGTATTTTATTAATTTCTGTATCCCAAGTGCCTAAAAGAAGCCTAGTCCATAGTATCTGCTCAATAAAATGTTGTTGACTAAGTTAATTCAGATGCCTGAATGTAGTTTTATTATTAAATTGGTGATTAGAGGAAGAGTCTATTAATAAAAATCCAGAAAGATTCATTTTTTTGTGTGGATTTAGATGTAAAAATTAAATTTTTATTTGTAGTTCTTAAAACCTCTCCAAAAATTTCCCATCAATAATGAGAAATAAATGAAAGGTTTGTCAGTGGGGCCTGGGGCAATGAATCTATTGTTCTATTGTAAAATTTAAAATTGAACTCACTCAGTTTTATCAAGAAATATGTTAAAAAGGTATCATTTGTTTTTATTAAGCTCCACCACCTCTATGAAGAGAACTCACTGAATACTAATGATTGCAGTAAACAAAATACTTTGTTATAATGCCTCTAATTATCTAGATATAAAGACATCTTCACCTTTCAGAAGAACACACAGGAGAAGATGTTTATTTTCAGTTTTGGTTTTAATATTCGTTCCATTTAAATACCTTCCTAAGCAAGACCAAAAACCCAGAGACCATGTAAGAAAATAATTTATATTGAAATACAGAAATAGTAACCTCTTCTAGGTTAAAAAAGAAAAAACAACAAAACATAATTTAAGTCAAAATAAAAATTGTAAAGTAGAAAAAAGTTAAATCATATTTGAGAGGTAAGGGCCAGTTTCTTTAATATATAAAAGCCCCTAAATCAATAAAAAATATGTATAAGTACAGCTAAAGTGCTCTAGCTTATATTTAACTAGTGGCCCAGTACACAAAATTCATGCACGGGGTGGGGAGGGGTGTCCCCTCAGCCCAGCCTGCACCCTCTCCAATTGTACATCCCTTTTGCAATCTGGGATTGCTGTCTCCTAACTGCTCACATGTCTGCCTGATCTTCCCTTACTTCCCTCCCAGCCAGCCTGTTCTCACCCCCAACTGCCCTCCCCTGCCGGCCTGATCTTGCCCCCAGTGGCTGTTCTCTGCCAGCCTGATCTCACCTCCAATAGCCCTCCCCTGCCAGCCTAGATCATTTTAAAATAAAATGAATCAGTAAGTATCACTTACAATTAAATGCCTCTTCCCATTCTTTATTAGCTCTGTGTATTTAAAATATACTTTTAAATACAGTATTCAGAAATATTTGAGTATCTGTGTGTGTGTTTGTGTGATGTTAATGTATATCATGGTGAAGTTAGTAATGGCTAAACTTTGCTTAACTGTCTCATACGCCATCTGTCACCTAGTCATAACTTTTAGTCACCTTTACAGCAGAACTCATCTAGAGGTTTTCACCAATATGGGGTTTCATTTTAGACCATAAGGAGAAAATGGGTAAAAGAAGTTTTCCCATGTGTGGAACTTTTGGGGCCATTAAAGTGCTATTTTATAAAATGGCTGTTTTTGTGCAATAAATGTTGCCCTGGGAACTTGAAAAAGTTTATTATCCTTCAAAAAAAATAAAAGAATATTTCATTTTTTAGTCACTGCAGGAATGAACCTTATAAACTGAATGAGTTTAATAGGCTCACACTGAGATTAAATGATGGTAGCTGCTGCCTCAGTGCCTGGTATCTGTCACATTGGAGGTGCAGTTCTCATGTGACTCCCCACAACAGTGCACCCCACTTACTGCATGGGCACTAAGATCACTGGCTGAAAGAGAAGAGGAAATGTGGAAAAGGTGAGGCACCACTGAATGCCTTAATGATTATGTTGCTAATGTAAAATATTTTCAATCACATAAACACAAATATTGAAAATGAACTGCAAATGGAAGAAAATTTAAACTTGAAGGGTTTTTCTCCCTTCAATTATTCAATGAACAACCTAGAGCTGTCTACAAATCCTGAGCAAATGTGCACGTTGCTGGCTGTAACTCATCTTTAAGAATGGTCGCTGTAATGAACACATTGGTTGAGTCTTTGACAATCATGTTGGAGACATTAGTATTAAATGCATGTGGATTTGGCAACTTGCTGAATCAGGTGCCAAGCTTCACCTTGGTTTTAGGTCATGTGGAAAGGAAGAAGTTAGAAGAAATGGATGAGGCTACAACTTGAAGTTCTAATCATGGAAATTCATCAACCATTTTGTGATGGGTAAGTGGAGAAGATGATTTAGAAATAATGGTGGCAGTGAGCTGTGTATATGTATTTAAAATACCTGTGTTTTGTATAGCATTTGATAGAGATAGGCTGCAAATTTTACTGTTATACTTCTTCATGGTTTTTCAACCTAGGTTTTAAAGATCCTTAGAAGATATGTGGATGGATTTTAGGATGACTGTGAACCTTCTGGAATTGAATGGCAGGTTCTGCTTGTAAGTTCACTTGCCCCCATCACAGAGCTTACAACATTCACTAGATTCTCAAAACGACAAATGTAGCAAATATATACATGTAATTTGTTCACCGCCACACAAATATTCAAGTTACCATACATCCTGGCAAACTCTGTGGAAGAGTTTAAGAAGCCTTTAGAGCGCAGTTATTGGAGGTGTTAGAAGAAACGGCCAAAGCCTTTTGGGAAGCCTCCAAAGCTGGGCTTCTAGCATTTTCTGATTATATAAAGCAAAGCTAATGCTCATTGCCATCCAAGATACAGGTGAATCCACCCACTTTCCTAAGCTACAAATGCTCTACATTAACAGAGTATACTTGAATATATTTAACATATTTACCCTTGTGGACAGTTTCATCAGGGCTGGATAAAACATCTTTTGAAAACATCTTCTATAGAAATCCTTCATTAAGCTATCCCCAAATCTGTGTGATCTTAAAAGGCTAAACATTGTTGTTTGCATGTTAAGCCTTCCATCTTTGTTGCCCTTCTGACTTTTGTCAATAAGAGCTAGGATTGAATATTTGGTACCTCAAATTCACATTTCAATCATTTCCTTGAAAATACATACTAAGAAGAATATATGGGGATTCAATGTGTTGGGAATCATTCCTTTTTAAAAAATATATGTTTATTGATTTGAGAGAGGAAGGGAGAGAGATAGAAACATCAATGATAAGAAAGAATCATTGATTGGCTGCCTCCTGCATGCACCCACTGGGGATCAAGCCTGCAGCCTGGGCAAGTGCCCTGGCCAGGAATCAAACCATGACCTCCTGGTTCATAGGATGATGCTTAACCACTGAACAACACTTGCCAGGCCAGGAATAAATTTTTTTTTAAACATTGGCAGAATTCTTAGCATGCACCAGCAACTGACTTTGTTGTTGGACATACAAAAATGAAAGGACACGATCTTTGTCTTTGTGGAGCTCATGGATTCATGGGATCAGGGGTTGGAAGAAACAGAGAAATAAGCAAATAAATTAAAAGACCTCATGAGTGTCTACTGTTTTATTTCATACCAACCCCATGTTTGAGATAGGCATGTAAACACTTCTGACATTTCTGTTCAACCAGTGAGTATTTCAGGGATTTGTAAACATTGGTGCCCACCAGACCATCTTGCAGCATTTTCAATACACAGTTGTCTGGGACTGCATTCAGACCTAGTGAATCAACATAGTCCTGGGCTTGGGGTCTAGTGAGTGTATTGTGGAGAGTTCCATTGTGCTTCTGATGTGCTATAGATTGAGACCCTGTAAAATTTTATTAAGTGTTTATTATTTGATCAGAAATATGGGTCTGTCATATTAGTATTTAGAATGCCAGCCTAGTTACTGGGCACCACACACCTTTGTCCTTACTCAGTGTCCTCCATGTCATAATGCATTAGTCTTAGATTTGGAGCAGTCTTGTGTTTATGGCAGTTTTATAACCAAGCTTTGTTTTTCAGAGCTGATTATATTGCACTTGGTTACTAAAATCCCATTTCCTTCAAAGGGAAGATAAACTGTGTCAACTGTTAGAAAGTCATTTAAATATACCTCAAGGAATAGTTAAGTCTTCCTGGAAAAACCCGGACACCTGTTGTCTTTTACAGCAATCCAAGTCTACCTCATACATTTTCTTTATTTTTCTCTCTCTCTTGTTCTTGAGAGATGATTTCCATGAAAATGAGATCTTTATTTCTTGAGAGTTCATCTGTTCTTGCTACTCAGAGGTGGGGGGAAATGCTTAAAATTTAAGCTCCATGAGTTGAATTAAAATGCTTCTCGGCATTTTCCACAAGGATCAGAGCTTTTTGTGGTCTACCAGGAATAAAGCCCTGCTGCGTGCCAGCTGCTGTTGGGATGAAGGTTTGCTAGGGCTGTTTCCTTGTGGACATGTTGCTCTCAAGAGCAGTCATTCCCAGTCTTGTGACTGCAATTAAGGAATGGGTTGCATTCCCTTTCGTCTCTGCCCTTTACTTCATTCTATAATCTGCTGATACCTGAGTCTGACAACAGCTTTACCGCAGAGCATTGAGTTCCAGATGACAGTATAACACTTTATAAGCTATAGCTTCTTTTCATAATTCTTGTTTTATGTGTCACTGACTTTCCCCTTTTGCACCTCTTTCTACTACAGAATAGATATGATTGCAAGTAAATGTAACAGAACTTTTGTAATTAGGCACTGCTCTAAGCTGGTATTTGCAGATGGATTGACTAATATGTTTTCTCTATTAACTATCTGTTTTCTTCTTGGATTAGTATACTAATGGCTGAAAAAACTATGTACGATTTGCTTCATCTTAGAACAAGATGGAAAAAAGGAAAAAAGAGCATGCTTATGTAATATGATTTATTTCCTTTTAATTAAAATGGAATTGGTCATATGTAGATTACATTTAACAAGGCTCATGAAATTCTAAAATCTCTGTAGAGAAAATTGTAATTTAGAAGAATTTTGAGTACCGGAGGAATTGTAGCATATAGCAAAAAATGAAACACAAAATTGTCCTATATTTAACATCCCCCAAATAATCATTTTTTTAAACCTATGTGAAGTTATAGCAAAGTATTATCAAAAAATTAAATCATGCATTCAGGTTGCTTTAGGAATTTTCTCTAACTAGTTACATAAAATAACATACTACAATAGTTACAGAACCCTGCTGCCATGACTGGTCACCCACTATGTCCCACACCACCCCCTAGTGGTCAGTGCACATCATAGTGAGCGAATGAACTCCATTCTCCCAGTCCAACTCCCAAAGGACACTTTGTATATTAGCCTTTTATATACACTTGGTGGCCAGATTATTATGATCTCTGAACACATAATAATCTGGCCACTCAATGTGTATGTGTGTGTATGTGAGTGTATGTGTGTGTGTGTGTGTGAATTCATGCACTGGGATATATATATATATATATATATATACACACACACATATATATATGTATATACACATACATATATATATAATCATCATCTATAATATATCATATGATATATCATATATATATAAAATCATCATCTATAATATATCAAAGATATATTATAGATGATGATTTTATATATATACATCCCAGTGCATGAATTCATGCATGGGTGGGGTTCAGCCAGCCTGGCCAGGGGGAGAGGACATGGGTGATTGGCTGGCCTGCCTTCTGGCCAAAATCCTGGTTGAGGGACAATTTGCATATTACCTTTTATTATATAGGATATACACTGGCCAGATTATTATGCATTCAGAGATCATAATAATCTGGCCACTCAGTATATATAGATGCTTTAGTTAATTAATTTTAGACATCATCTATTTAGTCTTAGCTCAATAGTAATGGTATACCTCTCACTCAATGTATTTATATTAAAATTTTAGTTCCTTTACTCATTGTCTCTGTAAATTTAACTAATATTCTTTTATATTCATTTCATATTTAGTCAATTATAGGCAGTATTCCTTGATTATCTACTTTGAAGGTGAATATATTAGCACTTCTGGCATTTCTTTCAGCTTTATCTTCCATTTCAACTCTAATTTGTGTCCTCTCTAGTCTTATATATCAAGATTGATTACATTGTAATCATTAACCATAATTAAGAATCTATAATTTGTTATATGTTGTTTCTAGAAATCAGAAGATCAACAAATATTATTTACACTAGAAGCCTGATGCATGAAGTTTTGTGCAAGAATGGGCCTTCCTTTCTCTGACTGCCTTTGCTCCAGCTGCAGCTGCCTTTCCACTTTCCCATGCTGCCTAGAGGTATGGAGTGGCTGGGGCAGTGTGGAATGCTCCCGGCTGCTCAGTACCTGTGTATGAAAATTAACCTGTCATCTTCTAGATGTTAATTTGCATACTCACTCCTGATTGGCTGGTGGGCATCATGAAGTTATGGCCAATTTGCATCTTTCTCTTTTATTAGTGTATATTATTATGAGTAGTACAGAGGAAATATATTAGTAGCTGTTTGTATGCTAACCTTTCTACTCCATTGTAGTAGAGAAAGAAAAAATGGAGGGTGGGAAAGAAGTAACCCATTTTGATGGAAAACTTGAAATTTTGATTAAAACTTGAGAATCTTAGGAATTTAAAAATTTTGATGGAAAACTTGAAATTTCCTGTTGGAAAATGTCAGTGTCAGCTATATCCTGATCGGAATATAAAAGAGACATTTCATGAATAAAAGGACTCCCTTTGATTAAATAATTCATTAGACATATGTTAAATTTGGGCAAGGGTATGCTTTTTATTGAATTTATTGGGGTTACAGTGGTAATTAAATTATATAGGTCTCAAGTGTACAACTCCATAATACTTCATCTGTATATTATATTGTATAGTCATTATCCTAAGTCAAGCCTCCTTCCTTTACCATTTAGCCCCCATTTACCCTCTTCTACCTGCCCCTACTCCCTTTGCTTAAATTCTGCAGTCTTTTTTCTGCTAGGGTTCAGAAATCTTGAGAAGGGGCTGCCACGTAATTGAATTGAGGGACTAGACAAGAAATATACAATTTGAGAGGCATGGGGTGCTAGAGGAGGCTCCACTTTCTAGTGATGTGAGCTCTCTGAATGTTCAGACCTACGGATTTTTATTTGATGGAAAACACATTGGCTCTTTAGGAATGCTAACAGGTAAAGTTTGATAAACAGGAAAAGATTATCAGGTTGGGGAAATTCCTTGAGTTATTCTGCCAGCAGCAGGTAACCAGGAAAAGATGATCAGGTTAAGGGAAATGCCTATAGCTGTTCAGCAGCAGGTAATAATATGCGGATTTTTAGCCCTGCTGAAGCCCCAGGGTCTATCCCATCAGCCTTATGATGACCTTCTTGCATAATTATGACCTTCTGGAATTTGCCACTAGCACCCTTTCCATCTGGTAATCAACATACTGTTATTTGTGTCTATGAGGTCTTTTTTTCCTTCACCTATTTCACCCAGCCCCCCACTTCCTTCCCCTCTGATAGCTGTCAGTCTCTGTATCTGAGTCTGTTTCTATTTTGTTCATTACATTCCACATGTAAGTAAAATATGGTATTTGTCTTTTTCTGACTGGCTTAATTCACTTACCATAATACCCTCTAAGTCCATCCATGCTGATGTGAAAGGTAAGATTTCCTTCTTTTTTTTAATGGTTGAATTGTATTACATTGTGTAAATGTACCACAGCTTTTTTATCCACTCGTACTGATGGACACTTACGCTGCCTCCAAATCTTTTATATTGTAAATAATGTTGCAATGAACATAGGGGTATATATATATTTTCAAATCAGTGTTTTGGGTTTATTTGGTATATTCCCTAAGATTGGGTCATAGACAGTTCCATTTTTAATTTTTTAAGGAAACTCCATATTGTTTTTCATAGTGGCTGTACCAATCTGCATTCCCAACAGTGCACAAAAGGTTCCCTTTTCTTCACATTCTTGGCATATCTGTCATTTATGGATTTATTGATGACAGCCATTCTGATAGGTTTCAGATGATATCTCATTGTTGTTTTTAATTTGCATTTCTCTGATGATTAGTGATACTGAGTATGTTTTCATATGTCTATTGGCCATCTGTATGTCCTCTTTGTGTCTATTCAGGTTCTCTGCACATTTTTTAAAAATAGAATTGTTTGAATTTTTGGTGTTGTTATTTAAGTTTTTGTAAATTTTGGATATTAACACCTTATTAGATATATCATTGGCAAATACGACCTCCCATTCAGTGGGTTGTCTCTTCATTTTGTTAATTGTTCCCCTGGCTGAGCAAAATCAAACTACTAGTTTGATGTAGTCCCATTTGTTTACATTTTTTTTCTTTGTTTCCCTTTGGTCCAGGTATGTGCTAGTGTTGTAGGGAAGGAACTGGGGAGGTTTTTGGGTAGTCTCAGACTTCTCCAGGTACCTCTATATCTCACAGTTATTGATATTCTTTCAGTTTATATGAAAGTTTGATATTAGGTATGATTTCTGTTTCTTATGAGTTTTATTTAACAATGTAATGATGCTTATTCTCATCTATTTTTGTTGATTATTGCTAAAGAAAGAAGTGTGCTGTAAGTTTTTTTTCCATTGAGCCTTTTCCCCTTAAAGTTTCCATTTACCTACTTTTAAAATATATTATTATATTATATTTTAAAATATCATATTTTTATCTTACCTCATTTTGAAAGGAATTTTTAGGGATAAAATAGGCAGATTTAGGGAGTTTTAGGAATTAGGGCATCCATGGAATAGATCTGCAAAGCTGGGAGGTGAGGTGCTACCAAAAGGCATACATTTACAGAATAAGAGGAGAGGACGACACTCCAGTTTCTCCAGTTCTGTGTGGGAGAAAAAGAGGAGAAACCACGTGGGGTTTGAGGTTTGAAGTTGCTATAGTGACCAATCAGAGGAGATATCAGGACACGAAGAACTGCAACCCTTATAAACCTTAGAAAGAGGTTTATAGTGGGTCTCTCCCCTTCCCCACATGGCTGTCTGTGCTTATTTCCCAATAAATGTTCACTTTTTCCTATACCATCTTTTGTCCATGGCTTCATTCTTTGAATCCACCTAGACAAGGACCTGGGAAGGAAGCTACCTTTGCATCCTACTCAGAAGAAAACCACACGTTTCAGTTTAATTTTCGCATTTCAATTTCTTCAAAGTATGCTTTCTTAAGGACTATTGATTGAAAAGTATTATTTGTGGGTCTTTGTGTATCTAAAACTCTGTATTGATTTCTCACAATTAGTTGATCAGTTGACTTCTATAGAATTCAAATAATTAAAACTCTTTTTAGAATTATGAACACATTATCACATAGTTTTTAAACTTGATATTGATTAAGTCTAAGGCCAATTTCTGATTTGCTTTGCTAATAGTATGTAGCACATCCCCTTAGTACATTTCATAAATGATTTTATTGAAAAAAATATAAAACTTGATTTCCATGAGCTCTTTCTGAAGTTGGCCTAGATTTTCCTTGGAGTCACCAAAAATTAAGCAAGTCACTTCACCTCTTGGTTCTTCAATTTTCTTATCTAAAATTGGGGACTGGAAAAAGCTCTAAGTTTCCTTCTAGTTTTATAAATGATGGTAATACATACGATTTTTTCCCCAGAAGCTTTAATATCTATCTATTTTTATGGTCCTAATTTACCTTCACAGATATCAAAATAGTAGGTAGGACTATTTCTGTTATTCCCATTTATTGCTGAAGAAACTGAAGCGCAAATGAATTAATTAACCAGTTAAAAGTAAAAATAGCTTTGTTTAATTTAAAATACTATTTAAAAAGTTATTTAAGGCCACCAGCGCAAATGTGGAGACCACGTCATCTTTCAGGGGTAAGTGGATGTCTACGGTGGTCGGAAAAGCTAGCTGCAGCACCCACCAAACAGCTGGGACCCAGAACACCACTCTCCAATCGGCGCAAACACTCGGACTCAGAAGAGCTCCACACACCACAAGGGAAGGTCAGATTTTGCCTGGGATAAGGAGAGAGAACTACATAACCATATACCCAGAGAAGAAAGAGCATGGGCAGACGAAGAAACAGCCCGCATATGAAAGAAAAGCAGGTATCACCAGAAAAGGAAGTAAACGAAATAGAAGAAGAAATAAACCTGCCAGAGAAAGAGTTCAGAGAAATGGTCATAAGGTGGATAAAAAGAATGGAAAACAAAATCAACAATATGAGTAAGAGCCAAGAAGAAATGAAGAAGATCCAAGAGGAAATGAAGAAGAACCAAGAGAAAATGAAGAATAATCAAGAAGAAATGAAAAATGACATCACTGCTGTAAAGAACTCAATAGAAAACATCAAAAGTAGACTAAAAAATTCAGAGGACCACATCAGTGAGCTAGAAGATGAAGTAGGAAAAAATACCCAAGTACAGCAGTTTCTAGAAAAAAAAAATTAAAAAGCAAGAGGAGAGCCTAAGGAAAGTTTGGGATAACATGAAACAAAACAACATCTGCATCATTGGGATTCCAGAAAGAGTGGAAACTGAGCAAAGGATAGAAAACCTGTTTGAAGAAATAATAACAGAAAACTTCCCTGATAAAGGAAAGAAAAAACCCACACAAATCCAAGAAGCTCACAGAGTCCCAAGCAAAATGAACCCCACAAAACCAACACCAAGGCACATTATAATTAAATTGGCAAACACCAACGACAAAGTAAGAATCTTAAAAGCAGCCAGAGAGATACAGAGAGTTAATCTACAAAGGAATCCGCATAAGACTAGCTACTGATTTCTCAACAGAAACTGATCAGGCCAGAAGGGAATGGAATGAAATATACAAAGTCATGCAAAGGAAGGGTCTGAATCCAAGAAACTGTACCCAGCAAGGCTTTCAATCAAAATTGAAGGTGAAATCAGGAGCTTCACAGACAAAAAAGGACTAAGGGAATTTATTACCATCAAACCAGCAATGCAAGAAATGTTAAAAGGTCTGCTGTAAAAAAAGAAATAGGAAGCAAAGAAGGAACATAGGGATAAAAACTAAAAATGGTGACAGATAAGTACCTATCAATAATAACTTTAAATTAAATGGATTAAAGGCTTCAATCAAAAGACATAGAGTAACCGATTGGATAAGAAAACATGATCCGTATATCTGCTGTCTACAAGAAACCCACCTCAGTAAAAGAGATGCACAAAGACTGAGAGTGAAGGGATGGAAGATGGTGTCTCAGGCAAATAGAAATGAAAAAAAAAAGCTGGGGTTGCAATACTTATATCTGACAAATTAGATCTCAAAGTGAAGGACATAACAAGAGATAAAGAAGGCCAGTTCATAATACTCAAGGGAACAATCGAACAAGAAGAAATAACTCTGGTAAACATATATGCACCCAATATAGGAGCACCTAAATACATAAAAAAACTCCTGGAGGATATTAAGGGAGAGATAGACAGTCATACAATCATAGTAGGAAACTTTAATACCCCACTGTCACCACTGGACAAATCCTCTAAACAAAAAATCAGCAAAGAAACACCAATCCTAAATGACTCACTAGACCAGATGGAATTGACATCATCAGAACATTTCATCCCAAAGCCACAGAATATACATTTTTCTCCAGTGCACATGGGTTATTTTCAAAGATAGACCATATGTTGGGTCATAGCAAAGTCTCTTCAAATTCAAGAAGATAGAAATCATATCAAGCATTTTCTCAGATCACAGTGGCATAAAACTAGAAATCAACTGCAATAAAAACAATACAAAGAAATCATACACATGAAGACTAAACAGCATGCTATTAAACAACAACTGGATAACCAGAGAGATCAAGGAAGAAATAAAAAACATCATGGCAACAAATGACAATGAGAACAGAAAAATACAAACTTTATGGGACACAGTGAAAGCAGTCTTGAGAGGGAAGTTCATAGCTTTACAAGCCTACTGCAAAAAACAGGAAACAATGGTAATAAATTACCTAAATCTACAACTCAAGAGGTAGAATGAGAGCAACAAGAAAAGCCCAGTCTAAGCAGAAGGAGGGAAATAGTAAAGATCAGAGTGGAGCTAAACAACATAGAGATCGAAGAAACAATTCAAAAGATCAACAAAACCAAGAACTGGTTCTTTGAAAGGATAAACAAGATTATAGACCTCTAGCCAGACTCACCAGGAAGCAAAGAGAGAAGAACCAAATAAACGAAATCAGAAATGAAAGAGGAGAAATAGCAACAGATCCTGCTGAGATACAAAGGATTGTTAAAAAATACTATGAACAACTCCATTCCAACAAATTGGACAACCTATAGGAAATGGACATATTCCTAGAAAAATATAACCTTCCAAAACTCAATCAGGAAGAATCTAAACATCTCAATAGGCCAATAACTATGGAAGAAATTGAAGCAGTCATCAAAATGCTTCCAGCAAACAAAAGCCCAGGACCAGGAGAGTTTTACCAAACATTCAAGGCAGAATTAAAACCTATCCTCCTCAGACTATTCAAAAATATTCAAGAAGAAGGAACAGTTCCAAACACTTGCTATGATGCCAGCATCAACCTAATACTAAAACCAGATAAAGACAACACAATGAAAGAGAATTATAGGCCAATATCTCTCATGAACATAGATGTCAAAATCCTCAATAAAATTCTAGCAAATCAAATCCAGCAGTACATCAGAAAGATCATACACCATGAACAAGTAGGATTTATCCCAGGAATGCAAGGATTGTACACTATCAGCAATTCAATAAACGTGATACATCACATAAACTGAGAGATAAAAATCACATAGTCATATCAATTGATGCAGTAAAAGGTTTTGACAAAATCCAACATCCTTTCCTTTTTTTTATATTAATTTTTTATACATATCTCCCCATTGCCCCCCCCCTCCCAGGCCTATCCCAACCCCCCAGTGTCTATGTTCATTGGTTATGATTATATGCATAGATACAAGTCCTTTGATTGATCTCTTATCTACCTCACCTAACTTTAATCTTCCTGCTGTAATTTCACAGTCTGTTTGAAGCTTTACTGTCTCTGTATCTATCCTTTTGTTCATCAGTTTATAATGTTCTTTATTATCCCCCAATGAGTGCGATCATGTGATGCTTCTCCTTCATTGACTGGCTTATTTCGCTAAGCATAAGGCTCTCCAGACCCAACCAGGTTGCTGCAAATGGTAAGAATTCCTTCTTTTTAATGGCAGCATAGAATTCCATTGTGTAGATGTACCACAGTTTTCTGATCCACTCATCTGCTGACGGGCACCTAGGCTGTTTCCAAATTGTGGCTATTGTAAATTGTGCTGCTATGAACATAGGGGTGCATAAATCCTTTCTGATTGATGTTTGTAATTTCTTAGGATAAATTCCTAAGAGTGGTATTACAGGGTCAAATGGGAGATCCAATTTTAGTGTTTTGAGGAAACTCCATACTGTTCTCCACAGTGGCAGCACCAGTCTGCATTCCCCCCAACAGTGCACAAGGGTTCCTTTTTCTCCGCATCCTCGCCAACACTTGTCGTTTGTTGATTTGTTGATGATTGCCATTCTGACAGGTGTAAGATGGCATTGCATTGTCGTTTTGATTTGCATCTCTCGGACGATTAATGACTTTGAGCATGTTTTCATGTGTCTCTTGGCTTTCCTTCCGTCGTCTTTTGAAAAGGTTCTATTTAGGTCCGTTGCCCATTTTTTTATTGGATCCTTCATCTTCCTTTCATTAAGTTGTATAAGTTGGTTGTAGATTTTGGAGATTAAACCTTTATCAGTGATAGCATTTGCAAATATGTTCTCCCATGCATTGATCTTTCTTGCTGTTTTGTTGATGGTTCCTTTTGCTGTGCAAAAGATTTTTTATTTTGATGTAGTCCCATTTGTTTATTTTTTCTTTAGCTTCCATTGCCTTTGGAGCAGTATCAGTGAAGAAGTTCTTTTGGCATATATCTGAGATTGTGCTGCCTGTGGATTCCTCTAGTATTTTTATGGTTTCCCTTCTAATGTTTAAGTCCTGTATCCATTTTGAGTTTATTTTTGTATTGGTGTAAGTTGGTGGTCCAGTTTCAATTTTTTGCATGTATCTGTCCAATTTTCCCAACACCATTTATTGAAGTGGCTATCTTGGTTCCATTGAATGTTCATGCCTCCTTTGTCAAATATTAATTGAGCATAGTGCTTTGGGGGGATATCTGGGTTCTCTATTCTATTCCATTGATCTATATGTCTGTTCTTGTGCCAGTACCAGGCTGTTTTGAGAACAGTTCTTTTGTAGTATAGCTTGAAGTCTGGTATTGAGATCCCACCTACTTTATTCTTTTTTCTCAGAATTGCTGTAGCTATCCGTGGTCTTTTTTTGTTCCAGATGAATCTATGAAGAATTCTTTGTAGGTCTGTGAAATATGTTGTTGGTATTTTAATGGGTAGTGCGTTGAATCTGTAGATTGCTTTGGGTAGTATGGACATTTTAATGATGTTGATTCTCCCAATCCATGAGCATGGTATGCTCTTCCATCTGTTAATATCTTCCTCTATCTCTTTTTTCAGTGTCCTGTAGTTTTCTGCATAAAGGTCTTTTACTTCCTTAGTTAGGTTTATTCCTAGGTATCTTAATTTTTTTGGTGCGATGGTAAATGGGATTGCTTTTTTAGTTTCTCTTTCTATAATTTCACTGTTAGTGTATAGAAATGCCACAGACTTCTTAGCATTAATTTTGTATCCTGCTACATTGCCGAATTCATTAATTAAGTCAATTAGTTTTGGAATGGAGTCCTTTGGGTTTTTTATGTAGAGTATCATGTCATCTGCACATAAGCACAGCTTTACTTCTTCTTTTCCAATTTGGATGCCTTTTATTTCTTCTTGTTGTCTAATTGCAATGGCTAATACTTCCAGTACTATGTCGAACAGGAGAGGTGAGAGTGGGCATCCCTGTCTTGTTCCTGTTCTTAGGGGAAATGGTTTTAGTTTTTGCCCATTGAGTATGACCAACATCCTTTCTTGATAAAAACTCTCATTAAGGTGGGAATAGAAGGATCATACCTCAACATCATAAAAGCCATATATGATAAACCCACAGCTAACCTCATACTCAATGGGCAAAAACTAAAACCATTTTCTCTAAGAAAAGGAAAAAGACAGGGATGCCCACTCTCACCACTCCTGTTCGACATAGTACTGGAAGTATTAGCCATTGCAATTAGACAACAAGAAGAAATAAAAGGCATCCCAATTGGAAAAGAAGAAGTAAAGCTCCTCTTATTTGCAGATGACATGATACTGTACATAAAAAACCCAAAGACTCCATCCAGAAACTAATAGACTTAATAAATGAATTTGGCAATGTAGCAGGATACAAAATTAATGCGAAGAAATCTATGGCAATTCTATACACTAATACAGAAAGAGAGACTAAAAAGCAATCGCATTTACCATCACACCAAAAAAATTAAGATATCTAGGAATAAACCTAACTAAGGAGGTAAAAGACCTATACCCAGAAAACTACAGGACACTGAAAAAAGAGATAGAGGAAGATGTTAACAGATGGAAGAGCATACCATTCTGTCATGGATTGGGAGAATAAACATTATTAAAATGTCCATACTACCCAAAGCAAATATAGATTCAATTCACTACCAATTAAAATACCAACGACTTATTTCACAGACCTAGGAAAATCTCTTTAAAGATTCATCTGGAATAAAAAAAGATCCCGAATAGCCACAGCAATCCTGAGAAAGAAGAATAAGGTGGGTGGAATCTCAATATCAGATTTCAAGCTATATTACAAAGCAACTGTTCTCAAAACAGCCTGGTAGTAGCAAAAGAACAGTCATATAGAATAGAGAATCCAGATATCCCCCCAAAGCACTATGCTCAATTAATATTTGACAAAGGAGGCATGAACATACCATGGAGTCAAGACAGTCTCTTCAATAAATGATGTTGGGAAAATTGGACAGATACATGCAAAAAAATGAAACTAGACCACCAATTTATACCATATACAAAAATAAACTCCCAATGGATATAGGACTTAAACATAAGACGGGAAACCATAATAATACTAGAGGAATGCACAGGCAACACAATCTCAGATATATGCCAAAAGAACTTCACTGATACTGCTCCAAAGGCAATGGAAGGTAAAGAAAAAATAAACAAATGGGACTACATCAAAATAAAAAGCTTATGCACAGCAAAAGAAACCATCAACAAAACAACAAGAAAGCCTACTGTATGGGAGAACATATTTGCAAATGTTATCGCTGATAAAGGTTTAATCTCCAACATCTATAGCCAACTTATACAACTTACTAAAAGGAAGATAAATGATCCAATAAAAAAATGGACAATGGACCTAAATAGAACCTTTTCAAAAGACGACCAAGAGAAAGCCAAGAGACACTTGAAAACATGTTCAAAGTCACTAATTATCTGAGAGATGCGAATCAAAACGACAATGCGATACTATTTCACACATCTCAGAATGGCAATCATCAACAAATCAACAAATGACAAGTGTTGGAGAGGATGCGGAGCAAAAGGAACCCTTGTGCACTGTTGATGGGAATCCAGACTGGTGCAGCCACTGTGGAGAACAATATGGTGTTTCCTCAAAAAACTGAAAATGGATCTCCCATTTGACCCAGCAATTCCATTCTATTTTAAGAAATTAGAACCACCAATCATAAAGGATTTATGCACCCCTATGTTCATAGCAGTACAGTTTACAATACCTACAATTTGGAATCAGCCTAGGTGCCCATCAGCAGATGAGTGGATCAGAAAACTATGGTACATCTACACAATGGAATTCTATGCTGCCATAAAAAAGAAGGAATTCTTACCATTTGCAGCAACCTGGATGTAACTCGAGAGCCTTATGCTAAGTGAAATAAACTAGTCAATGAAGGAGAAACACCACATTATCTCTCTCATTTGTGGATAATAAAGAACATTATAAAATTATGAACAAAAGGATCTATACAGAGGTAGTAAAGTATCAAAAAGACTCAAATTACAGCAGGAAGGTTTAGGAGAGGTGGGATAAATAAGAGATCAACCAAAGGACTTGTATGTATGCATATAAGTATAACCAATGAACACAAGAAACTGGGGGATTAAGGTATGCTTGGAAGGGAGGGTGGACAATGGGAAGATATCTATGCATGTAACATATTAATAACAAAAATTAAAAAAAATAAAAAAGTTATGTAAAACACAATTTGCTTTGAAATTATCTTTTGTGTTAATATTTTATCAGAAGTATTCTATTAAAAACATAGTCCTCTAAGAACTTTTCTCTCATGCTATAAAATAATAATCATGCCCTCTATCTACTGAGGAGGTTTCAAAAATTTTAAGCCACTAGTGGGTTTATGAGGATAAAATATGTTATCACAACTCCTGTCCCCAAACACACACGCATGCTACCAACAAAAATCATGGTTTAATGTAAAATAAATCAGAGGTTTTAGTAGGGTTTTACTCAGCAATGCAGAAAAAGGAAAGATCAATAATTTATATTTTGGTACATGATAGTAGGCTTTAAAATAATACTAATTCAGATTTCTGTTGTGATGATTTCATGTCACAGAACATTTGAAGCGATATTTGAATTTATCTATCTTAGGTATATTTATACATAACTATAGGAGATTAGTTACTTGGTGCAGAATGAAGAAAAAAGGGCATGAAAGAACAAAGATTTTGGTAGAAACCAAGATGGCAGCATAAGTACACACCTGAAATTGCTGCCTTGCACCACAACTTCAAAACTACAAGTAAAAGACAAAACGGACATTATCCAGAAGGACAGGAAGGCTGGCTAAGTGGAAATTCTACAACTAGAGGGAAGAGAAAAGCACACTGAAACTCAGAGGAGCTGTGGAAGTATAGTGCAGAGGTACGGAGGCGCATGTAAAGAGGGCTGGCAACTTAGTACACAGCTGGCTTTTTCAAGCAAGAGGGAAATACAAGCTCCTGACTGCTCTGAACTCCAGGTGAGACTCTGGGGATCCAGACTCATACAGGGAGAAACTGGATTGTCTGAAACTTGAAGGCAGCTTTCTCTCAGAGGTGCTTGCAGTGATTACCAAGGGACAATGAGATCCAGAGGCCTCTTAGGGCAGGGCTGATGGGAAACCATTGCTGTTTGCTCCATCCTGAGACTGCCCCATTTAAGCTGTGCACAGAGGCTTTTACATAAGAATGGCCTAGTCCTTTGAAATGTAAATTTACCTAACAAAGTGCAGCTGAGGCAGAGACTCAGATAATCCCAAAGAAGGCCCAAGGCTACAAAGCACTTGCATTGCTTCAGAGTTGGGCCTCATCTGGGCACCTCCAAAACCCAAACAAAGAAGAGGAATCTGCAGATCTCTCTGTAGCTCCTGCTGGATGGCCCCAGGCAGAGGCTAAATTAGCACCTCTTTGGAGATCCAAGAGCCAGTGTACCCAGGGGTTAGAGTAAGATTATCCAGATGACAACTCCTTAGATCCATAAAGAACACACTCAGGGGGCAGGCAGACTCAGTGAGCATTAAAGCCCCACTGAAGCAAGTCTTGCCTCATAAGAGTGTCTCCAGCACAGCTGATCCTCACAGCCAGTTTGGCCTGGAGGTCAATTCCTCTAAGTGATACCAACAATCATCAAGGCTTAACTCCAACAAGACTGTGCACATAGCCCACAAAAGGGTGCACCAAGATTGTCCACCTCAGGTAACTGGGGAGCTAAGCCACTGGGCCCTAAAGGACACTTACCACACAAAGCCCCTTTATCAATTCAGGAAAGCAGCCAAAATGTGGAGACAAAGAAACAGGTCACAAATGAAAGAAATGGAGGAAAGCAAAGGACTGGATATAGAGTTCAAAACCACAGTTATAAGGTTTTTCAAGAATTTTCTAGAAAAGGCCAATAAATTTAAAGAGACCCTTGAGGATATGAAGAAGGACCAACTAGAAATTAAACATATACTGACTGAAATAAAAAATAATATATAGAGATCAGCAGACTAGAGGAACACAAGAATTAAGTCAAAGATTTAAAATCCAAAGAAGCAAAACAAACAAACAAACAAACAAACAAACCAAAAAAAAAAAAACCCACAACAACAAAACAAAACACCCAACTGGAAAAGCAAAAGGAAAAAAGAATCCAAAAATATGAAGATAGTGTAAGGAGACTCTGGGACAACTTTATGCATACCAACATCCAAATTATGGGAGTGCCAGAAGAAGTGAGAGAGCAAGATACTGAAAACCTATTTGAAGAAATAATGACTGAAAAATTCCCCCACCTGGTGAAAGAAATAGACTTACAAATCCAGGAAGCACAGAGAACCCCAAACAAAAGGAATCCAAAGAGGACCACACCAACACACATCATAATTAAAAATCCAAGAGTGAAATACAGAAAGAATATTAAAAGCAGCAAGAGAAATATGGTAGTTACCTACAAGGGACACCTATATGATTGTTTGCTAATTTCTCAATGGAAACTATGCAGGCCAGACAGGTATGGCAAGACATATTCAAAAGGATGAATAGCAAGAACCTATAACCAGCCCTAACTCATTTGGCTCAATGGATAGAGAGTCAGCCTGAGGACTGAAGGGTCCCAGGTTTGATTCCTGTCAGAGGCATGTACCTAGGATGCAAGCACATCCCCAGTAGGGGTGTGCAGGAAGCTGCTGATTGATGTTTCTTACTCCCTATTCCTCTTCCTTCCTCTCTGTAAAAATCAATAATATATATATATATCCCTACAATCAAGATTACTCTACCTAGCAAAGCTGTCATTCAGAATTGAAGGTCAGATAAAGAGCTTCACAGATAAGAAAAAGCTTAAGGAGTTCATCACCATCAAACCAATATTACTGTATTTTCCAGTGTGTAAGATGAATTTTTTAACTGGGGAAAATCTTCTCAAAATTTGGGGATCGTCTTATATGCCAGTTGTTGTTTTATGGGGTGGGTATATCCCAAACTCTATATTTTAACTGGAAAGGTTGGGGGTCGTCTTATATGCCAGAAAATTCAGGTATATAAAATGCTGAAAGGTATTTTTTAAGAAGAGGAAGAAGGAAACGGTAAAGATAAAAATTAGGAACAACAAATACATACCTATCAACAAATGAATCTAAAAATCAAGTGAATAAAATATCTGATGAACAGAATAAACTGGTGAATATCATAGAATCAGGGCCATAGAAAGAAAGTAAACTTACAATTTTTGGGGGAAAAAGGGTGGGCGGGTTCAGGAAAAAACTGAACAAAAACCATTCACTTATGGATGAGGACAGTGTGGGGGGTAAGGGCAGAAGATGAGGTAGGAACTGTGTGGAGGGGAGCTATGGGGGAGGGGGAAGAGGAACAATTGTAATAATCTGAACAGTAAAGATTTATTAAAAAAATAAAAATAAAATTTCCAGAAAAAAAGGAAGGACAAAGTTTTTGTTTTTTAAATGAGTTAATATTTAATTAGATTCCAAGGTGTACTAGGCGTTGAAAAAAACACAGATTGGATTACTGCATGTGGGCTTAAAGGCAAAAGTAAACAAGCCTGTAGAGGGGCACAATGAGAACTATCTTCTCTTTCCTTTGATAATGTATTTCCTTTTGATTTTATGGTAATTCATGTGTGTAACAGAAAATTTGAGAATACAAAAAGATAGAAAAAAGAAAAAATAATATATCACCCAGTGATCAATATAGTTAATATATGACATGTTTACTTCTTCTTCTTCCTCTTCTTTTTTTTTTTTTTTTGAGGAGGGGTCAAAATTCACTTTTATTAATAGAAAATAAAACACTTATTATAGTTTTAAAGTTGTTTTACTGTAAGTTGCAAATAAAAATTAATTTAAGTTAACTACCTAATAACCTTATTTTGACTGGAAAAAATGACAATGAAATTGTGGTGTTACAGAATTTACCAGGGGACTGAAAAATATACAGAAGTACTCAGAGATACAGGAAAATCCCATTTATTTCCAGATGTTTCAGATGTACTCGTATAGTGACTCAGAGGGTCGGTTCTCCAAATCCTGAGTAAACCAATATGGGGGAAGCTTTCTCTTTATACCCTTTGTGGATCAGCCTTCCAGATCTTTCTTAGGCTTTGCAAAAAGCCCCGTGTGTTGGGATGGGGGACATGAGACTGCACCTAAATACCTGGCCTGGCACCGGTGCTGATAACTCCCTCCGGGGGTTGTGTATTGTTCATGGTTTATGGCCTCTGTGAAATGTATTTAGCTAAATAGGTCTTGCAAGACCAAATTGATAATTAAGAAAGGGCAGTGACTAGACTATAGGCTAACAGGAATGTTCTGATTAACTAGGTACAGAATAAGGCTGCTGGTCTCCTCCTCAAAAATGTATTATTTTCATCATCATTGACTTTAAAGAAGTATTGATGCTGATCCATGAGAAGTTAAACAGTCATCATAAAAGTAATCAACCATATGGCTTAATTGGTTGATCATCATCCACTACACAGAAAGGTTGCTAGTTCCATTCCTGGTCAGAGCACATACCCAGGTGTGAGCCCAATCCTGGTCTGTACATTCAGCATGGTAACTTGGACCAAATACACTCTACCTCAGGAGGGACCTGCTTCTAAACACTGAGATATGAAAAGTTGGGCTGCTTTTTTAAAAATTTATTTTATTGATTTTTTTATAAAGAAGGGAGAGGACTAGAGAGTTAGAAACATCAATGAGAGAGAAACATCGATCAGCTGCCTCCTGCACACTCTCTACTGAGTATGTGCCTGCAACCAAGGTACATGCCCTTGATGGGAATTGAAACTGGGACCCTTAAGTCTAAAGGCCAACACTCTATCCACTGAGCCAAACCTGTTAGGGATGCTTTTTGTTTTTACTGTTAGAATTGATCTTTCCACCTAATAGTAAATCTCTGACTGTTCCTATTAGTCCTTAATGTCTTGTTATTAGGAAATTTGTCAATAGTTTGGATTTAGTTCAATTTATTCAGTAATTAAACATGCTAAAGAAGGGTCACTATTTTATCAGGGTAAGTATCTGCTGGTTGAGTGTCCTTATAAAATATATGTAAGAATATGTAGGTAAATCACAGTCTTATAGCATACTTAGAATACTGCATTATTTAAAGGCAAATCTATTTTAACAAAAAGTCTATAATTAGAAGTAGCTGATGAAACTAAATCCAAAGTTATAACAAGGGAGAATCACTTTTACTTAAAGCTGTGTTACCTGCAGAACTTAAAGGAACATATGCCCTTAAAGCCATTCAAGGAGAGCTTAAAGATGCACTGGCTTCTCATTCCTGGCTATATAATTCCAATTGGGGTTGACCAGAAATTAACATTTCTGAATATTTCAGAAAAGTCCATAGAAGTGTTAAAAAATGTTTTACGTAAAAAATATATCTCTGCATCAGTGGGTATAAGTGCTCTTCAGAATTTCCTCTGACATGAAGACAAAGGTGAGTCCATATACTTAATCAGGGAGGTGGACCATTAGGTCAACCCTTATTCAGAGCTTCTACTATTTTACTATAAGCTGTTTACCAATGTGAATAAAGTGGACTTTTGTGAGAGAAAAGCGTTTGCTGGTCAGGATGTCTCTTGGGTCCTAAGTGGAATATACAATAGAGAAGAGATGCAACTCTTTCTAGCTCCTGAGTTGATAAAACTCATTATGTATTCAAAAAGCACATGGAATCCATTTAGAGAAGGTCACTGAGAGGATGTGTTTGTGGTTGGCCCAGGAACTGGACCCGAGCAATCTAAGGCTCCTCCTACCCCTTTGTTCTTGGAAAGAACATTTTGTCCACTGGTAGCCTCCAAACAGATCATTTGTCATCCATGGAGAAATGGAAATCTATTACTATTGAGCTGTGGAGAATGAGAAGGATTTTATGTCTTAAATTTCTAACAATGGAAATCCATTCAAGGTTTTTATTTTTTATTTATTTATTTATTTATTTATAATATATATATATTTTTTTACAGAGAGGAAGGGAGGAGGACAGAGTTAAAAACATTTGATGAGAGAGAAACATCAATCAGCTGCCTCCTGCATACCCCCTACCGGGGATGTGCCCACAATCAAGGTACATGCCCTTGACCTGGGACCCTTTAGTAGGCAGGCTGATGCTCTCTCCACTGAGCCAAAACGGTTAAGACCATTTAAGGTTTTTTTTTTTAATTAACTCTTTATTATTCAGATTATTACATTTGTTTCTCTTTTTTTCCCTCCATTGCACCCCTCCACCCAGCTCCCACCATTCCCTCTGCCCTTACCTCCCTCTCATTGATCTCATCCATAGATGTATGATTTTTGTCTAGTCTCTCCCTGTACACCCCTCACCCCTTTCCCCTGAGAATTATCAGTCGACTCCCTTTCTGTGCTCCTGATTCTATTATATTTACCAGTTTATTCTGTTGATCAAATTTTTAATTCACTTAATTTTTAGATTCACTTGTTGATAGATATGTATTTGTTGTTCATAATTTTTTGGTTTTTACCTTTATCTTCTTCCTCTTCTAAAAGAGTACCTTTCAGCATTTCATATAATACTGGTTTGGAATTGATGAACTCCTTTAGCCTTTTCTTCTCTGTGAAGCTCTTTATCTGCCCTTCAATTCTGAATGATAGCTTTGCTGGATAGATTATTCTTGGTTGTAGTTTCTTGCTATTCATCACGTTGAATATTTCTTGCCACTCCCATCTGGCCTGCATCGTTTCTGTTGAGAAATCAGCTGACAGTCATATGGGTGCTCCCTTGTAGGTAATGAACTGTTTTTCTCTTGCTGCTTTTAATATTCTCTCTTTGTCTTTTGCTCTTGGTATTTTAATTATGATGTGTCTTGGTGTGGTCCTCTTTGGATTCCTTTTATATGGGGTTCTGTGTGTTTCCTGGACTTGTAAGTCTATTTCTTTTACCAGATGTGGGAAGTTTTCAGTCATTATTTCTTGAAATAGGTTTTCAGTATCTTGCTCTCTCTCTTCTTCTGGCACCCCCACAATTCTGACGTTGGTACGTTTGAAGCTGTCCCAGAGACTCCTTACATTATCTTCACATTTTTGGATTCTTTTCTCTTCTTGCTTTTCCAGTTGAATGTTTTCTACTTCTTTATATTGCAAATTTTTGACTTGATTCTTGCCTTCCTCTAGTCTGCTGTTAGGACTCTGTATAATATTTTTTATTTCAGTCAGTGTTTCTATTGGTCCTTTTTCATCTCCTCTTGGGACTCACTAAATTTATCCATCATCTCTAGTTGGATCCTTTGCATCTCAAGTTGGTCCTTTTGCATCTTCTCTTGGTACTTGATAAATTTATCCATCTTTTCTAGCATATTCTTGAAAAACCTTATAAGCATGGTTTTGAACTCTATATCCAGTCGTTTTTTCCCTCCATTTCTTTTGTTTGTGATCCCTTCCCTTGTCTCGGCATTTTCACTATGCCGGGGAAACTTCTGTGTTGAATTCAGCCTTATGATACCAGACTTGCAAAACCGAAGAAGCCTCTGTTGAGCTTGGGATGGGTGGAGTCTCAGGGCTTAAGGGACCACCTTGCCTTCCAGTCGGCTCCACCCTCCACAGCCCCTGAGTCTCACGTGACTGGGTAATTGCTGGAGCCCGCAGTGCCTCTAGACCGCTGCCTTTCCAGCTCCCTTTTGCACCAGGACCACACGAATCTAGGTCTCCAGGGTTTTGCCTGAAACAGGGGCTTAGTGGAGTCAGAAGTGGCACATTTGGGAGGGTCTGTCTCCTGCCCACTTGTGAAAGCCAGCGGCACAATCAGCAATCTGTCCTCTGTGCAGTGCCGTGCGCGCCATCAGACCTCTAATCTTCTGCGACTCCCCTAAATTTCCGTGTACCTCTCCTTTTTCACAGTCCAAACTCCCCCCGTATGAGTTTCGGCTGGATCTGGGGTTTAGTGTCATAAGATAAGGGGTTCAATGCCGTTGGGAGTCTCTGTTTCCCTCCCGCCAGAGAAAGCCAGCCAGGTTCTCCGGCACCTGCTCTCTCAGCGTGCGCGTCTCCGTACCTCAACTTTTTGCAGCTCCTCTGGGTTTCTGTGAGCCTCTCTCTTTCCTTCTAGCTGTAGAACTTCCACTCAGCCAGCTTTCCTGTGGTTCTGGATGATGTCCGTTCTGTCTTTTAGTTGTAGTTTTGAAATTGTTGTGCGAGGCAGCAGAGTAGGTGTTTACCTATGCCGCCATCTTGGATTCTCCCATTCAAGGTTTTTAAACATGCTTATTTGCATTTTAAGATTAAGAATGTACCATGTACACCAAGAGTACCTGATTTCATATGCTGTTTACATTCTCTATAGACTAGTAGTCCTGCTTCTAGAGATAAAGTTATCTCTATATATAAAAGCCTAAGTGACTGTCCAAGGGGCCGACCATTTGACCATCCAACCATCTCACTGTCTGATCATCTGACTGTCTGACCCTCCAACTGGTAGCTATGATGCACACTGACCACCAGGGGGCAGATGCTCAATGCAGGAGCAGAAACCTCAGGCATGGAAACATGGAACAGACTGATGAATCTCAGAAAGAAAGGGGTAAGGTGGAGAGCAGCAAGAGATTAACCAAAGATCTTATATGCATACTAGAGGCCTAGTGCATGGATTCATGCACCAGTGGTGTCCTCATTTTTGCCTGCACCCTCTCATAATCTGGGATGCCTTAGGGGATGTCAGAGAGCTGGTTTCGGCCTGATCCCTGAATGTCAGGCAGTGGGACCCCTCCAGTGCAGATGCTCAATGCAGGAGCAGAAAGTATAAACGCAATGTAAATAAATCACAATGAAAAAGATCAATAAGTATATAATTTCCTATGTATAGTATAAAAGTAAAAAAGCAATGGAAGAAATCACAATAAAAAAGATCAATGGGTAATTATACACTCATTGAGGAAGAGATTTTAGAATTTCTATGTGTCAAAACAAATGAAAGGCAAATGACAATCTAGAAAACTGCTTCTCACACATATCAATAGGTGATAATTTCTTAAATACGTAAAGAGGACTTATAAATTATTTTCAATCACCAAATATACGTTTTTTTTAAAAAAAGGAAGCTCAATCAATAACCAAAGAAACAAACACATACACTTATTGATGCTAAGTTGACAAATTCTTGTTGAAATCACTGTACTTGGTGCTGGTAGCAGTGCAGCAACATGGTGTTGGATACATATTGTTGGAACCTCTCAGAAAAGTGGAAATGCTAATTCATTTTCTGAAAAACTATCTGGCAACATAAAAAACCTTAAATGTCAATACTTTTAACCCAATAATTCAACTTGTAGATAAATTTACCTAAGAAAATGACCTGAGACAAGCACCAAGATTTATTTTATGTGAAGACATTTATTATAGTGTTAGGTGTACTAACAAAAATTTAGAACCACACTAAATATTTAACATGGAGAGGCTTTTAAATTATAGTTTATTTCATACAATAAAATACTATGCAATACATAAAATCAATTTATATAAAAAAAAACTCACATGAGTACTCAACAATTTCCTATAATCATGTGTTTACTATAAAGCTATATTTCTCATTTGTTGAAAACACTATTTCATCTCTTCTCTAGTCTTCAAACACATCCCTTCTGCTCATTCTCATTGGAGACTACCTATATGCCACACTTCAGAAAAGAAAAAGAAGCTGTTAGATAAGAATTCCTTTACTTTATACCACAAAATAGACCAACCTCACTGTTTCCACAGACATTTCTTCATTCTTCTCTCCTGTTACATTAAAAAAGTATTCCTCTTCCTTTCAAAAGCAAGTCTCTCCTCTTATGTTCTGCTTTGTCCTACTCAGGAATTCTGTATGCTCAGCTTTTCTTCTCTCCTGGGAAATTACTATCCTCCACTTTCTTGGATCATTCCCATTAACCGAAAGCTATTCTAGTAATTTCCATTTTACAAAAGCAAAAATACTACCTTTTTCATTTCTATTTCATTTTTTAAGTCTCTTGGAATTTTATTTAATTCTTTTAAATATCAGTCTTTTTTTTCTTAATCACCTGTTCCCTGGGTTTTATTTCTTCCATTAGTTCTTTGAAGTAGTACTTAAAGACGTATTGTAAAGCCCCTGTTAGATTGCTTTGGTTATGCAGGATCACTTAGATGGTTATTAAGTTCCCTTTTGCCTGCCCAAGCCCTGTTGTATTACCCAATATTGAATTGGTTTTATGTCTGTGTCTTGGCTCAGGGTTTCAAGTTCGACAGTGAGTACAAATTTGGATCCTATGCCCATTGGTGGACAAACTCTGGATTCTCATCTCTTATATCTCTACTAATGATTTGGGATAAGCAATAAGATGCTCTTATGTCAAGGAATAATTTCCTGGTGTATATTTTTTAGATTATGTTTTCTCTGTAGACAATTACTCCTAAAAAAAGCAAAGCCAAACAAGAGATGCTGCATGTGATTCCCTGAACATGTGTCCATATTCATGGTAGAATTGAAGCAATTGTCAAGGATCAGACTCAATTTTGTTGACCCACAAACTTCCTGTAATGGAAAGAAAACCACTTATTTAAGGTTTTAATTTTCAAAGTGCTATTCCTGGAGCAGTATAGGAAGACTCCACTCCATACCAACTGGATAAGAACCTGCATTTTAACAAGGTCCCTTGGTAACCTATATGTAATTTGTAGGCTAAATTCTAGAGACCCATGAAAAATAAAAAATTTAAATTTCTTCTATTATAAATAAAAACTGGCTCTTTAACCAGTTTGGTTGTTTCGGTTAAGGCAAGGATAACAATACCCTTTCTTTTGACCTAAAATATATAAATAAAGATGGGGAAGATGAACTTTAACCTAGTTCTGACTCCAAGAGTAAAATAACCTTTTGATATTGCCATGTTTCATTTAATAATACTCCATTTACTATGGACTTTTATATTGTTTTTGAAGGTTCCTTACTTCCACAGGAGTGGCCCATGGGAGCAAATCCTTTTTCCCAGGTGCTTCATATCTTATTCTTGTTCTCCATATATTTAGAGATAATTATCTCTACAATGGGATATATATCCTTAAAGGGGTTAAAATACCATCAATATACAACTAGTCATCTGGGCAAGTAGTGTGTCCTTTTAGAAAGGGATGGGATTCTTAAGGTAAATTATAACTGAAAATGTTACAAATGCCACACCAAGACAAAAATATCGCTGAGTCTTCTCATGGGAAAGAAACTTGGTGACTGAGTCCTTCCAATGATTTCCTTTAAAAGAAAAAAAGAAGCGAAATGTTTCAAAATCTTAAACAGGAGAAAAAGCACTTACTTTAAATTCAAATGTATTTCAAGCATATATTATTAAAACCTGTGAAAAATTCATGCTTTAAGATTTTTAACTTTAGGATCCCACTGGTCCTTAATGCAATAATATGAATAATAATGAATGACTACATTTACTGAGGTAACATTATGTACTTAATATGGATATCATGCTTGATTCTCACCTGTGAGGTAGGCACTATTTTTTTCATCATTATGCAGAATAGAACCCAGAGGTCAGGAGACTAACTTGTCTCTCTATTGGAAAGTATGGATGAAATCTGAACCTAGGCAGTGTGGTTTCAGAAGTCTGGATTAGAACTCCTGTGTCACACCAGAGAGCTTTTTTTTTTGTTGTTTTAGGGGCTACACATAGGACAGTATTCCCCAGACTTGCCTATAGGCATGACCCTAAAGGACTTATTCAAAATATTCATTCTCAGATCTCTCTCTTGGGGTGGATTCCAGTTATCAGTAAAATTAGAAGGCTTCCTGGGTAACTCTTACCAGGAATGATAGGGAAAAAATGCTTTGAGACAGGGGTGAACAATGTCCACCTCACAGTTCATATAAGGCCCACAGAATCATTTGGTATGGCTCTGCCAAGGCACTAGGGATGAGTTAAATAAATGTTTGACTAAATATAGTAAGCTAATTTTTAAGATGATAATTTTATATGGTCCACAAAAGATATTATAAATATCCAAATAGCCCTTGGCAGAAAAAGGTTCCCCACCCCTGCTTTAAGAGGTATTGAAAAAATGCAAGGATATGTGGTATTCCTGTGTAGGTTAGAATAAACTAAAATCAAGATCTTTATGTTTTTCATAATAGAAGGAGGTAAAGAAGCTCAGGAGATCTAAGAGAAAGAGTTTTCTGAGATTTTGGAAGGAAGAAAAGCATATATAACTAAAATAATCATTAATGTAATTAAAATATTAGAGATAGTTTGGAAATAAAGAGGAGCCTAGTTGCTGGCATTGTAACATCTTCTGTAACTACGATTTAATATCTACCAAGAACTTTGGCACTAATCATAATTAGGGCAGGGGTGTTTTATAATGCATATTCACGGGGTTAAAATGTTGTCTAAATTGTCAAGTAGAATATTCTTTTTTCCCTCAGGATATTCGGTAAAATAAGTCATTATATAAAAATCAGGGATTATGAATTTTAAAATATTCTGTACCTCATAAAAAAGCAAATAATCCTATGTAAATAATTTAAAATATTCCTGTAATTCAAATGTACTTTCTATACAGAAAAAAAAAAATTAGTATTGCTCCAAGTTTTAGATATATGGCTAACCACAATAGCTCAAGGTGAGATTTTTTCTTTTTTGAGGAGTCAAAATTTGAAACATAATGTCATCATTAAACAATCCAAAAATCCCAAAAGGTGGAACAGTGGGATCTTGAGAGAGTTAATAACATAAAAATAAGAAAAGAAAAAAAAAAGAGCGAGATTATTGTAGATTATGAGGGACTAAACAGATAGAATGACTTGCATTATTCTAATGTAGATTGGATTCTGGTTCTGGTCAAAAGAAAATAGTTATAAAAAAATTTGAGAATTGGAAAAATTTAAATACGGACTAAATATTAAGTGTTATATAAAAATTACTGTTTCTTACATCATAGTACTTTTATGCTTCTTGTTCTTGTTTTTAGAAGATGTGTACTAAAACATTTAATGATAAAGTGTGATGATGTTGCAACTTTCAAATGGTACAGTATAAGAAGAGGGAGAGAAATTATGGTGAAGTATTCTATCAATGATACTGTTTCCTACCGAAAGGAAAAATAATTCTGTAGAGATATGGGTGATTTTACATCTGGGATAGAAATTTACAAGACAATCCTCAATATTTATTGTGGCAGATATCAAGAAAACTATCAAAGCCTTCTAGAAAAAAGACGCAAGAGACACCTTGACAGGCTTCCACTGGCCAAACATGGGCAATTTGAGCATCAATAAAGATAAAAACTTTCATAGAATTAAACACGTCAAGTTTGTTTAAATCCATGAGTTCCTAGTATACATTAAAAAATAATTGGTCATCATTAGAGTGTGGAGAGTTTTGAAAGTTGATAAACAGATGACAGAATTGAGCATTTATTTTGCCTTTTCTATAGAAGTAAATAGTAGATGGTAGATGGGGGCCATTTCTCTTTATGGAAATATATTACCTAATAAATGAGGAATAAATGGTAAAATTTAAATATCAACATTTTTAACCCCTAATGAATTAATAGTCTGAATATTGCACATTAATAGTTGCTAACATCATAAAAAAAGAGACAACTAGATATTACAAGTCCCTTATAGAGGGAATATCCTTACTAAAGATATCATTCTTAAATATCATCAAACTTTTATGTCTAACTAAAGATTTATAAGAAGTGTAGAAATCAGGGGAACACATTTAAAAAATAAAAGTTTCACATGATGAAATTAGAAAAATTCAGACTTAGAAAAATTTATGAAACAAGTACCTAATTTTGTTTAATAAGTATAATTCTATATAATGAAAGTCTAATATGCTAAGTGTCCAGTTGTCTGCTCATCTATTCAACCAATCAAAGTGTAATAGGCTAATGATAAGCTAAGGCCACTCAACCGCTCACTATGATGTGCACTGACCACCAAGGGGCAGACGCTCCAACCAGTAGGTTAGCTTGCTGCTGGGGTCTGGCAGATTGGAACTGAGCGAGATGGGCTGGAAACGCCCTGGAGCCCTCCTATACACATTCCTCCCTGGCTGGTCAGCTCCCACTCTCCTTCCCCACTCCAATTGTACACCAGTGGGGTCCCTCGGCCTGGCCTGCACCCTCTTACAGTCCGGGACCCCTCAGGGGATGTGTGAGAGCCAGTTTTGGCCTGATCTCACTCAACACATGAGCTGCCCACTGGTGGTCAGTGTACTTCCACAGGGGCAGTGCCGCTCAGCCAGAAGCTAGGCTCAGGGCTGGCTGGCGAGTCCAATGGTGGTGGTGGGAATCTCTCCTGCCTCTGCAGCAGCACTAAGAATGTCCAACTGCCATGTGGGGCAGGCCTAAGTTGTCAGTCGGACATCCTTCAAGAGTTCCCGGACTGCAAGAGGGCACAACCCAGGCTAAGGGACCCCCACCTCCCTCCAGAGTGCATGAATTTCATGAATCAGGTCTCTAGTGAAATGTAAATGAGATGAAGAAAGAAAGCTATACATTAAAGGAGATTTATGTTACTTAATTGCTATTTGTGGGCTGTATTTGACTCCTGATTCAAACACATAAATCATGATGGGACATTGAGCATTAACTGGATATTTGAAAGTATTAAGACATTATTATTTTTAGTTATTATAATATTTTGTGGTTATTTTAAAATTGAACAGAGTTTTTATCTTTTAAAAGGACATATTAAAATAACTACAGATCAAGTAATGCAGTGGCCATGCTAATAGGGAAGGGAGTAGAAGTAGATGAAACAAGTAGATAATATTTGAATCTAGGTGATGCACAAATTTTCTTTTTAAAATATAATTTTTATTGATATCCTATCTAATTTTGTATTGAGCAATTCAGATTTACCTTGGAATGAGAAAGTAAAAATCTTCCTGCCATTGGCTTGGCCAAGATAACAGGCATAGATTAAGCTAGCTGCAATGTTAACTAGAGGCAATTTTTTTCCCAAGGATAAGCTGTAGGAATTGCTCTGTAGGGGGAGGAAAAAAAAAGAGGAAGCTGTTACTATCATTATCTGCATTTTACCAGATAAGGAAATTCAGAGAGGGGATAAAATGAATGGCCCAAGGTCACACACTATGGTTGGAGGTCAAGATAAATTTCCACATCCAGGTACTCTGGACTCAAGGCCCTGTGCTTAGCCACCATGACATATATCCCTGGGCTGAGATTTCCAGTGGGGTGTTGTGATCTAGCATGATCGGCAAAGTTATAGTTATATGGAATTTACAAAAAACTTCATGGCTTATTTGATGTGTACAGATTCAAATTAGGTCTTGGCAAAGAAAAAAAAAAAAACAAATGATAGTAACACCAATGGCTTATGCCTCTAGATTCCCACTAAATGTGAGTTGAAACTGTTTGGGCAAATGAAAACATTTAGGAATAATCATCAATCTTCCAAGGGGACATAAGACTAAATTTTGGAGATGAAAGGGATGGGTAATCATGTTATTGTTCCCTTCAACCATATGCAAAATAGGGAATGAAAATACTTCCTTTAGTGGTTGAGAAATGCTCTGTGTCTAAGAAGTGAGGACTGAGAAAATACCTTCCCACTGCATTGGCTATAGTAAAATTGTTTGATATCTTCAAGCCACGTAACTGACTCATAAGAATGAATATAAAAGAACCCCAGCATGTTAAAAATCTTCCCTATGCTAATGTGCTTGGATATGAGAAACACATTGATTACATCTGTAAAATAGAAAAGAAAGAAAACTGCACCCTCCAGGATGCAGCAGGGAGAATTTAATAAGCTGCTTTAAATCACTCAACCTACAACACAGCTAAAATGTTAATTAAGCAACATTTTTTTTTTTTTTTTAATCCTCACCTCTGCTCTGCTGGCTTTAGTAAAAGCCTGTCTGCCAGCATAACTCTCTACAGGTACCTCTAATTCTGTTTGAAGTTGGTGATCTGGGCTTGGCTCATCACATTCACAGTAGATTTACCTGAAAGATCAATAAAAGCATGTTCAAAGCTAGATTGGCTTCATAGAGCTCAGGATTTTTATTAATTCATATAAACTTCCTAAAACTTTCACTGCAAAGAAAAAAGAAGGAAACGAGAATATTCACATCGTAAGAAATTAAATTGGTACCATGGAGTTTCAGAATTAGTTGGGAGCCTCTGAATCCCATCACGTGCCAGAATTTGTGGAAGTAATAAATGCTTAGTCTTTCTTAAATCTTCTAGCAGGTATGAATCCTCAATCACATCAAAAAGTGTCTGATAAGTGCCAACCTCTTTGTCCTGAATTCTATACAAGGTTAAAGACATGGATTTGCCCTTAGTGAACAGATGCCACTGACCTCAGCAAACTGTGTATCTAAGTGTTAGCTACATAACATACTGTTCTATGAAAGAGTTGTAGAGAGTCTGGCTAAGAAGTTGAACCAGTTAAAGTAGGTCTGTGGGTTCCCTGTGGACAATTAGAAGAAGCTGGGTCCTTGGACCTGGAAAAAGAAGATGAGAAAAATAAAGCATGCATTTTGGAGCCAAATACAACCCTGGCCCTCAGAATAAGATAAACTGTGTGATTTACATGAAGAATCTAGTTTCTCATTTGTAGAATTAAGGGTTTTCAAGGACTATTTTGAAATAATCCCTCCTGGATGATGATTATATATTTTTAAAGGGAGGGTGTCAGAAGGGGAGATATCTATTACATGTTCTGAGTTTGGGGAAATAGTGACACATTTGCAGGTTAGTGTCCAGTGAAATGGCTCCTGGCAAGTTAATAAAAACAGGGAGTTTCTGCCACAGGGCATGATGTGGAATAATTAATTCGCAATTTGACTAGCATGTATCACTTACTGGAAAAGTGATTTTATGTACAGACAATTCTTATTTTCTCTCTGTTGGCAGAGGTAATACTCCTGCTTTTCCAAATTGAAAATTTTTTTTAAGACTGTATGGTTTGACTAAGATTGTAAAATTAGGGCCTAGAAACTCATCAACCAGCAGAGAGGCTTTGATCTTTAAAATGCTGGAATTATCTTTAATCAGAGGAGATTTAAATGGGCTAAATAGTGGGATTAAGGCAAAATTATCATCATTTTGTGCACTAAAATGTTAATTCTTTTTCTACTAAGGAAAATAATTCTCTAAGAACTCACTTTTTTTTTTTAATTAAATGTTCCTTGCTTTGTGACTGGATTGCTTTGTATTCTCTTAGCACAGCTTTAGTATCAGTTTCAACAACTGTGAAATACAAATGCTGTTCTAAGATTTTACTATACTCACCTGTGTTTTAATTGTTCTGTCATTTATGTGAGGAAGTATTTATCAACTGTTTTTTTTTTTTCCTGTAGAGAAACATCTTCACATCTGAGGATAGATTTCACCTTTTATGCTTGGAACCCCTTCTGGGGACTCCATGAAAGATTGATTTGAAATTTATTTTTTATAGATATTTTAAAAACTGTAAAAAAACCCCAGTATGTACATTCAACATAGGCACCCTATCTAAATAAAAGAGTAATATGCAAATTGGCCACACTTCTGCTACATCTGCAAACCACACCCACCAGCCAATCAGGAGTGAATATGCAAATTAACCCAAGCCTCCTGCTCTCTCATGGAGAGAGCAGGAGGCTTGGGTTGCCCCCAGCAATAGAGGAAGCCAAGTTTTCCACCTGCCCTGGTGGGCCCAGGACTCTACTCAAGTCTACAAAGTTTCAATTATAGAAGATAAATAAATCCCAGATACCAGGCCTCCACTTGGGTCATTGGGAGGTGTGGCCAGCCTGCAAACCACCACAGGCACTTTGCCCAGGGTGCCCCACACCCCAAGGGAACCCCCAACCTGATCCGGGACACCCTTCAGAGCAAACCAGCCAGCCTCCACCCATGTACCAGGCCTCTATCTTGGTAATAAAAGGATAATATGCAAATTGACCATCACTCCAACATACAAGATGGCTGCCCCCATGTGATTAAAGATGACTGCTCCCATGTGGACACAAGATGGCTACCACAAGATGGCCAGCAGTGGAGGGCCATAGGGAGGGACCAGGTCTGCAAGGGAGGGCAGTTGTGGGTGATCAGGCTGGTAGGGAAGTAGTTAGGCATTAATCAGGCTGGCAGGGGAGTAGTTAGGGGGTGATCAGACTGGCAGGCAGAAGCAGTTAGGGGCAATAAGGAAATCAGGCAGACTAGCATTTGGGAGCCAGTAATTCTGGATTGTGAGAGGGATGTCCGACTGCCCTGCCTGGATCGAGGCTAAATGGGCAGTCTGACATCCCTCAATGGGTCCCAGATTGGAGAGGGTGCAGGCTGGGCTGAGAGACACTCCCCTCCCCATGTACAAATTTTGTGCACTTGGCCTCTAGTATAAAATATTTGACTACCAATATGTTAGTATTAGTTACCAAATTAACTAATTTTGTGCTGATTGTGGAATTTAGAATCTCCAGATATATGCATATATCTAGACATCTTGTAAATGTATCAGTGATATTTATTCACTAATCAAATATTCACTGACTGGGTTTTATTAAGTTTTAGAGAATCTCTGTGTGTGTGTGTGTGTGTGTGTGTGTGTGTGTGTGTGTTGGTATTCCTATTTGTAGGGTAGTGTTGGTTTGAAAACTGGCTCTGTCCAGAAGACCAGGAGAGAAAAAAGGGAGAGTTGTATTGCTCCAGAATGGTAGGAGGCAGGAAGCTTATCTTTGACAGTTGCATGAGGTGTAGATCTCCTCACCCAGCCCCCAAATCTTAAAGTTTATAGAGTTATATATATGGTCTATATTTATAGAGTTGCCCATATGGTCTCAGCAATATATTATAATCTCAAATCTGTGTCCCTGGGGTAGCTTCTAGGGCAGAGAAGCAAGTAAAATTCACATTCTAAGATAAGAAAAGAAGGGGGCCGAGACCAGTTTGGCTCAGTGGGTAGAGCATCGGCCTGTGGACTGAAAGGTTCTGGGTTTGATTCCGGTCGGGGGCATGTACCTTGCTTGTGGGCCCATCTCCAGTGTGGGGTGTGCAGGAGGCGGCTGATCAATGTCTCTCTCTCATCGATGTTTCTGACTTTCTATCCCTCTCCCTTCCTCTCTGTGAAAAATCAATAAAATATATTAAAAAAAAAAGAAAAGAAAAGAAAAGAAGAGGGTAGGAGCCTCAGATTGCTGGGGTCCAGCTCTCAGGTCAACTGATGATCAAGTCCTCTTGATGACCTTCAACAGGTAAGACACTTTCTTTGTTTATTTATTTAATCTAATGTTGCTATTCATCTATCAAGTGACAAATAATTCATTAATTTATTATTAATTTATTCATTAGATACTTATTGAGAAAAATATTTTGTGTCAGATTCTGGAATTGCAATAATGTACAAAATAGTGTCCCTACTCTTATACTCTTATAAAACTTACAGCTAGTGCGACTTAAATAAGCAGACAAATAAGCAAGTAATTACATGTTGAGGAATCCTATATAATAAAAGCCTAATATACTGAGAGTCTGACCATTCGTTCGACCTTTTGTTCCACTGTTCGACCAGTCGCTATGGAGCACACTGACCACCAGAGGCAAACACTTCAACTGGTAGGTTAGCTTGCTGCTGGGGTCCAGCTGATCAGGACTGGAAGAGATGGCTGGACACATCCTGGAGCCCTCCCACAGACCCTCCCTGGTTGGCCAACCTCCTACAGTCCCTCCCCAATTGGCCCCAATCAGCCCTTATTGGGACTGGGTGAGAAGAGCCAGACACCTCCTGGACAAATCTGTGTACCAGACCAGTTTTGGCCAATTTTCGCAAGCAAGGCTGAGGGATCTCATCAGTGCACAAATCTGTGCACTGGGCTTCTAGTGCTTGCTATAAAATAAATATATTAGAGTGTTAGGAGAGTAAAATGAGCAACTTAACTTAGAATGGAGGGCCAGGGAAAGTCAATTGGAAGATGGAGGTTGATAAATACTTCTGTAGGTAAAGAGTGGTCCCTACACAGAGGCTCTGAAGGGGACAGCTTTTGGACCCCTGGAGGAGGTAAAGAAGCAGCATAGCTGAGCAAATTAAATGAGGGCGAGAGTGGAACAAGACAAGGTAGAGAGGTAGGTATGGCTTGAACACTAAATGTCTCAAAGGCATTTGGACAAGGAGCTAGATGTGAGCCAAGATCAATGAGAATGTATTTAGGAGTTAAAATGTATTTAGAGTAATAGGGGGATAGTATACTAGTATTCAAAGATGACCGTAGTAGTTATGGGGAATAGATTGGAAGTGGACAAAAACAGTCTTATGTAGACTTGTTATGAGGCTAGTAAGAGTCCAGATTAATGTTGAAGTAGACCAGGATGGTGGTAGTGGAAGTGAAGAGAACTGGGCGGGTTAAGATTAGTTTGAGTATGAAATTGACATAACTTGCTCTGGAGCTTCATGTACCTTATGGAAGATGAAGGTATTTTTACAAATAAAAATTACTTGACGTATTTTTTTTAGTTAAAACAGTGATTTCCTTGTAAATATTTAGTGTCATTTGGATAAAGTTAAAGTTCATACATATAGAAAGTTGTTTCCTTCTAAGGGAAACTTCCTTTTCTGGCTTCTTGATCTTTGACCTTCTCCAGGACTGTGATTGTCCTTGAGCCTCCCTGCCCCATTCAAGGCTATTATTTCTGTATCACTGTGGAGTTTAAGGTTCTGCCAGGCTTACCCACCTAAGCAGCTCCCTCATTTATTTGTGTATTGTTGTTTTTAACTTATCTTTAATGTTGAGAGTATTAAAGATGTTTTCTTACACCCCCACTGGCCCCTGATACCCTCTTCACCACCCCCTTCCAGGCTTTTACCACACTATTGTCTGCATCCATGGGTTATGCATATAAGTTCTTTGGTTAATCATGAACCCCATCCCCCACCCCCCGCTACCCCATCTCCACCTTCCCTCTGAGATTTGTCAGTGTATTCTACATTTGTACGTCTCTGGATCTATTTTATCCATCCGTTTATTTTGCTCATTAGATTCCACATATGATTGAGAGCATGTGATACTTGTCTTTATCTGACTGGCTTATTTTCCATAGAATAATACCTCATTTCATTGTAACTCACCACCTGCTGCCACGTTGACTATAGCATCATGCCCAATGCCTGCCTTCTCAAAGATGTTTGCTGTCTTTCATAAGAAATGGCCAAGGAAGTAGGGCATTGTCACTCATGGTCTCCGGTTTTCTCCAGATGTACTTGGATGTTTTCACATTTGTAAGATCCACTCCCCTTGTGGGTGCCATTGACTGATCTCTTAGCTAAGCTTTTTTTCTGTCTCCTTTTCATATTTCCCTTAGAATAGAATGGCTCTTATCATCCTCTGACTCTACTCTTTAACATTGATCCTATATCCAGTTCAATGAGAGTTTCATGTGTATTTTTTAAAGAAACTGCCAAACTAGGTTTCCAGAAATTTCCACAATTGAAATGTATCATTTTACATTTCCACTAGGAAAGTATTCTACTGTGATTCTCCTCTGATGGTGGCAACTCTGGATAATTTTATAAAAATGGGGTTCTGCTCTAAGTTGATCAGTAACTAGTTATAAGATATTTCTTCAATAAAGCCACCTCCCTCAAGTCCAGTTTTCCTTATTTACCTAATGGATGTGAAGAGAATTAGTCATTTGAGTTTGTGAGTGTGCAGTAAGATGGTATATCTAAAATATAAAGTGCTTGGAAAAAACTCTCATGTTTAAATGGGATTTTAGGGCTCAAAAAGCTTTTGAGAGTTTATTTCAATTAAAGTAAAAGAATGTGTTCTTTTATTTTTATTCTTATGAGTTCAGCATGAATATCCTGAGAAATGGCCAAAATCTAACATAAAAATTAAAATTATGCCAAAATATCTCATAATTTGCTTCATCTATACATATATTTTAAATAAACTTTTTATTTTGAGGTAATTGTAGGCTGACATGCAGTTGCAAAAAAATGTACAGAGACATTCCATATGACTTTACCCAATTTACCCCTATGGTGACATCTTATAAAACTATAGTACAATTTCATAAATAATGTACTGACTTTAATACAGTCATAATGTAGAACATTTCCATCACCAGAATAATCCACCATATTGTTCTTTTATAGTTAGACCTGGTGTGCACCAACCAAGCCACTCCTCATCCTTAACCTCTGGCAAACATTAATCTGTGAACTTACCTATAATTTTGTAATTTCATAAATCTTATATAAGTGGAGTCATACAATATGCAACCCTTTGCTACTGTTTTTTTTCCTCAGCATAATTTTCTAGACTAGATAGTCATCTAAATTGTTTCACATTTCACTAATTTGTTTTTCATTGCAGAATAATATTCTATGATATGGATATACTACAGTTTTTTATCAATTAAACCAGAGTAAATGCCCAGGAGTGCAATTGCTAGGTTGTGTGATAGCTACACGTTTAACTCTGTTTTTCCAAAGTAACCATCAAATTGTTTTCCAGAGAAGCTGTATCATTTTAATTCTCACCAGCGATTTATGGTAGATCTGATATATTTGTATTCTCACCAACATTTGATGTTGTCACTATTTTTTATTTTAGCCAATCTGATAGGTGTGTAGTGATGTTTCATGTTTTAAATTTATATTTCCCTAACAGCAAATGAAAATGAATGTCTGTATAAGGTATAAAGAAAACACAGAGATCTCTCTACCTTGTCTTCTTCTTCTTCTTTTTTTTTTTTTTTTGAGGGGGCAGGGTACTGAGATTCCTAGCTAATTTCCTTCTCTTCTTCTTCCCATCTTTCAGAGTCTTATGTTTGTTTTAAGTCGAATATTCAGGGTTTTTAGGAGGTATGGGGGACAGTATACTAGTATCTACTCCACCTTGCCAGAAGAAGTTTGATTTTTTTTTTTTTAAAGAAAGAAAACATTGACATTTGAAATCTTTCTATGAATCCTCCCTGGTCCCATTCTCCTTTCTTTCTCTGGTCTTCACTTTTTATTATCTATGTATTTTTGTACACGTACTTATACTATAGTGATTTTCATAACTTGATTTATTTGCTCAAAAATATTTCTTGAAATCTATCTGTTAACACACAGATTGGTGGCTACTTTGTGTTTGGGTGGTGGAATAGGAAATTGTTCAATGCGGAATTGACGCAGGCACACCAGCGAAGTGGGTTATGAATGTGCCATCTTTTGTGGTCAGGAAATAGCTTTGATGTTAATGAGCAGGCAGTACTGAGAAAAGGAAAAGCTTTGCCTGGTACGTCTTGGAGTGAGGCCTGCATAGGGTCCCAGGACTGCATTGTCAAGCAGCCCCACAGCAGCGCCACCACTGGGTTATGGTTTGGGCAGATAGAATAATCAGCACATCTTCCCTGGCCTCATGCAGTCTTCTATGTGTGGATTAAAAGCCCTGAAAGCCCAGCCAGTGTTGCTCAGTGTTGGAGGGTCAACCTAAAAGCCAGAAGGTTATAGTTTGATTCCCAGACAGGGCACATGACATGGTTGAGGGCTTGGTCCCCATTGGTGGCATGCAGGAGGCAGCCAATCAATGATTCTCTCTCATCATTGATGTTTCTATCTCTCTCTCCCTCTCCCTTCCTCATAGAAATAAAAATACATTTAAAAATATATAAAAAATTGTAGTACTGCAAATGTATATACTGAGGATTGGAGGAAGGCACAGGATTTCCTCGCTAGGTGGTCTCGCCAATTGACTGCTACAGGGAGACAGAGCTTAGCCCCCAGTCCAAATGTCCCAAACTGTAATGACTCTTTTATGAAACTATTGACATGTGCTTCCTTAAAAGTGTTTGGGAAGTAGGAGTTACAAATACGTTTAACTAGCCTAAATGCCAATTATTATGAATTCTTTTATTTTATTGGGCTCTTTCTTGATTGCCTGGAGGCCAGTTCGGACTGAACTACAAGATGCTGAGATACTTCTGGTCTTCTAGGAAATACATTTAAAGTGACATTTAAAGACTGCTGAGGCCTGGCTTGTATATGTCTCAACAAATTAAAATCAAATAATTTTAGAGCTTTGGTCTATAAAATTCCAATCATACTTGAAGCTAATGAACTATTTGTAAAAATCCAGCGTTGAAGTTCTCTTCACAAATGAGAGTTGAATTTTTTTATGTCTGAAGCTTATACACAGATCTCTTTTATATCTTAAGCATCCTGATTTTGCATGAGAAAATTTTATAGGGGAGGGATGGAGACCTATTATAATAAAAATCTCATAATCATATTTATATTTTTCTACCTCTTCCTCACTACTATAATATAATGGCTAAGAATTCTCTAGTATTTTCCTTCTTCTCTTTCATTTATATTTTTATTTTGCTCAGATTACATGTATGTACCTTTGAGCAAAAGTATTATTTGAGACACATGACTTAGCTAACATTATATTTAGAAGTTATTTTATTAGGCTGCATTTTAATTTTATTCCACTTGTCCTCATTAAATAACTGTTTGCCCCCTCAGGCATTTTAGAGCTAACTTTCTGACTATAATGGTTCTCAGGCTATAAAAGTTAAAGCTTATTTGAAATTTTTGCCTATGATGCTTTTAAAAATGCACACAAAAATCAATATAAGAAATTCTAAATGTTTGGTATGTACACCTGCTTTGGTAACATAACATTTGGTTCACACCCAGGGATAATATTCATAAATGATAATAGTAATTTTTGAGTAGTTATTTTCTTTAAAAGAAATATGTGTTTAAATACAAATATGTGATATATACACACACACACACACACACACACACACACACACGATAAAATTCCTAAAGGGCATATATGTGTTATGCCTATGCATGCATATAT
>JAAGEH010000018.1:73733569-73792965 GCA_011751065.1 Lasiurus cinereus
CTCTCTCTCTCTCTCTCTCTCTCTCTCTCTCTCTCTCTCTCCTTCTTAAATTTAAGTATAGTTGGTATGAAATATTAGTTATATTAGTTTCAGGTATACAATATAGTGTTACAACATTTTTATACTTTATAATACAATCATCCTACTAATTCTAATAATCATTTCTCACTATGCAAAATTATCACAATATTATTGACATATTCCCTTTCACACTTTTCACCCATTACCCCATTGCCCTCTACTCTGCCAACCAATGAGTGATACTTTTAGTTATTGTTTCTACGAGTCTGTTTTTGTTGTTGGCTCTCTGATAATTTACTGGAAATATCCTGATATGATGCACAAACTGCATCAAGAAAAAATGCAGTATGAAAGAACTTCACTTTCATATATGGGGGAACACACCTTAATTATGTTCTAGGAAAAGGAGCAAACTATGTTACTCAAATAGGGTTCAAGTCCTGGCTCTGCAACATATAGATGTCATTTAACCTTTCATTTTCCTGGTAAAGAAACTGCTGGGGTCCAGCCCCAGTGGTCCAGGGGCCCCCAAAGGTGTAAACAGCATCGGCGAAGGATAAAGGTCATGCAGACAGCTTTCAGCTGATCAGCCTAATCAGGTTCTCCTTTATTGCCCTGTTACAACTGTATTTATCCTATTGATTCTACAAGCATGTCCTATAGTTGCATTATGGTATGTTTTGGTTCCTCCCTTGACCTTTTACAGTTTCTTGTTTTATGTTTATAGTTTCTTATATAAACCTTTGCTAAAAATCTTATTTCTATTTAGTTCTGTTATTTTAATCTTATCTATTGTCTAAGTTTCTACATTCTATTCTAATGGTTAGTCTCTGTGTTCTATTATAAGGGCTAGTTTGTTATTTCTATTCTAAGGTTACTATTCTATTGCTCTACTGTTAAGCTATAAGGAAATAATTGAAAGAGGTTTTCCTATTCTATGGCCTAAAAAAGGGTTATGTAGCTTAAACATGATTATTCTTAGCTATGGTGGTTAACCACCTGTCTGGCACTTAGTCTGTCTTTCTGCTTGCATAGCTCACATGAGATTTTTAGATAAGGAGCCTGCCTGCATAGTTTGCAATGTTATTTTTTTTAGCTGTTTGATAATTGCCCTTTTAGCCTTTTCTTCTATTAGGTTCTGCTCTTGCTAGCCTTTCTAAAAAGTTTGGGATGTCTTGCAAGCATATATGCTTGCCCTTGTACATGACTACTTGATCGCCTTCCTCATTGTAAATCCCTGTGTATGGTAAAGGCATAGGTGTAGTTTGAAACATCTTTATTCCTCGATTTCTCTCTCGCTGTGGTGGTTCCCATAACTTTCCTTTAATATAAACATCCCCTAGAATTCTGTTCTTCAGCGGGGATTCTCTGGTGGTCTTCCTTGGAACTGCTCTGTGTCTGCGTGTTTTTAGGGGTACTGTATAGGCTTTGGTACTTTCTCTGGTAGGTAGGCTCCTGGGGATGTGGGCTTAGTAAGTCTTAAATTTATTGCTAACAGTCTTACTCTAAGTTTCTTATAAGTGGTACACGGTATTTCTGGAACACTAGGGAGTTTTACTGATTCATTCCCATCTCTAGTCCTGTTAATCTCTAACTCTAGGGAAACATTCCCACCTGGGGAAACAACCTTTCCTGGGTTGGTGGCCCTGGTAAGAACACATAGTACTAAGAAGGGGAGCAAACATATTAAAACAGTATGCCATAAACGCCAGGTCCCTTGGAACATATGCTGTGCAGATGTTTCTTCCCTGCAGTGACTGTGTCAAACAGCAAGGATGGAACGGCTTCCGGCAAGAAATAGTGTTAATACCTGCCCTGCCTAATTAATGGTGACATAATTAAGATTAAATTACATTTGGTATCTTTTCTTTTTTTAAAAAAAATATTTTTATTGATTTTAGAGAGGGGAAAAAGAGGGAGAGATAGAAACATCAATGATGAGAAAGAATCATTGATTGGCTGCATCCTGCATGCCCCCTACTGAGGATTAAGCAGCAACCCAGGCATATGCCCTGACCAAGAATCAAACCTTAACCTCCTAGTTCCTAGGTCTACACTCAACCACTGAGCCATGCTGGCCATGCAGCTGGCAGTATCTTTTCTTTTAACTAACATTAGACAAAATCACTTTTAGGTATAAGAATCTATGTATTGCTCTACCTCATGAAGCAATGAGTCAGAAAAAGCCAAGAATATTTTAGTATTTTTATTTTTACTTTTATCAATTACCAGTTTCTGAAAATGTACTCTATCTTTTAGACCACTGTAGTTAAATATTACTTTCAACTCTAGACCCCAGTTCTTAAAAAAAAAAAAAAAAAGCAAAATATGTGTTATTCCAGAGTGGTATTTTGAGGCATAGTAGTAGAAAAATAAGACTGACTTGTTGAAACTAAAACATTTTGCAATTTTTTTTCTTATTGAAGAAATGTTATTGAAACTTTCAAAAAATGTCACTTTCTCAAGATAAAAATGGATAATTTAAAGCCATTGTATTCCAACCCATGTTTTTGAACATTGAGTATTTGTTAAATTGAAGTGTTTGTCAGTAAATACTGGTACTATTCACTCAGGCTTCTTGCTCTTATTAATGTTTTTGGAAAATTTGACTCTAATGGAAAAAATACTGATTAACTATTCCAAAACTATTTTAATCATATTCCAAGACCCAAGTGGTACATGAATAAGTTCTTTAAGTTTCATATTTTAAAAGTAATTGGATCTTTCTAATCCTTGGTGTCCACATCCCATGTGTTAGCTGGCACAGAACTAAGTAAATAACCCTTTTTTGTATTTGCATTTTAATTTCCCTTTAACGGTTTTGCAATCTATGTTTTCATACAGCGAATATGCCTGCATTATAAATAGATGTCACTTGAGCTGTCATTTCAAAGATCTATAATAATCTGGAAATCTAGAGACAATATTTAAAGTGACAAATTTAGAGTTTTTGAACCATTTTAAACTATGTTCCTTAAGATGGAACTGTTTACAGCCCGCTAATTGATCATCATCACAACTTGTGGCATGCTGCTCATTAACATGAATTGCATATATGCATCAATTTTATTTAAAGTTTACGAGATAGTTTTTAAACAAAATTATACTTGCAGCATAAAAATAGATTGTTAACACACTCCTCCTTGATTGTGTGCATACATAATATACACATACATACATATTATCTCATAAACATATTCTTTCATTACAGATAGAGTTGTCCCAAATATATGTCATTTTCCTAATAAAAGTTAAAGACATTTTATGAAATTCAAATGACAAGTTTTGGTAAATAAAATAAGACTCTAGGATGTTTATTTATAATACTTACTTTAAAAAAAAAACATGTATTTTTTATTTTTTATTTTAGAGAGGCAGGGAGAGGGAGAGAGAGATCAAGCCCACAATCCTGGCATCTGCCCTTGACTGGAATCAAAACCAGGGCCCTTTAGTCTGCAGGTTGATGCTCTATCCACTGAGTCAAACCAGTTTTGGTTATAATACATTCTTGAATTCATTTTGACAATGGTGAATTTTTTCTGTGAATTATATTTTTCAATACATTGTATCTTTTCATGAATTATATTTAAAGATGATATTATATTGTTCCTGTTCCTTGCAAAAATATACTTTACAGTGGGGAGTGTTTTAAACGCAATACTTCCCATCTGGCCCTGCCAAGGTAAATATTTTCCTCACAGCCTTGACTTGCAGCTGCAGCAGATGTGAGAGTATGTCATGGTTGTTTTGACAGTCTGGTCATCCTAATCTAGGGATCGGATCCCTGTGGTCTGTCAATTATCCTGCTAACCCTACAGCGAGAGCAACATTCAAGGCACTGAACTGTCAACCAGTAACCAAAAAATAATGTCAGGAGCCAGAGAGGCAGGGACGAGATTGGGGATGCTTCTGACAACAGAGGTCGGTGTATTATTCAGCACTTATTTTATTTGTGGAGCTTGTAACAAATTAATTACTGGGAATCACATGATGGCATGTCATCCATTGCTTTGGACATTCTTTTGTGTCTACATATAAAAAACAAGGATTTGACTGCTCATGTAAGTTTTGCTAACATAGGGTTCTGGAACATAGCTCTATGCTGAAAATAGCTAGATCACCCGAATTTAATTTGATTGTTAGTTAAGTTTTTTTTCTTCCACCTGCCTGATGTTTATAGTAATCTCTTTAGGGAAAAAATACACCTGCTAACTATGTTTGTGCTCACGGAAATTATTTGGGAAGTTACTAGGAGCCCCACTGACAGGGAAATGGACCTAAATATGGGGAGTGAAATTGTGCCTTGTGTATGACAAAAAATGCTCTCAGAACTGAGAATTTCAAAGGGAAATTTGTTTTGAACCATTCATGAGCATTAATAGTTTAAGAGAAGAAATAAAGAGGATGTTTAATGGCAATGATTTCTGTCTTAAAATGAGAAAATGATAATGAGACTTTAAATCTCTAACTGCTTGCAAATAGGGCCCAGTAGAACTCTCCAGTGACATCAGCTAAAATCTATGGAGGCTTTATTCTGCTCTACTTCATAGTCTCTCTGTGTTTTATGTATCAAGTCAAATATCTACTATGTACATAAACTAAAGGGCAGCCCATAATTAATAATATGCAAGCCTGGGATCTTCAAATAAGTGCTTGCTGGCTCTATCCAAACGAGGCTTTTTATTTGCATGTGTTCACTCAGGAAAATGTTGAATGAGCCAAAGTTTCTGCTGAGTGAAGTGCAAAATGTTTGAAATTTAAATATATTTTGTAAAATTTTAAGAAATAGTCAAACTGACTCTTGGCACTTAATAAATAGAGAATGTAATTTTCTTGGTTTGAAAAATTATAAAGTTACTTATAGAATAATGCCTATGTATTTTGGGCAATACACAAAAACATAAAGAATAAAGGACAATATCAACTTAACATCAACATTCATAGGTAATTACTTTTAGAATATATATCAGAGAAAAATATATCACATTTTATGTAGATAATACCCAAACTTTTTACTTAATGAACTAAATTTCCATATCATAACAAATTCTTTGCAAATATAATTATATTTTAATATATGAATACACCGTGATTCATTTATGTAATACTCTAATGTTGGAGTTCATATTAGTTAAATTTGAAAAGACATAAATTACTGTGAGAAATAACTCTTATTTCTGATTTATTTCTGCTTTTTATTCTAGAATGAGTTTGCTTCAGATACAATTACTAAGTCAAAGGGTATCAATAATTTTTATCATCTTCAAAGCCTTCAAATTTTAAAGTTAATGATGAGCATTATAAATCTTCTTAACTGCTTAATATATTTTTTAAAAAATATTTTAAAATTTATTTTAGAGAGAAGAAGAAGGGAATAGAAACATCCTATCTAATAAAAGAGTAATATACAAATTGACCATATCTCCACTATACCCACAAACCACATCCACCAGCCAATCAGAGCGAGAATACAAATTAACTCCACCAAGATGGCTACAGCCACAGAGAGAGCAGGAGGGAGGGTTGAGTTGCCCCTAGAGATGGAGGAAGCCAAGTGCCCAGGCCTCCGTTTAAAGCAACAAAGTTTCAATGTCTGTTCAGCAGAAGGTTTGGCTCCACTCCAGGCTACAAAGCTTCAATTGTAGAAGATAAATAAATTCCAGATACTGGGGTCTCAGCTTGGGTTGCCTGGGAGCGTGGCCAGCCTGCAAACAGCACAAGCCCCTTGCCCAGGCCATCCCATGCCCCAAAGGAACCCCCACCCTGATCCAGGACACCCTTTAAGGCAAACCAGCTGGCCCCCACCCTTCTGCACCAGGCCTCTATTCTATGTAATACAAGAGTAATATGCAGATTGACCATCACTCCAACACACAAGATGACTGCCCCATGTGGTCAAAAGATATTTCCTCCATGTGGACACAAGGTGGACATCACAAGATGGCCAGCAGAGGAGGGCAGTTGGCAGGGACCAGGCCTGCAAGGGAGGGCAGTTGGGGGTGATAAAACCTGTAGGGGAAGGCAGTTAGGGGTGACCAGGCCCACAGGGGAGGGCAGTTAGGGCCAAACAGGCTGGCAGAGGAGCAGTTAGGCATCAATTGGGCTATCAGGGGAGTGGTTAGGGGGTGATCAGGCTGGCAGGCAGAAGCAGTTAGGGGCAATCAGGAAGGCAGGCAGGTGAGCAGTTGGGAGCCAGCTGTCCTGGATTGTGAGAGGGATGTCTAAATGCCCGTTTAAGCCCTACTTGGATCGGGCCTAAACGGGCATTTGGACATTCCTCAAAGGATCCCAGATTGGAGAGGGAACAGGTTGGGCTGAAGGACACTTCCCTCCCCGACCCTCATGCACGAATTTCATGCACCGGGCCTCTTGTCAGTGATAAGAGAGAAGCATTGATCAGCTGTGTCCTGCATGCCCCTCATGAGGGATGGAGCCTGCAACTTGGGCATGTGCCCTGACAGGGGAATTGAACCGTGCCCTTCTGGTTCATAGGTTAAAGCTCAACGACTGAGCCATTTTCGCCAGACACTAATCACTCTTTTTAAAAAAGCTGTTACAGGTATACAGCCATGTAATTATTAGTCATTAGGGTTTCTAAAAAATAAAAACACATCATGGTTGAAGATTGATGTTAGGATGAAGAAATACTTAAGTTTTGGTCTAGGCATTGTTTTCCAGTTCTAGTGGTTTAATCAAAAACTAGTATGATGTATGGCAGATCCCACTTTTGTGGGTTTATATTTCACTTTTACTTGCTGTGTTCTCAGATTAGTTAACCTCTGTGCTTTAAATTCTCCTCCTATAAAATGAAGATGATATTTTTGCACACATCTTTGGGTTGTGGAGAAGATGAGGGTAATGTATGTAATATACGTTGTGCAGTGCCTGGCACATAAAGAGCCCCTAGTGAATGTTAGCAGCTGCTATTAATTGAATATAGCCATTAGCAAAAAAAGTTGTATTAGTATTTTACAAGCATTGCATTTCTTGCGAGGAAGTAAAAAATAGCAAATATTTTTGTTATATACACAATACTGGTTAAACAAGTTTTTAAATGCAGCAATAGAAACTTCTTTTAAAAAGTAGAATGCAATAGAGTAGTAATTATTCTTGCCTGCTGGGAACAACAGAGAGGTAAGATACTAGTAAATGTCACTTTTTGGGTTATATGTTATGTATGTTATTAGCTCTACATGTAAGGATGCTCCATTGGTATTATGTAGCCCAGAGCTTCTCAAACTTTAATGTGCAGATGAATCATCTGGGGATCTTATTAAAAGACAGATTCTGATTTCATTCAGTCTGGGGTGGGCCCTGCGATGCTGTATTTCTAACAGATCCCAGGTGATGCTGATGGTCCAATGGCTACATTGAGTAGCAAATGTGTAGAATAAAAAATGAAGCTATTGGAGTTTAATACCAACTTCTTAAATATTTTGAAAAAAAATTCTCTAGCATTTTGCTTTGGGCATTTAGTGTATTTGCATATTATAAATTTGAGTCTCTTCAGTGTTCTGCAGAAGTGGGAAGTCAACAAATTTATATAAAACTAATATCCTCAAACAATTCACAGGTGGGGTGAAGATAGGATAAAAACAAAAACAAAATCCTCTCCATCCTCATTTTTGGCTGTCTCTGCCAAATATGATTGTTTGCAGCCAAGTGGTGGTTTTTTCACACTTGGCTGTTTCCCGGTGCCACTCTCACCACAGAATGGTGTGTGCTTGTCCCTTCAGCTAGCCTCCACTGGGGCCCGGAGGCAGGAATCGAGTCTCTTCAATGTTGTTTAATGCTGACCAAAATAAGGACACACCCAGTGAGGGCCTGGAGAGTGTTATGCTAAGTGAAATAAGCCAGTCAGAGAAGACAAGTATCACTTGATCTCACTTATATGTGGAATCTAATGAACAAAATAAACTGACAAACAAAATGGATCCAGAGACATGGAAGCATGCAACAGACTGATGAATCTCAGAGATTAACCTAAGACTTTATATGCATATATGCATAACCCATGGACACAGACAATAGTGTGTGAAGGCCTGGGGAGGGGGTGGGAACAGGGTGAAGGGGGTCAATGAAGGAAAAAAAGGGGACATTTGTAATACTCTCAACAATAAAGAAATTTTAAAAATTATGTGTTCTGACTGCTTTTTGTCTATCATCCTCACCTGGTTATCATAGACTGGCTATGCAGCCAAGGGAAATATAAAGTATTAGATAAGTTTTCCAAATCTTCATAAAGCATCGATTTTACTCAAAAACTTGGGGGAATTCTACAAACTTAGTTCTTTATAGCATAACATTAGTATGCACTTAAAAAAAAACAATATGAGAGCTGATGATAAGCCACCCTTGTCTATATCCTTAGACCCCAGGGAATTGTTTCACATTATTTTGCCATTAAAGCACATTTCAAGGAGAAAACATGAAGCCTATTGGAAGTGAAAAGAACAAAAGAAGAAACTAGGGAAGCCCTTTGGTGAAAAAAAAAAAGATGTAAATCAAAATGCTTAGTTTCTAATCCTTTCTCTGCCTACCACATCTTCTACAAGTTTTTATTGTTTAGGTCTTCTCATTTTTCTCATATGAATAATGAACCCAACTGGTTCATTAGACTAATTTTGAGATCCTTCTAATCTCTGGCATTCTTTGATTTTATGATTGGATTATTCTTTTATACTGAGAATTTTACCCTAACACATAGGCAGCGAGTTGACTATTTTGTATGGTAGAGACTTTCCCAGCCCTAGCTCCTATGGTAGTCCCCATCTGTGATCAGAGCTGTCAATCATTTTGGGATTATTTCCACTGTTTTGCAGAGTCAAAGGCCTACCCTAGAGATGGAGTTTCATTTGAAATACAATTGAGTGCACATGTTGCTGAAAATGTTACCCCCACATGCATTGGGGTAAATGTTTAAAAGAATTTACCCCCTAAATTTAGGGTATCAATGAGGCAATGTAAACCACCAGAACAGCTACTTGACAATTTGTCACTCAACTTCAGCAAAACTATAGAGGAACTGCACAATGAATTAATGAATAGCAACAAATCCCCATGACAACATGTTAGTTCATTAAAATTTTATCAGCATTCTTCCTAAGGAAAGTGTGCCTTCTGTTCTATGTTGAGTTTCTTCAACATTGTTTTACAGCCAATTCACAGCATTCTGGTGCTTCAAAATTAATTCCTGTGGAGAGTGAGATACACATAGACTCTATATTGTGTCACACACAGGTCTCCTGGGTGTCACAATGAAATATTGCCTGCATTTTTGTATATCTTTTGGCTTAAGCATTAATAAGTATTTCCCTACTGCCTTTATTTGAGAGTAGGTTAATTAGCTGAAAACCCACCTCTGTGTTAATTTTTAGCAAATGTACTAAATTTTTAAAATAAATTTCTTTTTTTATAGCAAATAAAAGAGGGGAATAGCAAAACATTTTTCTTGCCACCACAGTGGCATTTTCCCCTCTGGCTTTGGAAAACAAATAGTAATGCATAAGCCTTGACATTTTCCTTAAATTTATTCTTTCCCGTTGAATTTTTTTTTTTATGAGTAACCCAAATGCCAGTGGTCTGTGTGTGCCCAAATCTTCCAGCACAACAGGGACAGGTTTCCCTTTCATAAATTAAAAAAAAAATGTTCTCACAACCTTTTCTACAAACAATAGAAAAATCATCACAATTCCCAATATTTGGGAGGGATGTTTGAGGTATTACATTTTTTTCTATTCAATTTCTGCCATGAATTCTGCTTGTACTGAATCCTGATCTCAGTCATGTCTCTCCTTCTATAAAAGTACCAAAATGAACATATAGATTGAATTCAGCCATTTTAAAAACTTTATTGACTTGGAATAACTATAATTGGGGATTAGAGCAATTTACAAACCTCTTATTTAGCTCCACAAATTGAGAATTATGATCTTGCTGAAGATCATAGACTCAGACCATGCACCCATATATGCATACATGCATCATGAGAGTTTTTCTATTTGTACGTTAGCATAGAAGTTGAAGGAATGATTTTCAACATGCCATTAAATGTATTTATAATGGACACTAATTATGACTTTGTTAGTTAAGGTAACCTTTATATGGTGAAATTTAGCAAGTATACCAAATAAAACTGCACATCTTCCTTGACCTGAAAATATTGTTTCTAGGAAATGCTAAAAACAATCAGATATGTATACCAAAATTTATGCATAAGAATATTAATGACAATATTGACTCTAGCAGCAAGAAATAATGAAGTTAATCTAAATAGCTAATAAAAAGAGATAATATAATTGGTTACATCTATACATTGAATACTAGTCAGTCTTTAAAAACAATTAGGTAGTATGAGTCAGCATGGCATAGTGGTTGAGCATCAACCTATGAACCAGGAAGTCACAGTTTGATTCCAAATCAGGGTATATGCCTGAGCTTTGGGCTTGATCCCCAGTAGGAGGTATGCAGAAGGCAGCCAATTAATGTCTCTATCTTTCTATCCTTCTCCCTTTCTTTCTCTCTAAAATCCATAAAAAACATATTTAAAAAATAAGGTAAATCTTAATTTATTAAACATGGTGGATTATTAACAATATATTGGTAAATTATTCTATATAATTAAGAGGTAGTATGAAAATTGACCCTCATACAAGATGGTTGCCACAAGATGGCCAGCAGATGAAGGCAGTTGGGGTGACCAGGCCAGCAGGGAAGGGCAGTTGAGGGTGAATGGGTCTGTGGTGGAGAGAAGGCAATTGGGGAGATGAGGCCTGCAGGAGAGGTCAGTTAGGGGTGACCAGGCCTGCAGGGGAGGGCAGTTGTAGGGGACCAGCCCTGCAGAGGAGAACGGGCAGTTAGGGGTGACCAGGCCTGAAGGGGAGGGAATTTGGGGGAGACCAGGCCTGCAGGGGAGGGCAGTTGGGGGGACAAGGCCTGCAGGGGTGGGCAGTTGGGGTGGGACCAGGCCTGCAGGGGTGGGCAGTTGGGGGCAATCAGGCTGGCAAAGAAGCAGTTGGGTGTCAATCAGGCTGGCAGAGGAGTGCTTAGAGGGTGATCAGGCTGGCAGATAGGCAAGTGATTGGGAGCCAGCAATCCTGGATTGTGAGAGGGTTATCTGACTGCCAATTAGGGATCAGGCCTAAACCATCATTCAGACATCCCCCAAGAGATCCCAGATTGAAGAGTGTACAGGGTGGGCTGAGGAACAATCCCCCCACCCCCAGTGCATAAATTTTATGTACCAGGCCTCTAGTAGAAAGATATAATGTGATTGATTTTTGTCCCAGAGTGTCAGTATACATTGAATGGCCATATTATTATGATCTCTGAATACATGATAATCTGGCCACTCAGTGTATATCCTATCTAATAAAAGAGTAATATGCAAATTAACCATCACTCTGCTATACCACAAGTCATGCCCACAAGCCAATCAGGAGTGAGTATGGAAATTAAACCCAACCAAGATGGCTGTGGCCACAGAGGAGGCAGGTGGGAGGCTTGGGATTCTCTGGCAATGGAGGAAGCCAAGCTTCCCACACACTCTGGCAGGCCCAGGCCTCCACTCAAGGCTACAAAGTTTCAATTATAGAAGATAAATAAATCCCAACAAAAATGGTAGCAGCCACAGAGCTGGAGAGAGCAGGAGGCTAGGGTTGCCCCCAGCGATGGAGGAAGCCAAGCTTCTGCAGCCCTGGCCTGTCTTGACCTCTGCTTAAGTTTCAATTATAGAAGATAAATATACCCCAACAGAAATGGCTGCCACCACAGAGCAATCAGGAGGCTTGGCTCTGCTCTAGGTTACAAAGCTTCAATTGTAGAAGATAAATAAATCCCAGATACCAGGGTCTCCGTTTGGGTCTCTGGGGGTGTGGCCAGCCTGAAAACCACCACAAGCCACTCACCCAGGCTGCTCCATACACCAAGGGAACCCCCAGTCTGATCCAGGACACCCTTCAGGGCAAACCAGTTGCCCCCAAACCATGCACTAGGCCTCTATTTTATCCAATAAAAGAATAATATGCAGATTGATCATCACTCCAGCACACAAGATGGCTGCCCCTATGTGGTCAAAGATTTTGCCCCCATGTGGACACAAGATGGCTACCACCAGATGGCCAGCAGGAGAGAGCAGCTGACAGAAACCAGGCCTTCAAGGGAGGGCAGTTGTGGGAGATAAAGCCTGTAGGGGAGGGCAGTTAGGCCCGGAGGTATCAGGCCTAAACAGACACTCGAACATCCCTCAGTGGGTCACAGATTGGAGAAGGTGCAGGCTGGGTTGAGGGACACTCCACCATGCATGAATTTCATGTGCCAGGCCTCTAATCTATATAATAAAAGGCTAATATGCAAATTGTCCCCTCAACCAGGAGTTAAACCAGCAGGCAGGCTGGCCTACTGCCCATGTCCCCTTTCTCTGGCCAGGCTGGCTGAACCCCACCCATGCATGAATTCGTGTACCTCTAATATATATATACTGAGTGGCCAGATTATTATGCATTCAGAGGTCATAATAATCTGGCCACTCAGTGTATATATGAATATTTGTGTAAGGTAGAGTCTATAAGAAGAGACCCTAGAAAGTATTTATTACTAGACTAACGGCCTGGTGCATGAATTTGTGCACATTGAAAGGCAATTTATTAGAAGGTGGTAGACAAGATGGGCCAGACATACCCTGGAGCCAACCTCCCATGGTCTCTCACAGGCCAGCTGCACCTGGGATGGCACTGTGGCTCAAAAAGCATTTGTGAAGTGAGCAGGGTCCCTCCCAGTAGCCGGGGTCTCTCAGCCTGGCCTGCGCAAATTGGGTCAAAACCAGCTCTCCAACATCCCCCAAAAAATCCCGAGTGAGAGAGGGCACTCTGCAAAGTTGCTGTCATACAGGGTATAGAACACAAAAGCAAATGTGCAGTAAACCAGTTTTGGGCCAACAGTGCACTAGCAACAATATAATCCAAGGCTGAAGGTGGAATCTTGCAGTCCTAGGAGGAATAGTGCTCCCTCCTCTCTGGTTTCAGGGTGCATCACCCAAGAACAGCCACTGCCAAGTCACAGGAACTGCCAAGCTGCAGTTGAGCATCTGCCCCCTGATGGTCAGTGTGCAACGTAGCGACCAGTCAGACAATGGGAAGGACACTTAGCATATTAGCCTTTTATATATAGAGATAGTGAGATTTAAGATAACTTGATTTTTTTCTCTTTAGCCACTTTGTATTTTCAAATTTTTCTATGATGGCAATGGGATGATTAATAATTTCTTTAAAAAATGTTTTTAATTGTAAATTATAAACAAGCCAACTATAAGAACTACATTTACAAGATAGTCAAATGCATAAAAATTAAATTATTTGTAGTAGTTATAGCAGGGTTTCTCAACAGTTTAACTATTGACATTTTGGACAAAATAATTCTTTGTTGTGGGCCTGTGTTGTGCATCGTGAGATATTTAACAGCATCCCTGGCCTCAGCCCACCTGAAGCAAGTAACATCCCTTGGTTGTGACAAACAAATCTATCTCCAGACATTGCCCAATGACCTCTGGATGGCAAAATAAACCTGCAATTGAGAACCACTAATTTATAGATATTGCTTGATTCATTGATGCCACACTTTTTTTAAAATTGCTATTGTTGAAAGTATTACAGATGTCCTACCCCTCCTCCTACTTTGACTCCCTCCATCCTGCTCCTGCCCCTCCCAGACAAGCATTACATGATTTCACTTACATGTGCATTCTAATGATACCATTCTTAATTCATAGGTAGACCACTTATCTTCTCTCACATGTTCATCCTTGTAAATTTTTGTTTTCTCATGTTTACATCTTGGAGGAGATGCTGTATTTTCCTTTTCTTAGAGAAAGCCCCAATTCAGACATCAGACTAGAATAACTGACAAGCTGTGACTGGTTTAGATCACTGACTCTGAATGGACTGTTAATGAGGTCACCACAGCTAATTGCTCAAATCATAGCTATCAAGGAAGGACTTGAAGCCCCATACCTACAGATTTTAGACCTTAAAACAAAGAACAAGAGAGTGTTCAGCCAGATCATTTTATAACTCCCACAGTTTAAAAATATTTAGTCCAACTAGAGACATATTCTTATTTTTAGTAATTAGTCTGACTCTAGTAATGCATGATTCTTAGGTTCAGAAGACATGACTTTAAGTTTTGAACTTGCCACTTACCAGTTACCACGACCCTAGACAAGTCTTTTAACCTCTTTAAGCTGAAGTTTGTCATTTGAAAACAAGGATCATTTAACAGTCTTACTTAATTACATGATTATAATAAATAATGAGTGCATTTATGGCTTGAAAGTGCTGTGTAAACTGCCAAGGACTCCATACCCATTGGGAATTCATTTCTCATGGAGATGGCTGAAGTTGCTATGGCAACATTCTGGTTTGTAAAGTTCCAAAAACAATGCCTACTATATACATGTAATCTATTTACATCTAGAAAGCAAATAGGGATAATTAAGGAATTCATCTGGAATTATTTTCTTTTAAACATGCTTTTTGAATGTCTCTGTATCCTTTGTCAAGATTTTAATACTTATAGTAAAAATTAAATCTTAGAAGCTGATAGATATGAAATATAAAACTAAAGAGAATAAAAGCATGAGAAAGTAAAATAAAAGTAAATTCTTGAAAAAATGAGTAAAGAAATTAGAAAACACACGTTTGAGTTCATTTTAAGAATTATCAGTGTGAGATTTCCTCCGATAGTTGTTTTCTCTGCTTTATTCAACCCTGTTAAAATGAATCAACCAATGGGGCTTCTGCCATATTCCCCAGGAGCCTCTGCTACACTGTCATATAAGTAAACATTAGAATATCTTTTTTTCTGATTACTATTTCACAGCTTCTTTCCAAAACTTCCCCAGTGGATTTCAGAAAATTATTGCAAACTAGCATCTGAATAAGACTGGAAGACATGCCAAATCCTTTGCCTGATAACTACTATGCCTGCTAAGTTCAAGATTGTACATTGACAACTTTAAGAAAGCAATAATAAAATTATTAAAAAACACATACCAACTACTTGATTTGACTTTCCTTTATTCTTACTTTTCAGTTCTTCAATATTAAGAAATAAGGTCAGAATTTTCAGATATGATGCCTGAATAGAAGATGATAATAAATACTTGAGTAAAATGTGAGGTGAGTAAGTGTGTGTATGTGTGTATGTGTGTATTAAACAATCACTCAAAAAAGACAAAGTGGTCCCAACATGGAATACATGTGTAAACTAATATGAATTTGTTATCCATCATGTACAAAGATGATATCATAAATCCTCTGATTAGCAAGAAAAATATTTTCAAATTATTTCCTAAGGACTGGGAGTGAATTTGGGATTAACTACCTTTGTTTAGTTTCTTTAGTCTTCATAGAGAATAACACATTTGAGAAATCACTGCTCAGTGGAATCTTAGAGCAAGAAATAACTTAGAGTCAATAGCTATTAATTTACCTGTTAACATGACCCTATACAGACTTAGAAGGGTATAGTTTTCTCTGAGTTTAAAGGAATGGCATAAGAAAACTCAGTTTGTATAGGGAAATGACTAGATGAGTGTTGGATTGCTGTGATTTCAGCAATAGATGCACGTACCTATGTAGGCATTCAGCAATCAATTGAAATTGACAATGCCATGTTCAGAAAAGAAATACATGGTAAAAATAGATATGAACTTGATTACTCATTTTAGTTGGAGATGACCAAGGTCAAGGAGCAAGCATACAAAATTGTCAAACTTGTTACAGTGGTTATTTATTTATTTATTTATTTATTTATTTATTTATCTATCTGGCATTCACACTATGTCTTAAGCTCTGTGAAAGTTAAGTCCTTTAGCTTTTTTCTTATCTGTGAAGCTCTTTATCTGACCTTCAATTCTGAATGATAGCTTTGCTGGGTAGGGTAATCTTGGTTACAGGTTCTTGCTATTCATCACTTTGAATATTTCTTGACACTCCCATCTGGCCTGCATAGTTTCTGTTGAGAAATCAGCTGACATTCGAATGGGTGCTCCCTTGTAGGTAATTAACTGTTTTTCTCTTGCTGCTTTTAATATTCTCTCTTTGTCTTTGGCTCTTGGCATTTTAATTATGATGACTCTTGGTATGGTCCTCTTTGGATTCTTTCTGTTTGGGGTTCTGTGTGCTTCCTGGATTTGTAAGTCTACTTCTTTCACCAGGTGGGGGAAGTTTTCTATCATTATTTCTTCAAATAGGTTTTCAGTAACTTGCTCTCTCTCTTCTTCTGGCACCTCTATAATTCTGATGTTGGTATGCTTGAAGTTGTCCCAGAGGCTCCTTACACTATGTTCAAATTTTTGGATTCTTTATTCTTTTTGCTTTTCTGGTTGAATGTGTTTTACTTTTTTGTATTTCAAATCTTTGACTTGATTCTTATGGTCTTCTAGTCTGCTGTTAGGTCTCTGTATAACATTTTTTATTTCAATCAGTGTGAGTTTAATTTCTAGTTGGTCCTTTTTCATATCCTCTAGGGTCTCACTAAATTTATTGATCTTCTTTAGGAAATTCTTGAAAAATCTTATAACCATGGTTTTGAACTCTATATCTAGTCATTTGCTTTCCTCCATTTCTTTCATTTATGATCTGTTCTTTGTCTCCACATTTTTGCTGCTTCTCTGAGTTTGTAGAGTAGCTTTGTGTGCTAGGTGTCCTATATGGCCCAGAGGCTCAGCCTCCCCAGTTACCTGAGGTGGATGCTCTTGGTGCACCCCTTTGTGGACTGTGTGTACAGCCTTTTTGTAGTTAAATCTTGATTGTTGTTGGTATCACTGGGAGGAATTGACCTCCAGGCCAATTGGCTGTGAGGATCAGCTGTGTCTATGCTCGGAGAATTTCTGTGCTAGAGACACCCTTATGAGACAAGACTTGCAAAACTGCAAAAGCCTCTGTGCTAAGCTTGGATGTGGCAGAGTCTCAGGGCAGAGCAGACAACTTTGGCTTTCCATCAGTCCTGCCCTATGAGGCCCCTGGGTCTCAGTGTCCTGTGGTAATTGCTGCAAGCACCTCTGAGAAAGCCGCCCTTGAGTTTCACTGCCAGACAATGCTGTTTCTCTCCAAATGAGTTTGAGTTCCCAGAAACTCACCCAGAATTGAAGTTCAGCACAGTCAGGAGCTTCTGTCTCCTTCCAACATGAGAAAGCTAGCCGTGCACTCAACCACTTGTGCTCTCATCAGTCAGTCCATTCTGCGTGTGCACCTCTGGACCTCTGCCTTCAGCAGTTTCCCTGAGTTTCAATGTGCTTTCTTTTTTCCTAACAGTCCAGATTCCCCCTGAATGGGTCTGGGTTCCCAGAAACTTACCCAGGACTGGAGTTCAGTGCAGTTGGGAGCTTTTGTCTCCCTCCAACTTGAGGAAGCTAGCCACACATTCAGCCACCAGTTCACTTAGCCACCCATCCTCTCCGCATGTGTGTCTTTGTACTTCAGCCTTTTGTAGCTCCTCTCAGACCCAATGTGCTTTTCTCTTTCCTTCTAGTTGTAGAATTTCCACTCAGCCAACTTTCTTGTGGTTCTGGATGGTGCTCGTTTTGTCTTTTAGTTGTAGTTTTGATATTGTTGTGGGAGGCAGCAATTTAGGTGTTTACCTATGCTGCCATCTTGGTTTCTCCTGCTATTAATAATTTTTTTACATTATTTTGTTCTTTTTTCCTTGTCCTTGCTGTCATTAATCTTTTTCTTCACACCTCCCGACTCATCCATTTAAGGCTTATGTGTTCTATTATTCAGAAATATTTTAATTGAGATATATGGGAAATGAATGCAAAATGGCCTAAATAGAGAAGAGAATGTCATAGAGTGAATAATGACCCCCCCAACATTTACATATCTCAAATCCCAGAACATGTTACCTTACATAGTAAAAGGGATTTTGCAAATATGATTAAGTTATGGACATTGAGATGGGGAGCTTATCTGGATTATTATAGTGGGCCCAATGTAATTACAAGGGTTCTCATAAGAGGGGAAAAAGAAGCTCAGAATCAGAAATAGGAAATGTGATGATGAAAGTAGTAGTTGAGTGACATGAGGAAAGGGACACAAACCAAGGATGACCTCTAGAACTAAAAAGGGCAAGGAAACAGATTCTCCCCTGCAGGTTTTAAAAGAAATATAATCCTGTCAATTGAGGAATACATCTTGATTTTAGACTTCTGATCTCTACCACTAAATAAAAATAAATAAATGTGTATTGCTTTAGGCCACCTAAATTGTGATAAGTATTTGCAGAAATAGTAAAAAACTAATGTAGTATATTTATTTGCTTATATGTGATTCAGGTGGGACTGAATCCAGTGTGTGTGTGTGTGTGTGTGTGTGTGTGTGTTTAAGTTCCTGACCTAATACTCCATGTTTTCATTCTTGCATAAATCTTACAATGAATCATCTATAATTTCAATGTAGGTATATTTAAAATAAAACATAATCCTGTGTATAAACTTTATTGATTTTTAAAATTTCCCTCCTTATTTATTGACTAAAGGCCTGGTACATGAAACTTCATGCACTGGAGAGGGGGTAGCAGGGGGAGGGTCCCTCAGCTTGGCCTGTCCCCCTCACAGTCTGGGAGCCCTCAGGTGTGGGAGGCAACTCGACCATCAGGGGAAAGTGACTCCTCCATCACACCTCTGCTGCTGTCTGCCAGCAGCACAAGCCTCTACTGGCCCTGATTAACTGATCCCGAGTGGTCCTGGGTGGCTGGGTAGCCACCATCTGAGGCTTGCCTGTGCCTTGGGCCAGTCCTGGATAGCTGGAGGGATGAGGGAAGGTTCGGCTGCACCTGCACCTGCTGCCCACCCCCGGCCAGGCTGAAAAGACTGGGGACTCTTGCAGGGCTGAGGGGATTGGGTGTTACCATCTTGGGGCTATGGGTGCCACCATCTTTGTCACGGCATGATGGTCAATTGCATATTCCCTCTTTATATGTATCATTCATATCTAATTCTGTGTTACTTTCTTTTACCTACTCTATCCAAAGTATTGAACTTTTCATAAAATAAGACCTTTTTTTACTCATAGTTCATTAGCATAATTACTATTTAATATAATGTTAAAATTACAATAATTGGAGAACAAACATTGATGACCCTTGATAATAAAATTATTAAACCAGGTAGACCACATTTAGTGTGTATGGTTACCAATCACTGTGTTTTACTGAAGGCATAAAGAGTATTAATTAAAGCATAAAATTGGTTAAATACATATCGGTTAAGAGAATTCACATAGCCCCATTGGCCTGGATTGGCTTACATGCCCATTCTTGACAATCCCAGTGGCCAAAGGAATATATTGCAGATGACATTGCATGATTCACCATCAGTGGTTTTCAGCAACCTCTATTCCCTTTGACTTCTTCACATGCTTCCCATGATATAAGAATAAGCCAGATAATTGATTTTCTATTCCTTATAACTAAGAATATCCACGTGATGCTTTTATGACTATTGAGATACAAATAAAATCTTCTGAAGGATTTCTGGGAACTGTTTTTCTCCAGCATAAAAAATAAGATGAGTATGCAAAGAGTGTGTTTTTTTTCTTCATTCCACCCTATTATGCACTCATCCTTCTTGCTTGTAGATGCAGTCATGGAACTATGATGGAAAAGCCAAGAGAGTCTTATGGACATTTATACAACAGCTTGAATTATGAAGCTTCTAAAATAACTTGAAATTAGTTATTTAATTGACTTGTCATTTTTAGTTAGTTACCTCTTACTTGTAGATGAATGCTTCCTTACTGATGGAGAATGGAATAAATTGATAGACTAGATGGGGAATAGTACTTTCTCCATACACAGAGTATTTATTGGTTTAAGAGTCATAGACTGAGGATGAGGGAGGGTTGTTTACTCAAAGAAAACAAAGAAGCTGTTATTTAAAAAATAAAATGATGGGAGAAACCAAGATGGTGGCATAGGTGAACACATAAGCTGCTGCCTCGCACAACAATATCAAAACTACAACTAAAAGACAGAATAGACATCATCCAGAACCACAGGAAAGCTAGCTGAGTGAAAATTCTACAACTAGAAGTAAAGAGAGACACTCACAAAGACTCAGAGGAGCTGTAAAAAGCTGAGGTACAGAGACACACTCCTGGAGAGGATGGGTGGCAGCGGGTCTGGTTGGCTTCCTCTAGCGGGAGGAAGACGAAAAATCCCAGACTGCACTGAACCCACTTCTGACTGCACTGAACCCCAGTTCCAGATGAGACTCATAGGAAGGAGTCTGGACTGTGGTGAAAAGGAAGGAGTGCAGGAAAACTTAGGGGAACAGTGAAAGATAGAGGTCTGGAGGCACCGAAAGTGCACTTGAAAGTGCGCACACAGAGGGCTCACTGCTGATTGTGCCACTGGCTTTCTCTAGAGGGAGGAAAACAGAACCTCTGCAACAGCACTGAAATCCAGATCCAACCGCACTGAACCCCAGTTTGGGACGAGACCTTGGAGACCCAGACTCATACAGGTCTCTAGAGTGTACAGAAACTCAAGGAAGCCAGAAAGGCAGAGGTCTGGAGGCTTGTGTGCGCATGTGTGAAAGGGAGAGGTCTAAAGACGGGTGCCCATCTGCATAGAGAGGGCTGCAGCGATTACCCAGAGGAAGGGAGACCCAAGGAATGCCTGGTAGGGCAGGACTGACAGGGTGCCAAGGCTGTCTGCTTAGCCCTGAGACTCTACCACATCCAAGCCCAGCACAGAGGCTGTTGCAGTCTTTCAAGTCTTAAGGCTGAGTCCAGCACAGAAGTTCTCTGGGCGCAGACACAGCTGATCCTCACAACTAATTGGCTTGGAGGTCAATTCCCCCAGTGATACTAACAACAACCGAGACTTAACTACAACAAGACTGAATACACAGTCCACAAAGGGGTGCACCAAGAATGTCCACCTCAGGTAACTGGGAAGGCAGAGCTACTGGGCCATATAGGACACCTAGCACATAAAGTTACTCTACCACAGGGAAGCAGCAAAATATGTGGAGACAAAAGAACAGATCAGAAATTAAAGAAATGGAGAAACACAAATGACTGGATATAGAGTTCAAAACCATGGTTATAAGGTTTTTTAAGAATTTCCTAGAAACAATGGATACATTTAGCGAGATACAAGAGGAGATGAAAAAGGACCAACTAGAAATTTAACATACACTGACTGGAATAAAAAATTTATACAGAGACCTAACAACAGACTAGAGGAATGCAAATCAAGTCAAAGATTTGAAATACAAAGAAGCAGAAAACACTCAACTGGAAAAGAAAAAAGTAATCCAAAAATTGGAAGATAGTGTAAGAAGCCTCTGGGACAACTTCAAGCTTACCAACATCAGAATTATGGGTGTGCCAGAAGAAGAGAGAGAGCAAGATACTGAAAACCTATTTGAAGAAAAAATGATAGAAAACTTCCCCCACCAGGTGAAAGAAATAGACTTATAAATCCAGGAAGTGCACAGAACCCCATATAAAAGGAATCCAAAGAGGACCACACCAAGACACATCATAATTAAAATGCCAAGAGCCAAAGACAAAGAGAGAATATTAAAAGCAGCAAGAGAAAAACAGTTCATTACCTACAAGGGAGCACCCATACGACTGTCAGCTGATTTCTCAACAGAAACTATGCAGGCCAGATGGGAGTGTCAAGAAATATTCAAAGTGATGAATAGCAAGAACCTGTAACCAAGATTACCCTACCCAGCAAAGCTATCATTCAGAATTGAAGGGCAGATAAAGAGCTTCACAGATAAGAAAAAGCTAAAGGAGTTCATCAGCACTAAACCAGTATTATATGAAATGCTAAAAGGTATTCTTTAAGAAGAGGAAGAAAAAGAAAATGGTAAAGTAAAAAATTATGAAGAATAAATACCTATTTAACAACAAGTAAATCTAAAAATCAAGTGAATTGAAAATCTGATGAACAGAATAAACTGGTGAATATAATACAATTGAGGGCACAGAAAGGGAGGGAATGAAAAATCTCAGGGGGATAGAGGTGAGCAGGGAGTGCAGGGAGAGACTGGACAAAAATCATATACCTATGGATGAGGACAATGGGAGGGAGAAAGGGAAGAGAGTGGTGTGGGAGTCAGGTGGAGGCGAACTATTGGGGGAAAAAAGAGGAACAATTGTAATAATTTGAACAATAAAGATTTATTAAATAAATAAATAAAATAAAATGGGAAATGTATCTTAGATCAAAATAATTGTAGTCAATCTCATAGGGCTATCAAAACACTCTTCTTTTATAAAATTTATTTTTTAAATATGAATAGGAATTTATTATTTATTTTTTAAAATTTTTCATTGAATTTATTGGGGGTGATATTGGTTCACAAAACTATACAAGTTTCCAGTGTACCACTCAATAAAACATAATGGTCACACTGTATCATATGCCCCATGCCCCAAGCAGTACTCATTTTACCCTTCATTGTCCTCCTCCACCTATTCTCCATCCCTCCTTACCTCTAGCTGTCACACATTACTATTGTCTGTGTCTATGTCTGTGTCACCACACCAGTATTGTCTATATATATGTTTTTTGGTTAAATCCCTTCACTTTCTTTCATCCAGTCCCCCACAGCCTGTTCCCTCTGACAGCTGTCAGTTTTTTCCATGTATCTGTGCCTCTGCTTATATTTTTTAGTTTTCTTATAAGGACATAATGGAAAATTACAAGTGTTAAGTGTTGTTTCTAGGGAAAACTGGTCCACTTAAACTTCACCACTCAGCGTTCTTAAGTCCTACTAGTGCTTCCTATTCTTTCCCCTTTTTTTCTAAGATGTTAGTCACCTGTAAATTAGAAATCTATGAGGAATAGAAAGATCAGGGGACTTGAGCTACAGTAAAAATGAAACTGTCAAAAGAAGACTGCCAGTCACTTTTAGTCACTGTCTGAAGTCTGCCTGCCTGTCTCTTTCCTGCTGTCTTTGTAAGACAGCTATTGTGAGAGGTGTATGTCATGTCAGTCACACACCATAGGTGGTGTTTGGAGTTTGAGGTATTAACAATAGGTATTTGCTTTTGTATCACATAATCCCATCTGAAAGATATGTGGTAGACACAGATGCCTCTTGAAAGAAAAGGGACAGAAATGATGGATGACAAATTTTAGGTGATAACCAGTACTACCTATCATTTCCCAATTTATCACATGGATAATAGGTTTAACAAAAAAATTTTCCTTTATTGAGCACAAGATCATTTTCATGACTAACTTTATAAAAAAAATATGTAGCTTGGCAGCTCAGTAAAAAAGTACATAGCTTTCATAAGTTTCAAGTCAGTAAATGTTACTGAGAATCTACTAATTTAAGGGCATAATTTAAGACACCATGAAGGGTAATGAAAAAAGAAACCCTGTCTTTATGTGCTTACAATAAGGGTGAAGGTGGGGAAGAAGTCATCAAGGTAATTTAATAATTATAATTCAAGGAAATGAAACAACAGAGTAGGGGAAGAAAATATTACAGGAGGTCTTAATTAACATCTGGTTATAGAGTAAGGGAATAGAATAAGGATGATAATTAGTATAACATTGTTTTTCAAGACTGTGAAATTGAACTCCAAGTTAAGACAAAATCACCTGTGTGTTAGGCCAGATAATTAGAAAAAAAATACATTTAATAATTTTTGAAAAATTAATACCTGGAAAAATTTACCTTTATTAACTCAGACTCATCTGTAAGATGAACGGTGTTTTATTGATGATCCTATTAGCTTGAAATATTTTTGATTCTTTTTTATTTAGAGAAGTGTTATAATAATTACACAATGTGTATTTAAGTTTAAGAAATTAAATTAAATACAAAAGAAAAATGGAGTGGCAGATACTTTTATAAGTAATTATGATAGGAGTACTACCATTTTTTTTTTATGGAAGAAAGCTCGGAGAATAGGAATCATTCATACACTCAAGATTGCATTTATTACTTTTTGCTTTTGCCTCATATAAAAAGTGATTTTATAATGTAACAAATCTAAAGTATATCAACGTTTTTAAAATAACTTTAATTTGTTGATTTATATGAATTAAAAGACATTAAAATATTCTACAAAATCCAAACTATTAAATAAAATATTACAAGACAAGTAGAAAAAAGATGCTGATTTTATTGGATTTATTTTTTAGAGTCTGTTTACAGTATTAAATCAGGACTATATTTATATTCATTCAACTGACCTCCATGTTGTACTTGGTGATATCAGGAATGATGTGAGGCTAAGAAAAACACAGGTGGGCAGTACTGATCCTAGAAGACCAAGAAGTCTATTGTTACATAAACAATAAATATTGACTGAAGGAATTAATTCAGCACTGAACACATTTTTGATGTTACACTAGGAATGATCATGGGATAAATTTAAGTGAATTCATAATTATTTTGAGAATTGGGCAATGTATAGGTAAAAGAGAGCTTTTTTTTTTCAAACAACGTTTCAGGCTTTTCTCAATACTATGTTGAAAGAAAAATAAAACAAAGCTAACAACTGAAGCAAATTAGCAGACTAGGGAAAGAAGGTAAAGCACATAGCAATATTTAAGAACATTTTTAAATATATATTTCAAAAAATAAAAAAATAAAAAGAAGAAGGATAAAGTCATCTAAATACCTGCTTTGAAAAGGTTTTTGTTCATTATTATCTTTTCCTCAACCTAAGACATATATTCAATCAGTGAATTCTTACTTTGCTCTACAATTCATATTTGATGTACACAGACACACACACACACACACACAAACACTTAAACCTTATGATAATCCTAAAGGGCATATACTATGATTCCTTTTTGACAAATGAAAAAGTTGATGTATATAGAGGTTTAATAAATATATAAAATGCTAAAATAGAAGCTTTGATTTAGACAATAAAGTGATGTGTTGTAGGTGGTCTCAAATCCTTGATGAATCTTAAATCTGTCATAAATATGAAAGTTATAAAAGGGATTGGGTCATTGGAGAGAGGAAAAGATGATTTTGATGATGATATTCTTGGAAAGAGCTGTGAGTCTCAAAGGGTCAGAGAAAAAGGATTGGGAAATGGGAAGAGGTGGCTGGAGAGAAAGCTTGGGGCCAGTTCACGCTGACATTCCATTACTTTGCACAGCAAGATGACATATTTACAAGTACCCTTTTGCTACTCTGTGGAGAATGCAATCAAAAGTGGGAGCAGGGTGAGCAGCTGGAAAGAGGTGACTGAGAGCTGATGGCCTGGACTGGAGAATGACAGCTGTGATGATGGGCTCAATATATATTTTGTGCAAAGAATTGGCAGAATGAGTTTATAGAGTAGATGTGGAGGTGAGAAAAAAAATACATTTTTAAAAATTTAATTTAGAACAGCAGATAATGATACTGAAACTTTTGGGTGATTTGAACAAATGTCATATTTAGGTTCAATCAATTACCAACATCAATTCAGATAAATGTATTTAATGCTCATTTATTAGATATAAAAGAGGTATTTTAAAGGAAATTTGCCTTGACATTCTAAAAATGCAGATACAAGTCAGGCCCTGCCATTCACTCCTGGTGGTGTATAAATAAATGTCTTTAGGGGAAATGAATCTTTTGTATGCTGGAATTTCCCACCAAACATGATATCCTTAGCTTTGGAAAAATTAGAAATATAATTTAGAGAGAATGTTTTTGTGTATATCTTTTACAAATAAGAAAAACTGGGACCAAGACCAATTGCACTTACACAGCTTTTTGGTTGTCAAATTGAAACTAGAGCCCAGAAATCAGCACTCCATTAAATCTTTTTCTATCACCATCAACATTCAAAATGATAGTGACAAAACTTGTCAGATGTCAAAGTAAAAAGGACTGCAGTATTGTTCAACGAGGCTCCAGAATCCTGGAGGTCAAAATTATGGAGACAAGAAGAAAATATTTAGGTTTATAGGCTGGAATGAAGTATGGTTAGAAAGATAGGTATGTCTGTTAATACCACTGGATAATAAATTCTTGTGCTGGAATTCACCAATTGCATCCAAATTGTATACTCTGTGAAGGTAACTCTAAGAATTTGTTACCTTGATAATTTACCCCTGCATGACTTTTCTCTTTTATCTTTTTGCTAAATTTAACAACATAACTTACACTAATTTATCCTTGGTATTAGGTCAGTGCTCTGAGTCCTTCCTGAAAGGTTTCTTCCCAATGAGACACTGCCAGAGGGCATTTTCTTATTCAGAGCTGACTGATTTCTTCCCTGAATAATCAGACTTACTACTCATGTTTCCCTTCATGGCATATTTAGAAGGTGAATTCTTATGGCTACTTATACACAACATTACAATTTATATGTTTAAAAAAATGGCAGCAGAATAGATGGAGGTGTCCTGAACCTTTTCCTGAGCAGACAGAAAGAACATGTGACGGTTGCACTGAGGGTGTTTGTTAGCAAGTTAAGGGACAGCTATACTCCAGGAGAAGGTGGGGGATCCTGGAAGGGGCTCTCCAGACCAGGCAGTCCCCACTGCTGCTGGGTTTTCTCCTGAAGCCACCAGCTCAGACACGGAGACTGCAACATCTTGAAGGGGAAAGTGGATGTTATCAGAAGCCTGAAAATCTACAACTATGGCACCCACCAAACAGCTGCGAACCCCAGAACACTGTTCCCAATTGGCACAAAGACTCAGATTCAGAGGAGCTCTACACTCTACAGGGAAAGGTGGGATTTCACCTGGGATAAGAAGAGAGAGAACTGCATAACTAGACACCAGGAGAAGAGAGACAAAGTAACAGCCTGCATATGAAAGAAAAGCAGGCATGACCAGAAAAAGAAGTAAATGAAATGGAGGCAAGCAACCTGCCAGAGAAAGAATTCAGAGAAATGGTCATAAGGTGGCTGAAAAGAATGGAAGACAAATTTGAAAATATGAGTAAGAACCAAGAGGAAATGAAGAGAATTAAGAACAAATGAAAATGACATAACTACTGTAAAGAATTCAATAGAAAGCATCAAGAGTAGACTAGAAGAAGTGGAGGACCGCATCAGTGAGCTAGAAGACAAAGTAGGAAAAAATACTCAAGTACAGCAGCTTGTAGGAAAAAAAAATATTTAAAAGCAGGATGAGAGCCTAAGGGAACTCTGGGACAACACAAAACAAAACAGCAGCCAGAGAGAGACAGAAAGTTACCTGCTAAGGAACCCTCATCAGACTAGCAATTGATTTCTCAACAGAAACTCAGCAAACCAGAAGGAATGGAATGAAATATACAAAGTCATGCAAAGGAAGGGTCTAAATCCAAGATTACTGTACCCAGCAAGGCTATCAATCAAAATTGAAGGTGAAATCAGGAGCTTCACAGACAAAAAGGTCTAAGGGAATTTATTACCACTATACCAGCAATACAAAAAATGCTAAAGGGTCTGCGGTAAAAAAAAAGAAAAAAAGAAAAGAAATAGGAATTGAAGAAGGGTCACAAGGGTAAAGAATAAAAATGGTGACATTAAGTACCTATCCTATCTAATAAAAGAGTAATATGCAAATTGACCGAACACTTACAAGCTATGCTCATCAGCTATGCCTAGTAGCCAATCAGGAGCAAATATGCAAATAAACCCAACCAAGATGGCTGTGGCCAAGGAGAGCAGGAGGGGGGATTGAGTTTCCCTGGCAATGGAGGAAGCCAAGCTTTCTGCCTGCCCAGGTTTGCACTCAATGCTATTAAGTTTCAGTGATAAAAGATAAATACACTCCAGCAAAAATGGTGGTAGCCATGGAGATAGAGAGCGGGAGACTTGAGTTGCTCCTAGAGATGGAGGAAGCCAAGCTTTCTATCTGCCCTGGTGGGCCCAGTTCTCTGCTCCAGCTTATAAAGTTTCAATTACAGAAGAAAAATAAATCCTAAATACCAGGGCCTCCACTTGGGTTGCCTGGGGGCATTCCTTGCCTACAAACCACCATAGGCCCCTTGCCCAGGCTGCCGCATACTCCAAGGGAACGGCACCCTGATCTGGGATACCCTTCAGGGCAAACCTGCTGGTCCCACCCATGCACTAAGCCTCTATCCTATCTAATAAAAGACTAATAGGCAGATTGACCATCACTCCAACACACAACATGGCTACTCCCATGTGGTCAAAGATCCTGCTCCCCTGTGGACACAAGGTGGCCACCACAAGATGGCCAGCAGAGGAGGGCAGTTGGGAGTGATCAAGCCTGGAGGGGAGGGCAGTTAGGGGTGAGCAGGCCAGCAGAGGAAGGAAGTTGGAGGTGACTGGGGCTGCATGGAAGGGCAGTTGGGAGTAACCAGGCCTGCAGGGGAGAGCAGTTGGGGGTACCAGTCCTGCAGGGGAAGGCAGTTAAGGGTGACCAGGCAAGCAGGAGAGGACAGTTAAGGGCAAACAGGATGGCAGGGGAGCAGTTAGGCATCAATGAGGCTGTCAGGGGAGTGGTTAGGGGGTGTTCAGGCTGGCTGGCAGAAACAGTTAGTGGCAATTAGGAAAGCAGGCAGACAAGCAGTTGGGAATCAGGAGTCCTGGATTGTGAGAGGTATGTCCGACTGCCCATTTAGATCCAATACCCATAGGATTGGATCTAAATGGGCAGTCAGCATCCTTGAGGGGTCCCAGATTGAAGAGGGTGCAGGCTAGGCTGAGGGAAACCCCTGTCCCATGCACAAATTTTGTGCACCAGGCCTCTAGTCAATAATAACTTTAAATGTAAATGAATTAAATACTCCAATCAAAAGACATAGGGTAACGGATTGGATAAGAAAACATGACTCATATATCTGCTATGTACAAGAAAACTATCTCAGAAAAAAAGATGCACACAGACTGAGGGCAAAGGGATGGAAAAAGATTTTTCACACAAATGGAAATGAAAAAAAAAGTGGGGGTAGCTATACTTATATCTAACAAATTAGATCTCAATGTGAAGGACATAAAAAGAGATAAGGAAGGCTGCTTCATAATACTATAGGGAACAATCCAACAAGAAGAAATAACTCTGGTAAACACATATGCACCAAATACAGGAGCACCCAAATACATAAAAAAACTTCTGGAGGATATCAAGGGACAGATTAACAGCAATGCATCATAGTAGAATACTTTAATACCCCACTATCTCCATTGGAAAAATCCTCTAAACAAAAAATCAGCAAAGAAACCCCAATCCTAAATGACTTACTAGACCAGATGAAATTAATTGACATCTTCAGAACATTTCACCCCAAAGCCACAGAATATACATTCTTCTCATGTGCACATGCATCATTTTCAAAGATAGATCATATGTTGGGTCATAGGCAAAATCTCTTCAAATTCAAGAAAATAGAAATCATATCAAACATCTTCTCAGATTACAGTGGCATAAAACTGGAAATCAACTACAATAAAAACTATCCAAAGAATTCAAACACATGGAGACTAAACAGCATGCTACTAAACAATGACTGGGTAACCAGAGATCAAAGAATAAATAAAAAACATCATGGCAACAAATGACAATGAAAACACAACAATCCAAAATCTATGAGACACAGTGAAAGCAGACTTAAGAGGGAAGTTCATAGCTCTCCAAGCCTAATGCAAAAAACAAGAAATAATGGTAATAAATTACCTAACCTTACAACTCAAAGAGTTAGAAAGAGAGCAACAAGAAAAGCCCAGTGTAAGCAGAAGAAAGGAAATAATAAAGATCAGAGCAGATATAAATAACATAGAGACAAAAAAATAAAAACATACAAAAGATGAACAAAACCAAGAGTTGGTTATTTGAAAGGATAAAGAAGGTTGATGAACCTCTATCTAGGCTCACGAAGAAGCAAAGAGAGAGGATCAAATAAAGAAAATCAGAAATGAAAGAGGTGAAATAAAAATAGAATCCACCAAAATACAAAGGATTGTTAAAAAATGCTAAGAATAACTCTATTCCAAAAAACTGGACAACTTAGAGGAAATGGACATATTCCTAGAAAAATATAACTTTCCAAAATTCAATCAGGAAGAATTTAAACATCTCAATAGGCCAATAAGTATGACAAAAATTCAAGCAGTCATCAAAAAGCTTCCAGCAAACAATAGCCCAGGGCCAGACAGCTTCCCAAGGAATTTTACCAACCTTTCAAGGAAGAATTAAAACTTATCTTCTTCAGAGTACAGTGGTACCTCGAGATATGAATTTAATTTGTTCCGTAACCTTGAGGTGTGGGAAACTATGAGACGCTTGGGTCGCGGTAAACTGGTGGGTCATGTGCAGCCGGCTGATCCGCGCAATTACTTGTATCTCAAATGTTGCTTGTATTTCAAAGCAAAAATCCCTCGCTCGACGGCTCGTATCTCAAAAATCTCGTATGTTAGGGTACTCGTATCTCGAGGTACCACTGTATTCCAAAAAATTCACGAAAAAGGAACATTTCCAGGCTCTTTCTATGAAGCCGGCATCACCCTAATACCAAAACCAGATAAAGACAACACAATGAAAGAGAATTACAGGCTAATATCCCTCATGAACATAGATGCCAAAATCCTCAACAAAATTCTAGCAAATCCGATTCAGCCTTACATCAGAAAGATCATACACCATGACCAAGTAGGATTTATCCCAGAAATGCAAGGATGGTACAATATCCACAAATCAATAAACATGATACATCACATAAATACATCACATACAATCACAGAATCATATCAATTGATGCAGAAAAAAAAATTTGACTAAACCCAATACCCTTTCGTGATAACAACTCTCAATAAGGCGGGAATAGAAGGATCATACCACAACATAATAAAAGCTATATATGATAAACCCACAGCTAACATCACACTCAATGGGCAAAACTAAAACCATTTCCCCTAAGGACAGGAACAAGACAGGGATGCCCACTCTCACCACTCTTGTTTGACATAGTACTGGAAGTATTAGCCATTGAAATTAGAGAAGAAGAAGAAATAGAAGGCATCCAAATTGAAAAAAGAAGAAGTAAAGCTGTCCCTATTTGCAGATGACATGAAATTGTACACAAAAACTATCCACGCTTATAAGGTTTTCAAAGAATATCCTAGAAAAGTTGGATAAAGTTAGTGAGTGCCAAGAGGAGATGAAAAAGGACCAACTAGAGATGGAAAAGGACCAACTAGAGATGGAAAAGATCCAACTAGAGAAAAAAACCAACTAGAGATGGAAAAGGTCCAACTAGAGATGAAAAAGACCAACTAGAAATTAAACATACACTGACTGAAATAAAAAGTATTATACAGAGTCCTAACAGCAGACTAGAGAAGGGCAAGAATCAAGTAAAAAATTTGAAATATAAAGAAGCAGAAAACACTCAACTGGAAAAGCAAGAAGAGAAAAGAATCCAAAAATGTGAAGATAATGTAAGGAGCCTCTGAGACAGCTTCAAGTGTACCAACATCAGAATTGTGAAAGTGCCAGAAGAAGAGAGAAAGCAAGATACTGAAAACCTATTTCAAGAAATAATGACTGAAAACTTTCCACATCTGGTAAAAGAAATAGACTTACAAGTCCAGGAAGCACACAGAACCCCATATAAGAGGAATCCAAAGAGGACCACACCAAGACACATCATAATTAAAATACCAAGAGCAAAAGACAAAGAGAGAATATTAAAAGCAGCAAGAGAAAAACTGTTCATTACCTACAAGGGAGCACCCATACGACTGTCAGCTGATTTCTCAACAGAAACGATGCATGCCAGATGGGAGTGGCAAGAAATATTCAACGTGATGAATGGCAAGAACCTACAACCAAGAATAATCTATCCAGCAAAGCTGTCATTTAGAATTGAAGGGCAGATAAAGAGCTTCACAGACAAGAAAAAGCTAAAGGAGTTCATCAACTCCAAACCAGTATTATAGGAAATGCTGAAAGGTACTCTTTTAGAAGAGGAAGAAGAAAAAGGTAAAAGCCAAAAAATTATGAACAACAAATACATATCTATCAACAAGTGAATCTAAAAATTAAGTGAATTAAAAATTTGATCAACAGAATAAACGTGAATATAATGGAATCAGGAGCACAGAAAAGGAGTGGACTGATAATTCTCAGGGGGAAAGGGGTGAGGAGTGTATAGGGAGAGACTGGACAAAAATCATACACCTATGGATGAGATCAATGGGAGGGAGGTAAGGGCAGAGGGAAGGGTGGGAGTTGGGTGGAGGGGAGCTATGGAGGGGAAAAATGAGAAACAAATGTAATAATCTGAATAATAAAGATTTAATTTAAAAAAAATATATAGAGAGGCAGTAAAGCATCAAACCGACTGTCAAATTATAGTGGGAAGGTAGGGAAAGGTGGAATCGATAAGAATTCAACTGGAGGACTTTTATGAATGCATATAAGCATAACCAATGAACTCAAGACACACTGATGGGTTAGGGCATGCATGGGGATGGGGTTTTTGGGGTATAAATGGAAGATATGTACACATATAATACAATAATAAGAAAAATAAGAATATAACTTAAAAAACTAAAACTAAAAATTATATATATATTATACACACACACACACACACACACACACACATATATATATATATAGATAGATATAGATGATATAGATATAGATATAGATATAGATATAGATATAGATATAGATATAGATAATACTAGAGGCTCGGTGCATGAAATTCATCCATTGGTAGTGGGGGGGGGGCTGTCCTTCAGCCCAGCCTGTCCTCTCTCCAATCTGGAACTCCTTGAGGGATGTAAGAATGCCCATTTAGGCCTAATCCAAGTAGCATTTGGATATCCCTCTCACAATCCAGGACTGCTGGCTCCCAACTGCTCACCTGCCTGCCAGCCTGATTACCCCCTAACCACTCCCCTGCCAGCCTGATTGATGCTTAACTTCTCCCCTGCCAGCCTGTTTGCCCCTAACTCCCCTCCCCTGTGGGCCTGGTCACCCCTAACTGCTCTCCTCTGCAGGCCTGGTCACCCCTAACTGCCTTCCCCTCCAGGTCACCCCAACTACCCTTACCTGCAGATCTGGTCATCCCCAGCTTCCCTCTTCTGCTGGCCTAGTCACCCCCAACTGCCCTCTCTTGTAGGCCTGGTCCCTGCCAACTGCCCTCCCCTGCTGGCCATATTGTGGTGGCCATCTTGTGTCCACTGGAGGCAGGATCTTTTTACCACATGGGGGCAGTCATCTTTGTGTTGGAGTGATGGTTAATTTGCATATTACTCTTTTATTAGATTTATTAGACAGTATGTGTGTGTGTGTGTGTGTGTGTGTGTGTGTGTGTGTGTGTATTAGAGGCCCGGTGCATGAAATTCATACAAGGGGGAGTGTGTGTCCTTCAGCCCATCCTGTACCCTCTCCAATCTGGCACCCCTCAAGGGATGTCCGACTGCCCTTTTAGGCCTCGGGTTGCAGGAGTGGAATATGGGCTCCCTACTGGCATTGGTCCTAAATGGGCATTTGGACATCCCTCTCATAATCCAGGACTGTTGACACCCAACTCCTCATGTGCCTGCCTTTCTAATTGCTCCTAACTCCTTCTGCCTGCCAGCCTGATCACTCCCTAACTACTCCCTTGTCATCCTGATTGATGCCTAACTGCTCCCCTACCAGTATGATCGCCCCTAACTGCTCTCCTCTGCTAGCCTGGTCACCCCTAACTGCCCTACCTTTCAGTCCCCCTCCCCCCCCAACTTCCTTTTCCTGCAGGCCTGGTCACTCTCAACTTCCCTCCTCTGCCAGCCTGGTTACCCCTAACTGCCCTCTCTTGTAGACCTGGTTCCTCCCAACTGCCCTCCCCTGCTGGCCATCTTGTGTCCATATGGCGGCAGCCATTTTTACCACATGGGGCAGCCATCTTGTGTGTTGGAATGAAGTTTAATTTGCATAATGCTCTTTTCTTAGTAGAGGCCTGATGCATGGTTGGGGGCTAGGTGGTTTGTCTTAAAGGGTTTCCCAGATCAGGGTGGGGTTTCTTTGGGGCATGGGGTGGCCTGGGCAATGGAGCCTGTGGTGGTTTTCAGGCTGGTCACACCCCCAGCAACCCAAGCAGAGGCCCTAGTATCTGGGATTTATTTATCTTCTATAATTGAAACTTTGTAGCCTTGAGTGGAGGCCAGGGCTGGCTGGAGTGAGCAGGAAGCTTGGCTTTCTCCATTGCCAGGGTAACCCAAAACTCCTGCTGGCTTTGTGGCCACAGCCATCTTGGTTGGGTTAATTTGCATACTCACTCCTGATTGGCTGGTAAGCATGGCTGGTTGGCATAATAAAATATGGTCAAGTTGCATTTTTCCCTTTTAGTAATGTGTGTGTGTGTGTATACATATATACACACACACATACATATATACATTAGAGGCCCGGTGCATGAATTTGTGCACAGATGAGGTCCCTTAGCTTGGCCAGTGATCAGCCTTATCAGGAGCTGGCCTAGCTGGGGGGAGGGACTGTGGGAGGTGGCTGGTCACAGGAGGTTGATTGTGGGTGCTCATGGACCACAGGGAGCAGCTCTTGCATTGAGCATCTGTCCCCTGGTGGTCAGTGTGCATCATAGCAACCAGACGTTCAGTTGAGTGGTTATAATGGTTGCTTAGGCTTTTATCTATATAGATACACACACACTAAAAACCACCACAAGCCCCTCACCCAGGCCACTACATACCCCAAGGGAACCTCCACCCTGATCCAGGACACCCTTCAGGGCAAACCAGCTGGCCCCCACCCCTGTGCACCAGGCCTCTATTCTATGTAATAAAAGAGTAATATGCTGATTGACCATCACTCCAACACACAAGATGACTGCCTCCATGTAGTCAAAAGATATTTCCCTCATGTGGACACAAGGTGGACATCACAAGATGGTCAGCAGGGGAGGGCAGTTGGCAGGGACCAGATCTGCAAGGGAGGGCAGTTGAGAGGGACCCAGGCCTGCAGGGGAGGGAAGTTAAGGGTGACCAGGACAACAGAGGAGGGAAGTTGGGGTGATGGAGCCTGGAGGAAAAGGCAGTTGGGAAGGAGCAAGGCCTGCAAGGGATGGAAGTTATGGTTGATCAGGCCTGCAGAGGAGGGCAGTTAGTGGTTACCAGGCCCACAGGGGAGGGAAGTTAGGAGCAAACAGGCTGGCAGGGGAGAAGTTAGGCATTAATCAGGTTGGCAGGGGAGTGATTAAGGGGTGATCAGGCTGGCAGGCAGAAGTGGTTAGGGGCAATTAGGAAGGCAGGCAGGTGAACATTTGGGAGCCAGCAGTCCTGGATTGTGAGAGGGATGTCCGACTGCCCGTTTAGACCCAATCTTACCTGGATCGGGCCTAAACAGGCAGTCGGCCATCACTCAAGGGGACCCAGATTGGAGAGGGAGCAGGCTGGGCTGAAGGACACCCCCCTTTGCATGAATTTCATTCACTGGGCCTCCAGTAATAATGATAATAATCTATAAAAATAAAAGCATAATATGCTGATTAGACCAGACATCCTTACAGAGGTCCTTCTGGATGACCTTTCAGATGAAATCAGGGCTGTGAGGGAAGCCCAGGTCCTGGCTTCCAGAGAGAAGCTGGTGCCGGCAGCTGGGACCTACTCTTGTACCAATTTCAAAAGAAGGCCTACTCTTGTGTGAATTTCGTGCATCGGTCCTCCAGTTAAAGGAATAAAGTCAATTCAAACATTAACAAGTGTTATGAGGAAACTTATCACCAAGTTGTGTGAGAAGATAATGGAGTTTCATTTTACTTAGGATTCCCAGGGAACTCCTGTCTGAGAAAATGGTATATCCATTGAAAGCTGAAGAATAAGAAAAGAAAAAAGAAAAAAACTAGTCAGATACCCATTAGGGAAAATATTTCTATCAGAGAGAACAGCAAGTTCAAAGCAACTATAGGCCAAATGGTGGTTTGTATGATGTAGAAAATGAGACCCATTTCTCAAGACATTGCTGGACAATTAATATAATATATGAAGAAGACTTTGTGAGCATATCATTTCAAAATATACCTTATACACTTTTATATTGCAGCTTGACAAAGCCTGTGAAGAGGGAAACAAGTCTGAATATGCATGGAAATAAACATCTCATGATCTTGGAGTCAATTCAACATGATATACAGATAAGATAGGGATCACAGTCATATCCTCTCAGAAAGTCAATGTCAGATTGAGAATATACTTTTGCAGTTCCTCCTAACCTTACTCACATGGTTTCATGATGGCTGCAATATCTTCATATACAACACATTTATACAACTTATAGCAGAAGCAAGAAATAGCAAACAATCAGGGAAAAAATTTTCCTTACTGTTTGACTTTTTTTCCTTCCTCCTCTCCCCCCTTCCACCTTCTACTCTTCTCCCCTTCCTCCTCTTCCTTTCCCTTATCCTCCTTGTTCAATTCCAGGACAAGATTTTCCAGATGTCCTTCAAGAAACTTCATCTTATGTTTATTGGCCATAACTGGCCACCTATATACACTGTAGACAAGTGATCTTCTCCTCTGAATCAAGAGATATCTACTTAAATCTAATACCTCCAAGACTTACCATTATCTTTATAAGGGAGAGAAACAGATAAGCCTGTTGAATTCTTAAGACATTAGAAAGGAGTCTGGAGCAATCAGAGCCTCTAAGAGTTATTCATTCCTAGGGGAAGTGACATAATTTTATATGTGTTTTAATAAGATGCCCCTGAGTACTAGATGATGAATATTTGGAAGGCACAAGAGTGGTAGATAATAGAGGAGTCATTTTCAGAAGTTCAAGTGAGACTGTAAGGTGATATACACTAAAGCAATAGGAGAAACTAGAAAAGTAGCAGTACAACCCCAGGAAGACAGAGCAAGAATAAAGCTCTGTTCATTTTGCATCTGTCTTTGAAGTAGAGATGGACAGAGACTGCCAAACTCTATTATTAGAGAAGATAAGAGAGGGATGGCCTATTGTTATCACTTTCTTTATTTTCCTTTTATTTTATGCAATGAAATGTTGTAAAAGCAAATCAAATCAAATCAAAACAAGATAGTTGCTTTTTCTTTGCATCAGAGATAGTTTTGAAGTTTTTCAGAAAATTTAAAAAAATCTTTGATTTGACTGAAGCCCAGGACTTATCACTAAATGTTAGGACTTGTTTGCTCCTGTGTCATTCCTTGGTGCTTTTTTTTGCCCATTGCTCTCCCTTACATGTGGCATCTTCACAAAGCCTTTCTAAGACTCCTCATGCGGTGGTTTCCAGAGTGAAGTAGTTGAAACAGCAGCTGCATCTGCTATGACAGAATGTGTGAAAAACAGTTCTGCAGGGAGCACACTCTTACTACTTCCCCATTGACTTTATAGTAATAGGAGAACTGTCTGTAAAAAATGGCAGCATGTTGTAAATCTCTGCTCCCTGTGTGTCTTAAATATCTGTGTCAAATGTGCTAAATTTATGGACAAAACGCTGGCTGTTCTCCCTGACGGCAGTCCAGAAACTTGAGGGCTACAGATGGGCAAGCTGTGTTGGGTTCTGTTTTGCACACCAGCAACAGAATTGCCCCTTAGTTCACCTTCATAATCTTTATAGTTGATGGTGAAAAAAATCTTGGCTTTAGCTACCAAGGGGAAGCCTGAAGCATTAGCAATGTAAGCATTTTACTTAATGGCATTTACTTGGAAGAGTGAAATAGCTGTGTGATCATGGAATTTTTTTAGGATTACTTCTTCACTCTTTGTAAGAATAGAAAGTTTTGTGCTGTATTTTAGAAGGCATAGAAATAATTCAGAACTTCAAAGCTAGATGAAGCTTCAAGAAAGCGTTCAGACTGGTCCTCTGGCCAAGCTAAACTCCAGGAAACCTATCGCAGGATAATGCATTATTGCTCATCCTTATCAATAAAATTATCAAGTATCTGTCCTGAATTTTTATTACCCATGGATTTAATGTTGTTTTTTTTTAACCTTAGCTAAAATTTACACATAGTATCTTAAGTGAACAACTTAATGTGTTTTGTCAAATGAATGTACTTAATCACAACTTTCCAGTCAAGGAATAGAATATTTTTGTCACTCCAATAAGTCCCCAAATGCTCTCTTCCAGCCCTTAGTCCTTCTCCACATGCAGAGACAACTACTTTTGTGTTTCCTATCACTATAAATTAGTTTTTCCAATTTTTGGACTTCATATGATTCATATATATTCTTTCATTTTTGTTTCCTTTCATTCAACGTAATATTTTTGTGTCATGCAATTATTGCGTGTGAGTAGTTTACTCATTTTTATGAGCTAAGTGGTAATTCCTTGTATAAGTAGAATCCAATTTGTTTACCCTTATCTTTGTTTACATCTTTTTACTATTGAAATCAATGTGTAATATTTTTGGAGAATATGTTTTCATTTCTCTTGGGTAAATACTTAAGAGTGGAATTACTGGGTCATGATGTAGATATACAATCAACTTATAAAAAAACTAACAAACCATTTCCAATTGGTTGTAACATTTATACCCTGACTAGAATGTTGGAGGGTTTCTATTGCTCTGAATGGGCACCAACATTTGGTGTGGTGGCAGTTTTTTGAATTTCACTAATCTAGTAAGTATGAAGTGGTATCTAGTTGTAAATTTAATTTCCCTGAGGAATAATATGTTGATTCATTTTGATGTGCTTAATAAACATTCCTATGTCTTTTGTAAAGTATCTATTTTTATCTCCTGGTAATTTTTATTATAAAAGTTAATATTTTGTAAGAGATTTTTATATACATTGAATATAAGTTCTTTGTATTGCTTAAAGTTTGCTTTTAATTTTCTTAGTGTCTCTTGGAGAAAGGAAGTTTTAAGTTGTAAGTCCAATTTATCTATTTTTTTTCTCCTGTGAGTAATTAACCTATGGATTCCAATATTTCAAGTTACTGTTTCTGTTGCTATTTATATATAAGAATAAAATTTCTGCCCAGCCAGCATGGCTCAGTGGTCGAATGTCAACCTATGAACCAAGAGATCACTGTTTGATTCCTGGTCAGGGCACATGCCTGGGTTGTGAGCTCCATCCCCAGAGTGGGGTGTGCAGGAGGCAGCCAATCAATGGTTCTCTCTCATCACTGATGTTTCTCTCTCTCCTTCTCTCTCTCTTCCTATCTGAAATCAATAAAAATATATTTAAAAAAATACAATTTCAAATTATGTGTAATTCACCTAGCCAGAAACCTTTCTTTATTAGCAAAAACGTTTTATGATACTTCACTAATTGGAAAAAGAAGACAATAAACTAATTTTTTAGCATCATAAATTCATAGAAAGCCACATACAACTACAAATAGCAATGCTGTATAAAACATAATTCAAATATTAATCTCCATTCAAATTCAAAAGAACAGAAGGGAAATTCATACCTACTGAGGGGAAAAGATAACAACCCAAAATCTCAAAGCGGAGCAGTAAGAATGCACATTGATGCTGTAACAGCTGAGCAAAAGGTTAGGGCTGTATAACCAATGAACACAAGACACTGGGGGGTTGGGGTATGCCTGGGCATGGGGAGATTTGTATACATGTAACACAATAAAAAAAAAAAAGGTTAGGGCTGTGAATATAGTAGACAGAGATATTGGCTTTAACAGTTAATTGGCCATTGGAGGAGTAAGTGACATGGCCCAGGGACCATGCAAGGTTATGAGATGAGCTCAAACTGTACAAATTTGAAAATGTGAAGTGGGGACTAGAAAATTCTGCCTTGCTGAAGCTTGTTCCTGTTGGGGAGTTTGATGGGGGGAAAGGGGAAAGGGGAGAGGGTAGAATCTCCCACAAGCTAAAAGAAAACAGTGAAAAAAACAAAAGCTTAAACAATGACATTGAAATGTAAGATGAGAAATTAACATAAAAACTGGCTTTCTGTTTGTGATACTCCTGGACATTTGGCGAAAGTAAATGCAGAATGTCTTCATATGGGATGCTTTCCCAAATCAGAGGGAACAGTACTTCCCATCCCAATAAAACCACAACAGCAGAAATGAAAGAAAACAAAAAGCCTCGTTGTTTATAAAGTTTATAAAGTATATTCAGAAATGTTCCACAAGAAAAAGAGTAAGCAAGCACACTAAATAAGAGTTAAAATTTGCTCAAGACTAAGAACTTGAAACAAAAGAAAAATATAAAAAGTAAGTAAAAATTGTGTGTTTAAATGATATAAAAACATATAGTCCACACACATAAATCATAATAAAATAATAAATAACTATCATCAAAGAACTGGAAGAATTGAAAAAAATCTAAAAATAAAATATGCAGTTTCAGTAGATTACTAGATTACTCTATTTGTGAGGAGAAAGAGAGAGTAAATTCTTAGGATCATAGCAATAATGTGATTAAAGGATGGAAAGATGAAATTAATCCATAGTGGGTAGAATAATAAATTTCAACATATGTCTGACAGGTTTTCCAGAGGAGTATAGAAAATGGGAAGAATAAATACTCTGAGATAATACCTGAAAATGTCCATGAATTATCAAAAAGCAAGAGTCCCAGGATAAAGAACCACATCAAATCTAATGATATTTAAAAACCATTGCATGAATCATTAGAAATTAGAAAAACACCAAAGATAATAGAAAATTATAAAGGCCAATAGAAAGAACAGATGATTTACCTATAAAAAGAACCTTAGATTGAATATGCAAATTTCTATCAGAACACAAATTATCATGACAACATAAAGCAATAGTTTATTTAAAGTATAGAAAGCAAATAATTGTTACTCTGAAAGTGTTTACCCCTCAAAGCTGTCATGTAAGAGGGAAATGAAATAAAGATATACCAAAAAACACAAAGATAACCCACTGTATATTAAATTTCAGTGAAATAAGTATTAAAAATAATATACTCCCACATGAAAAAACAAATACCTGTAGAGAAGACAGGACCTTGGCAGTGATGCTGGTTAACTTCAAGTCAGTAATGTCTGTTAAATTTTCAGTTCAACCCACATAAAAATAGAAATACTAAATATATTTTCCAAATCAATAGAAGGGAATAAAAAAAAAATTAGATTAATCCAAGGCAGAAAGGAGGAAAAATAAGCAAAGAAAAATCATAGAAAAGAGAAAGCTAGCTGGAGAAATATATCTAAATGAGTAAAAGATCCTAAGAAACAGATGAAACACTCATTTAAAAACAGAGAACAATGATTGAGGTACCCAGGGTTATTCCATCTTGTGGTTTTGCCATTTCCAGTTCTGGCTTTCAAGACCACTCTGCTGATCTGCCTCATGTCAGGGGGTGAAGGATGAGGACCATGCATGAGAAGACTTATAACCAGACCGGGAAGTGGCAAACATATAACTGCAAAGGAGGCTGGGCTACCTGTGGTCTTACTGTGAGCTTTGCAGGAAGAAAAAAGTGTCCTGGTGTCTTTTCCAAATGCAAGGAAAACTTTCAAGTAAGTATTCCTGTGTCCACACTGATGTCTGTTATCCTTCTATTAAGTCTCTTTCAATGGTTCTTATCCTTGATGCCATATAAAGTCCAGAAGTAGAAATTTGGGACATTCTTAGATATTTATTTCTTACTGTAAATTGTTGCTTTTTAATTTGTGAACCATAACACATTAGCAGGTTTGAAATCATTTTGATAAGTCAAAGATGAAAAAGGACAGAATAGAATAAAAAAATGTCACAGTGCATTACATAATGTACAAATAAGAATTCTTTTGTATAACTTTTTTGGTTCAATCATATAATATGTTAAAAATAGCATATTTATATTATACTACATATGTATAAATAATTATATATCTTGTATATATTTTATATATACAAAAATTACATGTTATATACCTATTTATACATATATGTGAGTTATTAAGTCTGCTATAATATGTTTTTCTTCCTATGGTTGCATAAAAACATGCAATAGTATAACTAGTTCACTATATACCTTTTATACAAAGGTGGTACTTAAGGTGGATTTAGAGAATAAACCTATCTTATTTCACAATTTATCTTAGGATTGTATGGGGTGAGTGTGAGTATGCCCATTTAATTTCCAATATAACCTGATTTTTATTCCCTCCTGTACATAATGATAATAGGGTAGGAAATTTGTGAAAAAGCCTAAGAAGTGATCATGTTTCTGTACAAGACAAACGATGGGTTGGCTCAACTCTCAATCTGTTTGCCTTCTGTCAGTATTGGGTAAATACTTAAACTTTTTTTAATTGTTGTTTTAAGAAGTATCAATATACATGCACAATATCAGTCCTGTCATCTAAAGTTCTTTATATAAGCAGGTGGTTTTGGACCTTGCCTGCAGCAATAGCCTTTGATCACTTAGGGACTACTGATGTACCCTAGGCAGCTCCAGTTAAACAGCTATTTGTAGTTATTTAAATATATACCTTTATACCACATCTTTAATCTTTTTGCACTTATAATAGGCTCACAGTAGGAGAATATTTGAAAAGATTTTTTCCCCCACAGTTATACTTCACCTTTTTCTTTCTGGGAACATTCGTAGTAGTTTTTTTTATTTTTTCCCTCTGTATGAATATGAGATTATACATAGGGTTGAATATTTGATAAATACAATTATAGACTAACCTAGTAAAATAATTTGAGATTATTTTTTTACTAGAAGTTAAATGCAACTAGCTGCTTGTATTTGGATTTAACCTTTGAACCTAAAATCCAGAGTTCTTGAGGATTCTCAGAATAATAAAGAATCTATTTCATTTCATATATGGTTCAGGAAAAATGGAATGTAATATCTGAAATGGTTAAGGAGGAGAAGGATACAAAACCAAAGAAACGGTCAGTTTGGTCTCCACTCTGATTTCACTTTAAGGATTAAACTATATTCCCAATTCATAAGGTTGAAACAGCTACAAAATTGATGATGCGACAACAAATTCACCTGTAATATCTGAATGTATGGCAGGTCTCAAATACACAGCTGACTGATGGGAGAGGCAGGCTGAAATCAACAAGAAACTTCTAATTGAATGGCTGGATGAATTAGGTTAAAAAAAAAGTATCACTTTTGGACTTAAAGAGAACTGCTCCTGACTCCTGGTCCTGTTATTCATTCTAATTGTGACAATAGGCAAGTCATCTAATTTTTTTCTCACCTGTAAGAGTAATGACAGATATTTTATCAGTCAGGAATATTTATTTTCAGTGACTGTGTTCTCAGCTCAGATTAGATTAGACAGAAGTAGGAATTTTTGTTGGCCTACATAATAGAAAACCCAGAGGTGTACCAGCATCAGTAGAGCTGTCTGTGTCAGGGTGCTGTGCCTTCGAGGCTTTAGCTTTCTTTGCATTTCTCACAGTTTTGCTGTTATTTAATTTTGAGCTTGGACATAATACAAGTTGTATTAATGGCAACAAAAGTGACTGGCAAACACCTAGTCACATGATTGCACAATAAACAAAACAGAGAGAAAACAGCATATTTAAATATATACATATATATGTATGTATCTACCAAGAAAATTAGAAACTTTCTTACCTAGAAGTCTCCCTTAAAAGGCTCTTCTTTGCTCACATGGTAGTTTCTAGAACAATCACTGGGGCCACATAAATGGGATAAGTTGTTAGGATCCAACCCAGAAACAGAGGCTTGGTCAGTCTATCCCACAAATTATTACTGTCTGAGAGATGGTTCTTCCAAAGAAATCCAGCAGTTCTCGTTTGGGGAAAAATGTTTGGGAGGCAAGCATCTGTTAGTTTCCAACTGACTACACTTTTTTCTCATAAAGGTAAGCTGAGGCTTATTTCAAATGTACTTATCCCATCTCCCTTGCAAGGAGACCACTCAAACCTGCATCCCTAAATAGGAAAAAATTAACACATTAGGCCTGATTGTTCAACTCTAACATATCTTCAGAAGGGCTTGCTCTGTGACTGACCGTGGCCAACTCCAGAGAACATACCCTTGGAATGTTTCCTTCATTATTAATTAATAAGGATGTTTGTACACCTAGGTACCAACCACACTATACCAATGTGTTAAGATAGCATGTGCAGACAGTGTGATTTCTGGTAGACATTGGTTTCCTTCTGGGGGTCTGGAGTTTTGGAAATCATGGCTGGCTATGCAGATGCCTGTGTCTATATAGCCTCCAATAAAAGTCCTCCACTTCAAGACTCAGGTGGGCTACAGATCATTTTTGGAGGAACAGTAGCCCTGTGTGATTTCTATGTAGGAGGACTGAGAAAACCTGTGCCTGGTTCCTGGCAAACTCATTGCATTGTTTTCTCTTGCTAATCCTATTCTGTATCCTTCTTCTGTGATAAACGGTAGCCTGAGTATAACTGTTTCAGGATTTTTCTAGGGAATCATCAATAGTGTGTGTGGTTGTGCTACTCCCCGAAACAATCATGCTGCTGTGTCCGGATCCCAAACTAGGATTCTTTAGTTTAGGGGTAGACAAAATTTTTAAATGCCAGATGGCAAATACTTTATGCTTTGTTAGTTCTACCATTTCTGTGGCAGTTACCTATCTGCTATCTGCTGCGGTGCAGTGTGAAAACAGCCCATGGGCAGTTCCTAGACAAATGGGCATGGCTATGCTTCAGTACAATGTTATTTACAAATGCAGGCGGTGGGAGGGAGGAGGTTTGGTTCACACATTGTAGTTTGTTGACTTTTGCTTTGGTTAGTGAGAACTATTTGGGCTCTGTCCAGAAAGCTTCCTATTAGGGGGTAATCTGACAAATAATCTCAACTAATAAAAGAGAAAGATGCAAATTGTCCATACCTTCATAATGCCTACCAGACAATCAGGAGTGGATATGCAAATTAACCCAAGGAAGATAGCGGGTTAATTTGCATACACAGGCACGAAGCGGCTGGGGACGGGACACTTGCATCATCACCAGGGTGACAACACAGGCATTGTACACCATCCCAGCTGCTCCAGGCCTCTGGAAAGGCGGCTCCAGCCAGAGCAAGGTGGTGCCAACAGCCAGGGAGAAGAAGGCCCATTCTTGCACAAATCTTCACGCATTGGGCCTCTAGTAACAAATAAAAGTATATGCAGCGGTCTTCCCTTATCTGCATTTTGGCTTTTGGAGGATTCAGGTACCTGTGGTCAATTCCAGAACTAAACAATTCAGGTTTAAAATCTCACATTGTCCTGCCCCATCCTACCAAGGACCTGCATCATCCTTTGTCTAGTGTACCTGCCCATCAGCCACTTAGTAGCATCTTGGTTATCAGATAGATTGTCACAGTGTCCCAGTGCTTCTGTTCAAGGAACCCTATTTTACTTAATAATGGCTCCAAATCATAAGAGTTACTGATGCTGACAATATGGATATACCAAAGAAAAGCCACATGTTTCTTTCAAGTGGAAGTTCTTGACATAATAAGGTATTTTATGGTCTCACATCATCAGAAGGTGAGTATAATACATTAAGATATTTTGAGAGAGAGCACATTCATATAACTTTTATTACAGTTTATATTTTTATTTTTTCTCTATTACAAAGTATTGTTATTGCTGTGTCATTTTATTATTAGTTGCCTAATTTATAAATTAAATGATATCAGTATGTATGTACAGGAAAAGACCAATATATATAGGGTTCTGTACTATTCACAGTTTCAGTAATCCACTTGAGGGTTTTAGAACATATCCCCCCCAGATAAGGAGGGGCTCCTATTTCAATCTATGATCTGTAACACATTTGTTTCCTGTTGGACCAGAATAACACAGACTTTTTAACTTGAGAATACAATAATTTTTTTTATTGTTTAAAATATTACATATATTAGTACATATATCTCCTCCCTCTCCCTCCCATTGACCTTCCCCAACCTCCCCTACCCTCTGTTGCATACCCTCATTACAATAAATTTTTAATCAGCCTACCCCCATCTCCCTAGGTATTTCTTTATCCATTATCAATGTAATCACATCTTGGGTAGGAATTTTATGGAATTTACCTAAACCTGAATTGTTTAGTTGTACATATACTCTTTCCCTTGCTGTGGGGCCTGAGAAATGCCTTGGGATTGAGCTATCAGTATTCTTAATTCCTCACTAGTTATTTGAAAGGTTTTGCCCTTAATACTGTAATTGAATTTTAAGCAGACTTAAAACTCTTTTTATTAACCTTCAAGGGATAGTAAACAAAACCAGAGATGTTACTAGATCATGGTCATTGAGTTAGTAATCTGGCCTGAGAGATGTAGGTGTTGGTTTCATGACTCACTTGCTCTATTCTTGGGAGCAATTCAGGGTACTGGGTTGATGGGAAGGGGGTGGAGGACTCACTCATCTACATCTTTGCAATTAGAAGAGAATGATCCTCTTTTTCATGTAGTGAATGCACAAGAGTTTACTTGGGAGGCATGTTAGTAATAAGACTTGTTTCAGGCCCCATTTTCATTACTTGCTAATATAGTCAGCTTTCTATACCCAGAAAATTTTTACCTGGACTCAAACAATCTCCTTGGTTAAGAAGGGCTGGCTAACTGTATAAATTCTCTATGGCATTTTATATAAGGGATATGAACTTCCACTGGTTTTGATGTCTGAAGGGCATCTTAGAATCAATCCCTCTCAGATACCAAGGGAGGATTCTATCTCTTCCCCATGGTTTTGCTTGCAAATAATTTTAATATGGAGTAATTCAGTTTTGTTTCCCCTCCCCCCCCCCAACTGTACAAAATCAACTTCCAGTAAATTCTGGTTGTTTGGAGCAGACTAAAAGGATCACTCTGAGAAAAGTGAATATTCTTCCTTCTTTGGCCCAGATTATTCTCTTTTTCCATATGTCCGTATAGAAGAGTGTTTCAGTTTCTTCATCAGTAAAATGAGATAATTATGCCTATGTCAGTTATTTTGAGAATAAGTTAATATAAGTAAACTATTATAATAATGCCTGGTATATAGTAAATAGTTAACATATAAGCCATCTAAGGTTAATATTTTGAACATTTTCTACTAAATTCTTCAACACTTCAACTTCAATAAATACAAACTCTGAGCCTAACACTAGAACTGCTACCAGTTGATCAAGGCGTTTTCATACATATAACCAAGTTTCTCAGCTACAGGTAACTAAGTCCTCATTACCATTCTCCCTAGTTCAATTTAGCCAATTCTGTATGTTGACTTAAATCTCTCTCAATATCCCTTTTCTGGTTCTAATTCTATATGAATAATAATTATTTAGTTGAAAAGATGAAAAATCCAAATCAAAGTGGCTTACCCCCAAAGAAGATATTTTGGCTGAACTAACTGAAAAGTTCAACTGCTTGATAGAGGTTCATGATATTCTCAGAGCTCCAGCTGCATATTTCTCTCTGAATTCATTGGCTCTACTCTTTTCCATTGATTACTCTCTTCTTTAGACTCTCTTCCTTCATTATAATGGCTAAGAGAAATTGGGGCCTCACCTATGATCAACAATCTATCCAGATTGTATAGCCATCTGGTTGCTCCTGTTTACTAGTAAATTATAAACTAAAGCATATTAAAATATTTATGACTTTATTTAAGCACAAATTAATTTGAGTTGGGCAGTGCCAAACCAGAAATCATTAGGGACACTCCACTGATAGAAGCTCAGGGAGTGACTTTCAGAGAGAAAAGGTTAAGGAAGATTAGGACATTATTGATTAGCTATAGCTTAAAGCCTACTTGGCTGTTAGTGATTGGCTGTCTTTAGAGTTTTCATTGAGTAACTCAGAGATATTTTCAGGATTATATTTGTATTGCTTACTTACAAAGGCCACCAGAACATTAGATCAACCTCCCATCTATTTAGTCATGGGGCCATTTTCTGAGAAATGTGCTATTAGGCGATTTGTCATCATGTGAACATTGTAGAGTGCACTTACACAAACCATAGAAGGCATAGCTTACTACATACGTAGGCCATATAGTACAACCTGTTGCTCTGAGGCTATAAACCTGCATAACATGTCACTGCACAAAACAACACCAGATTAAATCAAGTGTAAGAGAAAATGATGCAATCAAGGAATGTGGTAAATACAAGAGGTATGAGAATGCTGCTGGTGTATCACGGCATACTGTACCATAGCCATCTTTTTTTTTTTATGAAAAGAAAGCATATATTCTAAAATAACAATATCATTTTTAAAAAACTAAAATAATGATTAAAGTATAGTAAAATAAACAAAGTAGTAAGTCATTTATTATTATTACCAAGTCCTATGTACTGTATATAATTGTATGTGCTCTATTTTATCATCTCCTAATATAGTAGGTTTGTTCACACCAGAATTATCATAAACACGTGAGTAATGTGTTGTGCTGTCTTTACCACAGTTTGACCTTTACGGCAGCTACAATGTAATCACAGATGTGAAGTCCTCACTAGGCGTTAGCAAGTTTTCAGCTCCGTTATAATCTTAGGGAACCATTGTCATATCCACAGACTGTCGTTGGATAGAGTGTCAGCCTGAGGACTGAAGGGTCCCAGGTTCGATTCCGGTCAAGGGTATGTACCTTGGTTGCAGGCACATCCCCAGTAGGAGGCGTGCAGGGCGCTGCTGATAAATGTCTCTCTCTCATTGATGTTTCTAACTATCCCTCTCTCTTCCTCTCTGTAAAAATTTAATAAAATATATATTTCTTAAAAAAAAGAACAACAGTTGGTATATTGTACATATACAAAAATTTTGTTAGTTGGCTGATTTCTCTTCCCTACCCCAGAAACCTCTACCACCAAATTTCCAACGTTTTATTGAATGAAATTAGTCTCAATAAGATATCAGTTACTGACTCAAATATTAGAACCAGGTAATGGTCCCTGAAATTAAGGGCAAAAGAATGGGAAACCATATTGCTGAGACTAAAGGAAGAAAGATTCCCTGAAACAGATGTTGCTTTTGGAGAACATGAAACAGTACCTGGGGAGGCAAACAATGGACAGATAGTAGAGAGGCTTACTTTTAAAGAATTGTGTGCATTCCAGAAGATGATGATCATTTATTCAGCCAATTCTCCTTGTGAGACAGAAAGACTGCTTATGGAATACTGAGAGAACAGAAAAAAGGAATAGAGACAATACCTTTTACACTCCCTCTTTTCCTAGTAGCCACTCACTCCTATCTTCATTATTATCAGACTTTCAATTTTTAGCCTGGACATGTCGCTGCCCAAATTAAAGATGTATTTCCTAACTCTTTAGCAGCTAGGTACAAAAAGGAAACTAAGTTAAGGCCAATGAAAGGTGAGCAGACATTTTTGTGTGTGACTGCCCAGAGAGTTCCTTGCACAGGAAGAGGTAAACATCATTTTAGGCCTTCCACTTTTTCACTTGCTGGCCTGCAACACAGATGTGATTCTTGGAGCCTTGGCAGCCATTCTGGACCATGATGTGCTATTGATGGTATAATAGAAGAGAAAAGTCTTGATCTTATAATTATGGAACCACCATACCAATTCTGGACAGTTGATTTCCAAAATCCTTTTGTGAGGAGTAGGAAAACTTTATTGTTCAAACCTGTTCTGTTTTGGAGGTTTTTTGTTCAATACAAAGGAACTCAATCATATTTAATGCAGATATATTCAAGTCCTAAGGGATAGAGATGTGACATTTTTAAAAATTTAATTTCATTTTTTAAATCCTCACCAAAGGATATGTTTTTCATTGATTTGAGAGAGAGGGAGAGAGAGAGAGAGAGAGAGAGAGAGAGAGAGAGAGAGAGAGAGAGAGAGAGACATCTATGTGAGAGAAACATCGATTTATTGCCTCCTGTAGGTGCCCTGACTGGGAATCAAACTTGTTACTCTTCCATGCATGGATGGTGTTCTAATAAATTGAACTATACTGGCCAAGGTGAAATATGTGACTTTAAATTCTGTGAGAGGATGCCCTTTATAGACTTTTGAAATAAAATAGAAATGGGAGAATTGGACAAAACCAGAAAGTAAGAGGCGAAGAATGTATGGCAATTTTATCACATTGTCAAACATTAAGATCATCTTGTTATTAACACTCACTTTAAAACTTCCTATACAGTATATATTACCATGTATTGTGACCTAGACTCAGCCAATCAGATCACTCACCCTGGAACTTAAAAGCAAATGATGTCAAGTAGAGAACACAGTAGAAACTCATTGGATGTGCAAGTGGAAAGTGGTGTTATCCAGTGTCCAGGGCCAATTAGCTTGGAAGCTGAGATGTGAAATTGAGAAATTAGTGGTGGCAGCAATAGGGTTTCTCTTTACAGAAGGTCTACGATTGGATTTTGCCTCTAGTTCTGGCTATGTAGCTGCTACTTGATTGTTTTTCTTCTCCAGTTTTCCTAATTATTGAAATCTGGGAGCTGCCAACATCTTTTAAAAACTCTTTTTATTAGCTTACATAAACCAGAGTCAGTTCATGTCGATTGCTAAAGTGAACTCCATCTGATGCACATCCTCTAATCATCATTCTGTGTGTAATACTGCAAAGAAAAGCTTTGACTTAAGTAAGAAATTTCAACCTGTCTTTTTTTCTGAGTTGATTTTAAATAACATCCATATGCTTCTCCAGGGGCGAGAAGTCTTAGGAGCCTCTTTGATTAGTCTTTTTGCCTTTCTAAATTAATATTTCAAAACCAATTCATTTAGACTTGAAAAGATGAATTTGGATTGAAATAATGAACCCATATGTTTCAAATAGGTTTCGAATTTATCAAGAATAAGACTCCTGAAATCACACTTAGTAAATATCCATCTAAATCTGTTAAAAATGTGACTTTATTTAATGTGTATGAAAGTAATGCAGAATGAATAGGACCTAATTTCTGTATTCAGGAAGGCCAATCTTTCTAAAAATTTGTCCATTTGTCAAGGAAACTTCCATTAAGTGCCTGGCTCATACTAGATCCCTAAAACATCTATTGATAACTAAATTCAATGAGAATAATAGGATGACTTTTATTTGATACTGTAAAATTTGTATACTTTGGAAAGATGGAATTAATTTAGTAGCAGGAGAGTCAACAGCAGTAGAAAATGACATTTGAACTGTATAATTTTATTACATTGATTAAATGATGGCTAGTAAATGTTTTAGATAAGGCAGGATTCTGCTTCCTGAAGATTTCAGTATTCATTTCCAAGAGCACAACACTTCCCTCTCACTGCCATAATTAATGAGCACTTACTGAACAGGCATACATGCAAATTACTTTATCAGATGTGCATTCAAAATTTGCACCAAACCCAGTATATTTCACCCCTTGAAGGACAATGCTTCCTGACTGTGTTACAAGAAAGATATTGTTTGTTTAATTTCATAATTAGTCTCTCACTTCCACTAATTTGTTGTATGGTTTAAAATTTGTCCTTAGTGTCTTTGAGAGATATACACTGAATGGCCAGATTATTATGATCTCTAAACACATAATAATCTGGCCACTTAGTGTGTGTGTGTGTGTGTGTGTGTGTGTGTGTGTGTGTGTATTAGAGGCCCGGTAAATGAATTCATGCATGGGTGGGGTCTGGCAAACCTGGCCAGGGGGAGGGAACATGGGCAGTTGGCCAGCCTGCCTGCTGGTTGAACTCCTGGTCCAGGGGACAACTGCATATTAGCCTTTTATTATATAGGATATACATGGAGTGACTGGATTATTATGTATTCAGTGATCATAATAATCTGGCCACTCAGTGTAGGTTACCTATGCTTATAATAACACTAGAGGCCCAATGCATGAAATTCATGCAAGAGTAGGCCTTCCTTCCTTCGGCTGCAGCACCAGCTTCCCTCTGGCACCCAGGACCCTGGCTTTTCTCACAACCCTGGCTTCGATTGGAAGGTCATCCTGAAGAACTTCTAGTCTAATTAGCATATTATGCTTTTATTATTATAGATTTCCTAAGGTATAGAAAAATGTTTATGAGTCACTGGTTTGAGTTTTGTGCTGGGCAATCACCAACATTTACATTTCTTATAATTCTTTTTAACAGAACTTATTTTCACTTATATCTCTCCCCCATTGCTACCAAAGGAAAAGTTATATTTTCTGCTAAGTTTACTTGTCTCTGTTTCCTGCCAGACTGGGAGCCTCTCAAGGTCAGGGCTCATGGAATTTTCTTTCTGTGACACTGTCACCCTATCTGAAATAAATGACACAATAGCCACTAAATAAAAAGTCTATTGTGCAAATGTAACAGGAGGTGGACTTGAAGGTTTGTACTGTGTGAGATAGTGCACTTAGGTGGAAAGAGCTCAGACTTGGGGTTAAGAAACAAAGTATCAAATTATTCCTCTATTACTTATTAAAGGAATTATAATACTTACTTTATTACTTATATAATGACTAGTATTACTGGCTCTTATACTCTCTGTGTCCTACTCCTTAAAAAAATGATAGATTGTTGAGAAGATTAAGAAAAATTATTGTCTAAACATTTATTTAGCTCAGTGACAAACAGTACTGCTGGCCCCTGTCCTTCCTGGCATTAAGACCAGGGAGTGGTAAGCATATTGTTTTACTAGAATAGAGAAAGCACTGGACATATAGTTGAAAAACTGTTCTTTTATTTATTTTTATCTTAAGTGAGTTTGAATAAGATCCTTAAACTCTCTGGGTCTCAGTTTCTTCCATCTTAAAATAAGAATAACATCTATCAAAGATAGAAGGTAATAAAATGAATAAGGTGAAAGGCTTTTGAAAAAGTTTATTAACCCTACACATAAAAATGTTACTATTTTTGCTTCTGTTTTAATTGTGCATATCAGAATGAATTATAATTTGTTACAATTAAAATATATATTTGTTATTAGTCTCATGGTAAACTAAGAAAATGTTATCAGAATGTCCCTGGGGGCTCAGAGAAAATGTTGATTTAAGACTTAATGATTTAAGTGAAAAGTAACCCTAACTATTTAAAATAATATATATATATTTTTTATATATATATATATATATATTAATTATAGTTTGAGCTATAAGAGTTTGGACAGATTGAAGAGAAGCCTAAGACAGATGGTGAGGAATTGGTTTTGGAGTACCAGATGTGAAATGACAAGGACAGGAACTGAGATTTAACGGTAAAAATAATGAGTACTAGCAACATATAACTAATTTTCCAAAGGAATACTTCAACCTGTCTTTATGCATAGAATTTTGCAATATGGTCTTTTATAGAAAACAAACCCCTCACTAATAAAGCAGGGAGCAACTGGTTTATTATTTTTCATCATCTGGTAATAAACCTGTTGTTGTATTTTGTTCCACTTGGAAGTCCTTCTCCTTCCAATTCTTCACTGCTACTCTTTAAAAACTTCTTTTTAGTGTTTCACAACAACAACAGCAAATGTATAAGTGTTTATAGAGGAGACTTATTTGTAAGAAGAGTATTTTTTATTTTTTTAGGTGTACACTTATATAATACATCATCTGTATATTATATTGTGTGTTCACCATCCCAGGTCAAATCTTAATAACTTCATTAGAATTTATGCTTAGAAATAAAAATTTAGGCAGAGAAACATTCAATTTGTGGAGCTTTACACATTTAAAAATCTGCAATCCTCATTGCCATTTAAAAAAAAAGAAAAATGCAGGGCGTTAGGTTTATCAGTAAGCACACTCTTTAAATCTGGTGATGATTTTGAAAATGGACCTTTGCTTCTCAGTTTCTCTCCTTGAACTTCTGCCCACTTCCTGAAGGATGGAAGTTGCCAGGGATTTTTCTTGAGCCCTTAATTTCCTGATCATATTCTTTCTGAGAGAACCTGACCATGCTCATGTCGTCTGTAACCTTTCATTAAAGACTTCCAAATCAATGTCTCTACCCTCCAGTTTAGTCTCATGTTTCATCTGCCAACCAGAAAGTCTTACCTAACTGCCTTATAAGAACTTCAATCTCAATATTCCTGAATCTGAGCACATTTGTTTCTTCTTATAATTTTTTCTTCCTCTTATATGTTCTCGAATTGGATGATATTGCTTTCCATCTAGCAGCTCTACAATAAATTGCTATACACCTTAACTTTTTGCTCCACTTCACCCGGTTCCCACCCTACCCTCTGCCCTTAACCCCTATTGTCCTCATTCATAGGTGTACAATTTTTGTCCAGTCTCTTCCCACATCCCCAACACCCTTTTCCCCCTGAGAATTGTCAGTCCACTTTCTTTCTATGTCCCTGATTCTATTATATTCACCAGTTTATTCTGTTCATTAGATTTTTTTATTCACTTGATTTTTAGATTTAATTGTTGATAGTATGTATTTGTTGTTCATAATTTTTATCTTTACCTTTTTCTTCTTCTTCCTCTTCTTACAGAATACCTTTCAGCATTTCATATAATATTGGTTTGGTGGTGATGAACTCCTTTAGTTTTTTCTTATCTGTGAAGCCCTTTATCTGACCTTCAATTCTGAATGATAGCTTTGCTGGGTAGAGTAATCTTGGTTTTAGGTTGTTGCTATTCACTTTGAATATTTCTTGCCACTCCTGTCTGGCCTGCATAGCTTCTGTTGAGAAATAAGCTGACAGTCGTATGGATGCTCCCTTGTAGGTAACTGTTTTTCTTTTGCTGCTTTTAATATTCTCTCGTTGTCTTTTGCTCTTGGCATTTTAATTATGATGACTCTTGGTGTGGTCCTCTTTGAATTCTTTTTGTTGGGTATTCTGTGCAATTCCTGGACTTGTAAGTCTATTTCTTTGACCAGATAGGGAAAGTTTTCAGTCATTATTTCTTCAAATAGGTTTTCAGTATCTTGCTCTCTCTCTCTGTCTGGCACCCCCATAATTCTTAAAGTTATCCCAGAGGCTCCTTACACTATCTTCACATTTTTGGACTCTTTTTTGTTTTTCTGTTAGATTGTTGTTTGCTTCCTCATATTTCAGATCTTTGATTTGATTTTTGGGGTCCTCTAGTCTGCTGTTGGATTTCTGTATAATATTTTTTTATTTCAGACAGTGCATGCTTAATTTCTGACTAGTCCTTTTCCATTTTTTAGCATTCTTATTAAGATCCTTGAAGGTCTCACTAAGGTTCTCAGAGGTCTCACTAAGTTTTTTGGAGGTTTGTAGAAGATTCTCAAGTAACCTTATAAATGTGGTTTTGAACTCTATGTCCAGTCGTTTGATTTCCTCCATTTCTTTCATTCGTGACATGTTTCTTGGTCTCAGCATTTTGGCTGCTTCCCTGTGTTGATGGAGTAGCTTTGTGTGCTAGTTGTCCTTTAGGGCCCAGTAGCTCCGCCTCCCCAACAACCTGAGGTGGACACTCTTGGTGCAGCCCTTTGTGGGCTGGGTTCACAGTCTTGTTGTAGTTAGGCCTTGATTGTTGTTGGCACACTGAGAGGAATTGACCTCCATGCCAATTGACTGTGAGGATTAGCTGTGTCTATTAATGGAAGAACTGCTGTGCTGGAGACACCCCTATGGGGCAGGACTTGCTTCAGTGGGGCTTTGGTGCTCACTGAGTCTGCCTCTTGAGTGTGTCACTTATGTAAGTGAGGAGTTGTAATCTGGTGTCGTCTCACACTGACCTCTAGGTGCACTGGTTCCTGGATCTCCAAGGAGGTGCAAGTCAGCCAGTGTCTGAGGCTACCCAGCAGGAGCTACAGGGAGCTCTGCAAATTTCTTCTCTTTGCTTGGAGTTTGGAAGTTTTGGAGTTGATTTCTCCTCTTTGCTTGGAGTTTGGAAATTTTGTAGTTGTCTGACCCAGTTGCAATTTGTTAGGTTAAGCTGCCAGAGGGCAGACCATTCATATGCAAAAGTTGCCACACAGCTGGGTGGATTTGTAAATTGGGCCAGGAGGGGTCTCAGGGAGTCACTAGGCAAGGGCGTGGCAAACAGCCTATTTGTGTGCATCTCTGTACCTCTGCCTTTCTAAGCCTCTATATGTCCTACCAAGTCTGAATGCACTTTTTTCTTTCCTTCTAGTTGTAGAACTTCCACTTTGCCAGCTCTCCCGTGGTTCTGGGGAATAATCGTTTTGTCTTTTAGTTGTAGTTTTGGTGTGGTTGCGAGAGACAGCACGTATAGGTATATACCTTATGCCGCTATCTTTGTTCTTCTGCTCTTGGCATTTTAATTATGATGTGTCTTGGTGTGGTCCTCTTTGGATTCCTTTTGTTTGGGGTTCTGGGCACTTCCTGGACTTGTAAGTCTATTTCTTTCACCAGGTGGGGAAAGTTTTTGGTCATTATTTCTTGAAATTGGTTTTCAGTATCTTGCTCTCTCTCTTCTTCTGGCACCTCCATAATTCTGATGTTGGTATGTTGTCCCAGAGGCTCCTTACACTATCTTCACATTTTTGGATTCTTTTTTCTTTTTGCTCTTCTGGTTGAGTGTTTTCTGCTTCTTTGTATTTCAAATCGTTGATTTGATTCTTGCACTCCTCTAGTCTGTTGTTAAATCTCTGTATAATATTTTTTATTTAAGACAGTGTATGCTAATTTTCTTGTTGGTCCTTTTTCATGTCCTCTTGGGTCTTGCTAAATTTATTGGCCTTTTCTAGAAGATTCTTGAAAAACCTTATAACCATAGTTTTGAACTCTATATCCAGTCCTTTGCTTTCCTCTATTTCTTTCATTTGTGATCTGTTTCTTTGTCTTCACATTTTGGCTGCTTCTCTAAGTTGATAAAGTGGCTTTGTGTGGTATGTGTCCTATGGGGCCCAATGGCTCAACCTCCCCAGTTACCTGAGGTGGACATTCTTGATGCAACGCTTTGTGAGCTGTGTGCACAGTCTTATTGTAGTTAAGCCTTGATTGTTTTTGGTATGACTGGGAAGAATTGAACTACAGGCCAATTGGCTTTGAGGATCAGCTGTGTTTATGCTGGAAGAACTTCTGTGCTGGAGACCCCCTTATGAGATAAAACTTGCAAAAGGCCTTTGTACTCAGCTTGGATGGGACAGAGTCTCAGGGCAGAGCAGACAGCCTTGGCTTCCCATCAGCTCTCCTCTATGAGTCTCCTGTGTCTCAGTGTTCCATAGTAATCACTTCAAGCACCTCTGAAAGAAAGTCGGCCTTGAGTTCCACCCACTGCCACAGTCCAGTTTCTCCCCAAATGAGTCTGGGTCCCCAGAGTCTCAGCTGGAACTGGAGTTCAGTGCAGTTGGGAGCTTCTGTCTCCCTCCTGCTTGAGAAAGCCAACCATGCACTCAGTTGCCAGTCCTCTTTGTGCATGCGTCTCAGTACCTCTACCTCCTGCAGCTCCTCTGAGTCTCAGTATGCTTTTCTCTTTCCTTCTAGTTGTAGAATTTCCACTCCGCCAGCCTCCTACGGTTCTGGATGATACCAGTTTTGTCTTTTAGTTTTAGTTTTGAAATTGTTGTATGAGGCAGCAGTGTAGGTATTTGCTTATGCTGCCATCTTGCTTTCTCCCTCACACCTTAACTTTCTTATACACTGTACTATATATATTATGAAATCTTGCCAACTTCCTGTCCCAAATTGTTCTGGAGAGCTTCCCTTCTCTTTGTCCTTATAATACTGCTCCAGTTTAACTATTGTCATGTTATGCTATAGATTCCTGACTCATCTGCCTGCCTCCAGCCTTTTCCTGCTGTGATGAACTCTCCATTCTTCCACCAGAGCGATCTTTTATAATTCAAATTTAATCATGTTTCCTATTGGTGTGTAACCTTTCAAAGGACTCCTAACTCTTATAGGGTGAGTATCAAACTCTTTAATGTAGCACATAAGGAAGCCCCACACCCTCCCCTCCGCCCACCCACACCCACACACACTGCTGAAGTACCTTTACCTACAATGCCATTCCTACCTTAACCTTCTTGCTTTTGCAGAATTCCTGCTAATGTTTTGAGATTCAGTTCAGGCACTGATTTTTAGGAAGCCTTCCCTGACTTTGCTACTTGCTCTCACTGTATTCTTTAGGGGAAGCCTAGCTCTGAGCTTTCCTCAGAGTTTTGTATTTGTTTCATTGTCCTCACTGCATTACATAATATATATAGATATATATTTCTGAGAGGAAGCAGGGTTGGAGGAGGAGGAAGAGAGAGACATAAATGATGAGAGAGAATCATAGATTGGCTGCCTCCTGGGGGCCCCACACTGTAGATGGAGCCCACAACCCAGAATTATGCTCTGACATGGAATTGAACAGTGACCTTCTGGTTCATAGGTCGATACTCAACCACTGAGCACACCAGCAGGGCCACACTGCATTATATTTTGATGATCTCTGTGACAACCTTCTAGTCTACATATGGGTAACTTAAGGAAAAAGATCATGGCTTATTCTTCTTTATAGCCAGCATGCTGAGAACAGAGACCTTGTACAGAATGGCAACAAAAAATATTTTTTCAGTGAATAAATGAATACTTAGAAGTTTGATGACATTATAAAAAAGGAACATCTTTAAAACATTTTATCTATGTTTTCCTATTTCTTCTTCCACAATTTTACTAATGCTGTGATCAGTAAGTCATAGTAAATGACATCGTAGACTCTCTCAGCTGAAAAGAAAAGATTATGGGCCTTCTAGGTTAAGGGACCATATCCTTGCAGTTCTTCCCATTCAATTAGATCTCTAAAATTTAAGCTCAAGTCATAGTCATTTAAAGAATAATGTGTATTTTATTTTCTCCCATTTTAATAGTCTTACTGCTATTTAAATAATTCAAATCCCTGTAAAAATCTTTGTAAAAATATTTGCCTTATAATCACTGGAAGATAGTCCTGATATATTCTGTAAATGTGAAGATGGATGGCCTTATTTCCTTGCCATATTTCTTGCTTTGGATAATTTTTTATTCTCCAGAGGGTTCATTTGCTGTAGCTAGTCTTATACTTAATAACAAAAAGTTTAAATCCTCAATCTAAGCATAATATATTTTAGTGATATAAACTCAAATATTAAAATTAGTAGTCAGGTGCCACCTTCCGGCTCTTTAAGAAAGGGGGAAAGTCAACAGTTGCCACAAATTGGTGTGTTGAAGGTGACTGTCAGTTCCTCCAGGTTGATTTTGTTCTCCACCTTAAATACATATGGTATATCATGTTGTAACTTCAGGCTGTGTCAGCTACACACAGCATAGCACTGGTAAGGAAGAAGCACAAAATGCAACACTTTGATCTTCAAAGTTACCTAATTCGCCTTTGCTCAAAAGCAGTTTTAGAGCTACAGAGTTAAAAAAGTCTTCTAAAGAAATGTAAATGGCTGTCTGTGCAACGTCAGTATCGGGCATAAATCTAGAGACCCAGGAAATATTGTCTCCATAAATCTGAGTGGCAGGTCCACAGAGAGAGGAAAGAATCATGTTCCTTTGGTAACTAAAGATTAAGCCAGTGGATTTCCTCCCCCTTCATGGAGGAAAGACTTTATTCTCCTTCTGCTTTTTTTCTAACTCTAGGTTCTATAAGCCCCTACCTTCAAAGTTGAGCAAAAGTGATTTATATACTAATTGTCAACCTTTTCTTTTCTTTTCTTTTCTTTTCTTTTCTTTTCTTTTCTTTTCT